>JARDYH010000002.1:217416309-218016309 GCA_029215795.1 Anniella stebbinsi
TTTTAGAATTAACTGACAAATTAATTGGTAACATGTTGCTAGAGCTAGATCCTGTTCCCTAAATGATTTCTTTAAGGTTTCAAATGCAAAAAAAGCACTGAAAGATATGCTACTATTATCAGTCTATCTTTTAAAAAGTATCTGGGAATGATCCAGGAAGTTAGTTTTACTTGTGCTATTTCTGTCCCAGGCCCAGTGCTCTTCAACATTTTTATTAACGATTTGGACGAGGAGGTGCAGGGAATGCTTATCAAATTTGCAGACAACACAAAATTGGGTAGGATCGCTAATACCCTGGAAGACAGAAACACACTTCAAAGTGATCTTGATAGACTGGAGCGCTGGGCTGAAAGCAGCAGAATGAAATTTAATAGGGATAAATGCCAAGTTCTACACCTAGGAAAAAGAAACCAAATGCACAGTTACAAGATGGGGGATACTTGGCTCAGCAATACTACAAGCGAGAAGGATATTGGAATTGTTGTAGATGACAAGCTGTATATGAGCCAACAGTGTGATGTGGCTGCAAAAAAAGCAAATGCTATTTGGGGCTGCATTAATAGAAGTATAGCTTCCAAATCGCATGAGGTACTGGTTCCCCTCTATTCAGCACTGGTTAGGCCTCATCTTGAGTATTGCATCCAGTTCTGGACACCACACTTCAAGAAGGACGCAAACAATCTGGAGCGTGTTCAGAGGAGGGCAACGCGGATGATGAGGGGTCTGGAAACAAAGCCCTATGAGGAGAGACTGAAAGAACTGGGCATGTTTAGCCTGGAGAAGAGAAGACTGAGGGGAGACATGATAGCACTCTTCAAATACTTGAAAAGTTGTCACCCAGAAGAGGGCCAGGATCTCTTCTCAATCAACCCAGAATGCAGGATACGGAATAATGGGCTCAAGTTACAGGAAGCCAGATTCCAGCTGGACTTCAGGAAAAACTTCCTGACTGTTAGAGCAGTACAACAATGGAACCAATTACCTAGGGAGGTTGTGGGCTCTCCCACACTCAAGGCATTCAAGAGACAGCTGGACAGCCATCTGTCAGGTATGCTTTAAGGTGGATTCCTGCATTGAGCAGGAGGTTGAACTCAATGGCCTTATAGGCCCCTTCCAAATATACTATTCTATGATTCTATGATTCTAAATTAGTAGGAAGCATTATTAAGATCTTACAGAGGAAAAATCTTGATGGCTATATCAGTCATGAAAATAACTGGTTTTCACATTTTTTCACAAACTGAGGGTGTTTAGATGCACATTGGAGTGGTCTGGTTGATGGGATATACTTGGATTTTAAAAAGCTTTTGACAAAGTGTCTTGCCAAGTGCTTCTAAACAAATATAGCTGTTATAGGATAAGAATATGATCCCTTCTGTGGATCAAAATGTGCTCGTCAATTGGGAAACAAGAATTGGAACAGTTTTCACAATGAAAGAAAGCAAACAGAGGTATAGCCCAAGAATCTGGATTAAGTTGGATGACGTTCCACTTCATTATAAAAGATCTGGAGTCAGGTATGAGATAGTCAAATCTGCAGACAACATCAAATTATTTAGGGCTGTATAATTTACGGTAGACAGAGAAGAGCTCCAAAATGATTCTCACCAAACTAGATTATAGGTTCAGGATATGCAAAAGGAAGTGTTTTTCATGCAGATACTCAGGTCAACCAAAAGGAAGCATTTTGCATAATGATATAATTATGTTATTGAATGTAATGGCTCAGGATGTTGTGATGACTATCAGAAAACAAATTCAGGGAAGGTTGGCCTGTCAATGGCAATTAGTCATCTTTTATTGTTTATCTGGAATTTGTTTAGATGTGGAGTAGAATATAAATGTGGCAAATAATATATATATATATATATATATATATATATATAATAAGGTCTACAAATGGCACCCCCAGATTCAGTGGAATGATATACTCATTTACCAGATCCTGAACAAATGGGGATGGCTACCATTAATATGCCTGGTGAGCTTTCCAGAGTTATCAGGCTGGTCATTGCTAGAAACACATAATGGTGGAGTCAATGGACCTTTGGGCGTTTGCAGCAAGCAATTCTTCATTTTTTTAAAACTCAGAAATCGATCCAAATTCCGAGATATTTCTTTGAATGCCATTTCTGATTTCAGGTTTCAGAGCCATGAGAGCCCTACTAAAAGGAGAGCTCTTCTGGTATATAAAGTTATATTATCCTGGTGAACTAAACTAAACAAAAGTGTGTGTGTGGTGGTGGGGGTGGGAGGCGACACACTACTGCCTAACGAACTTTGCACATTTGTTTGCTATGTACATTTTATTTTTAAACAACAATAGCAGGGGAATTGGGAAGTTCTTTTACAATTTATATCTTTTGGTTATAGGTGGGATCTAAATAGCTGCGTATTTCATTGAGTGCGTCCAAGGAGTCTTTACAGAACACATTTATGCATGCTTGCTCAGAAATGCTCCACTGAGTTCAGTTAGGCATACTCCCAAGTAAGTGGGCATAGGACTGCACCCCAAGACTTGTATTTTCTCAATCAGCAGTCCCCAATGTCACATGGAAACTGCTGTGGAAACAGAGATGAAGGGGTGGGCTTCAAAAATAGGGTGACCATTTGGAAAGGAGGACAGGGCTCCTGTATCTTTAACAGTCACCTTGAGTCCCAGTATTGGGGGAAAAGGCAGGATATAAATATCATCATCATCATCATCATGATAAAAAGGGAATTTCAGCAGGTGCCATTTGTGTGCATGCAGCATTTGTAGAGTAACCAGATATAAAATGGGGAAGGGCTCCTGCAGCTTTAACTGTTGTGATGATGAGGGAATCACCAGGTGCTGCATGCACAGAAATGACACCTGCTGAAATTCCCCTTTCAATGCAACCGTTAAAGAAACAGGAGTGCTGTCCTCCTTTCCATAGGTTCACCCTATACCATAAGGCCAGGGATTCAGCTGTTCAAAGCAAAAAAGGTTCCACTGGACAAATGCAATCTCTTTACATAACCTCAACAACTCTTGGGTTTCTAGGCATAAGGTCTGCAGCAGTGTCGCCTTTGACTGTCATTATACAGGGAGGCAGATTTCAGCTGAATATCAGTTTTCAGCTGAATATCAGATTACAGCTGAATATCTCAAAGCAGTCGGACAATGGAACCAACCATGGAGGTCGTGGACTCTCTGTTGCTGGAGGTATTCAGGACTGGACAGCCCTCTGTCAGAGATACTTTCAACAGGATTCCGGCAGAGGGTTGGACTAAAGTGGCCACTTCCAGTTTTTTGACTCTATACAACAACCACCCTGTTTCTGCCTGGTGTGTGTCTCAACTACGCATCAGCCAGGCCTTTGGATTGAATATCATATAAAATGATCGCCAAGTGTAAGGAATATTTTTCATATTCCACAACTTGGACTCAACATATTCCAAAGAGAGGAAAGAGAAATCATTTGGACTATCTCCATAGTTGTACACACCACAAATATCCATCCAAAGCTACCCTGACATACTGTTTTCACTCTTACCTTCAATCCTACGTGTCAGCAGAGAAAACAGACTACAGTTTATCTGCCTCAGAATTCAGCAGATATGTCATTCATCTTCTTTAATATACCTAACAGCAACAGTCTTCTGGAATCTGTCTATCTTTTAAAGTATCCCCCTCTCAAACGTTGATTAGCTTGGCAGAACATATACCAGGTGACCCTATGACATAAGGGCATAACAGCAGATTTACTGGCAACCATGTCCAATTTGCACTTAGGACAAAAAAATATTTTGGCAGATAGCAAGAAGTGGTTGGATGGGATTCAGGATCCAACTGTTGCTTGATTGGCTAAGAAGCACAAAAGGATTTATTTGAATAGCACATTATGACAGGTCCAATTTACTTCAGTCAAAAATATTGAGATAGGGAAGGAACTAACCTGCCATGAAAGCTGCCGGCAGAGCTCTTGACCTGAGGTTATAAATATTCGCCCGAGAAGATGCATTCCACTTATCCTACACCACTATGATTTGTTACTTCTGTCAATACTGGAGAATTACCGCTTTCTTTGAGCAATGTTATGCCAAGTCATTCCATCTGATGCAATGCAGCTAATGCAGCAAGGAGGGCTTCATTTGCAATACATTTAAGAAGCCAATTTTGTATTTCTGTCTCCTGGTCACACTGAACTTCAAACCTGGCAAAGACTTAGAGGCTGAATTCGGACAACACATTAAGCAACTGGGGGGGGGGGGGAACAATCGTCAGTTGTGTTGCTTATTGTGTTGTGTGGAGGGTAACACATCGCTCACAAACTACTGACGGTATACTATTCCGCCCAAATAAGGAACTGAGAGAAACAACTGGTTTGCAAGTTGTTTCGCTCGAAGCCAGTTGTTTAAAGTGTTGTGTGGAGGGGTGAGTGTGTTAATGGCATGTGGTTAAAACACAAGCCCATAGAGGCAGGTGGCAAGAGTGACCAATGCGGCGGCTGCCACTCTGCTACAACTGGTGCAACTTGCAGAGGCTGCTGGGATAGAACTGGGAGGACTGAGGGAGGAGGGAGGATGGGGAGAGGGGCGGGGGCTGTGTCAGTCAAATGCTGGGTTGACTATTAGTCCACTCAACGCCAGCCCCAACCATCCACAGTTGTGTAGGAATATGTTGTGTGGGGAGTATCCACAAAATAACCAACTGTGAGTTGGCTACTCAACCCACCATTGACTAATGTGTTGTCCGAATTCAGCCAGAGTGTCTCTATATTAAGCAAAAACAAACAAACAAACAAACAAAAACCCTGCAAACCCCCGCATCCTTACTGTAGCTTTCTGCTTTCGGGTTCCTTGCGGTATTAGGATGGCGCCTTTATTCGGCAGACACATGAGGTTTGAATCAAGGGAGCGTCTCTCTCCCTGTGCAGAGGACGTGGGAGTCTTGTTTTCTTCATTTAACTTGTGCTGTACTGTTTCCTTGCACCCTCCAGGAAAGCCAGGACTTATTTCTGAGTAGATGTGCTGTAAGTCTGTCATCCTCAGCACACTTATTTGGGAGTAAGCCCCATTGAACTTAAAGAGATGCCCTTGGTGGGGTGAGGGATCAGATTTGCCTCCCTTTATTGCAGGGAGGCATTTTACCCTCTTCTCCCTCCAAAAGCAGGGAAAGCCCTTCCTCGGCAGGTTCATAGCGCAATGCTAGCTTTACATACTGCTGATTTCAAGCCATGAAGAGTTTATTCCAGCTTATCTCTGATCTTTAAAAAAAAAATGGAATAAGGAGGGGAAACTGCAGGAGATGTCCTGTTTGTTGACAACATCATGAAATTGACCCACAAAGTTCCATGAATGGCCAGTCATTCACTCCTTTAGAGAAGTCCGTAAAAGACCCTCCTTGGGTGGTTTCCTAGACTGGCATCTCTCTGTGGAAGATGCATCTCCAGGGACATATTCTCGATGGCTACGATGGCCTGCCTGGATCTTGTCTGAGCTCCACAGTGCAGCGTGATTTCATGAAGCTGGCTGGGTGCAGGCAAAGAGTCTTGGCTGTTTCTCAGAGCCTATAATGGCAGGCAGTACAGAATGAGAGTTTACCAGTGCTACATGCACAAGGCTAAAAAAGGGAGACCACTCCCTTCTTTAGTGAAGAAAAGGTAAAAAAAAATAGTTTACTCACAATATTCTTGCATATAATATGCAGGGACAGAGTACAGTTTCAAACAGAGGGATTTGTTCCACCCATTTTGTGTTCTATAACACTGGCAGGGGCAAGAGGGCAAAGTGCTCCCAGCAATGGAGGAAGTCTGAGAGAAGGAGGGAGGGAGGGAGGAGGAAGGGGCTTAATGAAGAAACCACAGGAAACCACACTGTAGGTTATAGAGATCCTAAGGCTAGCTGTGGTCAAAATTCCCATGAAATAACTAACTGCAACACTGTCCCCTTCCAGTAGCATGCAGACAAGGTTGCAATATTTCCAACAAGAATGAAGGCGCAGTGGTTTAAAATAACGATGGAAACTGCAACCCTGTGCCTTACCCTGCCAGTGCCTTGATAATTGGCACTGGATCTGCTTTCTGGCTCTCTCCTACCAAGGGCAGCTCCAAACACTTGTGCATTAAGAAGAAAACAAAAAGAAAGGCAATACAGAATTTGGTGGGAATGTCTAAGGAGGAGCTGACAGCATGAACACCCAGTTTTTATACAGGAAAGACTTTACATTAGATATTCTTATTCTATTTATGTTCCACCTTTTCTTGTCTTGCAAGGAACCCAAGGTGGCTTACATGGTCCTCCTCCTCTCCATATTCCCCTTCCAACAACCCTGTAAGGTAGGTTAGGCTGGCCCAAAGTCACCCGGTGAGCATTGTTCTTGTTGTTTCATTTCTATACCGCCCAATAGCTAAAGCTCTCTGGGCAGTTTACAACAATTTGTAAGACAATGAAATACAGCTTTAAAAATACAGCATGAAATTCAGCACAAACATTTAAACGTCCGATATGTAAAACAATTTAGACAGCTAAAAATAGTTTTATTAAAGAGCTATACCTGTTTAGAAGACTGGCATAAATGCCCCATCATATGCTATTATGCTCCTGGGAGTAGAGGGCAGTCTTAACCTGGTGCTGAAAAGATGACAACGTTGGCACCAGGTAGGTAGCAAGTGGAAACTAGAGCCTGGACCTCTGAAGTCTCCGTCCAACACTCTAACCACTACACTATGCTGGCTCTCATAAGAAGAGTCCTGTTGGATCAGACCAAGGGTCCATCTAGTCCAACGTTCTGGTCATAGCTGGCCAAACATCTGCCCATGGGAAACCCACAAGCAGCACATGACTGCAACAGCACCCTCCTGCCTATGTTCTCCAGCAACGGGTGTACATAGGCATCTTGCTTCTGATACTGTAGGTAGCATATAGCCGTAAGGACTAGTAGCCATCGATAGCCTTCTTCTCCAGGAATTTGTCTAACCCCCTTTTAAAGCCATCCATCTTGGTGGCCATCACTATACCTTTTCCTTAGTTGCTTCACTGAAGCTTTTCTGTTTGTTTAGACCGGCTGTCTTAATTGTTGTTGTTTTAACTTCTGTTTGATAATGGTGCTGTTTTTATTCCATTTATTGTGTCTTTATTATGTCTGTAGTTTGCTATTAACCATCTAGAATTTGTAAGAAAGGCAGGATAAAAATATTTCAAATAAAGAAACAAAATAAGCTTCTTGAAAAGTTAGTCCTCAACTTCCTGGTAATTCAAATGTGGTTAAGGTACCCAAGGACTTGTTAAAGCTTATCTCTGATCCCAATTTTAGACCCATTTCCCAGGGATTTAAGAGAATGTAATTATCCATAAGCACATTCAGTATTAATTCAATACTCTTCCTTAGAGCGATGCAAGGAGTTATTTGGATAACAGAAATTGGGAAAATGGAATCATTTCACCAGTTATAAAAGCAATTGTATGAACCACTCTTTTAAAGAAATGTTTTACTTGGCAACCGTCCCATATTGTATTGTTCATTTTCTGAATGGTGGAAGTTCTAGGCCAGCTTTCCAGGGCCAGTTTCTCCTTAGGAGGAGTGAGAGTTTATTAAAATACAGCTTGAGTAGGGAGGAACAAGTAGGAATGTAGTAGGCAGTCTGAGTACCAAAAGAATATCAGGTTTCAAAAGCAAAAGCAGAGTTCCAAGTTCCCAAAAGATTCTTATGTTGCTAGAAGTAATGTGAAAGTTACTATGATGTGGCTGCTGTTATAACAACCCAGCCTCATTTGAAAGAGTGTTGCAGGGCGGGGAGCAATTCAGTTTCTTCCCACACCAGTCCTGCTCTGCCCTAGGTAGGACTATGCTGGCATGAGATGGAACCATGTCTTTGAACCTTCCATTAGATCCACTTCTAGGTGACCACTTGTGAATTGCCAAAAGAGAGAGCATGCTTCAATCAAAATAGAGGACAGTCATCTGGCAAGCCATCCAACAGAGGACTGTCTTCTGTAAAAGAGGACATATGGCCGCCCCATGTCACGTCCTTCTTAAAATATTGGTGTGGGAACAGCCACACTGGAGCTAATAATGTATGAATCATATACCAGGCCTTTTCCCCCCCTATATGGGCAAATTCAAATTTCTCAATTGCCTCTTGCAACCCATGCTGCTCAACTTTTTTTTAGCCCTCAATCTGGCAGGGGTGTGTGTGCACCCGATATTAGGGCCTCCTGATTAAGAGTCTGTAGTTTAATTACAAACACTTAAGAGAGATGGCCGTATTGCCTAACAGAAAAACATGGCTATAACAATGTTAATAAATCCTTCCCTTGCCCAAGATGCTTTTAAGCCTGTGCCCAAGTCTTTGGCGTGCCCTTTAGATGTGCAGTCAAATATCTGCAGCTGAACACAAGAAGAGCTCCGTTGGATCAGATCAAAGGCCTAGCTAAAGAGCTAACCTCTTTCCCACAGATGCCAACCAGACGCCCCTAGGAAGACCACAGACCGGACATGAGGGCAAAAGCCTTCCCCTGCTGTTGTTCCCAAGTAACCAGTTTCAGAGGGATGCTGCCTCTGATCCTGGAAGTAGCATGTAGCCATCATTGATAACCTTCTTTCCCATGAATTTGTCTAGCCTCTTTTAAAATCTAAGTTGGTGGCCTTTGATACATCTTGTGGAAGTGAATTGCATAGTTCATAACTACACACTGGCTGAATTCGGATGACACAATAAGCAACTGGAGGGGGGAAACAATCGTCAGTTGTATTGACTATCGTGTCGTCTGAGTGCTGCCATAGTCAACTCAGCGCTGATCCTAATCCACACCACAGTTGATTATTTATTACCATGTTGTGTGGAAAGTACCCCCTGGATGAACAACTGTAAAGGTGATTATTACCCCACCATTGACTATCGTGTTGTCTGAATTCAGCCACTGTGTTGAAGATTTATCTGTCCTCAATCTACCACTATTCAGTTTCATTGGATGACCCTGAATAGGAGAATATAATCTGTCTGCTTTTTCATACCTGTAGAATTCTATAAGCCTAAGAACAAGAAGAGCCCTGCTGGATCACACCATGGGTCCATCCAGTCCAGCATTCTGTTCACACCGTGGCCAACCAGCTGCCCATGAGAAACTTACAAGCAGGATATGGGTGCAACAGCACCTTTCCACCCATGTTCCCCAGCAACTGGCATACATATGCATACTTCCTCTGATACTGGACTAGCAGCTATTGATAGCCTTCTCCTCCAGGAATTTGTCCAATCCAATTTTAAAGCCATCCAAACTGGTGGCCATAACTTCATCATCTGGAAGTGATTTCCATAGTTTAACTATAGCATGTGCCCTCTTCCCCTTTTTTCTAAACTAAAATGCCCCAGTCTTTGCAACCTTTTCTTGTAGGGGAATTGCTCCATTCGCCCGATCACTTTGGCTGCCCATTTTCCAGCTGAACAATATTCTTTTTTGAGATGAGAGAATCATAGTTTTATTGAAGTATAGGGTTTCCCATGTAGATGACTAACTTTTGGGACTGGCTGATTATTTCTAATCAAGTCTCTCTCTTTTTTAATTGATTGTGCCTGCAGGAAAGACAAACTATAACAGGATAAATCAGCTGTAACACAGTATTAAAATGAGAACAGACAGGCTTTGCTGCTCTTCTCAAGTGATCACATTCCATTTCCTTCAAAAGGCTGGAATTTGTGTCTCATGTGATGTTCAGAGCAGGCATTTTCACACACCAGAAACAGTACAGAGAGTTGACATGCAAGCCCTGTACAACAGGTAGTAAAACGCAATGCACGATTAACACCAGTCTGTGCTGTAGATGAGTTTCAGGAGGATATGCAGTTCTACAAACTTAGAATGCTTTCCTTCCAAAGTAACTGCAGATCTAGATGGAATCCTGAAGAAAACCGAATAAAAGATGCTGTCGAAGCTGGGTCTTCTTCTCAGGCATTGGCGCTGCTTGAACAACATTAAGGGTGATATAAGCTGTTCTTCTAAATTCCTGCTCATCCTCTGTTTTCCAACAGCCGAGTGAATGGAAGGTAAAATCTGTATCTAATGAGACGTGACAGGCAGCTTTGGTTGAGCTAAATGGCAGAGACCTGAATTCCAAGACGTAAATGAAGCTGAGCGTTTGTTGCCAGCAAGGCTGTTAAGCCGGCCATAAGAAACTACAGCTCTTCAGCAAGAGGAGGAGAAGGAGATCCTGCAAGCCAAAGAAGGCAGTGGAACTCACCCAGGGTCAGCTTATTTATGGTAGGATAAGAAGGAACCATTTTCCATGTGGGGAACTTGGAAAGGCACCAATGAGGGAAACAAACAAAATACAAATATTGATGCTAAAAGCTGCTGCAGTTAGTAAGAGAAAAGCAGGACCCAAAACATGGCACAAGCTTTCCCTTTCTATGGAGGATCCCCATAGATTCCTTCCCCCTATTCCGCTCTGTAGACACCAATGCTGTGCTTGGGGGCAATGCAATCCAACCAGACTTGTGATAACATGATTATCATGTCTGTCTTCGTAAGGGTGCTATAAGATCTCATCCCTTTTCTGAACCACACATCTTAGTAGACATGTATAGGATTGTGTTGTGGGACACACACATCATCTTCCATAATCCTGTCCATGCTTCTCTAGTCATGTGTGGAAAAAGAGCCATGTGCCACTAGCCCCCAGGGGAAGAGCAAAGTCATTTGACTTACCCATATGGCTTTTCCCTACAGATATTAGGGGAGGAGTGTGGGACCAGGCCACAGGGAAGAATCTCACCTGCTTCTTCAGTCCTGTATGAAGTGGGCCTCTGTAGCAGCCATCAACAGTGTATGGAATGTGTCTGGTTAATAGGCTTTGTACGAAACTAGGGGAAATTACTCCCCAACCCACTCAACCCGTCTGGAATACCCAGCAATAACATCACTGAGTTCATGTAAGGTTTCAGGTTTCTATAACTAGGATGAGGAGGGGCAGATTACAATCACCCCAGAGACAACCAAAACATATATATGGCCCCCTCTTCACGATGCCGGGAGCGTTGCACCCTGGCGCCTCCCCAGCGTCGCGCGGCGCATTTACGTCCCTTACGCCAGTCCTGACGTAAGGGGCTGCTGGAAGGGGGACTGGGAACCTCGGCTCCCCTACTCCCAGCTAAGTTTTTTTTAAAAAAATTTTTTTTACAAAATGGGGGGAGGACAGCGGAGGCGCATCGGTGTTTTTTTTTACTTTTAAAACTTTAAATGGGGGGAAGGAGAGCCGCAAACTAAAAAAGTTGCATTAAATGGCTGACTGTTTTAGTTCGCGGCGAAGGGCCTTTGCCCCTAGATGTCTTCACATTGGCAGCTGCATCATGTGACGCAACTGCCGCCAGTGCGAAGACATGTCGACGGAAACTGTCCGTCTAGAGGCACCTTCTGACAGAAGGTTTAATAATAACATGAAGAAAACAATCAACACAACTATGAATCAAATATATTCAACTCCTTTTTTAGCCCACAGTTCTCTGTGAAGAACAGCATCAGTTTTACTAGACCGACAGCAGTTGTTTCTCCCTGTTCTTTAGTCCTGGGTTGCCTGTCTCTCTGTGTGGAGGTGCACTCTTCATTCAACTGCAGACCGTATCCTTCTCACGATGCTGCTGGTTTCTCTTTCCTCTCTTCCCTCTTCTCCTTGAACTCGCTATCTTTCCTCCTCCGGTCTTCTCCAGCCCACCTCCCTTCTTCAACCGATGTTTTGCTCTCCCCTCACTCCATTCCATGCCCCTCCCACTTTACTCTAGAGACAGGCATTGCATGCTGCTCCATATGGGATAAAAGTGAGATATGGCCCGTAAAGTGCAGAATTCAGAAAGCTCTTACACCTATAAGCCAGTGGGCTCTAGTGGGTAGAGCGTTGGACAATGGCCAGATCTACACCAAGCAGGATATAGCAGAATGAAAGCAGTATGTAAAAGGCAGGAGCCACACTACTGCTTTATAGTGGTATTGAAGTGCACTTATAACATACACTCGTGTGAGTTCTATGGGGCTTAATTAGAATAAACTTGCATATATATATATATATATATATACACACCAGGTGGCCCAAAAGTAGGTATACAGTTGTTTAGAATGTTGATGGGAGTTGGGAAGAGTATACTGTATACCTACTTTTGGGCCACTTGGTGTGTGTATATATATATATATATATATATATATATATATATATAACAAAATATGTCTTTAGTAAACATTAATTTTAAAAACACCATGCCACAATTTGTCCTTCTATGTCCAAACAACAACAACAACAAAATAGAGATCTCTTGCTTGAAACCCAGTTCCACATGGTTCTGTATTTCCAAGCACTGAATATTTTGGAAGTCCTTTGTGTAGAGTGTTCTTAACTTAAATTTCTCAAGGCAATCCTCAATCAGTATTTCAACACAATAGTTCAAAGTATTAGCCCTGCGATAATATAATAGGACAAATAACAAAGATATAAAAATGATTCCCCACCCCTTAAAATTCCACTGTACAGAATTAACAGTTTAATTTACCTTATACAAGGTGACAAGAGCCTATGATTAAACAGAAATCTTCCAAATTCAGCTTCCAGCAGAACCAACAGTGTTACACACTGACAACTGTTGGGGCCCATTGACACATACCATATACCGCTATATCCTGCTTGGTCTGGCTCCTGCCTTTTATATAGCGCTTTCATACTGCTATATCCTGCTTGGTGTAGGTCTGGCCTAGATCCAGATTCTAGTCCCCACTTGGCCATGAAGCTCACAAGTGATTTGGGACCAGGCACTGACTCTCATCCTAACCTACCTGACAGGGTGTTTTTGAGGATAAAGTGGAGAGGAGGAGGACTATTTATGCAACCTTGGGTTTCTTGCAAGAGGTAAAAAAGGTGGGATATGGATGTAACAATAAATACATAAATAAATAAATACATGTGTTTAGTTCAATTATTTGATAGTATTTCTGAGTTATATTAATTAGAGACTCAATATCCTGACTTTATACATACCACTAATGTGGTACTGACAGATCATTAGCCTGGTTTTCATCCAGACTTATACAATAAAATTCAGGAAATGAAAAGCAACTTAAATTAAAAATCAAGGTATGTGCACATATATGGATGTATGGATCTGTACAAGGGATCATTTTGAACCACCTCCTTTTTAAAAAGTGCAGAAAAAAGAAAACATAGAATGTCATCTTTAGTATTAAATCATATGAAAATTGGTACAATTTTAATGAATTGTAATTTAAACAGGCTAGTTAGTATTGAGCAATTTTATGTGAGCTGGTATGGCTGGTTATGCAAAATCCAAAATTAGGTTTTGAAGAAATAAATCAACCCTGAGGCCAATAGAAATGCTTCCATAAAATATTAATTTTCCAGGGGGAAATGAAAAAATAAATCTGCTGTGTTGGCAATCAATATATTGCAGGACTGTGCCAGAAAAGCAGTAAATTAGAGAAATCAAAAGAAAAATTAAACTAAGTACTTGTTTGGCTTGACTTTCCACATGGAGAAAGAAACCGAAGAAAAACAGAATGTTTGTGATCTCTTTCCCCTTTTAACAACCCAAAACTGAAGCCACGGAAGTCATCATTCGACAGAGACGCAGTTTGTACTGTGATATATTACTGCAATGGAATAATAAATATGGAAGATAAAGGAAACATACATTAGAGGCAAAGTCTTTTTCACTCTTCTAAAGCATTTGGGGTGGAGAGAAACACTAAATACTTTATGCCATGAGATCTGCTTACTTGCGAGTACCTCTGCAAAGGTTTAATATCTGGGATGCTATTTGAAAGTGCTGCTGATCGATTCAGTCCTACTTACTTCTGAGTGGACATGCAGAAGCCTTGTTCTGCTTACTTCTGAGTAATCTTAAAATGGGAATAAGCATACTCGGTGCCACCTGCTCTGCCTTTAGCCCCAACCACAGATAGAATGTGGCCCTCAAGACATTCCCATTTTGTAATTTGGCCCTTGGGCATCCCTGCCTTATGGAGTAGCTCCAAAATGATGGATGATATGGGCAGACTTGACACTGAAACATACCTGGCTGAAATATTCTACCAAGGTAATTCTAAATAATTCAACCATCAAGCTGAAGAGTGATTTAACTGAGGAGCTGTAGTATATCTACTCATATTATTATTATGAAATATCATGTTGATTATTCAGAAAGCACCATCAACATACAGCATTAAATGAGAAGCAAAAACAACAACAACAACCAGGGTCCTGCCCCCAATAAGCTTGCAATCTATAATTTCAATAGCAACGGAACACAACGGAGTGAAAGGAGAGAAGGGAATAGAGAAGATAATAAATAACCAAGAGGCTGGAGACAGAGGATGCGGTGGTAGAGTCCAGCTGATTTTGGATATGCATGATTTAGGACTAGAATAGGTAATTGATCAACCACTGAGATCCAGTATGGTGTAGTGGCTAGAATGTTGGGCTAGGAGTCAGGAGATTGGGGTTCCAGTCCTCACTTCGCCATGAAAGCTCACTGGGTGTTTTTGAGCCAATCACAGACCCAGCCCAACCATCCTCACAGGGTTGTTGTAGTGAGGATAAAATAGAAAGGAGGATTATGTATGCTGCCTTGGGTTCCTTGGAAGAAAAAAGGTGCGATATAAATGTAATAAATAAACCACAGTTGCACTGGCCACATGCTACTGCTGAAGTATATTGATGTCCTCTGAAACCAGTGACACCAATAGCTAACACTATCATCATTTATATTCACAGTTGAATATAGTGGATATTATTTATACCCTATTCAAGAATTGAAAACCACACAGAGATTCATACTGAGGAAATGGAATGTTACTCAGGGCCAGTCACTCTATCAAATGAAGAAAAGGCCCTCTTGTTTATCCACATAATCGCTGACATGCTTAACCAAAAATACCTATGCTGGAATATGTGAATTAACAGAGATATGCAGCCCATTCCACAGCTGTGGCTACTTTCATACGATCATGAAAATGGCACTGTTGCCAATGAAAGTTGTAGTCATGGATGCCAGGGAAATTCTGTGTTCCCACTTTCTTGTTTTAGCAGTGAATGTAATTTAATATGTTTTTAATCTGAATGTTGTTTAATCTGATTTGGGGCCTATACTGTGTGTCTCCCCACCACCACCACCACTGCGCTTTTACCTCTTTGGCTTTCTAGGAAGACATTGGCTGAATTCGGACAACACGATAGTCAATGATGGGGTAATAAACAACTTTACTGTTGTTCATCTAGAGGGTACTCCCCACACAACATGGTAATCAATAATCAACCGTGATGTGGATTAGGATCAGCGCTGAGTTGACTATGGCAGCATTTGGACGACATGATAGTCAATACAACTGACGATTGTTCCCCCCCCCTCCCCAGTTGACTATTGTGTCGTCCGAATTCAGCCATTTTCTCTCTCTCTTTATTCTTCCTAAAACTTACCATAATACACTTCCTTCCTCTTTTTTGTTGAAAAAGCCATATGGCCACCATGTGATTTATCACTTTTTCTTCCCCTTTTCATGCACAATGCATTATTTAGTTTCTGTAAGTGTCACTGTACATGAGTCATTTTCACAGGTGATACTTTCACAAGATCTGTGAGAAAACAATAAATAATAATTGATCAAAATGCTATTTAAACTATTAATGATCATCCAAGCCAAGATCTCTTAATATTCAGACCACTTTTTCTGAAACACATATATACAGGATGCTAGAACTACATTAATATTTATCATTTAGGCTGCAATACTCTAGACATTTTTCCTATTAAGGTCCACATGACCTCAAGCAAAATGTATGAAGATCTGCTTTCCAGCAGTGGGTGTGGCCAAAGCCAAAAGTGGGTAGAGTTATGCACATGAGTCTTACGTTTGCTCAGTACAATATAGGAGTGGTGGGGGTTGGGGGAGAGGTATTTGAATCCAGGCAATCTCCTTCCCCAACTTGTGCAAAACTCCTGCAAAGCACTCAACAACTTGGGACCAGCATACCTAGCGGACTGCCTTCCCTTATATAAACCCAGGCGATCTTCATGGGAGGTCTTGCTGGCCATTCCAAAATGAACGGAGTGTCGCCATTAAGACCCTCGACGGAGGGCCCTCTCTGTAGCAGCACCCACCCTCTGGAAAGCCCTCCAGGAAGTGGAAAACATAACATCCTTAAAACACCTCCTTAGCTGGTTTTATATTGCCTTTTTAACTTTAACATTTTAAATTTATCTGATATTTGTTGTATTTTATGGTTTTAATTGTGCACTGCCCAGAGAGCCTTGGCTAATGGGCAGTATAAAAATGTAATACATACATACATACATACATACATACATAAATATTCCCTCCATCAACTTTGTAGCTTGGGGACAAAATGGAGGATGGAGGATGGAGTAAAATAATGCCAATAACCAGTGGAGGCTGGTAGCTCCGATGTCAGTGGAGTTGTGAATCCACTCCAGGTTTCAGTCAGAATCAGCCAGAATTCTAAAGGAGCCATTCATGGTATGACCTTCTAGAATTCTGACTGGTTTTGACTGAAACTGAGAGCAGATTCAGCAGTCCACTGACATCAGAGCCACCAGCCTCCACTGCCAGTAACCCAGCTGGCAATGAAAACTGGCCTGGAGAGAGGCAGTATCTCCAAGCTGAGTTGTGTGAAGATCCACATTTGGCCCATGGTCTGGAGGTTCCCCATCCCTTACCTACACACTTATTTGGCAGCAGTGGAGGCTAGTGGGTCTGAGTTCAGTGGGGCTGTTTTAGTTTGAACCAGCCAAAACTCTAAAGGAGCTATCCAAGGTGCTGAAATCTATCCCCAAAATGGCTTCAGTACCTTGGATATCTTTTTTAGAGTTCTGGCTGGTTCTGACTAAACCCCAGAATTGAATCACAGCCCCACCGGGGTCATAGATGGGGCATGTTTGAAATAAAATTCTCGAACATAAAAGATTACACTACAGAAAAGGCTGGATATCTTCTTTTGAAGTCTGCCCCCCCCCCCAAAAAAAAAAAATCTGAAAGAAAGGTTTTTTATACTGGTGAGATTTTTTGGTGACTCAGCTATGTGAATTTTTATTAATATTTTTTCCCTAGCAGGAAATATTATGGTCGCCATAACTTTGGACCTGGACAATCATGGTTTTTGGGGTGCGTAAGAAGATGTTAAAATTATACATCGTTAAACAGGATTGCAGATTGGAAGTTAGAGGAGAATGGGGAATTACTAGAATAGTATACTGTTACTAGAATAACAGTTGCCCTTTTCATATGTAAAAATAAAAGAGCAAAAATTCGCAGATTTATTTTTAAAAAGTCTACCTCACCTTTCCCTAACCCCAAAGTGGCTTACAATCATCCATAAATATAACACAATAATGCTACATCACTGCTCAACGTCATAAAGCAAGCTCAGATAAAGTTTGAATACATCTGCCATAAACCAAAGTGGCTTACAATCATCCATAAATATAATACAATAATGCTATATCCCTGCTCGACATCATAAAGCAAGCTCAGATAAAGTTTGAATATGTCTGTCATAAAAATCATAATGGCATTCTAAATAGCCATTATGAATTGACAGTATTAGCTGTCCATCCTATAAGACTAGGAGCACCATTGAGAAGATCCTCATACAACAATGGTCTAATCTACACCAAGCAGGATATTGCACTATGGAAGTGGTATATAAAAGGCAGGAGCCACACTACTGATTATAGTGGTATTGAAGTGCACTGACAACTGTTGGGGCCCATTGACACATACCATATGCTGCTTTCATACCACTATATCCTGCTTGGTGTGGCTCCTGCCTTTTATATACTGCTTTCATAGTACAATATCCTGCTTGGTGTAGATTAGGCCAATGTAAACATCCCAAGTTGAAGGAATCTTAAGAGGGGCTGTTCCTTCTGCTCTTTAAAAATCGGAGAACATATCAGAGAGAGGGCTTCATAATGACAAGATATTGGTGATACAGAGAATATTGAAGCCTTTGCTCCCCACCTCCCACCCCAACCTTATGAAGTGAGCTGTAAAGCAACGTTGAATTCAAACTGCACTGCGTTGTACAGGGAGATGTTTATTGCTGTTTTCACAACAGGTTATCCTTTGTAAAATAGATGTAAATGCCCCCTTTGAATGAATAGGAATACATTAACTTGAACTCTAGTAAGGGAGCTGATAACATGCAATATAAAATGGTAATTAATGCCTTATTTCTTCAGTGCTGCTAGAGGAAATTATGCTGACCAGGTCTCACAGGGAAAAAAATTATTAAGGCAGAATTCAAAAAGAAGTAACAAAAATACAACAACAACAAAAAAGATCAAATGGAGACGTCTCATGAATCAGTCATTGAGTATGATCATGCTTTGCTTACCAATTGTGAACGAACCCAAATACCGTCACAAATATAGATGATGCTTCAAGTTGAATGCCTCCAGTCCGGTGCCCTGTGATGCAAATGAGTCCCTCTTTCAAGGTGGGGAAGCTGACACATACTCGGTCTTTTGCATACGTAGAGCATTTATGCACTATGATAAATGTCTCATGTAGAAAAGCTCTTATACTGAATCTTTGTTTTTAGCCACCTCCTTGTAGTTAAGAGGTGGGATTTTTTTTTAAAAAAAGGGAAATATAATAAATATTCAATGCATTTTAATAATCCAAATTACCCAACCTTCATTTCCAATCCGATTCTATTCATTATTCACTTGAACAACTGTTGAAGATAAGCCCCACTATGTTCAATGGGACTTGTTTCCTAATAACTGTGTTTAGGACAGCCTTAGATTTGAATGCAAATAAGCTGCTACATGGGACTAGTAACCTGGAACAGTGGATGGAATATGTGTACTGCAATCCATATTGTAAAAGAGAAGAGAAGTTGTATCTCCATCCACAACCTCCAGTGTGACATTGTGTCTTATATGCATTGCAATATAAGACACACATACCATATATATATTGTGTCTTATATGCATTGCATCTGAACACTCATATCTGATCTCTGATTGTACGTTCTGATCCAATGAGAGATATGTGCAGACAGATGTTGCTACACAAATGTGCCACATTTGAGATCAATCCCTACAACCCTCGATTTTATATGAATTTATTGAAGATCGTTGCAGTTCTGACAGATCAGAATGACAGCTCGCCACGTGCGTTCATTCAGACCTGTCAGAACGGAAACGATATTTTAAAAATTAATATAAAATCGAGGGTTGGAGGGATCGATCTCAAATTTCATACACCTACTTAGGCATCCCCCATAAGCACTGTGACCAAGTTTCAAGCATCTAACTTTTAAAATACAGAAGATATAGGTATATTTATATGGCAGTCCGATAAAACGATAAAATCGCCCGAAAATTATCGTCTCCGATGATTATCGTAGGTTTTTCTATTGTATCGTCATCGTTAAACACATGCACGATAACGACCTTATCGTATCGTTATCGTATATTTTAACGATACGATACACATCCCTACTAAACATCATTATCCACAACAATCCTTTAAATGTCTTCCTAAACTATAGTTGTAGTTTTGCACCAAACGTGGACCGTCTGATGCTTCCCATCCAAACACAATATATCTTTTTCACTAAAAGGTTTACTAAATATACAGTATATTGATTTCCAGTCTGAGTTACAAATCTGAGAATAAGATGCAGACATCTTAGCACATGGTTGTCACTGTTGTTGTTTCGCTTAACACACAGGAAGTCTCTTTGTCAAACTTCCCTGCTTTCATCATCACCCAGTTCTCCACACAAGCCATCTGCATAAATAAAGACCTAAGCATCTGCCGTATGGCAAATGGTCTCAGGGGCAGATGTTTCTATCCTTGTGCTCATGTCACTGAGCATGGATACATTATTTGAACAGATGCCTGCAATATGAAAGTGTTGTGTCCCACAGTGAAATGCCTCCAACTGCTTCCTATCAACATACATAAATGCTATTTGCACCTGCATTTATGGTAATGATAGAAAGGCAGCAGGGGGTTCCCACACAGCGAGCGCCGATGCTATGAAATACATTCAGATGGTTAATTGAAGTTGAACTTCTGTCTCCAAAAGCCGGCATTGATACCAATGCAAATAAAGTTAAAAAGGAATAATGAGTGTTGTTTTTTTAAAATAATAATAATAATAATAATAATAATAATAATAACGTGCAACGGATGAAAAACAAATGGATTGTTCTGCTATATCTAGCAGTCAACAGATTCAAAATGGTCCCAAATTTGCCTACAGACAAAAAGCAGGCACAGGGTCAGGCACAATGATAAAGAGACCACTGTGCTCATGGGTAGGGTCCACAGTTCACTAAATTCATGCAGATATTGTATCTGCTCACATGTCCCCTGCCATCAAAGTGATACCACTTATAGCTGATATCGAGGCACCACAGATCAACAGAACTCAATCCAAACACAAAGGAAAAATGCAATGTATCTGTGGATAACTAGCAGGTGAGTCCAGCCAAAGATTACATGTTGGGTCACATTTACAACAAACTTACGTAACGTATTATTACAGAAATAAGGCTACCTGAAGGATCATCTCACAAATACACCTGACTGGATCAGCTTCAGCGGCCCTGCCTAAGGAGGTGAGGTGGGTGCCTACTAAGAAGAGGGACTTTACTGCTGTGGCACCCTGGCTACTTCCCAGAGAGGTTCGCCTGTCACTACATTGTGCTCTTTCCGGCGCGAAGTGAAGATGTCTTTATTCTCCCAGGCATTTTAGTTTTTCCATTTGTTTGATATCTGGTATTGTATTTGAAGACACAGCGCATGGTCCTAAAGGAAATTGTGAGTAGGGTTGCTTGATTTCCTTCTAAAACAAAAGGCGCTACCTCTCACGCCTGCCTAGAAATCTCATTCTGTGTGGGGCAGGGTGGGGTGGGGGAGGTGTTTGTGGCTACTCGATTAAGGCATTTTTTGTTCTTACTATAATTATTTCACAATTTCCAGGGCTAAAGCTAAGACTCAGTCCGGAAATCTACATTAAAATGCCAGGTCTCATTCCTACAGATTTGAGCACAGCATCGAATTTCAGCTGGTAACATTCAGTGGGAGACCCAGGTTCAAACCTCACTGCAGGTGCGGCTATTGAGACAGGATCCACAGTTACTTGTGTCAGACAGACAGCAATGGCAGGTCGAAAACATGAGACTATTGGCTTTGTCAAACCTCAGAAGGAATCACACACACACATGCGCGCGCGCACACACACACACACACACACACGTATTCAATGGTATAGATTTCTTTTCTGCCTGCCAAACTATATGCCCTGTCCATAAAATTATCCCTGGTCTACTCTCACATCAGCATTTACTTTTAGGACCCAAAAGGCACAGTAAAGAACTGAATCTTTTGACCAATGTTCAGAAAGAACTACAGATGTTGCAACCATACAAACGCTGATGAAAGTATTATATATCCAAGTGTGGGACCTAGATACCTAAAAGGACATCAACCCCAGCCTTCCCCACTCTGGTGTCCTCCAGAAGTCTTGGACTACAACTCCCATCCTAGCTGGCATGGCCAATAGTTAACCTATGTTTGATTGTGATGTGAAAAAGCCTAGGTGAACCACAGACCCGCTTCCACTCCCCTCTTATCCTCGGGTGCAACAATGAGAAGAAGTTGGGAAGCTTTTGCTTTTGTTTATGATTAGTTACCTTTGGGGCTTGTTCAGACAACACACTA
The DNA here is from genome assembly GCA_029215795.1 of Anniella stebbinsi. Classification (NCBI taxonomy): domain Eukaryota; kingdom Metazoa; phylum Chordata; class Lepidosauria; order Squamata; family Anniellidae; genus Anniella; species Anniella stebbinsi. The sequence goes on from JARDYH010000002.1 coordinate 217,438,030, forward strand.
AGCTATGGTTAGGCAACTAGCCCTTTTGCAGCAAAGATTACTGAGCATGTTTAAACCATGGTTGTGTAGCTACCATAGTCAAGAATGGTTCACATGACACACTAAGCCATAATGTTTAGCTCAAAATGCTTAACCACCGTGGCTTAGCGTGTTGTCTGAACAGGCTCATTGTAATGTTGTCTGCATTACAATAGGCAATTAATGGTTTGTTTGGAGTAGCCTTGTGTTAAAACACTCATCTGGTAGCCATGGTTGAAAAGCAATTGCATGCATCCAAGTGCATAGGATCCCATATGGGTAAGTGTGAAGGCTGGTATGCTCCTCCTCCTCTATGCCCAGCATAGTGACCAATGGGCTGCCAGAGGGGGAAATCCCCCCTCTCTGCAGCCAGCATAGAAATGCTGTGGGAAGATTGGAGGGCTCTGTCCTTCCACTGCCAACCCCCTAGCAGGCTAGTAAAAGATTTGGCAGGCAACTAACTTTTGTATACTTGTTTACAAATTGGCTGGTTTGGCCAACTTGAAACCACAGAGCTTGGGGGTGGGGAAGGAAAGAGTTTGATTGGAGAAACAGTATAGGAGGAAACTAATAAAACTCCACTTGCATTGGCATGAAATATGCTGACACCATTCTTGACTTTAAACTGTCTTAATGTTTTATGTATTTGCAGGTATTGTTAATTCAGTAAATACATTGGGGGGGGGGGGAGTCACAGGACTTAAGTTATCTTGTTCCCCAAGAAGCTGGCCTAACTGTCCATATGACTTTTGTCTCCTCAGCTCAAGCCTGAGCCTTCCGCTATGGTGTTTGCCATTATAAGTGGGCATTCCAAGATCCAGCAGTTGCCCTAACTCTGCTAGGTTATCATTTGTCAAGTGCCAAGCCCCACTGGCATGTTTGTAGTCAAACAAAGAAGTTGATCTCCAAGTAAATAGCCTTTATTATGCAGATCAATCAGTCCAACACCAGTTCAGGTTACAGACTTTGTCATGCTATGACAACCTAGTGCTAACATCCCTGATTAAGCAGGCACAACAACCTGAAGATACCTTTGATGGTTGCCCTACTGTCAGGAGAGAAGTTGCTACAAATCTGGCTCCAGGGTTGAGAGAACCTGAGAGGTTTTCCAATCCCACCCTCAGGGTGGGCCTTCCCCTAGAGACCTCTTGTGATGGGCCAACCTTAGAACGCCTTACTTCCTGATCCTTCTGTCTGTCATGCCCACTTCCTCCCCCCTCCACCTGTAAGTTGCTGAGTTCCCACAGATAGAGAGGTTATGGTCAGGCTTTGGCCTCTTACCTGGAAATGCTGCCTACACATGTGGACTAACTGTGGTTATTCAGCAGTAAGGGAAATGCCCTCTGCCCATATGAAGAGGCCATCTTTGTTTTTATCACTTTATAGAGTCCAAAGATGAGCCCTACATTCTGGGGCAGAACTTGGAAATGCTGATTAAACCCTGCATTGCCCCCTGCATGTAAAATTCATTTGTCTGTACTGTACAGAGAAGAAATTAAGAAGCATTTGTGGGAAGGGGACTATGAAAATCAAAGGCATAATGTGGAAAGTCAAAGGAAAACATGATGGGGACTGCTCGATTTCTAAATCTCTCTCTTTGCTACCCCTCACCACCAGCACCCCCAATTCCCAGACTTGCATGAGGCCCCTGCTCCCCTCTCCCAACAACTGTAAGTTGCTTGTGTTTTTAGAAGGGGAACTCTTTGCACAATGGGGTGCTGTTGCACTCATGTCCTGCTTGTGGGTTTTCCATGTGCAGTTGGTTGGCCACTGTGCAAACAGAATGCTGAACTAGATGGACCTTGGTCTGATCCAGCAGGACTCTTCTCATGTTTTTAACTGCTGCAGAGCCCTCCTGGCTCATCCTAAGCCCAGCAGGCAAGGGTGAAGGGGCACGGAGGGAATTGCACACAGCACTGGCTAACTCGGCACAGAAGACTGCCTGCTGGCAAGATGAGGTAGGCTAGGTCTACACATGCAGCAGAATGAAGCAGTAGAATGGACTTAGTCCCTGTGGTCAACCTGTCATTTACACACCCATGAGAGACAAAGAACAAGACGGATTTGCAACACATCCGATTTACATGAAGGCACAGTCTCTTGGATCTTGGAGGTCACCAGAACTTCCCACTCCGCAGGCAAAATAATGGTAGCAGCATCTGTTGCCCCAGGAGGATGGTTGTGGACAGAAACTGCCCCGAGCATTGGGCTAACCCTACTAATTTTGTACTGTATTTCTATTACATCTGCCACATTACCTCAATAATGCTGTCTTGAACATTTGTCCAGTACTGGCACCACCATTGCTGGCAGTACAAGAAACCACAGGGCTGAGCCCAAGGCTTGTGGTGGATGCTGTTGTGGAGCGTTGTAAAACAACTCTGGTTTTATTTATCTACATCTCTATCGATCCTGGCCTTCCTCCAGAGAACTCAAGTTCTCCGTCCTGACCGTTTTACCCTGTTAAGTGGGTTACTCAGAGAAATAGTAACAAGCCCATGTGGCCTAGTGAGTTTCATGAAAGTGTGAGACTTTGTGTCGCATTCATGGATCTTGCTAACTGGATACATTACTAGAGGTGATGAAATTGATAGGGGCCATTGTAGTGGCAGTTGTGATTTTTACGTAACCATTGATCAAAAATATTGCATTGAATGTATTAAAAAAATGAATTGACTGCCCGGACATATACTGGACCAGGTTTGAAAAATCATTACTGCCTACAGTTTGCATATATACATTCCATGAAGAAGGAAAGGAATATGCATTACAGAAAAGGAATTAGTGCCCCCCAAAATTTACAACACTCAGAGGATCTGCATGCCATGCCTTTGATCTTCCTGCTCCTCAACAACAAAATCAAGTGATGAGTATTTAATATAAATTGTCAGTCATGTTACTGACAATTCTAACGCACTATGAAGACTCACATCAATTTTATTTCAGTTAAGCCTCACAATCACAACTATCCTCCATCATTCCAACTGAAGAAAATATTATTTTTTTCAACAATCCATCGTAATCCATCTATATGAAATCATATTTTAGTATTGCATTGTGGCATATTTCTCTCTATCCATCCCTCTGTCAATAAAGGCATATTAGTGATCTACCTCACTTGTCACTGTGTGGATGGATAAAAAGGAATTGGTGTGGAGAATGTGGACAGGGAGACATTTTCCCCCTCTCCCATTATGCTAGAACCCAATGGGATCATCTCATGAAGCTGATGGGTGGGAACTTCAGGACAAAGGGAAGTACTTCTTCACACAGTGCATAAACTATGGAATTCACTACCACAAGACAAGGGCCATGTCTACACCAAGGATTTATCCCAGGGTCGTCCCTAGGTCATCCCTGTGCGTCCACATGACACACAGGATCCAGGGGCAAATGAAGATGACCTAGGGACGACCCCAGGATAACCCCGGATATCCTGTTTTTCCGTCATCCCTGGTTGTAAAACAGGCATGGAGCCGCGCGGGGTGGCTCTGTGCCTATGGGGTGGGGAGGGGAAGCAATTTCGCCACCCCCAGGATGACGGGGAGGGGGGTTGAGAGCAGGGTTTTTTTTTCTTACCTTCCCTTTTCGGGTGGATCGGGGCCACACAGCTTCTTCTTCCTTAAAAAAATGGCGCCTGCGGAGCCCGCTCCATCCCTCTTTCCTTCCAGGACATTGCGCAGTGGTGTAGATATCTGGGAAGGATTGCAGAAGCAGGTATGTTTGTGATCCTCCCCCTCCCTCCCTCTACACCCTTAGGTGTAGGCATGCCCATAGTGATGACCACCAATTTGGATGGTTTTAAAACAGGGATGGATACATTCCTGTAGGAGAAGGCTATCAATGGCTATTAGTCCTGATGCCTATGTGCTACCTCCAGTATCAGAGGCAGTAAGCCTGTGTACACCAGTTGCTTGGGAACATGGGTGGGAGGGTGAACCCATGTCCTGCTTGTGGGCTCATGGGCAATAGCTGGTTGGCCACTGTGTGAACAGAATTCTGTACTGGATGGACCCTTGGTTTGATCCAGCATGAGGCTTCTCAGGTATATTAAGATACAATCCTATGGCCAGTTACTTGGAAGTAAGTCATTTTAAACTCAGAGAATTCGAGGCAAGGGTAATCAATTATGAAAACGAAAACTCCCCTTCTTGAATTCTTGAGAGGAGAATTGCTATAGGTACAGCCCACCTCAAACAGTTTCCTCTGCTCGATCCTGCTCATACCCCCCACTATCTTGTCCCCCTCCCCTAAGGAAAATAGCACCCTTAGGAAAAGGAGGTGGAGGGCTGGCATCCATGGAGCCTTCACATGCTTTCTAGGCAATGGTGATGTTTCTGTGATTCCCCCATGTCTATCAACTGTAGTTCAGGCCACATCAGGGAACCATGGTGTGTCTTTACCTTTTGCCTTGGATGTTGCCACAATCCATGGTGAGAAGGAGAAGGATGATTAAACCTACATGCAGCTACCTTGCTCCAAGCAGCACAGAGTGGTGGCTGACTCCAAACAGGCAGTTTCATTTTTCAAGCTTCTCTCATGGCACATCACCAGTGTGTCCCAGCCCACAGTTTGGGATAAACCTCTTTGTATGGAGCAGAAAATGAAGTGAATGCCACTGCTCTCTAGCAGTATTGTAGCTATTTAAGATTTATTTGCATTCAGTCAGGATTCATTAACACAATGAACTTTGGTCTGATCCAGCATGGCTCTTCCTCTTATGCCAAGTCATTCTGCCACAGGGAAAGTTAGTTACAAAGGCCACTGCTCTCCATCAAACTGTTTTCAGCAAGACTATTACACAATCATTTTACAAACTCCTTGGATCACGGGCTTAGATGCAGACTGAGACTCAAAAGCTAAATGCAGTTTCTCAAACATCTTTATAATAAAGTGTAATTAAATCCAATCCATTCACATTTTCCACATTCACTCAGATAGTTATCAGTGTTGGAACAATGGAACCTGGCAGCCAACCCAGACTGTATACTCAGAAGCAGGAGGTGTGCTTAGCTGCTTCTCTGGTGTTCATGTCTTCCTCAGAGTTCTGCTGATTTTGGTGAACCTTATACATGTTTTCTCCAAGTCTTTGCATGGTGTGTTCTCTGACTATGTGTCCTGGTTTTTCATTAATTGGGCTCATCTTATTTCTTTTGAAAATTATTTTTTATATATTTTGAAGGACATCACCTTTTCTTTAAAAATTATATAACCGTAATTCCACCTGTTAGCAACATTCCTGAATTATCAGGCTGGGGCTTATGGCATTTCCTGTCAACTGTTTTCCCCCAACATCAGTTATTTACCCGTGTCTTGTTGTTCACGTTCAGTTGTGTAATGCCACACTTAGCTTGGTACATATGCGCACCTGTTTTTCAAGTTCTTCAGCCTTTTCCTTCTAGCAACTTTGCACATTCTGTTTGGTAACTTTCCTCCATTCAAACCCCAGGAACCCTTTCCCCAAAATGGGCCATCATATGATTTTATGTGACAACCACCCAGATAACTTAAAAATAAGCACATGATCAGATTATGCAGAAACATTAAAAAACAAACAAACCTGATTTTATATTAATATTTTTAATGTTATGCAACGCCAGAGTATTTTCAGGAAAGTCAACTAACAAAACTATATCATGCTTACACTCTGTTCCTCCTCCAATTAGCTCAAAGCAGCTGGATGCACAATGTCCAGGCCATTTCCCATCCTGACAGCCTAGAGCAATGGTCTTCAACTAGTCCAGACCTGAGATCCACCTCGGACTCCCAACCTGCAACACGGGACCCACTTCACAATTTTCTCCTTTCACAACATAGTGGCAACAGCTTTGCTGTGACCCATCCAGACTGATCTCACAACCCACTTTTGGGTCATGACTCACCAGTTCAAGACCACTGGCTAAGATAGCCAGATCTGCTTAACTTCAGCAGTAATACTGCAGTGTATGGCTTCTTTCTTATAAATTTAATACCACTTTTTTTTAGCTCTAAATTATTCATACTGCCTCAATATAAGATTGGATACTGCTCTTTTAGTAATTTAATTTGGCAAATGGGGAAACTGTAAATAAAGACTGATGTACAGAAGAACGTTGCACTCAGTATGAATAGCAGCATCCAGAGGTAGCTTGTTATCCTTTCCAGGTAATTTATTTTATGCAACTACAAAATGTTCCATCTTGGGTGCAGATTTTAATAATTTTGGCTCATATTTTCTAAAATATTCATTACTGAGAAACTAGCATGGATATGGAGACAATTAGGTTAAAATTATTGCCTGCTCTACGGCAAACCCTTCCAGAATTTGTAGGTGAAAGGAATAAGGAATTGTTGTCCCCAGACTGTATAGAGCAGGAATCTCATTAGCAAGACCACCAGAGAAGAAATCACAAGAAAACTGACTAGAGAGATCATGGTTATTGAGTGAGTTAGATAGGAGAGCCCAGGTAAGAAAGTGACCCAGGGTTGCAGGCCTATTTATGGGCCTCTAATACAAAGCATAATCTTAGAAGCTTTGCTATTATCTCTGAATGTCTTTTAGTCGGGAAGAACTTATTAATTGTATTTAATTTTTCACTGTCTGGTCAGAATTTGAAAAAAGAGTGAAGCATACGACTCAGTCCTAGCATGCACTATAATGTAGGTGCAGTTTTACAGGAACTGAGGTTTGAATGGATTGCATCAGGTTCTGGCAGGGAAAAGTGATCTCTCCCAGCAGCCAGCTCCAAGCCTCACTATAAAACCCAAACCTTGCATCCCAGGCTCAAAAGTGTTTTTTTTTAATCATACAATATCTGAATCTTTGCAGAGACAGGATTGTACTCCCTCGATGCCCCCAAAGAGCCAGACTAAAGGGTCATTCCATTTTTGCCTGGGAGAAAGGTGGTCTGGTTGAAGTACTCATCTGCCAGGACCTAACTGAAGGGAGAAAGAGAAGGGGAGGGGTGGAGTGGAGCCGAAGAGCTAACGAGCCAAGGAATGTAGGAGCGAAAGAGCAGATATTCGGGTGAAAGGGATCATAAGCTTGAAGAGCTTTTCTCTCAGAGGTAAAAAAACACGGAGACAAACCAGGCGGGGGGATTAGGTGTGATGGAGGTCAAGATCACCATGATATCTGCTTCCGGCTTTGGATGGTTTGTCAATTACGTAGGCAAAAACGAAACAGTAAAAAATGTGTCTTTTGAACCATAATCTCTTTCCTAAATGTTCTTAACTAAAAGATCATCTTTAATATGAAACTGAAAGCCATTCATCTAGGATTGAGCAGATTCTAAAACCACACAGCTGATCTGTTAAATATTTTTTGATTCCTAAATCTGACTTGAAAAGACTAATTTTGTTACCATATTATTGTTTTTAAAGGGATTTCTTCTGGGACTGTAGAGCAAAGGACGGCACATTTAAACTATCTTACACAGGAAAGAGATTTTCTTTTCCTTAAAAGCAGGAGGTTCGCCCACATGGATCACCTGGGAGACACTTGGCCAGTGCAAACAGACTAGAAGGTTATAGGAGCCTGGGAATGTTTAACCTCAAGAAAATAATTACAGCTCAGCAACATCAGAAGGAATTACACAGGAAATGTGAATAGTAACCCTTTAGTTCCATCATGACTACCACCAAAAATCACTTAGCACTGACTCATTCTTCTACCAACCATTTACAAAGTACAGGAAGGGGGATGGATGGATGGATGGGGGGGTGGGGGGAGGAATTATATAATGCATTATAAACTCACAATAACGTGTTCAAATTTTGTTTCCAGAACAGCCGTCTTTGGCCTTCCATATTACCCAGAATACTTAGTCTTTATTGTAATTGAGAGCTAAGAAGAAATGTGTCATTTCAAACACCATGTAAAATGGAATTAAGGTCGGTGGTTTCTGCAGATGTAAAAATTGTATTCTAGTAATAAAAAAGTCTCCTAACGAAGTAATAGCTATTTCTTAACAGCCAGAATCCCATCCTTTGTTTGTGTTGGGATGTTTTATCCATTTATAATTTTTGTAGTCTGTCCCTCTCGGGAGAATGTCCCAAAGATATTCAGGGTGAAATGAAGGAGGAAGGAAAAGGGCTGTGAGTCCAGAAAAAGGGGATAATAAGCTAACATCTTGATCCAATGCAAAGTTGTCAGAAGCAACTTGTTTGAAAACAATAAAAATCTTAATTGGCAAAAAGTAATAAAACCTCTAGCTCCCACAACTTGAGTGTTATTGTTATTAGTATTTATTACATTTCTATACCGCCCCATAGCCGAAGCAGCTCTCTGGGCGGTTTACAAAAGATTAAAAGTTTCCAAAAATCGGATATTTTTTTTCAAGAGCCCTAAATAGGCATGCCATGCTCCTTAGGAATTGTTGTGAAGAATGAGGGTGGAAGAAGATAGCATGTTTCCTGGACCAAAGCGGTCCAGGAAGCTTTCACAACCTCACCCACCCAACACACCCATAAAACAAGCACCTATGGGACACATGAGAAATTTTCCTCGTAATCTCCAAGGAAACTTCCTAATAGCGGGACAAAAGCCTAGGGATGGGCGACTGCCCTCTCGCTCACCAGGGCTGCTGGCCCAAGTCATTTTGCTAACTGAGGCAGACAAGATGGCGCACACGGATGCACAAACACCCATGGCCCCATTCAACCAATAGAAGTTGACCAGACTAGCAGTTAAACCTTATTTCAACTCTAGTGATGGGTAGGGCCAGCCTTAGGAGTGGGTGAGCTGGGCAGTCACCTGGGGCGCTGAGCTGAAGGGGGCACCAAACTGAGCTGGGCTGGTGCCAAACAGCTGAGGGGGCGCCATGCTAAGCTCACTGGCTGTGGGGTTTTTGTTTTTGTTTTAATGTACTGCCTGCAAGTGTCTGTAACCTTTCTTTCAAGGTTCTACAGGTTGTTTGGGTACTAACTACAAAAATTATCTTCCTTCAATAAACTTTAAAGTATGTTCCTTTTTTAATTTCCACTTTGATATTCATTTGCGCTGGGCAACGTTACCAAGCACCTAGCACTTCAAATACTGTAAACACTATAAGCACTATATAAATAACAATAGAATAAAGCTGTAAGAGGTCAGCTGGATACCATTTTCTATCTATAACTTTTCTTTATAATTTTTAAAGATAAAAATACTGGATATTCTAAAATAAAGACAGCTTACCAAAAGACAGGAAGTGATACACAACAAAAAATATTATATGTGAAATCTGTGATCGTTCTGCTGTGTTGTGTAGTGCACAGCCACTGCTCAGAATGTGTGTTTTCAAACTTTGACTTGTGGAAACTGTAGCACAATGGCTGAGTCAAAGTTTTGAGTAATGTCATTCTCATACCTGCACCAGGCTCCATAAATCCTCTGAGTGTCTCTGCAAAACAGATTACCAGGAGTGGGGCACCAAAGGGACTCCTCACCCAGTGCGCTATTTATCCTAGGGCCAACCCTGGCGATGGGACAGCAACATCCTTCACCAGAGGGCAGCAGGCCAGCTTAGGGAGCTCAGGGCAGGCTGAATAGGACACACAGCTCTGTCCTCCAACAGAGAAAAGTGGCCAGGCGTCAGCCGTTTCTGCTGCTCCCTCCAAACCACCTATCACCTGCCACCTGAGCTGACTGCCTCAGTCTGCCTAATAGTAGGGCCGGCTGTACCGCACACACCAAAAACACGTGAGGCTTTTGGAATGTTCCAAACAATTGAAGAGCTTGGAAAGGTATGTAAAAAAGCCCCATGAAGATGTAAAAAAGCCCCTTGAAGCACCAATTTACTGACCCAACTTGCTTAGGAGCCAAAGTATTGTTCTGTAAATACATTTCCATGTTAAAATTTCACATGAATGTCAGCATCAAGGACTGTTTTGTTTAAGAAAGAGGTTAGTATAATCCACTTCTGAGCCTGTCCTACCAGTGGCTATCAGCTTTGGATCTGTCTGCTAAATGCCAACCAGGCAAATGCAAAACCAGTACATACACTCCTGATATATTTTGATTTTAATTATAAACAGAGTAAAACATTTCAAAGCAAGGATGCTCAGCATGCAATAAAATCAAGTATTGTGAACAGGGGGAGAGGATGTTTTAAACCATTTCTTTTAAACTTCCATAGCTTCTGAATTATTATTTATCTCAAAGAATTCCCCAAGACATTATCTAAACTTCAGAAAAAGCATCAGCTCCTCAGAGATCTACATAGAAATCTGAATGTTCAGACGGCACAGCTGAATCAGGTTACAGGAATACTCAAGTGCCGTTCAGAACTGGGATTCATGAATGTTATGTTGTTGATAGTCTTCATTACACCCATTGCCCACTTCAATTTCTGGGAATGATGGCAATCAAGGAAGCTGTTATGAGATTTTTCTTTCTATTACACACTACAGAGAAATAAAATTAATTGTATTCAGTAGCAGGCAATGTTGTAAGAATTTTTTAAGATCAGCCTAGGGTGTAATCCCATGCACATTTAGAAAGAAAAAAGTCCTACAACTCCCAGCATTCCCCAGCCAGCCATACTGGGAGTTGTAGGACTTTTTTCTGTCTAAACATGCATAGGTTTACATCCTTAATGGGCTAAGAAAAAACAAAAATGATGCCAGCTGTCTAGTAAAAACCAGTTTTTGAGAGCTCCTTCCATCGATGCAAAATTACAAGTAAAATAACAACTGCCTTATATCTCCAATTGGCATGTAATCTGATGACTCTAGCATACTTCCAATAAAATCATACCAAACCTAATGTTCAGGATATATGAAGCAAAGAAAGCGACTGTGGCAGGGCAAGTTATGGTCAGCATCCTCATTGGACTATATACATCCAGAAAACCCCACATATTTCTTACTTTTCCAGTGGTTTCTTTCTGTGCTCAAAATTGGAAAGAAGACAGCATACATTTTTATATCTTTAGAATACTTTTTTAAGATTCATTCAAATTTCTATTTTTGTCCATTCATTCCTCCAATCCTTTCATATTTCATATATAGTCTAGTTTTCATGAGAAGCTGACATTGTTTTCTAATAGGGGTTGGTGGTGGGATGGCTTGAGGATCATAAGATCACAAGCTAGCATGAAGACTTGAGGAGTTGAACTGATGCACTAGTTTCATCTATTAAATGCATCAGAATTGTGCATGGAGGAATGATTTTTAATTATTTCTGAAAATACATGCCAGGGCAATTGCTCAGAAAACTCTAGAATTATTCTGTTCAAGGCCTATGTACCTAACACATGTTATTCCATAAAGGTCTGAAGAATAAGAATAAGGGCGTCATTACATGAGCATTTTATCCCATGCTCCCTACTGGCCAGTCACGGATCTTTGCGGGTCATTTCGCCGATGCAGTAATCCTGCCGCACGTCTCCCACTCCATTTTCTGGGTTTTGTGTTTTAAAATAAGCCACAGAAAACCCAACTTCTTTGAAATAAGACAGGATTTCCAGCCGTGTGCAGGAAAGTTCCGCTATAAATGGCGCTGTTCCCATTGTTCTGTAGGGGACATGTGATCTCTGCACACTCCCCGTGTAATTTGAGCTTGTCCCCAATGCGGAAGTGAAGCGGGGAGCAGAGCAACGGTACATGATGATAGGGAAATGCGATTCCCCTCCTCCCATCTGATGATCCTCTAAATAAAAATGGTTGCAAACGAAAATACAAATACGAAAGCATATATTTCTACAAAATACATACTACCAACCACTTCTGGATAATCAGATACTTTTGTAGCTGCAAATTCAATAGGTGCAAACTAGTCATTTTTTCTCTGCTAGGGGTCCTCCTTCTCTTTAGAGTAAACAAATAGAAGCAGGTAATTTACTCTGGAGCATCGCAGATACAAGAATGTTTTTAAAAGTTCACATATAAGAGGATTACTATGAAACTGTTCCACTTCTTGAAAGGAATATTACTTAAAAGCTTTGCTAAAGTATGGGAAACAACTCTCAACTGTATCTTAGATGCTACAAATTTTGACATTTTATAAAAAAAGACTTATCCAGTGTTTATTTACAAGGATAAAGTTCAGAATTCAAACTCTCACATTATTAAGCAGAAACAGGGGCAAATCAATCTAGATTATTTCTCTGGGCCTTTTGCCAATTATATTTTTGACAACTATTCATATGGAGTTTCCATAAGGTAACAATCTACTACTCAGACGAATTTTAGAATTGCAAAATACAACATGTCACTGAGGTCACTGCATTACAATGGCATCAAATCACCCTTAAATGTGCACCAAAGTACAGTGGAAATGTGTAGTTTTATGGCACATCATAAGCCCAATCATGAACGCATATAAAAACACAGCAACTTTGGCAATAGACTGTAAACGAATGAGAAAATTCTATGGCATAATCAATAATGTCAGGGTTAGTAACTGTAATCTGCAATCCAGATGGTTTTGTCTGCCAGGTGCCCAAATTCTTAATCCAATTTTTCTCGATCATTTCTAGACTAGACTCAGCAAGATCTACCTATCCCCTAAAGACCATTGTAAATAGAAGAGCCATTTGGATGGTGGCACTGGAACTCTCTTGAAAGGAAAGTCTATCAGAGCCAAAACTTTGTGATGTTCTGAAAATGTGCAAAATGTTGCTCTTTACACAGATCTTCTTTGGAGTTTAGTAGTTTATTGCCACAGAGGTTCATAACTCTGCCTGTTACTTGTTTTCATTCTGGATTTATTCACGGTATTATTTATTATAAAGTTGTGTATTACTTATTTTAAGCTGCCCCAAATCTGACTTCTCAAATTGTGCAGGATACATTTAAAAAAAAACTGTAAGAATAATCTTACTTGGGGTTAATTCAACTGTTGGTTCATAAGCCCCAGCTTGATTTGCTTCCTGTGCAAGCCAAAGAGGATAACACTGGACAGTTCCTCCTTATGTGCCCCTAAAATAAAGGGGGAAATCCCCTTGTGTCAGCTCTCAACCACTGCAAGGCTGTGCTTACACCAGAAGCAACTCCCCAGGCATTAGGATGGAGTACAAGGATCAGAAGAAGCTACACTCCTCTCACAAATAATTCTTGCATAGTACTCTTGCACTATGTAAGATCTCTTTTCCCTTCCCCACAACCCATATCCCAAATTTGAAACACCTATGCCAATGCTGCCTCATGAGGGGCAGAGTAATTATCTCAGTCTTAAACCTGATCCCCTACACAGGACATGCAACTGGAAACAAATAAAAGATAGTATAGCAGAAAAGCTCATATTGTAATGAATTTGGATGTATTGATTCTAGTAGTTTGGTCTCTCTGAATAGCTGAAAACCTCTCTTCTCTGCCTTGTAGGAAGTTTGAATTTGGACAGAAAGTTTTTGTTTTGTTTTAACTTGGAGTTGGCTAAAACGTGGGGTGCATTTTGACTTTGGGAACCTGATGCAGGATTAGCAATCATGCTGCCTGCTGTAGGAGTCCTTGCTTCCAATATGCTCATCTTGTGTACTTGTAAATAAAGCCAATAATATAATGACCCCATATGTCTCCAGAGTTCTCTCATCTGAAGGCAACTAAACTTTGTAGTGCTGTCCTGGGATTCTCACCACTTTTGGAACTGGGTTGTACATAACAATATTTAAAGCAGAATTTGGTTAAAGAAGCTCTCTCCTGTACTCCATATTCAGCATATTTGCTTACATGCATTGATTTTTATTCTAGATTGATTTTTTTCAAGATAATCTGCAACACTCTGGATTTAGGACAAGGCAAAGCAAAAGATGGATTGGATAATAAATTTAATTTCACCATAAATGCTCTTATAAGGAATGCATCAGCACTACCTTTGGTATTTCTCTGTATTTAACAGAAATTTAACTAATGTCTTTATAGGGTGACCAACTGTCAGGATTTCCCCGGATTTGTCCTGGTTTTTGTTCTATCCTGGGTGTCAGGGGGGATTTTCTGTAATTTTCTATAATGTCCTGGAAAGACAAGCTTTCCCCTTTAAGGCCGCATTAGCGTGGTTGGAGGGAATGACGAGCTTTCTGGAGGTGGGTTATTTCCCTCCCACTGCTCCAATCAGGACCTTACAGGGGAAAGTATGTCATTCCTGGACATTATAGAAAAGGACCCGATTGGAGCAGTGGAGGGCGGGAATGACACACTTTCCCCTCCTCCGCTCCAATTGGGTCCTTTAAAGCAGTGGGGGTGAATGACATGCTTTCCAGAGGCCCCGGAAAGCCACTTTCCCACCCCCCCACCCCACTGAGGGTCCTCTTTTTTGGTTTCCCAAATGTGGTCACCCTACTTTATAGGACTAGTATAAATAATACTGCCTCATTTCCTCTTCCAGATTTGCAGCCTATTCAGCCTAGCAAGGATACATCTGGTGGGAAATTAACCATTCTATATCCTGCTGGGCTCAAAGATGGGAACACTCACTTGGGCCAAATTATTTCAATTTATCAATTTAGTCGGTGATTTCAGGAACAAGAGAACCCTAATAATCCTTCAAAGGAAACTGACAGAACTACCACATTTAATGACAATGAAATTCACTAGAATATTTCTATAGAATATAGAATATTTCAACATCAAATCTACATGCATAACAATTCTAATACTACCAAAATACAACACTTCATTCCTTTTATTTGGTTTCTCACTACTAATCTCAGACTGTTTGTTCGTCTAGCACTGTATTGGCTACCCTGATTGAAATGGGTCTCAGGCAAAGGGATTTCCCATCACCTGCTCTGAAATCCATTGAACTGGAATTACTACCAGGAACTGAACCTGCAACCTTTTGCATACAAAGCATGTGCTCTTCCACTAAGCTATGTTCTCTCCCCAACAAATGACTTAACAATCCCCAGATAAGCCATTGAACTTGACACATTTTATTTAAAGATACACACACACATACACACTGTACTAGAGGTCCAAAAAGCAACTATAGAAGACAGTTTTCCCAGAGGAGTATTCCTGGAGGAGAAGGCTATCAATGGTTACTAGTTATGATAGCTATGTGCTACCTCCAGTATCAGAGGTAGTAAGCCTATATACACCAGTTGCTGAGGAACATGGGTGAGAGGGTGCTGTTGCAGCATGTCTTGCTTGCAGGTCCCTGGTCAATAGCTGGTTGGCCACTGTGTGAACAGAGTGCTGGACTAGATGGACCCTTGATCTGACCCAGCATGGCTCTTTTTATATTCTTATATTACAAGTGGGGCCCTGTAACAAAATGTTGCAGTGTGGAGTGCTTCTGTCCAGGGCCCAACCACTGTATTCCATTCCTCCTTCCCGGTGTTCTTCCACTGGGTGACCATATGGAAAGGAGGACAGGGCTCCTGTATCTTTAACAGTTGTGTAGAAAAGAGAATTTCAGCAGGTGTCATTTATATGCGTGCAGCACCTGGTGAAATTCTCTCCTCATCACAACAGTTAAAACTGCAGGAGCCCTTCCCTCTTGACCAGATACAAAGGAGAGCAGGGCTCCTGCAGTTTTAACTGTTCTGATGAAGAGGGAATTTCACCAGGTGCTGCACACATACAAATGACACCTGCTGAAATTCCCTTTTCTATGCAACTGTTAGAGATACAGGAGCCCTGTCCTCCTTTCCAAAGGGTCACCCTAATTCCACTATATCCCTAAAGTACACCATGCTGATTGAGCAAGCTCAGTTTTGGTTCCCCCCTTTCATTTGGATCCCATCTTCCTTTTATTTGGTTATTTGGTTTCTGTTTGGTTAGGGGTTTCTTGGTGTGGTGCCCAATCTCAGTGGATTTCTCCACTGATTTCTATAATCTAGGCTGCCTCTACACGAGAGGTTTAAAGCTCTTTCAAGTCTCATTAAAAATTTTACTTCTACATGAGCGGAGCGCAAATCGGGAGTTGAGGCGCGTTATCTATCCGATTATGCGCATTATCGAATGCACGTTAAATAGCGAGTTTTATTTTGCTGCGTATGTAAACAAGCGAGTTAAATAGCGAGTTTTATTTTGACTATGTAAACAAGCGATTCTCCACATTAACTACTTCTAAAGCGCATTTCAAACAACCGGTAAGGCCACCAGTTGTGCGCTCAATTACCTCCTGCGTACAGTCTTTTGCCATAAAGCGCTTCCGAGAAGATGTGCATAATCGGAGAACCAGGCGTCAAACCGAATTCTTGTAGAGGGGGTCCTAGTCTCCATTTCATCCCTGGGATCATTTTAAAATAGGTGTTCAGTGTGAACCAGAAACTGACCTATCCAGTTCCCCCACCCCATTATTCTATGCTATTGAGTTAACATGGGGATGTTGGGGGTGGGGACAAGGTTCTTCCCATTATTTTAGTTTATGTATTTAATTTGCATACCTGCAAACCTCAAGGTTACCTTAAAACTGCATGGGCGGTACAGTATAGAAGGAATTATGTTTCCTAACAGGTTTTCATATGGTAGAATACGCAAACCAAAAGAAAAACCTGTGTTATATTTAATCCGGTATCAAGAGATTTGAACAGGAAATAACTTTTTTAATCCAGTGCCTTTGCCATCACTTAGTAATTTCTGAGAACACCCTCTGTTACATAGTCAATAACGAAAGAAATTGCAAGATCTCAAGGCATTTAATCTACCCCAAATGGAAAGTGTGCAATTGGAAGGCCCCAATTGGATACCGCCCACTGAATCCACAGAACTTACCTGCATAAGGAAACATTTATAGAATTGGCCATAAAGCTGCAATTTTACATCCACTAACCTTGGCGTAAATCCTATTGCACGCAATTGGCCTGATTACAACATTGAATTGATTAAATGGTACTGAATGAGACATTTAAAAAAAGGGAAAGGAACAGAGAGCGGGAGATGAAAATAAATTAATTCAAATACCAACTTTTATATTGTTACACAATAAAATTACATAAATTAGCATCCCCTCACATAATTAGCTTATCTGTTTTCAACAAAGGCCTGACCAAGAAAGACTCTTACAAGTGCATCTGAAATGTGGTATCTTAAACTTGGGACTTTGGAGAATCTTGAAAAGTAAAAGACAGGGAAAGTAAATGGTAAAGTATCAATAGTAAACGATTACACATCAATAAAACAACAACATATCGGGTATCTGACTATATTGGAATAATTTCATAGATCAATGATTTCTATGTGCACTGTAGTGGCATTTACTTTAGCATGTGCAAGCCATTTATTTGGATTGATATCCCACATTCCAAACACCAAATAACAGAATCTTCCTTTGAAATAGGTTCATGTGCTTATTAAAGGGCTTACAAGGGTAAATGCTTGAAAGATACAATTTTAAAATTAAAGGGGAGGCAGGATTGCCACATCTCTTTTCTAGGAGGGACGCTGTGTCGTACGCAACTACATAACAAGCCGAAATTCTAAGATGAAGCTTTCCTTACCATAATATATCCAGGGGAAATTTGCACCCATCTGTTATATGTTTTGAGTTTGACTTTTTGAACTATTGGCTGAAGGGCAGTATATAAATGTATTAAACAACAGCCATGATGCGGGAGGAGCTTGGGAACCCCGCCTCCTCAAGAAACACCAGCCCCCCCTCATTGATTTCTTAAAAAAGAAAATCACACACATTAAAATATACCATTATGTTTCGGTTTTTTGTTTGAAGTTTTACAAATGGTACTTCCAGACAGTCTTCTACTGCTATTAACCAAAAGGCATTGTGTATCAATTCAGTCTTTTCCTCCTTTTTTTTTTTTTTACTATTAAGAAAAATGAATGAAGAAGCAGTGGAAAATGAGAACGTGTGGACCCCTTGTAAAAGAGGTGTCTATGGCATCATTGCTCTGCCTCATTCACAGAATTTTACTAGGGGTCCAGACATCATTGGCTTCCACTATTAACCCTGTTTTCCCATTACTTCTTCCATCTTTTTGCTTAGCACAGAAAAATCTGTTAAGGAGAAAAAGATGGGGAAAGCTGCAAAATGCCTTCTCACTAGTAGCGCTTGGAGCCCTCTGTCTGGAAGCATGCCCAGTATACCCTTAGGCCTTTTCACCATCACTTTTCTAACTACAAGCCTGTCCTGTCAAATTTCTGCCTGTCACCCAGCAATAGCCCTTCAACCTACTCAGTGCTCTTACTATGGAAAACAACCAAGGCTCTTGCAGAACCTTAGGGAACAATCCTATGCATATTTATGCAGAAAAAGGCCTACATCTCCCAGCATTCCCCAGCCATCAACCAGACAGTTCCCCACACACTACTTTTTCAACTTCTTGCCCTGAGCAAATCCATTTCATGCTGTCTTGTCCTGCTCCTTCCCTTTAAATAGGTATCTGGACTGACTCAGCA
Source organism: Anniella stebbinsi (assembly GCA_029215795.1). Classification (NCBI taxonomy): domain Eukaryota; kingdom Metazoa; phylum Chordata; class Lepidosauria; order Squamata; family Anniellidae; genus Anniella; species Anniella stebbinsi. The sequence continues at coordinate 217,456,309 of JARDYH010000002.1, forward strand.
CATTCCTCTTATGTTGTTCTTATATTAAGGGTGCCATCCTATGCATGTTTATTCAGAAAAAAAATCCTACAACTCCCAGCATGCCCCAGCGGGCTGGGGCACGCTGGGAGTAGTAGGATTTTTTTTCTGTCTATACACGCATGGGATTGTACCCTTAAAATCTAAGCAATTTATTATGGAATATGCTTACCAGGGAGTAAGCCCCATTAAACACAGTGGGGTTTACTTCCGAGTCAACATGCAGAAGGCAAGTAACTAGGTTTGTGAGGTACATAAAGGGATTCTCCAGCTTGAGGGGGGGGGAGAAGACAAGGAGGAGGAGGAAGAGTACAAATATGCCTGTCAAAGCAGCTCAGGTCTCTCCCTCCTCCCCTAGAGGGCAACGAAACTCCACATGGGGAAGAACGCCACGACGGCGCACACGGCCCTGAGTTAGGCGATACCAATGCGCGCTTTTGAGGTCCGGCTGTCAGGGCGGGCGGAGAAACGAGGAGCCGTTTTGAGTTCTAAGTTAGTACTCCACGCATGCGTGCGCCCTGCCGGGGCTGCCATTGACGCAGCTTTTAGGGCGAAAGGGGCGGAGAGCGGGAGAGAATTACTTACAGCCCCTCTTTGCGCGGCTGCGTCACGCCCTGGCGGCGTCACAACGGTCACGCGGTTCTGAGGCGAGTGGGGTCGTTGGTCGTGAGAGGAGCCGCAGCCTCACACGCTCGTCGAGGGCGAAGGAAGCGCCTCACGATGCGTCGTTTCTTGGCTTGCGCTCCTCGTAGGGCTTTCGGAGCCGGCGGGGCTTATCGCTGCTGGCTGTCGCGGGAGGGACAGTTTGTTGGACGAGAAAAGGATTTCTTCAGCTCGCTGCCATTGTGAGGAGCGGGGTTAAAAGCCACCCGCTCTATACCATTGGGATGCTCTCTCTTGTTTGCCTCACGCATAGAGCCGCACCTGTTACCATTGTCCCTCAGTCATGTAGCCATCCTCATAGGAGTCCACCGGCTTGAGGGTGCAAATCATATAACTCCCAGCATGCCCCCGCCAGCCGATTCCATTTTCCAACAAATTATACATTTATCAAAAGTAATTCATGTAGTCAACTGGAGAATCCCAAGGATGTAAAATGCATGGAAATGTTTTTAAGAATTCCCATGTAAAATACTTAACATTTTTTAAAAAAAAGCAGTAACGCTTTATTTCTTAAAATGCTCACTTTGCAGAAAAAACACTAAAAGAAATCTATATGAGAACTCTGTATACCATGGGAAGCAGGATGCTAGACCAGATAGACGATATGATCCAGGAGGGCTTTTCTTAGGGGCTTCTCTGGCTGACAAGGGTTGTTAAAGAGCTGAGGGAAAGGCACTCTGCACTTGTTCAAAGCCCCAGTTGCTTGCATGTGCTATTTTGTGCTGTGGCAATGAAAGCAAACGGAACTACCGATCTACACCAAGTAGGAGACAACTCTTTGAAAACGTTTTGGAAACTATGGCATGTGTCCTGGGCCCCAACAGTTGTCACTACTGTTATAAACCGTTTTAAACCATTTTAAAGCAGTAGTGTAGGTCCTGCCTTAGTCTAACACTAAAGTCGTTATCACACATGTGGTTTTAAGCGCACTCACCACAACTTTGATCCACTTCTTCAGCAAGGGACTTGCATGAAGATGTCCCCCTGGCTGTTCTGGCACCCTGAGTGCTCCGTTTTCAGTTTCTGTTTCGATTTAATCCTGAACAGACAAAGTCGTTTCAGGCAAGTTCAGCAAACAGCTGAGGTATCTGAGCAAAACCAACCATGTGTGATTCAAAAGGCTACACTCGCATAGGAAACGGAGGGGGAACCCGCAGAAGCAAACAGGGTAGTTGGCCAGCTTGACCGTAGCTCAGTGGTATTTAGCATGTGCTTTGCATGCAGAAGGTCCCAGCTCAACTCTTTGCATATCCAGTGGAAAGGATCAGGTGGCAGGGAAAGCTGGCTGTCTGAGACCCTGGAGCATCAGTATGTGCCATCCATCGCCCTCCCTGCCCCTGCCATACACACACATAAGCTGCCTCTACACGAGGGGTTTAAAGCTCTTTCAAGTCTCATTAAAATTTTTACCTCAACATGAGCAGAGCGCAAATTGGGAGTTGAGGTGCGTTATCTATTCGATTATGCGCATTATCGAATGCGTGTTAAATAGCGAGTTTTATTTTGCTGCGGTCCGTTAAAGCGCATTTTGACTATGTAAACAAGCGATTCTCCGCATTAACTACTTCTAAAGCGCATTTCAAACAACCGGTAAGGCCACCAGTTGTGCGCTCAATTACCTCCCTCGTACAGTCATTTGCCATAAAGCGCTTCCGAGAAGATGCGCATAATCGGAGAACCAGGCATCAAACCAAATTCTTGTAGAGGGGGTCATAGTCCTGTTTCAGAATTTGGCACTCATACCACATAGTGCTTTTGAACCTTGATCATCCTCTTTGTGTGCATACATGCCAATTTTGTGCATATAGGAGAGAAAACAGGCAATTTAAAATTGCATGTAGGTTTTATGTTTTAGTTCTGCACTCAGGGAATGCAAAAAAACCCAAGCCCCCAAATATTGCAAAGTTGGCCCATGCGTGAATAAGACTTGTCTCTTCATCAGCTTCCCTTGTAATAATTTTAACATCACAGTGCTAATCTGCAATTTGGTGGGAGGAAAGTCATGCCAGAAAGATTGTGTGTGCATTCATGCCTGTGCGCAAAAGTAGTTTAGTTTCCCCCCCCCCTTTTGATGGTGCAATCCATCCTGATACTTAGCTCTTGATCTGTTGTTTGATTAGATTAGCAGAAACTGTGATTTGCAAGTGTAAGGTAACATACTCGCAGGTGCAAGGGAAAGGGCCATAGCTCAGTGGTAGAACACATGCTTTGCACACAGAAGATTCTAGTTTAAATCTCTGATATCTCCAGGTAGGATAGGGAAAGACTTGTGTCTGTGTTCCTCAAAAGCCATTGAACCAATACTGAGCCAGACAGCCCTCTGCTTTTTATGTATATTGAATCAGCACACCTAATGCTTGCAAAACCCGTCCCACCTGAAGCACCTATCATCTATCACCTTGTGTTCCATCCACATCAGTATTCTAAATACACTCACCATTTGTAAGGGATAGGGTTTGTGCCTATCTCTTATTTACAAAAGGGGGAAATCAGATCATGGTTGCAAGGCAATGAATGGGTCTTGGGTTCTGTAATGTTTGCTTGGATTATTGAGTGGTACAAACCAAAACTACAGATATTGAAAGCACATAATTTCTCTATTATTACTTTACAATCCAGGGCTGATACCTGACTTTGAAAAATAGCTTCAATGGATGGTCCCTGGATGTGTAATATTCATTCTGATAGAAGCAATCATAAATATAATTCCAAACAGTTTGCTTTCTTCTATATGCCATGCAGCCATCTGCTTTTGTTTAAATATCTGATTAGCTTAGACAGCTTTAAAGGGCATTAGAAAATGCTATGGATAATAGATTTACTCATGGCCATGAGCCATGATGGCTATATGGAACTTTGGGTTCAGAGGCTGTGTGTAACTGAACATCACTTGTTACTTGGCAACAACAGGAGAGGGTATCCCCAGCGCTGACCCAAGATGTTTTTCTAACTCAGGCAAAGGAGAAGATGGCACCTGCACCCATTCCATATACCAGATTGAGTTGACTCTTACTTCAACTCTGTCTGCTTTCACTGCACTTGTGGGCAGCAGGGTAGTTTATGGGGTACAGGGCAAGCTGTGTGGTACATGTATATAGCTCTGCCATCCAACACCCCTCAGAATCTGCCAGCTGAGGCAGCCATCTTCATCTCCCTAATGATAGGGCTGGCCCTGGGCATCCCAGAGGCATCTGGTTCATCACTGTAGGAAACAGGAGGCCAAACTAAATGGATCTTTGGTCTGATCCAGCAGGGTTCTTATCTTCTTAAGCAGGATCATATTCATTTGTGTGCATACAAAAAAAGGCTAGCTTAAGGGTGGGTGACATAATTGAAGGGCTGCTCAGGGTTGTTGCTATTTTAGGAGACTTCCTCCCCTCATTTTGCATTAGTAAGAAGGGGTACATAAACTCCTAGTGTGTGTTGACCTGAGCTGCTACTGTTGCCCAAAATCACATCCTTGTATTCTGGTTTATTTAATCTGGAATAATGACCACGGACCATGTTTTCATGCACATAACCATCAATATAATTTAACATTGCACTGCAGTCATAAGAGATCCGTTTGCACTTTTCCAGACACACTGGGTAGGAGCCAATCTGAACAATGAATAACATACTTGCCAGCAGAATTGGCTTGGAATATTTAGTGGACCACTGCTATTCCGATTTAACAGATGGCAAACTGTTGACCATTCTGAGAAGAATATTTGCAAATGTATCAGACAGAGAAGTGAGAAGCAACCTAGTCAGTTTGAAGAGCTCTCCAAAACAAGAGGGAAAGGCAACATTATATAATAAGTGTATTATTCCCAAGGGATTTGTGGTTTTGTGTATTTCTGCTCTGCTCTTGTGTCTTACGACTTTTCAATGGGTCTTTATCAGGGGAAATAAGTAGCCAGCATTCTTTTGACAAACAGTGCCCTTTTTACAGTCTCTCAAGCTGCCTGGCCTGGAATTGAATCATGAGGTCACATATGAATATTCTCACAGTTTGTTGGCCATCATTAGTATGACTGAAAGAAACTGAAAGTTCCTACCCATCTTGTCCCTTGCATTTCCTATTCTCTCAGGACCAGTTCCCAAAGGGTTGGATTGGATAAACCACTACTCAAAAATATGGGAGTGTGTGGAATAAGAGCAACAGCCACCCACCCTTTGGAAATCAGTTCTCAGAACACAATGCAGAAAAGAGGAATGCTTTCTCTGACAACATATATTTTCTCCTGTTGCAGTGCAATCTGATGCATCTATACTCAGAAATAAATCCCATTGAGTTCAATGGTGCTTACTTTCAAGTAAGTGTGCATAGAATTGTAGCATTAGATGCCTTCTAGCAACAACCACTATAGTTAATTATCTCGTATTTTCTCTCTTGATCCAAAAAGGCTTTATGAAATCTAACCCCGTGGTTGAAGATACCACTATATTTGAATAACTATCCTATTAGTGACCTTAGCCGTCTGTGCAAATCAGCTGCTAATTCAGGAGTTTGGCAGGGCGGGCAATTATTGCACTGGGGTGGCATACAAATGGATGCCCCTCTCACTCATCATCTCTGCCCTGCTCTTCTACCTTTGCAAAGTGTTGTGAGTCTCCACAAATTCAATGTGGGAAAACAAATTTTACTTTAAAGCAATAAGCTATTTAAAAATTAAAAGTAAAAACTTTGGCAGCTTATCTGTGAAAATGTTTTCAGAGGTTTGAGATGCTTTGATCCAAGACATCTCCTCTCCCCAAGCCCCTTGCGGTGGTTTCCATGCTTTAAGGAAACACTGGTATAAAATTTCATGTCAGGTTTACCATGGTGCAGTGTGGGGAGAACTCCTTTAGGACTAAAACTACTGCCTTTCATTGCCTAGCAAACTGAAACTGATTTGTAAACAACAATAAGCTTCAATTAGTATATGATTTAATAATATGGTTTGTAAATCCCAGTTCAATTAATGTCCAAATTTCCTATTCAACCGGATGTATGTGTTTACATCCACTGTCCTATGCACTCTAACTTTGGGACGGTAAACACCAATCTCTCAGTGAGACTTCCTTCCAATTAAATATATTTAAGATCAAGTTGCAAAACAAGTAGCAACATCTTTAATTGTAAATAACTTCTTACAATCCCAAGTTGAAAAAGCTACCCTGTTTAAATTGAACATTGACAGCATTACTAATTGCCAAAATGTAATGACACAAGTGTGTGTGTGTGTTCAAATAGAACTGTGGGTGGATTCCTTTGCGCAGAATTATGATGCCATTTCCTGAGATCTTACATTTAAATCTTACATTTAAAGCTACGGAGGCTGTACATGGGAGCATCTTTTCTTTGTGAGACTCTGCTTTCCTTTTCCAATCCTCTCCTCCCTTTGTTGTCATACCCCCCATCAAACTATTCAATGTAAACTCCTTGGGGCATGGACCCTTTGGGCTGAGGAACCCTCGGCCTTCCAGGTATTGGTGAACTACTTCTCCCATTATCCTTAACCGACCAGGCTGGCTGGGGCTGATGAAAATGGCGTCCAACAACAACTGGAGAACTACAGGTCACCCACACTTGATGTAGATTAATAGATAGCTACAGATTTTATTTACTTACTTAATTCTGAAATACCTACCCTGCTCTTCAATGGACAATTGCCATTCCAAGGGCAGGTTACAAAATAGTATGATAGGCAAGTAAGTGGATAGGAAGGTAGGTAGATAAGAGCACTATTCAGGTGTTCTTAGGGATGGGAGCTAGGTACTCAGATCATATTATTCCCAATCTGTATTATTTATATTGGCTGCCTTTTAGTTTCCTGACCCAATTTAAGGTGCTGGTTTTGGCCTTTAAACCCCTAAATGGTTTGGAACCACATCATTTGAAGGACTGCTTACATCTATATCAGCCTACCTAAGCATTAATATCAGTGTTGGAGCCCTTTCTCTATGGACCACCAGCAAGAGCCATTGGGCTCGTCGTTACTAGGGGTAGGACTTCCTCAGTGGTGGCCCCACACCTTTGAACTCCCCCCCCCCCCGTAGGAAGATATGTATGGCCTCATCACTGCTGGCTTTAAAAAAACAACAACCTTGAAGACGTATTTCTTCCAGTCAGGATTTGATGCATAAAAATCATTAGCTGCTGCAGCATAGGTGTGTTTGTGTGTTTAATTGGAATTGTATATTCTGCTTTTGTAGTAGAAAGTCAGGTTAAAAATCTTCAAAATAAATGAATATACCAATCTGTGAGCTATTTCTTTCTATGGAGGTCTTTTCCCATAACATTTGGTCCCAGAGCAGGTGGGAGGTAGATTATTCAAAGGGCTGACTCACACTTTTTTTTAGGTACACTCAAGATCTTAAAATTGTACATTAATAAAACAGTATGTGAATGTTTGGAGACACATTTATTATATAGGTGTATATCACATAGCTGGATGGGCTGCAGTTCCCTGTCGATGTACATAGCAGGGCCACAAACATGAGATCGTTGCCATATGATATTTTGAAAAGCCTCAACTTTTTTCAGGCAACCAGGAGGAAAATAAACCCATTAACGTGAAGACAAGCAGCATCTGGCCTGCAATAATTTCAACAGGGCAAAAATATAATTCCTTGAAAAGAAAATTATAATCATTATAAGCTGAACAATATGTAAGTTGTGCAGCATGTTTATTTAATTACGGCTACAGACCAGCCACTAAAAATACACAAATACAAAGATATACATAAAATGACAATTAAAGTTTAGAACTAGCTTCAATCACTGACAACATATTGTAGAACGGGTGTGCAGACGTCAGGCTTGCAGGGTCTACTTTATTTTGTACTAGAACCCCAAGATGCATTGGTTTTATTATTGCATATATATCCCACTTTTTTTTCCTCCAAGGAACCCAAGGCAGCTTACAGAGTCCTGCTCCTCAACATTTTATCTTCACAACAACCTTGTGAGGTAGGTTAGGCTGAGAGTCAGCAACTGGCCCAAAGTCAGCAAGTGAGCTTCATGGCTGATGGAGTACTAGAACCTGAATCTCCCGAATCCCAAACCAACAGTCGAACCACTACACTGACAAACAACTGGAACAAAAGAACCATGAGCCCAGGTTTTGTTTTGAATACCAGAACTGAATGGAGCTCATAGTCCTTCCACACAAAACTGCTCTCCTGATTACCCCAAGCTGTCTTCATTTAAGCAGTATAGCTTAGTGATATAGAACCTGTTCAGAAGACACCTTAAACCTTGCTGGTTAAGGCTTAAGGTCAATTAGCCGGATTTAAGGTATCTTGTGTGAGGCATTTTGCTAAACCCTGCTCACTCACTAACCATGGTCAGACCATCTGCAGCAGAGTTAGCAGCTCTAATCATGGCTTAAAGTGTTGTGTGCAACAGCACAGCTTGTGGTTAGTATAGGCTGACCAGATCAAATCCAGGTCAGGGCTCATGTAACTTGAACAGTTGTAGAGAAAAGGGAATTTCAGCCAGTGTCATTTGTATGCAATTAGTTCCTGGTGATATTCCCTTTTCATCACAACAGTTAAAGGTACATGCACTATACTAGAGTGACCATATACAAAAGAAGGCAGGGCCCCTGCAACTTTAACAGTTGTGATGAAGAGGGGATTTCACCAGGAACTAATTGCATACAAACGACACTGGCTGAAATTCCTTTTTCTCTAATAATAATTATATATATATATATATATATATATATATATATATATATATATTTATCACCCGCCTCTCCCAACGGATCGAGGCAGGGAACAACACCAAACACAAAATACAAAAACTAATTAAAAGCAGATAAAACCAGTACATCATTAAAACACCAATAAAACACTTTAAAATTCATCTAGGTAGGCCTGCCGGAAGAGATCAGTCTTTATAGATCTTTTAAATTCCTGAAGACTAGTAAGTTGGCGAATCTCTCCCGGCAGGTCATTCCACAGTCTGGGAGCGGCAGAAGAGAAGGTCCTCTGGGTAACGGTTGTCAGTCTAGTTCTTGTTGACTGTAATAAATTCTTCCCAGAGGACCTGAGCGTGCGGGGTGGATTGTATGGGAGAAGGCGATCCCGTAGGTAACCTGGACCCAAACCATGTAGGGCTTTAAAGGTAATAACCAACACTTTGTACTTCGCCCGGAAACTGATTGGCAGCCAGTGAAGAGATTTTAAAACTGGTGTAATGTGGTCACCCCTAGATGTACCGGTGACCAACCTGGCTGCCATATTTTGAACTAATTGAAGTTTCCGGACTAGGCACAGAGGTAGCCCTATGTACAGCGCATTGCAGAAGTCGAGCCTCGAAGTTACCAGCGCGTGCACTACTGACTTTAGGTCTTCCAACTCTAGGAAGGGGAGCAGCTGGCATATCAGCCGAAGCTGATAGTAGGCACTCCTGGCAGTCGCATCTATCTGAGCTGTCATTTGGAGCGACGGATCCAGGAGCACCCCCAAGCTGCGAACACAGTCTTTCAGGGGGAGTGTAACCCCATCCAGAACTGGTTGACACACCTCCAACCTGGATTTGATCTGGTCACCCTAGGTTAGTACTAACCCCAGAGAACCACAGTTTTGCTAACCACAGAGCCTGAAGTGTAATCTGAACAGGCCCATAATGTTCTTGCCTTTGTTAAAGAATTGGGAGTCAGGAATCCTTGCCAATTGACTGCAAATCACCCATAAGTCTAACAAGGGATCCCATTTGCCTTCTCCTTCCCCAACCCACATCCCACCTCTGGGTTGTTAGGGTAACCACTTCCGCATCACCACAAAAAGAGGACACAGGTTTGCATACAATTTGGATAGGTTGATCGATATGTAGAAGTGCAAATTTAGGAATAATTATAATTTAAATAGAAATACAGTACATCTCACCATAGTGGCAAAGACTGAGACCAGGTGACTGGTGTGCCTTGCTCAGTCTGCTGTCCAGATGCTACCTGTGGATGGACAATGTCAAGGCCCCTACTGCTTTCCTTTCTTATGGTTCACGATCTTTAAAGCAGACTTGGACTGGACAGCCGTTCAAATAGAGGACACCTTCAAATAAAGGATAGTCTTCTAAAATAGAGGACTCATGGCCACCCAATGGCAGTTGTAGAATATAGATTGCTATTTTTTAAATTTAGGGTACAGTCCTATCTGGATGCCCATTAGCCTTCAAACTCTTTTTTGCCCATCCAGCTAAGGCTCTGCGGAGGGGAAGGGAAGGAGGCTGGAGGAGGCTGGGGATAGCTCGTATCCCCGCTTCCCCGGTCCCTTCTCTGCCCACAGAACCACTCCTTCCCCTCCTCCCCGAAGTTACAAGGCAACCTTGGAGAGGCAGCTGGCATGGTTCTTTCCACACTGGCTGCAAGGGGGCAGGGAGCTCAGAATATTGGGTCCAAAGTCAAAGCATTGTCTCCGACCTCGGATCAAGAAATCTGAACTATCCTGTGCCCCCCCACACACACACACACAGACACTGTCTAGGAGCCATAGGATTGCTGTCTTTCCGTCTTATAATATGCTATTCTTCGTTGTTTTGCAATGTCGTTAGAAATGAATGTGTGTGTTTTTAATACTAAGCAGAAATTGGATCGTGTTTCGCTTGTATTCTCAACATAAATGCAAAAAACATAAGGGTACGTTCTTGTCACAGTTCAGTATGTAGCATAAAATTCCTGCCATATTTCCAACTAGCTGCAGTAAAATCCGTTGTGAAAGAGTGGGACAGAAGATTTTTTTAAAAAGTCTAATATTTCCTTGTAAAAATTGCAGTAATCTGACTTCCTATTCAAGGCTTTGAATATTTGAAACCCTGCAAGTAACACCATGGAAAACCAATTTTGATTTGAACAGTCAGTATCTTTGTTCCAAGCAGCTATACGCGTAAGAATCCTTGATGTACGTGTCTCCTGATTTTTTCCCATAATCTGGAAAAAGGGAAAGTCACCAATTTTATACAACAGAATAAAATATGCATTATTTGAAGCTGGTTGGGAAAATAGTCTACTCAGCTTCTGTTAAGAACGAAAAGTTAAGTAGATGCTAACTTTCAGGGTGAATCCGGTCAAGGTGACTGAAGCCTAAGCTGATTTGTCTACACTTCAATAACAACAATTGTAGCAGAAACACATTTATAACCTGCCCTATTCCATATACTCAAGCCGAGTCAGTAACTTCACTGAACCCAATGTATCTTTCACAATCCCCAAAGGCATCAGAATGAATGTAAAGGGAGCCTGATGAAAAATAAGAGGACAACTGGGCATAATTTGATATCTTTGAAGCCCCATTTCACACATTACTCACTGATTTGGTTGTCATTTCCCTGTGGCAGTATCCTATACTGCTTGGCAGCACATGAAAAGGTGAGACCACATGAGCTTGCCTTTGTTCAATGGCTATTTGCTTTTTAAAAGTTTTTTTTACTGATACCATGATTTTGAACATTAATTTTATATGTTATAGTTACATGCATAGCTAAACGTATTGGAAATGATTTTGCCAAAGACAAACACTTTCAAAGTAGGTCTGTGTCAATTTTCAGAGACAATATTCCTGGAACAAAAGGGGAAATTTCATGCCAATCTTGTTTGCATGGCGTTCACCGCCTGTTTGCAGCTGCTTCTTTTGTTGGTCTGCAGTTTTGGTGCCATTAAAAATAAACCAGACTTCTTCCTCAGGATGTCCCAACTTTGGGAGATCATGTAGGTCAAGGGTACACAACCTGCAGGGCACAGGTGACTCCCTAAACCAAATCAGAGTAAGGGAGAATGTTTTGTCCTCATTCTGAATGGGCTTCCTGGTGATGCCAGGCAGCCAATCAGATTTGACTATGTGATGATGTCATGAAGTTAGAGAGTGAGGGCAATGTTTCTTGCCCTAATTTTTAATGGATGAATATTTTTCCCCTACTTTGCAGCAGGGTGCATTTCTCAGGGGGCAATGTTTTTTATTTTTTTTATTGTTTTGCTGGCTCTTCTGTTAAAGCTGAAACTGTATGCATATTTACAAGGGAATAAGCTCCATTGAACTTTGTTTTTCAGAGTGAACATTCATAGGACCAGGCTGCACCTCTCATTGATTTCAAATCAAGCCATTTTGCACATGCTTAGTTCTTTAACCTGGGAATCACAATGGAGTCCAGATTCACATCCTTTTCTTTCTCAACAGATTGCCAATTTTGTAGTCTTTAAAAATTGTCATGATCATCTCCAAAGATATCCCAGAGATTTTTGTTTTTAAAAAAGTGGAGGTTGTTTGCATGCTTCTTTTTCTGATATTTTGGCTTTTGTAAATTCTAGTTTACATTTTCTTTCAATTTCTTAGCTTTGTATTTTTTTTCTGTTCAGTCTGCCCAGTGGTTTTTTTCCCTTCTGACTTTCTCCAAATGCCTTTTCTCTTCTGTGGACTGAGTGTTTTCCAGCTGCTGACCGCCTTTTCTTTCATCCTGTGCATAGCTTAGATCTATTGGATCTTTTGATCTATTGGCAATGAGCATCAGAAAGCACATGTTCACCTTTGGCAACATTAGCCTTCCTGGGTCATTCATCTGATTCACACTGCAGCAGTTTGCTACAACACCTCTTGTTCTTCCTGGCCAGAAACAAACGAAAACCCCAACTCTATATTTGACATGAATTTTCCAGCAGAACCACAGGACTGCTTCATTTACCTGAACAACTCAGGAGACATCCAAAATGCAAGATAATCTGAGATTTGGTAATGTACTGTTTCCACAAGATTATGAAAACATTGAATTCCAGTCATCAGGACACCTGGGTAACTGAGGTTTAAATACTGTATGTTTTAAATAAACAGGACAAGAAGCAGAAGCAATCTCATGTCCCAATCCTAAATGCACACATGGTTTGGATATCTATTCCATTGAAAGTCGGATTTGCTTCCATTCGTATGCATAGGATTTGTCTTAATGCCCTACATTTCACAATGCAAGTCTGTCCCCATTTTGCATGACAGCTGTTGTTTCAGGTAATAGAGTTGTATCAGTGCCTTTCTATCTTGTTCTAAATAGCAGAAACCCCTACAAAGGGATATTTCAATGAGCCAGAAAAACTTCTCTACAGCCTTCAATAACTCGAGCAAACAACTGTTCCTTATTTGCCAGATTAGTGCTATAATTAAGTCCAAATGTTCCTTATTCCCCACCCCCTGATCCCTTCGTCTGAAACCTGATGCGGGGAAGGGGGCACTGTCCTTTTGTGACCTTTTCCCTTCCTGTCTCTGCAGCCCACCAACTTTTCAACTGTGAACAATTGTAAAAAAGCAACAGTTGCAGGAGTTATCACTCTCCTCACACACCTGGAGGTCTGCCTACCATATTGGGGAAGGCTCAAGCCGTGGAAATCCGTTTTGAAGTCTGAAGCCAGGACAGGTATAATGCAGCAGATTTCCATGGGATGCAGTGATGCAGTGACAGTAATGTGATGCAAAACCTGCATAAGAAGCCTTTTCTTTTTTAAAACAGAGCAATCAGCAACCTTGTTGTCGCCCAGAGAGCTTTGGCGATTGGGAGGTATAGATATGTGATTAACTAATTAATACACTGTAATTCATAATTACACAAACTCAGGGTGATTCTTTTTGAAGATACTGACCAGAGCTCCTGCAAAGCTATGTGCACGTTTCTCAGTTTGTAGGGATGGTTTCTCTCGGAACGATTCGGGCCCAAATATCCTCCATGCTTCATAGGGATGTGCCAAATCATGCGAGAGACACAAATCTTGTTGAAAAAATATTTGGTACCCCTCAGTGTTCTTCTGAATTTGCTTTAAATTTTGCTTGAGGGTAAGCTGTCAAATAGAAGCCAGGAGCTGGAGAGAGTCAAGCCTTGGGTGATCATATGAAAAGGAGGACAGGGCTCCTGTATCTTTAACAGTTGCATAGAAAAGAGAATTTCAGCAGGTGTGAGTTGTATGCATGCAGCACCTGGTGAAATTCCCTCTTCATCACGATAGTTAAAGCTGCAGGAGCCCTGTCCTCCTTTCCATATGGTCACCCTAGTTAAGCCAGATATCACGAGCCACAGAAAGATTTTAAAGGTTTATATAGATGGGGAACCCCTTGGCTCTGTGGGCCGGGTACAGTCCCCAATGCCTCCCAAGGCAGCCCCTGTTGTCCCATTTCTCCTCCCCAATTGGTTTTTAAAAATTGGAAGTTTGCTACCAAATTTTGGTGGCAAAGCACTATTGGGTACAGAGACTTTTGAAAGAGAAATGTAGTTTGTTTTCAAGGTGTGTGCTTTTGAAATCTCTGCCTCTGCAGAAAGAGTGCAGCTCACAAGGGGGAATGGGTGTGTGTGATTGGTCCCTGGACTGCCGGAAAGTGCCCAACCGTTACAGACCTTCTTGTTAAAAACAGCAAATGGCCAGCTTATATGGGTGGAGCCACTGTAATACCTTGGGAACCTTTCCCTGCCTAGGGAAATCCTCTAAGGGTGCAATGCAATGTAGGTTTAGACATTAAAAAAAGGCCTACAACCCCTAGCATGTCCCAGCCAGCCATGCTCACTGGGGCATGTTGGGAATTGCAGGCCTTTTCCCATCTAAACCTGCATAGGATTGCAGCTTACGTTGTAGGCCCAATGTCCCACCACATAGCGAACTTGTGCAAAGCTGTAATTTCTCAGCTGTAGCCCTAGCAGTTCCTATCCCATGATCCAGCGACACCCTCTCCCACAAATGTTGCTATTTTTATCGAACCTCTTTTGGCTTCTCTCAGAATTCATCATGTGTATGGCCTACAATCTCCCTCCCCCCCCCCCCCCCCACACACACTTGGATTTTGAAGTGGTATAGTCTCAGGAAGTCTATTCCATGTGCTTTTTCTGACCGTGCATATATTTTTTCTTTACCATCAGACTTGGAATAGTATCTCCATTATGACACTGCTGTTCAACCTTCTGTTTGGCTTGTACATCTGAGGTATTTCATGGGCATATACAGGTTCTTTTATGTAATAATTCGTTTGTGAACTTTGCTGTTAGGAGAATGGAGTTTGCATCAAGACCAGCAAGCATGAGTTGCTAAAAAGGGATGATTGGACTGGAAGTAGAAGGCGAGTTATTGGGTTGAGGAAGCAGATTCTGACAATCCATCTACCATGTAGCTTTCCCAATAAAAATGTCGCGAATGAATAGAATTGGCCATTTCTGCTCTGAATTATGTTCAATACATGTGATCTTGGTCTACGTCCCTCTTAACCATTAATCACTTCCCATGTCTCCACATTCTCAAAGCAACTCACATGTCAGTTCAAAATATTTTGATGCGCTTAGAGGCCTGCACATTAATCTTGACTGCCTCTTCCTCTAATCTTCAGCTTTTGGAAGAACCAATTCAATATCTTCTGTTTTGGTCATTGGGAGCAGGGAAGTTAGCTTTTAAGAAAAATAAGGTAGGTTTGACATGCAGAATATGAGTTGGAAACCTTTCTTCAGACACTGAGGGTATCTCAGATATGGAAATGAGGGTGATTCTGGCATGGAACTTGGGCAGTGGATCATTCTAGAAGGGCTACAGTAGATGGCCTTTTGGGTTAAATAAAGATTCTATGATTTAATTGTTCAGATTGGTTAAGTGGTTATCAATAAACAAATAATTTTGCAACCTTCCCTACTATATCTTTCTCCACAGATTTTTTTTACCACACATGCATCCCACCTTCTCCTTTGAGGAGCTCAGGGAGGTGTACCTGGGTTTATCTAGGAATGTATGATAATTTTGTTTCTGTTCTCAAATCATGTGGACATGATCCATTCCCAACCTGAAATGCAAGCAGAAGCACAATTCTCAGGAAATGTTAATAATTTCCCGAACTTGTGTCACGTTTGAAAGTGTGCACTTTCAAACACATACATTTCCCCTCCAAAATCTGCATTTTCATGCTTTAGCTGATGGGAAGAAAGTACGCATTTTAGGTACTTTGTAAACGTGCATTTTTCCCAATCAAAATTACTCATTTTTCCTTATCGAAAAAAAGACACTTGCATTCAGGAATGTGAGGTGAACTGAGTTTCAAGAAGGATTTCGGAGAATGTCCGTGAGCTCAAACATTGCATATTCACCCATCTGTAACTTATCTCATTTTATTTCACAACCACCTTGTGAGTAGGCTTAGCTGAGAAAAGGTGATAAGTCCAGGGTTACCCAGTGCCCATCACGGCCAAGCGGGATTCGAACTCCTGACTCCAAGTCTAATATTCTAATATCCATTATACTACTTCATCTTTCACAAGCGGCCTACATCGTATCTCCAGATCAATTGCTGACAACTCCAGTGATTTAATTTTTCTTAAAGTTATTCCAAGAGTTCATACGGTAACGTTTCACAGCTGGTAAAGGATACGGCTCAGGGATAGTTAAAAAAAAATAAGCAGCATGCCCTAGCTCCCAGATGTATTTTATTACTTTATTGCCAATTCACAGGAAATGAACAATCATTTAGCACTGACAGGTACATGCTGAAATTCACTATCTTTCTTTGAAACCTTAAAATAATGTCTTACAGAAGTTTAGCATTAACCTTAAAACACACTACTTTTTTCTTTTTCTTTTTTTTCTTTTCTTTTTCTTCTTTTTGGCCATAGTTACATGTCTTGTGAATGCGTTTGAGACCAATGCGAAATTGCTGGCAGCAAGGCCAAAAACCTAGCAAGAAAAGAATAATAATAATTCAAAACACGTTTGTCTTAATAAAATTACTTCAAGGTTCATTGTAGGTCTGACAACGGGAAGCCTGTTTTCCTTTAATTGCCATCTAACTAAAATTAATGGAATATTAGGGCTGTTTTAGACATTGAGCTGTCCTACACCGCTAATGTATTTTAAGTTATTTTTGCCAAAGAAGACAATAAAAATGTATGACGTGGACTTTAGCCTGATCATCAGATCAGGCAACAAATGGAAACCTCAGGGCATTTTCAGACGTGACGCTAAGGCTAGAATGTTGACCATGTGGTAGCAAACGTGGAATTCCCAATTTTGTGTTTGCTTCTGTGGTACAACATGAAGTGTTTTAGGGGTGCTTTTGGAGGGAAGAAACAGCAGATTAGTGAGGATATTTAACCCTTTCCCTGCCTGCAACCTCTCCCTGCACCCCCACAACCCACCATCTAGGAAATTCAGTCTTGGAGCCAAGCTGGTGAAAAAAATCGCAGTCGGGTGAAGTGTTAAGCAAATATTTTGACAAAATCACAATGCTTGCCATGTTGTATCTGAATTGATGTATATATGTGTATGCTGCATTAAATAGAACCCAGTTAAGTTGGGGATAATGGTATAGCAGAGAGTGAGGGAGAGTGTGGGAGGCTCTTGTGTGTGTGTATGAGGAAATGGAGTGTATAAAAGGCCGGAGTAGACAGTCAGTTAGATAGGTGCTAGGATTTTGGCGATAAAGCCTTAGGGATTGGTGAAACTACATTTAGGTAGTGGGAGTTAGAAGAGGTATAGCAGGCAGAGTAAGACTGAGAAGTGAATGATTGATTATACGGTATAACATTTCTTGCATTGAATAAACTTGAATAGGTTTGTATTTAAAATTATAAACCCGTATGGTTTGTTCATCTTTTTGCGCTACCAATAGTGTTCATATTTCCTGGGTACTTCCCCTGATAGGATAAGGAGAACCAATTAGGCCCATTGAATATATTTTTAACCTGGTGAATATAAGTGATGAAGCTTGTGGGACAGTGAGGACAGCTGTCCTAAAGCAGAGGCAGATATTCCTGAGGGCAGATCACATCAAAAGAGGTGGTAGCATCAGGTAACGTCACAAATCTCCTCCCACCATATGCTTCTCTTCTGAAAATACTTTTCCAACTCTACTTTGGGACTGGGAATCTTGTCCTAGTTCTGCTCTCAAAAGTGCATTGGAGTCTCTCACACAATCATATCTATTCCACAGTTGCATTCATCTCCTATCTAAAGACCAAACTAGGCATGATGTTAATCGTGTGTATGCAATTAAGGGTCACTCTCTTTTTTGGGGAAGCCTGAGCAGCCTTAGGACCATGGGTGGTGGAGTGATAAAGTCTAAGTGTTTGTTTCCCTGCCATGGTCCTGACCAAAAAACATCTCATTTGCATTTCTAGGGCAGCCTCCGTTGTTTGCCAAAGGGAGCTTCCCTTGAAATGTAAACATGTGATGTTCATCTGGACCAAGTCAGGGAGAGAGATAGTCCAGCGGCTGTTCAGTCTTCCCCAGCACTGCTGTTTACATAACCAAACAAATGTGCACATTAATTGCATTTACACAATTAATGTCACATCTGAGATGGCCTTGATGCAAAGTCGATTTGAGCTTGCATTATTCAAGAGTAGCTAAGCCATTCTTTCTTGGTCAGTTCCTTCCTCTTGCCACTGTGAATAGAAGCAAACTAAAACATCTATATTACTTAGTGGCCCCGTTCAGAAGACACCTTAAACCATGGCTTTAACCATAGTGACTAAGGCAAAAAGGTGTCTTCTGAACGGGGCCAGTGAAGGCCTCAACCTTTATTATGACCAGTATGTGACAAGAATGTCCATCACGAGGAAATCCACCTCTTTTGGGGCCCACCAGAATTCCTCCCCGTGCCCAACTCGGCTTGCATTAGTGAGACAGGCTACAGATTTCCCACAAACTCCGGAGAATTTTTATGTATATTTTTGTGTGTCGGCCATAGTTTTTGCCCAAATAGAGGTTTGCGCAGATTGTGATTGCAATTTGAGCGAATCTGTGTGATCTGAGCAGAATGTGCATAATTCGCAATTTGCATAATTTGCACAAATTAAAATTAATCATCCCAAATCCATTAGCTGCCCCAATTTGCTGCAGATGAACCGAGTCTGGGGAGCCCAGCCAAGCTCCACTTGCCCCCCTCCCCCGGAACCAGATTCCTCCAACAACCCTAGTATATATGTACCTATTTCTCCATTGCAGGAAGAAGGTTTTATAAAAAAATACAACTTGCCTGTTTTTGTGGAATCCAAACAGCCAACATGGGATTCTCAGTGGGTCTCCTATCCAGGCATTACTATGCAGACCCAGACCTGCTTACCTCCAGTGCTGTTTTATGTGCCTTCACCCCATCATGCCCTGGTACCTGGAAGAAGACCCAGCCTGTAGCATTTTGACATTCAAAAACATACGGAATCACATCACTAACATCTGCTCATGGGAGTTGGAGGGAGGAGGACGTTATCTGTCATTTCGAGGAGTTCAGAAACTGGAACAGTGGGGTTACATTGCTGCCAAAATACAGCAAGAGTTTGCAACGTGGGAGAGATTTTAAGAACAAAAAGAAGGGAGATGTTTCAAAGACATTGGCTGCAAAGGGAAGACGAAAAGATACACTCGATATGGGATTTGGCTCGGAAGGGCAAACACCGACAGAAGTTATGCGATACACATCTCAAACTGGTCATGGCTTCCCTTCAGAGAATTCTGGCAATTTTGCTTTGGTGAGGGATGACCGAACCAAAGACCCCGTTTTAGAACTCAATTTCCCACAGTGCACCAGGGCAAGAGCAACAATGTTAAACCAATTTGAATCTGTTGTGTAACTATATCCAGGGGGGTTTAAAAGAAAAGAAAAGAAAAGCTTAACTATTTAATAGTTTCTTTGCTCCAGCCTGAAGAAGGCCAATTGCAGCTGGCTTAGAACCCTTATTTAAGCAATGCAGGCACTTTGTCAGTAGGAATTAAGCAGACATTTAGAGGAAGCAATGATTATTGAAACCAAAGTCTTCGAAGCCAATTTTCAGTACCCCCACTGGGAATATGAGTAACTTCAGCTCATGTGAACTGGTGCTTTTTGGAAATAGGTCTTCATGGGATGTAAAGGAAGATTAAAGATTTGTTATTATTCTTGGCTTCTATTCTGGCCTTGGCGTTTATATTTTCCCAGTAGAATACCCCAAATTGGAAATGTAGAAGTGTTAGTGAGCGCTGCTTCAGTTAAGGTTGTGTCAACATTTCCTATAAAAACGTTGTTTGTCTAGGCTTTATAACCAGACTGTAAAAATGTGCTATGTGCAGGCACTTGGCATTGAGGTGCAGAGAGCGTCTAATTTAGCTTTTTCACAAATAAAAATGAAAAGCCTGTTCACCTGTTTCTAGCTAGTATTCTGTTGCTATCACTGAAATGAGCTGATCTGCAGGTCCATGTTCGCAATGCCCAATTTGTAAAAGGGTTAAACTATCCATACTTTGTAACTTGAGGAAGCTATAGGTATATTTTCACTTCAGCTGGATTCATACGAGCTTACTTCCACCTATACTTCCTCTAGCCAAAAATCATCGGGAGGGGGCCTTTGTTGGTAATGCCTCCACTGCTAGAGATACAATATGTAGTGACCAATCTAGCGCCTTTTTAGTGGTAGCTCCTTCAGCTCTGGACTCTTCTGCTCAAGAAAGCTCATCTAGCTTTACTGTCATCACTTAGGATGGAGTCGGAAACATCTAGCCTGTGGGCTAGATGCAGACTTCTAGGCCTTTCAGTCCAGAGCTCCAGTCTCTCTTGAGTCTACTCCCTTCACCAGCCCTGTTCCAGGTTACTGATATTTTTCCTCCTTTCCGCTTTGTCGCCAATTGATGGAGCGAACCAACTACCATTAAAAGGAGCTTTAAAAACATTTTAAATGAATAAAACATAAACTTGCACAGTGGGGGAAAACAGATTTCCTGGATACAAATGTCCCCTTTTTATTATAGGGTTTGCAGTCCAACACATCTAGATAGGCACCAGGTTGTGGGGCACTGCTGTAATGATAGAGGTTAAGAATATAAGAAGAGCCATGCTGGATCAGACCAAGGGTCCCTCAGTCCAGGACTCTGTTTACACAATTGCCAACCAGCTGTTGGCCAGGAACCCATAAGCAGGACATGAGTGCAACAGCACCCTCCTACCCATGTTCCCCAGCAACATAGGCTTACTGCCTCTGATATTGGATGTAGAACATAGTGATCAGGACTAATAGCCATTGATAGCCTTCTCCTCCAGGAATTTATCCAACCTCTTTTAAAGCCATCCAAATTGGTGGCCATCACCACATCTTGTGGAAGTGAATTCCATAGTTTAACTATGCGCTGTGTGAAGTTCTTCTTTTTATCTGTCCTGAATCTCCCACCAATCAGCTTCATGGGATGACCCCAGGTTGTAGTATTATGAGAGAGGTTCGTCCTGGATTTCTTTTCTCCCTCCCATTCTTTGCAGCACAAGGGATTATCACGCTGCATAGTACTGCCCACACCTGAGCACTGCTTCCCCAAAAAATGCAATCCCTCCTGCCCCCCCCACTCAGCACCCCCCACCCAGCACAGCTACATTCCAGTGTCGTTTTTTAAAGGCCCTTTGATTTTTGAGTTGTCTGTTCCAACCTGTGTGTCTGTATGTTACAGTGATGCATTTGCAAAAGAGCAAAAGATTATTTGGAGGGGGGGGAACCCTGCTTAACTGCCAAGCAGGGATGAATGTAAAGACCTCGTTCCCAGCTTATCCCCTTTCTCAAGAGTGTGAGAACAGGCAGGCCTGTTGGAACATAGTTTGCAGGTCGAGGGATGCTCTCAGCCAACTGAGTGAACGCCAGGCCCTTGATCAAAAGCATCCTGCCTGCACTCTCCTCCCAGTTGAACTGGGAAGATTGCGAGCTCCAGTTCCTCAGCTGACTTGACATATGGTATTGATCACAATATCGCATGAAGAGCACTGAGCCTGGACACCCTGGTTTTGGTCTGTTTCGTTAAAAAAAATATGGAACAATTTGTCCCTGGGTTTCGGTTGAACATGACATTTATTGTAATGAACTGCTCTGTAAAAGCAAACACTCTTTTGCTCACAATAGTCTCTGAAAGCATTCTATGGGCGAGGCCTTCTATACCGCAATAACTTTTTCATTAGTGCTTTCCATTCTGCAATCTAAATAAAATAGTAATAATAATAATAATAATAATAATAATATATGCTCTTTCTATACTGTAATAACTCTTTCTATAGTGCTTTCTAATCTTCAGTAAAAACCATCATCTCTTTTTATACAACAATAACTTTTTCTAAACTGCTTTCTATTCTATAATAACAACTACAAAAACAACAATAATATACTGTTAGAAGTCTTTCTATACTTTCTATTCTGCAATAAAATTATTAAAGATAATAATGATTAACATGTTCTCTTTCTATACTGCAATAACTCTTTCTGTAATGCTTTCTTTTCTGTAGTAATAATAACAAGCTCTTTCTATATTGCGATATTGGTGCAAGAGTCTTTTATTGCATGGAATCTGGCACCCCGAGCTTCTAATACCACATTGACTCTCTGACTGTCAAGCCAATCTGTAAAGTTAGGCCTCAGAGCAGTGCCAGCTCCAGGATTTGGAGACACTTGGGAAAGACAGTTTAGTGGGTGGTGGTTCTCAGTGAGGTTTCCCCCTCCCTAGGGTGGCCATATGTCCTCTTTTCCAGTAGACAGTCTTCTGTTTGAAGGGCTGGCAGAGGACCATCCTCTGGCAGGGCTCTTGCAGCTTTAACTGTTGTGATGAAGAAGGAATTTCATCAGGAGCTGCATGCATACAAATGACACCAGCTGAAATTCCCTTTTCTCTACAACTGTTAAGGATACAGGAGCCCTGCCCTCCTTCCCATATGGTCACCCTAACCTTGAAGGTACCACTCACTCCAATGCCATATTTTCCCCATTGAAAATACCTTCAGGGGAGAATTTTCAATGGGGAAATGGCATGGTGAGGACAGAGTTTAAGCTTCCATCTTCCCATACCATGGTCCCAGTCCAGATCCCCCACACGCATACAGTGCTACTTTTTGAAGGGGAGGAAACACAAGAAAGACCATAATGTGTTTACTATCACATCTAGTTTGGCCCGTTTGATATGCTCCCTACCCCCCGGTGCTAAATCGTTGTGACAATTTAATTAAATGATAAATCTCCTGCTTTTCCAAAGTTAGACTTTCCTGTAGAAGCAATTTAGTAGAGATATAATTATTCAGTCACTGATGGGAGGGGAGAAGAGCCAAGAACAATATAATGTGAAGACTGATGATCATTTGGAAGTAAGGGAGGATGGGTGTCTACAAATGTTGTCCATCAATTGTGCTGGCCCAAGATTTTTGAGCCTGAGGTGTCATTTGACATTTGAGCTGAGGTGATGCCGTAGATGGCACCCCCACACTCCCAAATCAAGTTGCCTAGTACTCAAGGCCAGCTATGGTATTTTGGCTTATGAGGCAGAAAATCCCTTAAGTAGGGTGACCATAATTGGGAAACCAAAAAAGAGAACAACCTGTGGGAGGGTG
Source organism: Anniella stebbinsi (assembly GCA_029215795.1). NCBI lineage: Eukaryota > Metazoa > Chordata > Lepidosauria > Squamata > Anniellidae > Anniella > Anniella stebbinsi. The sequence continues at coordinate 217,479,274 of JARDYH010000002.1, forward strand.
GTGGGAAAGCGGCTTTCTGGGACCTCCAGAAAGTGCATCATTCCCCTGGCACATTAAAGGTCCCAATTGGAGGGGAACGTGTGTCATCCTCCCCACCCCACTGCTCCAATTGGGGCCTTTTCTATAATGTCCGGGAATTACATGCTTTCCCTTTTAAGGCCCCGACTGGAGCAGTGTGTGTGTGTGGGGGGGGGATGACGTGCCTCCAGAATGACACACCTCCGGAATGATGCCCCCCACCTCTAATGGCAGCCTTATAGGGGAAAGTATGTCATTCTAGGACATGATAGAAAAATACAGAAAATCCCCCGACACCCAGAACAAAAACCAGTACAAAACTGGGGAAATCCTGACAGTTGGTCACCTTACCTTAAGCGCCTCTCCTCCTCCCTGCCAGTGAAAAATATAACAATAGCAAATTAAATAGCTAACAATTTATCATGACACCCAAATGTATCTGCCTGAGGCAAATGCCTCACTCTACTTTACGGTAGAGCTGGCCCTTACACTCAGTAGAATATGGCCCACACGACAAAAAGCTTCAACTCTTTCTCAGGGCCCAGACTGAGATGCAGCTCAGTTCTAGAACGGCTTTCCACACAGTTTTGTAATATGTGAAATAGAAATAAGGAAAAGGGAGTCACTGTGCATATCTAGAGTGCCTTGTCCACACGGGTCACCAACACACATTAGAGCAGGGGTGGGCAACGTGTGGCCTTCCAGAAGTTTTGGCCTGCAACTCCCCTCACCATTGGCTATGCTGGCTAGGGCGGATGGGAGTTGTAGGCCAAACAAGTTGCCCACCCCTGCATTAAGGGATTGCGGGCCCAGAGCAAAGAGCCCAGTTAATGTGGAAGCCGTGGTTCTATTGGCTTTTACAAGTTCCCACCATCCTACTATAATCGAGCGCCTGATTAATAGGCCTGCTGGTAAGGGTTGATTTGCACAGAGAACCCTTATAAATAGTTTTGCTAAGGGAAAACCACGCACACACATATAGGTACATTTTGTACTTTTAGCCAAAAGAAAAGTAATTCCAAAATTACTTAGCAAAGCTCAATGATTAATTTCACTGTCCTGAGTCTTTTAATTGGAAGCTGGCAGGCTAATCTTTAAGTATATAGAGAATTTATGAAGCCAACCTTTACACCTTTCATAAACAAAATAAGTTAGTAGTGGAAACCTTGACAGACCATGATCAAAGCAGCATCTTCAGGTGTTGCTATGATCTAGCTGGTTGATTGTTAAAACAGGGTGACAGCAGTATTTAATTGGGACATTCATCTGTATCTTCTGGAACTACTGAAGAAAACTCTCAGACAGCCTGTTTATTCATCCTGCTTGCTCTCTGAAACACACACACACACACACACACACACACACACGGTAATAAGATTACAGCAAGCTGCCTTCAGAAGTATGTATCATCTCTTTTCTAATTCATATTCCTGATTCTCCTCCCTTTGCATTGGTATTTTTAAATTTTAACTTCTTTATTTTAAAGCTTTTTTTATCCCCACTCTTCAGATGAAAAGAGCTCCTGAGTTGCTTACAGAAGATCAATGAAAGCAAGGAGGATGCAGATAAGCTGGAATGTGTTCAAAGCAGGGCAACAAGGATGATCAGGGGTCTGGAAACAAAGCCCTATGAGGAGAGATTGAAAGAACTGGGCATGTTTTGCCTGGAGAAGTGAAGACTGAGGGGGAGACATGATAGCACTCTTCAAATACTTGAAAGGTTGTCACACAGAGGAGGGCCAGGGTCTCTTCTCGATTAACCCAAAGTGCAGGACACGGAATAATGGGCTCAAGTGACAAGATGCCAGATTCCAACTGGACTTCAGGAAAAACTTCCTGACTGTTAGAGCAGTACGACAATGGAACCAATTACCTAGGGAGGTTGTGGGCTCTCCCACACTAGAGGCATTCCAGAGGCAGCTAGATAGCCATCTGTCAGGTATGCTTTAAGGTGGATTCCAGCATTGCGCAGGGGGTTGATGGCCTTATAGGCCCCTTCCAACTCTACTATTCTAGGACTCCATGATAAGTCCGTCTCTGCCTGCAGGCCTACAATCTAAAAGGAAAACCACCATCAGCTCTGTTGAAAAACTAGCTTCATTGGGCTTTGCCTCTCCCCCAGTCCTTATCCAGTAGCCATTTCACTAGTCTGTAAAAGAGACAGGAAACAGGGACACTCCATCGGCTTAGGTGAGAGACCATCTATCAGTTTGACCTACTCAGCAGAGTTGTTGTGAAAACAAATATGAAATGTATAGTGATGCATTCACTGAAAAGAACTACAGAAATGATTAATAGTAACTCTGAGAGTTTTTGTCACTGAAGACGAACAACTTCCTTTTTTTTTACAACTCTAGGGCTACGTCAGCTAAAACGTCTAAAAGAATCCTTATGAGTGATTCATTTCACCATCCTGCCTAGTATGCAATCTTTTATTTTTGTCATTATCATTTACCTGGATGGAGTTTTGTTTTGTTCTTTTGGTGGGCAGGAAGGTGGCATTTTCAACATCATTTGAAGTAAAACAATATATTCACCAAAAGAAGGTGCTACTACAGCTTTTATACTGTGAAATGGCAATTGTAAAGATAAATACAGTCCATTTCAAAATGTTATACCACCTTTCAGCGTAAAAAAATGCCAAGGCAGCTAACAACAAAATGAGAAAATAATCCAATGAAATCATCAACAAACAATTGGAGGTGTAACAGAGCAAATGCTTCTTCCAACCGTATATTTTGGCAATGCTCAGTAGTTGCGTCTTTTTTGGAGGAGGTTATTATATGAATAAATTTTGTACTGGAACACTCTTACTGATGTACACATCCGTTTAGATTATCTCCTCGTTTCCCGGAGGTTAATGCACACAAATGGATTCTCTGTTGCCTTTTGACAGCTAAAAGACTGATATTACAACATTTTGACAGCAGAAGACTGATATTCTAGCCTCCTATAATGCAGTGAAGTGAAGACCTTACGGTGCTTCAAACCATTGAATGAGTTTTGTGTAGACGCCATCCGCAAATGGATATTTATTTGGATATTTGAAGTTTTCGTAGAAGCCGTATTTTCATATATGTAAGCAACAACTAACAAACAGCTGTCGGAAAGCTGGAAAGAAGAAAAATCAGAGTAAAAATATATCATCCATTTTTGCACTTGATTGCTCTGCATTTCCCACCTCATTGTCCTGGTGCTTATCTTTACACAGTTCCTATACATATGTGAACCGTCATTAGAAAGAAGATTGTAATCATAGCAGAAAGGTCTACACAGCAAGGGTTAACCATATCCTTCAACATTCTGTTCTAAAAAGCTTAGTTCTTGATCTGTGCTTTTAAAAATGGGCCTTCATTTAAATTTGAATTATTTTTGCCACTTGTGCCTCACACAGTTACATCCTTGTGGGTCTGGGCAAGACCAACTGCACTATATTGACTAGAGCAAGAGTCGATAGTGGATCCTGTTAAAAGTTATAAATATTTTTGTAAGATATCAATATGTTTCCCCTGTGATTTTATTATGTTTTTAACTGCTGTTATTGGTTTTTAATTGGTTTAAATATTTTATATGTTATACCTTCGGTCTATTGACTGTAAATAAAGGTTGATTGATTGGTTGATTGATTGATTGACTATACAGGAAAACCTGTGCTAACTACCTGTGGTGGATGCTATGAAACCAGCTAAAACCAAATGGATGCTCTTGACGCTTCACTCCATGTAGCTAGGCCTTAATATCTAGTTCAATGAGCAGAAGAACTATTGCGTGAGTCTTCATATTTGTGCTTCATATTGGGCAAACCTGACTATTGACTGTGGCTTCTTATTTTTTCAACAATAACACCAACAAAAACAATAATGGTGTTTTGGTTTGTTTTTTAAAAAGTACCCATCTGACTGTATCCAAGCCTGAATTCGAAGTGAACTCTGGAGAAGTTAGATTATCACACTCTGTACTTGATTTCCGTGGTTGAAACACATGAAACTATGAAAGCTTTTACTCATGGCTTTCACTTAAAACCCATCTGTGGATGCATTAGAATTTGTAAGATCATGTGCCAGAAACTTGTTTAGTAGAATAATTTGGTTTCAAACCATAGTTCTTGTAAGGAGAACCTCAAGTCAACTTGCAGTCTTTGTTTATATGTTTGATTTATATGTACCTTCTATGTTTTAATTTTAATAATGTTATGTAAATCTTCCAAAACATTTTACCTTGATCACTAGATTACTTTGAATTACTATGGGTGGTTAGGGACAATTTCTTTTCCTGTTCAGCTGCATTCAACGTCCTGTGGCAGGTCGCTTTTGTGGTGTTCTTTCTGGGTTGAGTGTGATGAACACGTGAGTATTGAAATGCTTTTAGATCCTGTTTTTATTTTATCTATTTATACTTGTATTACTGTGTTGCATTAATTGTGGTGTATACTGACTTTGTCCTGTTTGTTATACGACTTGTGGATTTGTTGGTATCTTTTCTTGTGTAAGCCACTTTGAGGCCTAATCTACACCTGCAGCCCTTTCGCAAGGGACGAGGGGTGATTGTGACTTTTCCCGCTTCTGTAATCGGCACTCACAGTGCACACGTGAGCAAAGTTTCCCGCAATGGCGGGAGTGCTGTTGCAGTAGGACGTGGGCCCTGTGACGGCGCTTCCACATGTGGATCGGGAGAAGCGGGCAGATGATGTGACTACAGGGCTGGGTTTTTTTTATGACTCATCAGAGATGCACATGAACACAAATGCACAGCTACACATGGGGTGGATAGGTGGTCCATCGAATAGGTGATGCTACGCAGAGATATGTTGGTGTTTAAAAAAAGATACTCTCGGTGCCAAAACATGCCGATACACATCCAAAACATGTGGCAAAAACAGCAGCCGCATCTACTCCCACACACCTCCGAAACAGCTGGACACGCCCCAGACTGCGGGTTGGCTGTTTGCTGAGTCAGCAACTCGCTTCGAACAGCAACAGCGAAGGGGGGGACATACCAGCCACAAACTTCGGGATTGTAGCGAGGGAGCTGAAAAAAACATGACAGAAGCAGTCAGCGATATTCCTGAATAACTGAGGGTTGGATCTGAGATCACCGCGGGTGCAGAGGAACGTTAGGTGGCCCGTTAGTGATGACTACGATACAATCCTGCTATAAACGGCTGGTGTAGACACCTCCTGAGACTGCTTTTGCAATGGGAGGTATGTTTAATAAATGAAATGGGGCGGGGGATGGACAGCCCCAGCTCTGTCTAAGGCAGCTCCTTGAATCACCCCAGACTCTGGGCTTCCACACCACTACCTAAATGGGAGACCAGCTGGGAATTCCATGTAGCCCCACTCCAAAAAAAGTGGCCATGACTCCCACTATTACAGCGGACAGTCTTCTGTTTGAAGGCCTGTCAGAAGGCAATCCTCTATTTGATAGAATCTTCGATTGAAAGGCTGTCCTGTCCAAGTCCACTTTAAAGAGCCCTAACAAGGGAGAACAGCAGGGGCCTTGAAGATGCCCACCCACACAGCACCAGGACAGCAGACTGATCAGGCATCCTATCACCTGAGCACAGAGCTGGATCCAAGATCTGCCTTCCATTGATGGAATGGCTCCACTCACAGAAGGTGTGTCTGTCCCGTTTGGAAGGATCTCCCCCTTCCGTACAGTTCACCCCATTCAGCATGGTCTGTGGTGGAGGAGCTGCCATGGGAGGAAGGAGGCAAGGTTGTCCATTTCCGCCACCCAGTTGCACGAGCCTACAACTGGATCCAACCCACGGTCTTCCCCGCTACGGTGAGATGAGTTGTATTTCTAATAGCCATCATTTCTAAATTTGCCTCCGTACATATAGATCAGCATATGCAAATTTTATGCAAGTTCACACCCTTTTTCTCGGTGATGTGCTTCCTGTCTTTATTTGATGGCCACCCCACACTCTGAGGTGCTTGGAGGAAGAGCGGCTACAAAAGCAACAACTAAATCAAACTCGTTCTATACATCCCTTGAACTCTGCAGGGAGTTAAAGTTGTCCTTTTAGGGTAAAGGAGCTGTATGGTTAACAATGATACCGTCTTTCTATGATCGTTTGAGCTGCTGAGGAATCAAGCCTACCCTTTATGCAAGTCTTCCCTATTGGGCCCCTTTCAGCTATTTTGAGGCTCAGAATCAAGAAGCAAAGCTTTTGTTAGGAAGACAATTGGACGGATTCTCCTATTTGTAATCCCTGCCCCCACCTGGCTTAAACTAGATAGCAGTGCTTTCTCCTCTCCATACCCAAAGCATAATCTAGTAAACAGTTGCCAAAACTGCATATAAAATGCAAGCTAGTGGGTATATTTCAACATCAAACATGCTCAGAAGTTGAACACCGAGCTAAAAATTTTACCACTGCCTACAGTCAGCTATAACAGTGAGGACCTTGGAAAGCCATGAAGAAAGAACATCATGTAAGTGTTAAAATACGTCATTACATTCTAGGGCTTTTTAAGCTTGCCAGATCTACATTGTTTGTTGATCTAGAATGCCACGATCCACCAAGCAGAGTCAGGTGCAGAAGACATAGGCCAAATCTATACCAAGCAGGATATAACCCTTTGAAAGTGGTTTGAAAATGGTAGATGGAATGTGCCATAGGCCCCAACAGTTGTCAGTGCATTTCAATACCGTTATGAAGCAGTAGTGTAGATCCTGCCATAGACTTAGGCTGTTTCTACACCAGGCTGTTTGCCTGGGATGGCCCCTGGCTGGTCCCTGTGCGCCAATGATGTGTATTAGGTACTTTTGGGATCTCCCTCCCTCCCTCTACACCCCTATTATGTAGAAAGGGCCTTAGAATTAAAGAACAAGGGGACTGAGCATGTTCTGGTGGTCAAAGAATTTGTTTCCCCTGCTGGAACTGACCTGACCTCCCAGTCCTTTCACACACATCCACTCCCATGCCTTTACATTTCAGCAGACTCTTCTTGGTGGAATAAAAATCATTTTGGTATTCTTGTTGCACAACTGGCAATCAGAAACCCTTGCCAATCTATTGCAAACCACCCAGAAATCTACCAGTTGATCCCAATCCACCTCCTCCACACCCCTTTTGATTTATTTTGTTTCATTTATTTAAAATTGTTTGTAGGCTGCCTTTAAGAGTGGACCCTGACCCTCCCAAGATGGTGTATAAGAGGAGCTGGATCCAGATTTAGGTCTGTACAACTGGACTGGTGGAAGTAGACTCCCCCCCCCTCTTCTCATTGAAAGAAAAGTTCCTGGGATGGAAGGCAGGGAAGAGAGGCAGTGAGCAATTCTATATATGATAGTTTTTTAAAAATGTAGATATGTCCATTGATTCTGATCCCACAGTCCTGAGTTCTGAAAGGGTTACATTTGATTTCTTTTAACTAATGACAGTTGAGGAATTTGGAATGGAAAACTAAGCCGGAACAAAATTCAGTGACTAAGGACTTGTCCACGTTTCACCCTTTCCATGTGATCTATCAGATCAGTGTAGTTTTGTCAGGCTAATTCATGGGGAATGGTGGCAACATTGGTGGTTTGTTTGTTCGTTTTTATATGAAAGAACAGGGCCTGTTCAGACAACACACTAAGCCATGGTTAGGCCACTAACCCTTTTGCAGTAAATGGCTAGTGAGCATGTTTAAAGCATGGTTATGTAGTCACCATGGTTAGGAATGGTTCAAATGACACACTAAGGCATGGTTCACATGATACGCTAAGCCATCATATTTAGATCAAAGTGCTTAATCACCGTGGCTTAGCGTGTTGCTGGAACAGGGTCACACTGGAGAGTAAAGGGAAATTTATCCTTCCATGATTGTTGAAGCCTTGCTTGTATAGGCCAATGGGTGGGTAAAGCATGCTCAGGGATAATGAATGCTCACCAAGAAAAATAATTTGTTTCTATGTATATATTGGTGGAAACTTCAAGGCATGCATAGACATGAATCTTCCATGTTACCTCCAATATCAGAGGGAGTAAACCTATATACACCAGTTGCTTCGAAAACATGGGTGGGAGGATGCTGTTGCACCCATGTCCTGCTTGTGGGTTCTTGGTCAATAACTGGTTGGCCACTATGTGAACAGAGTGCTGGGCTAGATGGACCCTAGGTACGATCCAACATGGCTTTTCTTATGTTCTTAATACCAATTCCCTTATCAATTCCTCCACTACCTAGAAGGTGACATCATTGCTCTAGGAACCCATACTTATGCAGGCTTGCAGGTGTGCGGCATTTGCCCTACAGTCTCTTTCTCCCTGTCCAATGGTGGAGGCATGCGGTGTTGCAGAGCTTTGTCTACTCAATGTTGCACAGTGAACATCATGTCGTCTTTGTAACTTTACTGTGGGTAGAATCCAACGAGGCAACAGCGTTCCTGCCAATTCTGTTGCAGAAGCGGGACCCACCACTTGTGCAAAGCGCTTCATAAAGCCAGCCCCCAAATGAGAGGAAATGCTCATTTCTGGATTGGGGCAGATTGGCAGAGCTCCATTATGAGAGCTCTGTTGAAATGGCTCATTCCAGAAATGAGCACTTTTGCTTGTTTCCGGTTCCTATCTGGAGCATTAAATCCCCATTGCGTAAGTGGTGGATCCCAATGGCACATGACCAACATTGCATACTGTCTTGTATCATAGGCGGTGGGCAGGAGGACTGCTGGGGTTATCCAAGCAGGGTCATTTTCAAGATGAGAACCCTACAGTAAGATTAGGACCCTACAGTCAAACACACTGAAGATTCAATAAATATATTCAGCTGATGCAATTCAAGTTCTTGACCAGTTTACCATTCAGCCAACCTAGACACTCAATCCATCTTCCAAATTGGGTCTTACCTTACAGCTTGGGAATTGACCAAGCCAGTGTATACGTGCAGGCTGATCCAATGCATGTTTACTCAGACCCAAGTCCCTTTGAATGTGTTAGGATTGCAATCTGAAGATGCTGCTCAGTTTTGAGTACAAAGGGGATTTCCAGAGCCACGGCACTGCTATATATTTCCTCTGCACTACACCGAGAAGAATATTCACATCTTCTTGAAAGGCTTCAGAATTAGTTTTAACCCAGTTGGTCTATTATTGGTGTTTACAGATTAAGAACAGAAGGTTCAAATTAACTGGAATAAACCGTTGATTAAATATTTATTTTCTTTGGCTAATGTTCAGAGCACATGGCAAAAAGATCCAACGTATCGGGAATGAAATCTAAGAGCAATCAACTGGCCCAGCTGCTAAGCTACAAGCTCAGGCTATTATTTTTGTTTTGTTACATTTGTATCTTGCATTTTTGCCATGATGGAATCCTAGCAGTTGTACATAGACTTCCCAAGCACCCTCCCATCTAAGCACCAACCAGATGGAGATCTTCTTTACTTGAGCAAAATTGCTGAGTCGTCATGAGTCTAGACTGTGGCCCCCTGGCACCAGACACAGTGGAGACTAGTGGCTCCGATTTCGGTGCAGCTTTGAATCCATTCTGGGTTTTAGGTAGAACCAGCCAGAACTCTAATGGAGCTATCTAAGCTCCTGAACTTATTTTAGGGGTAGGGTTCCATACCTTGGATAGTTCTTTTAGAGTTCTGGTTGGTTCTGACTGAAACACAGAGTGGATTTGCAGCCCTGCCGAAATAAGAGCCACCAACCTCTGTTGCCAAGACTATGAAGAGTTCCTCATATGTTAGGGAGTTAGGGAGGACATAGTAGAGCTAGCATGTTGTCTTTGCTACAAATGTTCATTCCCCCGCCCCTTCCTGTCATGATGTTTGGTCAAACTGGTTTTGATAGTTTCTATAGCATCTACGTTAAGCAGCGCCTTGGACAAGCCAGAACTGTCTGAGATGCTGTAAAAAAAGGGGGGTTCTTCCAGCTCGTCTTCTTTGGGTTCTTCCAGCACAAAAGATCAGCACTGCTGCAAGAGAGATGTGTAGGGGGTGGCCCCCCGATGTAATGTCCCCAAAGAGGAACTGCATCGCCAAGAAAGATGCCCAATATTTGCCTATTCTAATTTAGAAGCGCATCGAGAAATAATTACTGTCGTTTTTATAGAGTTACAACCCGTCTCACTGTAGTGGGAAAACTGTGACCAAATGGCCCCTATTGAGGTGATAACTGTGGATGGGTGACCTTGAGGCCGCTGCTTCTCTCCCTTCTTAGGGTCCTTTATCTTTCAACCCGAGTTGGACTGGACAGCCCTTCCAACAAAGGACTGCCCTTTACAAAGTAGGGGCACATGGCCAGCTTGTGTAGCTTTCAGTTTGACTGTCATGTGTACTAGGTTCCGCACACCCAGAACAGTTCCGGAACTGGTCTTAGGGTTTTTAAATAGGTTTTAAAATATGTGAAAGAATGAAGACGTCTCTATATATACGCATGGCTAAACATGTAGCCCTTTCTTTGGCAGGATCTATACTACTGCTTTATTATGGTATTGAAATGCACTGACAACTGTTGGGGCCCACTGACATGTTCCACATACCGTTTTCAAACTGCTTTCAAAGTGTTATATCCTGCCTGGTGTAGATCTGGCTTTTCTCAACCATGCGCTGGCATTGGAGAACATATTTTAAGTGTGTGTGTGTGTTTGTGTATGTGTGTGTTTTAACCTGTAAACATATCTCAGTCTGTTTATATGTCAAGCCATTTTGATGTGGGGTGTGTGTGTGTGTGTGTGTGTGTTGCATTCCTACCGATTACTCAGTGCTCATGGCAGGTTGATTCTGTGGTTCCATTGCCACAAGCAGAATCTGCATTTTGTATGCCACCTAAAATCTCTTCAGCGTAACGTTTCTGTATAAATTCACCATGTATCCCATTTATTTGTTTAAATATTTATACCCTGCCTTTCACTTTGAAAGCAGCTGCCAAAGTGACTCACAACAAGCATATTAAAATGACATCTGAATCAATCACATTACCAAAAGAAGAAGAAGAAAAAACACCACAAAAACAAAGGACATGTTTCAAAACAGCAACATAAAATAACACAAAGGAGCAAAAATATTAGCCCCCAAAGTGCAGTGAAACAAAGGACTCTTCATGGTACACCTGAATGCTAATAAAAAAGGGGCAACATGAGCCTTCCAGGTTAAGACGTTCTACACCCTACATCCAGTGTGGTGTAATGGCTAAAGTGTTAGACTGGGAGTCGGGTGATCCAGGTTCTAATCCCCACTCGGCCATAGAAGCTCACTGGGTGACTTTCGGCCAGTCGTGGACTTTCAGCCCAACCTACCCCACAGGATTGTTGTGAGGATAGATGGAGAGGAGGAGGATTGTGTATGCTGCCTTGGGTTCCTTGGAGGAAAAAGACAGGATATAAATGCAATAAACAAATAAACTTGGATGCCACAACCAAAAAGGCCCTGACCATTTCCTCACTTCTGGCAGTGGTGGGATGCAAACTACGCCTTCCACTGATGATCTAAGCAGGTGGGCTACATTCTGCAGAAGAAGGCAGTCCATTAAATACTTGCTTCTAAACTGTTTAGGGCTTTAAAGGTGATCTCTTTGAACTGGGATTGGAAACAGACCAGCTGTCCACAAAGATGGGATAATAGCAGAGTCACATGCTCCAAAGAATGAGCCGTGGCCAAAATGTTGGCTGCTCCCTTTTCCATCAGCTGAAGTGCAAATATATATTCTGTCTATATGCAGACTTCCAGGCTGTGCTCATAGAGAACATGAACAACGCAGATGACACCTTCACCAAGACCCACTAGCAGTTGTCATGGGCATACACAAACAAATGGATAACATCTGTCAGGAGCACCCACCCATAGGATCAAGGGAGATCATTTAACTTTGTCTCTACTTCCCTTTCCTGGCTAGCTAAGAAAGTGATGTTTGAAGGATAGTGCTTTGCTTTCCCTGTTTGGTATATAAAATGGTCGAACCCCATTTGCTTTCTTCCTGCCCTGAAGATTATCTGTGTGATGACTTCAACCTTGATGCATTCTCCCAAGGGAGGTGAATTTCCTCATTATTGAAATGTCGGCTTGTAACTGCTTCTGCCTCCAGTATTGCCAATCTGGAGTTTATCTAGGCGGTAAATGGCCCAAGCCTTCCAGTGAAATTAGACCCTGCATTCTAAATTAAGTTGGCCAGATGTCTTCGGTTTAGCCAGACAGTCCTTGGTGTTTGCAGGGAAATCATCAAGACCGTGAACCAGCCCTGATCTGCCGGTTTTGCCCTGTGCAGATGGCCCTACTTTGAAATCCGTGCCTTCCCCATCTCCACAACATGCAAGATGCAGATTAGCGAAAGCTGCTGCTGGTCCGTTTAAAAGACAAAACCGCTTCCAAGCTGTGCTCCGTAGCTGGGGAAGAAAGAAAGAAAAGCCCTCCCTTAGAGGGCCCCTTTGGGTAACAATGAAAATCCTTTGGGGGAATCGAACAGGGGAAAGCTCTTACAAAGAGATACATGACTCCCACCTCCAGCTGCTGCTTCGGAACAAAAACAAGGGGAGTGAAGATTTGGCCACTTTCATCTCAATCCTCTTAGACAATGTGAGTTAGCAAGGGAGTGTTTTGCCTCTTTTGTTTGACACTCTGTTTCAGAATCAGTGTAACATCTTTGGGTGGAGGTGACGCGGCACATCATATGGGCAACAAATTACTGTAGCATTTCATTACGGTCCAGTGGCACACAGTTAAGTGAGATGCATTTTTTCCCAGAGATTTGAAGGTGCTACGACAAAATGCAATGTGTATGTTCGCCTGTACATTCATCCCACTCTCGTCACTGTTCAGAAGTTTCACAGGTTTTCCAGTAAGTGCTTTGAAAACTTGCAAAACCTGGGGGCTGTCTATACATGCTCAAAGCCCCACGGTGGCGGCGAATCGGCGCTGCATCTGTTATATGACGTAGCCGCAGATTCGCAGACACCGTAGGGCTTTTCCGCAAAGCTGTGCAGTAAAAAGGTCGGGGACTTACCCCAACGTTTTTGGTGGGAGTGAGGTCACCCCGGCCACCATCTGACCTCGCTCCTTGGCTGATTTGGAGGATGTTCTAGGAAGGTGATGTCCAGAGATTGGTCACTGGAAGCCAGGAAGAGGGTGGGGGGTGGCTCCAGTACCCAGATGACTGCCAGAAACCTTGCGTTCCCTCCTTGGTGTGGGGATTACCCGACGTCACCCCACAGGAGCGAAACTGTGGGGTTTTTGGGGAATTCGGTGCCGTAAATTCAGCCCCCTTCTTGATCATTAGGAGAAAAGAAATATCATGGGGGGGGGGGGGTGTTATGCTACTTTTATACTAGTACACTTTTATACTTCTTTTATACTACCCTGATTCCTTGTTAGCAGAGTTTGTAGCAAGCCTCCATGATATTTTTTAAAATTTCAGACTGTTTGAGAGGGGAGTCATTACAAAGGGCTGCTCCTTAGGAAACATTCCAACTTAAATTCCAGGTAGTGCTCCTGTGTGCATCTGGAATATCCCCCAGTCCCGCAGAATTCCTTACGAGAATGTAAGAAGAGCCCTGCTGCATCAGACAAAGGAGGGAGGGTGCTAGAAAAAACTACTTCATAGGCGAAAAGAGATGACAAAGACCATTCTTAGAGGAGCAAGGATTAAATCCATGCTATCTAGGAACTTCAAGTACTGAAAGTTCCCCGCCCCCAAGGATGCTATGGTGTTAAAGACCCGTCAGCTTTCCTTCCAAGTAGCCTTGAGTGCTGGCTCTCTTTGCAGAAGGTAAGCACCTGCCCCATCTCGCATTCGGTTCTCCTTCCTTTCCCCATCAGCATGTCTTTGCTAAGTAGGGTGACCAGATAAAATCCAGGTCAGGGCTCCTGTAACTTTAACAGTTGTAGAGAAAATGGAATTTCAGCCAGTGTCATTTGTATGCAATTAGTTCCTGGTGAAATTCCCTCTTCATCACAACAGTTAAAGGTGCAGGCACTATACTAGAATGACCATATACAAAAGAAGGCAGGGCCCCTGCAACTTTAACAGTTATGATGAAGAGGGAATATCACCAGGAACTAATTGCATACAAATGACACTGGCTGAAATTCCCTTTTCTCTACAACTGTTAAAGTTACATGAGCCCTGACCTGGATTTTATCTGGTCACCCTATTGCTAAGAGCCTACTATGAAGGGAAGGAGTGACTATTTGCTATGAACACCAATGTGACTACAGTAACATCCTACACAATGCAAGTGAAAGAACAAACTAGGGTGGCCAGGTGTCTTTCTTTGCAGGGGACAGTCCTCTATTTGAAGGAGTTCTGTTTGAAGGGCTGTCTGGTCCAAGCGTGTACACACACATACACACACAGCACACCACCTTACAAAGGGAAAGCAGGAGCCTTGATGGGGCCCATCATAAGTTATCACCAGGACTGAGCCAACACTAGGCTGACCATATGAAAAGGAGGACAGGGCTCATGTAACTTTAACAGTTGTAGAGAAAAGGGAATTTCAACCAGTGTCATTTGTATGCAATTAATTCCTGGTGAAATTCCCTCTTCATCACAACAGTTAAAGTTGCAGGCATTATACTAGAGTGACCATATACAAAAGAAGGCAGGGCCCCTGCACCTTTAACTGTTGTGATGAAAAGGGAATTTCACCAGGAACTAATTGCATACAAATGACCCTGGCTGGAGTTCCCTTTTCTCTACAACTGTTAAAGTTACATGAGCCCTGTCCTCTTTTTCATATGGTCAGCCTAGCCAACACATATGGTCAGCCTAGCCAACACACAGTGGCAGTGAGCTAAACAGTGGAGGCTGCTGGCTCCAGTGTCACTGGGGCGGTGAATCTATCTTGGAGAGCTTCTTTAGAGTTCTGACTTGTTCTGACTGAAGCCTAGAGTGGATTCACTCCCCCACTGACATTGGAGCCACCAGCCTCCACTGGAGCCAGGTCAGCTCCCATTGAGCCAGTATGCCTTTCTAAAAGAGCTATCAAAGGATCCTACATGCTTTAATTTCCTGTTGTAGAAAGGATCATGCCATTGGTTTAGCATTATAAGTCTGTGATCCTGTACACACTTAGCTGGAGGTAAGTCTCATTGAACTCAATGGGATTTTCTTCTGAGCAGACTGGTATAAGATTGCCCTGCAAAAGCGTTTGCACCACTGCAACTGCAGAGAGAGGGAGGGAAATTGTAATTGGCAAAGGACCGCTAAGACATAAAACATGCAACATCCTGAAAAGCATTTGTGCTCTTCCCTTGGAGGGCACCCCCTCCACACTCCTTCTGCATGGAAGGAGTCGAGGTTTGCATGTCCCAAAAAGGCCAGATGAGTAGTGCAAAGTTATTAGTCACCCAGGTATTTACAGTGTTTTTCCTACTTCCTTTCTCCCATGGCCTTTGTGGTCAGCAGAACAAAATTCCTGGGAACTCCCACCTAAACACAAGTTTCCTGTTTATGCTCTCCTAGTGCTTTTATGTTTTTGCTGTTGAGAAACCAATGGACCAACGTTGCCATAGAACAATGGCAAACACAGATTGCAGGTGAGCGGAAAGCACAATCTCTTCATGCATTTTTCTGTTCTTGGGGAGGACAAAAGGCAGGGGCTGAAAGGTAGGGTGACCTTATGGAAAAGAGGACAGGGCTCCTGTATCTTTAACAGTTGCAGAGAAAAGGGAATTTCAGCGGGTGTCATTTGTATGCATGCAACACCTGGTGAAATTCCCTCTTCATCACAAAAGTTTGAGCTGCAGGAGCTCTGCCCTCTTTTGTATCTGGTCAGCGAAGGAGAACCCACCATCCTGCTGAGGCAATCTACTCCCCTGCTGAAGAGCTCTCAGTGTTAGGAAGCTTCTCCCAATGTTCAGCAATTTTCACCCATTGTTTTTAATCCCGCCCTCTGAAATAACAGAAAAAATCTATGCCATCTTCTGTATGACAGCCTTTCAGTGGTGTAGTCGCTAGAGTGTTGGACTGGGAGTCGGAAGATCCAGATTCTAGTCCCCACTCAGCCGTGGAAACCCACTGGGTGACTTTGGGCTGGTCACAGACTCTCAGCCCAACCTACTTCACAGGGTTGCTATTGTGAGGATAACATGGAGAGGAGGAGGATTATGTACACCACCTTGGGTTCCTTGGAGGAAAAAAGGCAGAATATAAATGCAATAACAAATAAAATTAAATAAATATTTGAAGACTGCTATATGTTTCTCTTTAATCTTCTCTTCTCCAGGCTAATCATACCCAGCTTTTTCACCTATTCTTCATAGGACTTTGTTTACAGCCCCTTCACCATCCTGGACACTCTTCTCTGGATGTGCTCCAGTGGTGCCAATGTCCTTCTTAAAATGTGGCACTCACACAGTAGTCCAAATGTGGTCTGACTAAATCAGAATACAGTAGAACCATTACTTCCCAAGAGCAGGACATGATGCTTCCGCGAATGCAGCCAGAGATTAAATTTGCTCTTTTAGCAGCCACATCACCCTGCTGGCTCATTTTCAGTCTCATCTCCCGCTACACTGGGGAATATAAAGATACAGTTGGTCTCTGGCTTGCAAGTTGGCAACCATAAGTAGGCTAGATATTGGGCACCAAAATCAGTTTGGGAGGTAGGATCGTCAACCTATGCCTGCAATAGCTACATGATAAGCAGAAATTTAGCAAATGAAGCTTTCCCCAATATATACAGATGTGCAGTGATGGACAAAGTTTCACCTGCTGAATTTCCTCTTGCTATGGTGAAGCTGAGAAGCCCTGTCCCCCCCCCCCCCAAAAATGATGGGCTTGGGTGTACCCTTCAGCCAAAATACTTTTGGTCTGACAAGTAACCCATGGGATAGATCCAGACTTAGTCATGCTTAGAGTAGACCTATTGAAATCAATGGGGCAAGTAAGTTATGACAAATGTATACCCAGTTGATTTCAGTGGGTCTGCTTTAAGTATATGACCAAATCTGGATCCAGCCTCATAATGAGGATCCTATATACTAAAAGCAAACTTGTTTTCCAAGCGTGGATCCTTATGTGGCCAAAATGGAAATTGGAGCCACCAACCTCCACTGAATGGAATGGAATAATCTGGAAGGAGGAATGGCTAGCTAGAACCATGAACAGGCACACTCTGCACTGCAACATTTTGTTGCCGGTCCCACTTGTTATTTCATAATAAGAGTCTGGGGAGAACTGTCAAGTCAATCATGGACAAATGCTTGTCCATTACATATGCTTCATTAAACCCTTCATTGTTTTATGGTTGCCACTCCCATTCTCCCCCACCCCCGGTGGTGTAGCGAGACATCATAGCAATCCGGACAACAACACAAGTGGTGACAACCCTATTTCAAACCCCACCAAATGCATAGCTAAAACAATCCACCATCCACAGCACGCTTTTGATTCGCATCCACTTGACTTGGAAGTTGAGGGTCAATATTACCTTTGATTTCCTGGCTTGGTTTGCTTTGTGTATTCAGTTATATCATGAATTATGTTATTTTCACTACAGACAATCTTGGAACTGAATTTATTTCAGCAGCTGCCAATCAGAAAAGAATAATGGAGCTTTTCATGAGCTTTGTATAATACAGGGTGTATCCATTAAATAGCACTCATTAATATGGCTAATTTTTATCCACTCTTGCCCTGTACACCAAGAGGAGACGTAAGACCCAATAACAGTGGCAAAAGCAGTGTTTACCCACTTTTCGTAAATGTTCCATTTTTCTGCAGTACTACGGTCCTAGTGCTAACTAAAGAATGCATCTGCAGGGTTTTGAAATGTGTACTACCTGCTTTTAAAGATGAAGCCCAAACAAAATGGGAAGTGAGTTTGGAGTTCTTCCTCTGGCGAAACATCAGAAGAATTTCTAGGGGAGCCAAAAGAAACTTTGTAAGATCTCATGGGATTTTGCTGAAATATGAGAATATATAATTTGAGAAATTTTGAGGAAGCCAAAAACATTTCAGTGACTATCTAAGTCAGGTGTGTTGAACTTCTTTCATTCTGAGAGCTAAATTCAATTGCAGAGAAGCTGTCATGGGCCACATTCCAGTGGTGGGCAGGGCTAAAGGCAAAAAGCGCAGAGCCAAAGGCAAAAGGGGTGAAGCCAAAATGGCCCTGAATACCAGCATGTGTTAGCTTGAGGCTCTTGCTGCCAGTAACTAAGTATTGGGAGAGAGAGATTTCAACTATTTGGAAAGGGTGGGGGGAATTGGAATGCGAAAAAAGCAAAAGCTAGGAAACCATCCAGTGACAGGTGGTTGGGGAAAGGGGGTGGGGCCAGGGGAAGGGGTGGGACCTTCTGGGAAACTCTGTAGGGCCAGCTTTGGCCCCTGGGTAGGCTGACCAGATAAAATCCAGGTCAGGGCTCATGTAACTTTAACAGTTGTAGAGAAAAGGGAATTTCAGCCAGTGTCATTTGTATGCAATTAGTTCCTGGTGAGATTCCCTCTTCATCACAACAGTTAAAGGTGCAGGCACTATACTAGAGTGACCATATACAAAAGAAGGCAGGGCCCCTGCAACTTTAACTGTTGTGATGAAGAGGGGATTGCACCAGGAACTAATTGCATACAAATGACACTGGCTGAAATTCCCTTTTCTCTACAACTGTTAAAGTTACATGAGCCCTGACCTGGATTTTATCTGGTCAGCCTACCCCTGGGCCTCATGTTCTGCACCCCTGGGCTATAAGGTTTCTGATTCATATCGAGAAATTAGGATTTGGGAGCTTCCTCTTGTAAAAACAAACATTTATGGACATCACTTACCTGCTAAATTAGGTTGAATCAACAGAATAACGTAGCTGTCTTTGGCTGCAGTTTGATACACACCTTCCAGGGAGTGAGTCCCATTGCATTCAATAGGACTTACTTCTGAATAAACATGCATAAGGTTGCATTCTTAATCTCCTCAGTACGTATTCATTATGATTTCATGTTGATATGTTACCACCTGTTGTCATAAGTGTGAAACAAAATCTTAATAAAAGCATTAAAAAGGGAAATCAAAAGAGTTTCAATGAAGACTAGAACACATGTGAGGGGTTCAGGAAGGGTTTGGGGTTTCTCTAGCAGGTGCACATCTGGCATGATAGGCATTATCTGGACAACTGTGAGAATATGCAAGACTTGTATGGTTTTGTTAGCTGTCCTAGTGTTGAAGGCTGAGATAAAATATATTAAGCATGTAAATCTATCTATCTATCCTATCCGTTAGCAGGGAGCTTAAATAGACAGGACTGTGCTGGTGAAATAACAAGAGGTTTATAGCTATTGTCATGGCATAGAGAATCCATCCAAACAACCTGCAAGAGAACTCGACATAAATGCCCCCAGTGAGCAGGGATTGAAGCTAAATCTCAAAACAAATGGAGGCATTGGGGGATCTCTCACAGACCCTTCAGATTATTCCTGTCTCCTCTATGGTTGACATTTAATTCTCTCATCTGAGAACAATGCTCACCCCCAAGGGTGGCCTTTCCCATGTTACTTAAGGAAAAGATAAAACAACAGAAGCATATGCTCTTTCCTATTGTGTTATATCAGGTTACAAAGCAGATGCTTCACATGCAAAGATGGCTAGGTGAAGAGGACAGATGGCCAGCAGCCATGGAAATGATTGCCGGGTTTGCCATCCCCAGCCTCTGTGGGAGAGCAAAAGAGGCAGTTGCCACCTGGGTCTTGCACAGGTGGTGGTAACAACAAGAACAACAACAACAGAGTAAAGATTTAAAGGGTACAGGCCAGCACCCCCATCCATATTGTTGTCCACATGCAAACCAAAGTGATCCATATATTGAGACATATGTCCTTGCCACAGGGTTTCTTGAATTCCTATGGTGACCAAGGTTGCTTCCAAAATAGGCCCCTTTAACATGCCTGGGACATTGATTTTCCGCAATTAGCTTAGATGCAGAATGAAAACAGTGGTGGCACTAGGGAGACCATATGCAAAGGAGGATAGGGTTCCTATATCTTTAACAGTTGGATAGAAAAGGGAATTTCAGCAGGGGTTATTTGTATGCATGCAGCCACTAGTGAAATTCCCTTTTCAGTACAACGGTTAAAGATACAGGAGCCCTAAAGATACAGGAGCCCTGTCTTCCTTTCCATATGGCCACCCTAGGTGGCACATAGTACTCAGCATAGAGCTATCTGGTGGCTAAGGCTGATGGGAGTTGTAGCCCAAAACAGAGGGCCACAAGTTGCCCAACCTTCTGTTATGTTATCCAGCAGTGGCCTTAAACATGGCCAATATCTTTCTATAATGTTTAAACAGAAGTATGTCCCATTCAGTAATGCCCCCCTGCAATGTTAATGAATAGCTTCTTCCTTGCAAGTTCTCCACTTTTATTGCTTCCTGTTCAGCATAGCTGGGGGATTAGTGATAAATTACCTAGTGATAAATTGCTCCTTATAACCATTAGCAGTTCCCTGGTTGGGCAGGAGGATTTCATGACTGTTTTCCTCTCATTATTGCTTTCTTTTTTAATGTTAAACATGCACACATACACACACATGTCTGTGTATATAGAGAAAGGGAGGTAGAGAGACAGAGAAATGAGGGGGAGAAAATCAGTCATTAAAATCGTTTCTCCCCCCATGGGAACAGGAACTGATATTAAATACTGATTAACAGGCTATTTCACATGTAATTAATAAGCTATTCATCAGTAATCTGCTGCCACTTCTTAGTAAGAAGCAATAAAGTATGCAGTTGTGCTGGGAGGAAGCTTTTATTAAAGATGCAAAAGTCCTGAAATGTCTCAGCAGCACTTTGCCAGCCCATACTGAACAGGCTGGTCCTGCAATTGCACACACATATATAAAAAAGAGCCACAAGTAAGATCTGAAAAACATGTGGGAGTATTATTCAGAAAACATTGAAATACAACAGGCTGGCAACAACATTGTGCAGATTCTCCAAAAAAAGTGAGAGAACAAAGGATGACAATTCCAGACGAAGCTGTTCTTATGGAAGCAACTCCAGACAAGAACAAGAAAAATGCTAAGAGATTATCTCCACAATATTTTATCAGTATCCAGTGAATGCTGGGTGATGGTCATGGTGATGATGATGGTTGCAGCCAGGCTCCAAAGAGCTCTAAGAGCCTGGAGGGTGCCCTAATGGAAGTTTTGATTTTGATTTTGATTTTTTATTTGTTAATGTATTTCCTATACTGCTGATCACACAGGACTGTACAGTGGTTTACACATTTACAAACAAAATTTGCATATTTACCAATAAAATGGTATGTTATAATGATTTAAAACAATAAAATAAACAACCAAGCTCTGTTCAACAGCTTTCTGAAAAAAATGTTTTTACCAAACTCTGGAAGGAGAGCAGGAAGGAGGTTGAAGAGGCTTGTCTCAGAAGGGAGTTTGGAGTTGCTACTCAGAAGGCCCTGCTTCTGATGAAAACTAAGTTAGGGTGCAATCCCATGCTTGTTTAGACCAAAAAAAGTCATACAATACCTAGCATAGCTGCCTAAGACCTTTTTATCTGTCTAAACATGCATAGGATTGTGCCCTTAGTTTCCACACAAAACAGTATCTGCAGTAGGGCCTCATCCAAATAGCTCTGATGTCATTCCATGTGGCAAATGGCTTCTGAAAGTTCCTTCAATATTGACATCATCTGCTACCTCCTCTTCTCCAGAATATGCCTGTTCCCTCTAAGTTTAGCTGCAATCCTCACAATAGCTGGGGGGAAATGAATTTCCCCAGCAACAACATATTATTCCCTGGTGTATTTTAGGTTGGCATGGTCATGAATGGGCTCAAGATGGGGTCGAAGGGGGTTTTTGGGACCTTAGATGAGGCATCCCTGAAACTCGACTCCTCATTGAGTTAACAAAAACGCCTTAACCACCGTGGTTACTCAACCAACAGCAGTAATCTACCTACCCCATAATGCCAGCCTAAAGGTTGGCTTTGGTATCTTCTCAACAATGTTAAACTTACGCACCAACCTGTTCCTCTGCCTCATACAAATAAAGCAAAAGGGGTGAGGCCAAAATGCCCCTGAATACCAGCATGTTTTAGCTTGAGGCTCTTGCTGCCAGTAACTAAGTTGATATTATTTAGGCTGACCAGATGAAAAGGAGGACAGGCCTCATGTAACTTTAACAGTTGTAGAGAAAAGGCAATTTCAGCCGGCATCATTTGTATGCAATTCGTACCTGGTGAAATTCCCTCTTCATTACAACAGTTAAAGCTGCAGGAGCCCTGTCCTCTCTTGTATCTGGTCACTCTAGTATAGTGCCTGCAACTTTAACTGTTGTGATGAAGAGAGGATTTCACCAGGTACTAATTGCATACAAATGACGCCTGCTGAAATTCCCTTTTCTCTGCAACTGTTAAAGATACAGGAGCCCTGTCCTCCTTTTCATATGGTCACCCTAATATTATTGCTGTTGGTTAACCAGTCCGTGTAAGTTTAACATTGTTGAGAAGATACTAAAGCCAACCTTTAGGTTGGCATTATAGGGTAGGTAGATTACTTAGGCTGACCATATGAAAAGGAGGACAGGGCTCATGTAACTTTAACAGTTGTAGAGAAAATAGAATTTCAGCCAGTGTCATTTGTATGCAATTAGTTCCTGGTGAAATTCCCTCTTCATCACAACAGTTAAAGGTGCAGGCACTATACTAGAGTGACCATATTCAAAAGAAGGCAGGGCCCCTGCAACTTTAACAGTTGTGATGAAGAGG
Source organism: Anniella stebbinsi (assembly GCA_029215795.1). Taxonomy (NCBI): domain Eukaryota; kingdom Metazoa; phylum Chordata; class Lepidosauria; order Squamata; family Anniellidae; genus Anniella; species Anniella stebbinsi. Next base: position 217,501,935 of record JARDYH010000002.1, read on the forward strand.
GGATTTCACCAGGAACTAATTGCATACAAATGACACTGGCTGAAATTCCCCTTTCTCTACAACAGTTAAAGTTACAGGAGCCCTGTCCTCCTTTTCACATGGTCAGCCTAGATTACTGCTGTTGGTTGAGCAAATAAAGCCAGCCTCACCAAGAAAGGAGTCTGGAGGTACATTTGGTGCCCATGGGGTAGAGGAATGCAACCTTACAGGTCATACCCAGGATATTGCATCATGCTCCATACTCCACAGGAGTGCCAATGCTTAGGAACTGCTGTCATATCATCTCCCCTGCCCTCTCCAAGGAGAGACTAGGAGCGCCTCTACATCACGGGATATTACATTGTTTACCCAGGGGTTTTGTGCTTCCTGGTTCTTTGGCACAATTGTTATGGGCTGTATTACATTGGAGGAGAGGTTTGAATTGAATACTTCCCTTCCATTCAGTTCCATTGAGTTCTATTGAAATGCCATCTAGTGGTAGAAGATCTTGCTGTTTCCCAGCTATTACCACTTTAAAAGTGGTCCTTTTTACCTTGGGATTTCCAGAGGATTCAGCAGAAGACACCCTGGTTGTTGACGACATCATGAAATCGACCCGAAAACTTCTGTACAATAGTATTGTATGGTGGTGTACAATAAACCACTCATTTAGAGGAGCCCAAGTAGTCACATTTTATTGCATGATCTCTTCTAGCTCTATGTTTGAATGATTTTGAAACTGCCTTATCAACAGCCTCCTAGCTGACACCTATCCAAGAGACCTACCTAAATATAGCCTCCCTTGCCATCAACATTTCTTTACTGGATGAAGTACAATGGCTAAGGAAAGTCCCCCCCCCCCCTTCCCAGAAAGTCTAGTTTTTGTAAACAGTTCCAGCCCAGTAGCCTGAAAACCAAACACTGTGCCCGGCAGACAACCACTGAAATAGGAGATCATCACGAACTGTAGAAAGGTGTAATGAAAAGGCGACTACGACAGATTTTGCTAGGCATATGGCTGTGGAGTTCACCACATCACAGAGAGAGAGAGAGAGAGAGAGAGAGAGAGATTCACCTTGTCAGCTGTTTGATGCAAACTAGCCCAACACTTTTAAATTGCAGGATTTATTATGCCAGGTTTGCAAAACAGATGTCACAAAATGTCCCCAGATGTACATGAGACGCTTCCCAGACTGCTCTTCCCTCGAAGCAAAAAGATGACTCCAAGGTATGCAAATGTTGGAACTGAATGCTGGATTTCAACGTGGCTCCCGCATCCTGTTTTTATTTCCGCTTGGACTCCTTGGGAAGACCAGACTTTAGATGAAGGGCATAACATGATGATGATTATTATTTTGTTTCTGCTGACTTTGGCACATGAACGTATCCTGCTTCTATGGATGATGATGAACCTTGGCCCCTGCCACAGGCAGCTGGTGGACCCTCACAAGGGATTACCATCCATCAGAATATTTTTTTTCTTTATCGTGGAAAAGCCAGCAGGCATCTACAAGAAATGGTCCAGGATACTGGATTTTCAGAATTTCTAAACGAAAACAGCCAGACAGTCAGAATTCAGAAGGGGGCTCAAGAGCTAAACCCTGCTCCCTAAATAAGCCCTGAGAGTTTGCAGATGATTACATCTCTCATGTGTGACTCTTAGGTGAACCTGATCTCCATATGGTATCAGCACCCAGAGGAGGCTCAGGGCTCCAATGTCAGTGGCGCTGTGAATTGCTCCAGGTTTCGGTCAGGACCAATCAGAACTCTAACGGAGTTTAAAGGCATGAGTTTTGAATGAAACCCAGAGTGGATTTACAGACTCACTGACAGCACCCAGTTACCAACTCCGTGGAGACTAGTGGGGTTCATCGGCTACTGAGCACCAATTTTAGCATCTTTAAAAGCTGTTCTGTTTTGAATGAAGTTCATATGGCTGTGTAGAGAGGTTTGAATGATCTCTTTAATATGATCCCGGTATTGTTGTTGCTGAATAAGCCAGTCATCACAAAAAGAGGCAAATTTGGATTCTATATCCTCTTGTTCAATGGTTCTGGCAAACTGCCTTTTCCCTAAGTACTTCTCTGTGCCATGGTATTTGCAGCCATGCCCAGAGTTCTTATCCCTTACTTGACTACAGTGGTTTCAAACCCTTCTCCAAAAGACTGGCTTTCCCACCAGGGGGGGAGTGTTGGGTGCGCATATTCTTGGCTGACATTCAGTTGATCAGAAGTGCTAGAGTGACTATATGAAAAGGAGGACAAGGCTCCTGTATCTTAGTTGTACAGAAAAGGGAATTTCAACAGGTGTCATTTGTACACATGCAGCAAAGCTGCAGGAGCCCTGCCCTCTTTAGCTAGAGTGACCAGAGCCAGATCTACATCAAACAAGTGAAAGAGCTGGGTATGATTAGCCTGGAGAAGAGAAGTTTAAAGAGAGATATGATAGCAATCTTCAAATATTTATTTATTGTTATTTATTACTGCATTTATATTAGGGATGTGCACTGGATCGGACCCGATCCACGATCCGAGTCCGGTCCAGTGGGAAATCGGATAAATTATCCGATTTCCGATCCCGCAGCTGGATCGGCCGATCCAATCCGAACCGGTCCGAAAAGGCTCCGAACCGGTTCGGCGGATCGGCGGATCGGCGGGCGCCCACTGGCGCCCACCGCCGCTTCCATTGGCGGGCGCCAGCGGGCGCCCGCCGATGAAAGTGGACAGCGGGGGGGGAGGAGGGGGGCGCTTACCTTCTCGGCCCGTCCGCTCCCGTCCGGCACTAGCAGCTACTACCAGCGGGCTCTGCGGCCTGCTCTAGGGTGGCGCGCCGGGTGATGTCATCACCCGGCGCGCTACTCTAGAGCAGGCCGCGGAGCCTGCTGGTGGTAGCCGCCGGCCCCAGACGGGAGCGGACGGGCCGAGAAGGTAAGCAGGGGGTGCATGGAGGGGAGGAGGGGGCGCGCGGAGGGGGGAGGGGGGCCCTTACCTTCCCGGCCCGGCGGCTCCCGTCCGGCGCCGGCGCCTACTACTCCCAGCAGGCTCCGCGGCCTGCTCTAGGGTGGCGCGCCGGGTGATGTCATCACCCGGCGCGCTACTCTAGAGCAGGCCGCGGAGCCTGCTGGTAGTAGTAGGCGCCGGCGCCGGACGGGAGCCGCCGGGCCGGGAAGGTAAGGAGGGGGTGCGTGGAGGGGAGGAGGGGGCGCGCGGAGGGGGGAGGGGGGCCCTTACCTTCCCGGCCCGGCGGCTCCCGTCCGGCGCCGGCGCCTACTACTCCCAGCAGGCTCCGTGGCCTGTTCTAGGGTGGCGCGCCGGGTGATGTCATCACCCGGCGCGCTACTCTAGAGCAGGCCGCGGAGCCTGCTGGTAGTAGTAGGCGCCAGCACCGGACGGGAGCCGCCGGGCCGGGAAGGTAAGGAGGGGGTGCGTGGAGGGGAGGAGGGGGCGCACGGAGGGGGGAGGGGGGCCCTTACCTTCCCGGCCCGGCGGCTCCCGTCCGGCGCCGGCGCCTACTACTACCAGCAGGCTCCGCGGCCTGCTCCAGGGTGGCGCGCCGGGTGATGTCATCACCCGGCGCGCTACTCGAGAGTAGGCCGCGGAGCCCGCTGGTAGTAGCCACCGGCGCCGGACGGGAGCGGACGGGCCGAGAAGGTAAGCAGTGGCGGGGAAGGGGGCTTACCCCCCCCCGGAGCCGTCCGCTTCTATCCGCTGGCGCCCGCGGGCGCCAGCGGATGGAAGCGGGCGGCTCCAGGGGGGGTAGGGAGCGCGGGGGAGGGGGCTTACCTGCCGGGGCCGTCCACAGCGGATGGCCCCGGGGGGGGAGGGAGTTAGGCCCCCCCTCACCCACCCGCCGCCATTTTTTCCTCATAGACTTGCATTGCAATGCAAGTCTATGGGGAAAAAAATGGCGGCCGATCCAAAAATTTACGATTTTTGGGTCGGGATCAGACTTGATCCGGTCCGGGGGGCCTCCGATTTTGTCCGAACCGGTCTGGGACAAAATTGGAGGTCCCGATCCGGGTCCCGATCCGATCCGGGGGGTCCGTGCACACCCCTAATTTATATCCCACCTTTTTTCCTCCAAGGAACCCAAGGCATTGTACATAACCCTCCGCCTCTTCTCCATTTTATCCTCACAACAACAACCCTGCGAGGTAGGTTGGGCTGAAAGGCTGTGACTGGCCCAAAGTCACCCAGTGAACTTCATGGCTGAGTGGGGACTAGAACTCGGATCTCCCAACTCCCAGTCCAACACTCTAACCACTAGACCAAACTGGCTCTTATATACTAACACTGGGTGTAAGATCATTAAGAGTGTAGTCCTATGCATGTTTAGACAGGAAAAAGTCCTACAGCTCCCAGCAATCTGGGTGTTGTAGGGCCTTTTTTCCTGTCAGCTGGGCGCTGTAGGGCTTTTTTCTGTCTAAACGCACATAGCATTGAGCCCTAAGTCCAAGGTCTAAAATCACCTAGCTGGCACCACACTGTGCTCCTTAGAACAGCCCCCCTAAATCTTCTGCAACATGCAAGAACCCCTTGGCAGATGCTTACGGCTTTCTCAGCAGGCAAGTCAAAGTGGAAAGGCTTCCTTCAAGGGAGAAAACCTGAAAGCCACTGTTCTTCTCCTCCTCCAGGCTCCAGCAGACCTTCTTTACAGGCCTTGTTCAGAAGACACCTAAAACCACCGTGGTCAAGGCTTTTTTGTTAACCAAAAAGCCTTAACCACCGTGGTTAAAGCCTTAACCACCGTGGTTAAAGCCTTAACCACCGTGGTTTAAGGTGTCTTCTGAACAGGGCCACTGTGGAAGCTAGAACAGCCTCATGTTTCATGATCTCCCCAGGACCGTCTCTCCAAACACCTTCCATTCTAAATTTTCCTCCTCTAGATCAACCCCTTGTGAGTGCACAGTACTGCTTGCATGCGCGCATACACACACGTACCCATTTTAAAAGATGATGCCGGACTATCTTGCTGATAGCAATGTAATTGAAAGCTGCGTGGCATGAACAGATGTCTCTAGCAGCTGACTGGCATCGCCCCATCCTGCTACCAGCAGTTTGCATGCCTCTGCTCTCCTTTGGCTGTTCTCCTACATGTCTTACTGTTCATAGGAACATAAACCTGGTTGACTCAAGGAATTACCTGGCAGGATCTCCATATCAAGCACAGCATGGCACGGCTAGTGCCAGGACATGACACTATAGTGCAATTTGGTTCTCTCTTATCACGCTCTGCCATGGAGTAGCCTGATAAGACGCAGACATATAGAAACGGGAGACCAGGATGCTTAACGAGACATTGCAGAAGCCGTTCTCCTTGGTCTCCAGTTTGATAACACAATTTCTTCCAGGTTCACTTCAAGGGTCATTAGACGAGCATTTTATCGCACACTCGTTATTACCCACTCATGATTTTTCACAGGTTCTTTTGACGACAATGTCCATCTCCCACGCATCTCCCTCTCCATCCGGCCTTCTTCCTATCACAAAATAAGACCCCAGTAAATCCGACATTTTTAGAGTAATATTTAGATGAATGCCAGTGTGGTGGTGATGTTGCTTTAGAATGGGGACAAGCAAGACACACTGGTTGAAAGGAGAGTGATGGGCAAATTGTTTATGGACCTCAGTTTGAGAACTTGTTTATCTGAAAGTATGATATTAAATAAAACGTTAAGCAAGACCCTTCTGTTCTATATAACTTAATTTGTAAATATAAGAGGTAACATCTAAAGTAAGTCCTATTTAGAGTAGAGCCATTGAAATGTTTTCAATCTGTATTTTAAATTTGTATTTTAAATCTGCATTGCTGCATTGTTTTTTTACTCTGGTTGTGTTTTTACATTGTGTTTTTATATATCATGTTTTTATACTGTTTTGTTGATGGTTTTAATTAGGGATGTGCACTGGATCGGACCCGATCCACGATCCGAGTCCGGTCCAGTGGGAAATCGGATAAATTATCCGATTTCCGATCCCGCAGCTGGATCGGCCGATCCAATCCGAACCGGTCCGAAAAAGCTCCGAACCGGTTCGGCGGATCGGCGGATCGGCGGGCGCCCACTGGCGCCCACCGCCGCTTCCATTGGCGGGCGCCAGCGGGCGCCCGCCGATGAAAGTGGACAGCGGGGGGGGGGAGGAGGGGGGCACTTACCTTCTCGGCCCGGTGGCTCCCGTCCGGCGCCGGCGCCTACTACTACTAGCAGGCTCCGCAGCCTGCTCTAGGGTGGCGCGCCGGGTGATGTCATCACCCGGCGCGCTACTCTAGAGCAGGCCGCGGAGCCTGCTGGTAGTAGTAGGCGCCGGCGCCGGACGGGAGCCACCGGGCCAGGAAGGTAAGGAGGGGGTGCGTGGAGGGGAGGAGGGGGCGCGCGGAGGGGGGAGGGGGGCCCTTACCTTTCCGGCCCGGCGGCTCCCGTCCGGCGCCGGCACCTACTATTCCCAGCAGGCTCCGCGGCCTGCTCTAGGATGGCGCGCCGGGTGATGTCATCACCCGGCGCGCTACTCTAGAGCAGGCCGCGGAGCCTGCTGGAAGTAGTAGGCGCCGGCGCCGGACGGGAGCCGCCGGGCCGGAAAGGTAAGGAGGGGGTGCGTGGAGGGGAGGAGGGGGCGCGCGGAGGGGGGAGGGGGGCCCTTACCTTTCCGGCCCGGCGGCTCCCGTCCGGCGCCGGCGCCTACTACTCCCAGCAGGCTCCGCGGCCTGCTCTAGGATGGCGCGCCGGGTGATGTCATCACCCGGCGCGCTACTCTAGAGCAGGCCGCGGAGCCTGCTGGAAGTAGTAGGCGCCGGCGCCGGACGGGAGCCGCCGGGCCGGAAAGGTAAGGAGGGGGTGCGTGGAGGGGAGGAGGGGGCGCGCGGAGGGGGGAGGGGGGCCCTTACCTGCCCGGCCCGGCGGCTCCCGTCCGGCGCCGGCGCCTACTACTCCCAGCAGGCTCCGCGGCCTGCTCTAGGATGGCGCGCCGGGTGATGTCATCACCCGGCGCGCTACTCTAGAGCAGGCCGCGGAGCCTGCTGGAAGTAGTAGGCGCCGGCGCCGGACGGGAGCCGCCGGGCCGGAAAGGTAAGGAGGGGGTGCGTGGAGGGGAGGAGGGGGCGCGCGGAGGGGGGAGGGGGGAGGGGGGCCCTTACCTGCCCGGCCCGGCGGCTCCCGTCCGGCGCCGGCGCCTACTACTACCAGCAGGCTCCGCGGCCTGCTCCAGGGTGGCGCGCCGGGTGATGTCATCACCCGGCGCGCTACTCGAGAGTAGGCCGCGGAGCCCGCTGGTAGTAGCCGCCGGCGCCGGACGTGCCGAGAAGGTAAGTGGCGGGGAAGGGGGCTTACCCCCCCCCCCCCGGAGCCGTCCGCTTCTATCCGCTGGCGCCCGCGGGCGCCAGCGGATGGAAGCAGGCGGCCCCAGGGGGGGTAGGGAGCGCGGGGGAGGGGGTTTACCTGCCGGGGCCGTCCACAGCGGACGGCCCCGGGGGGGGGAGGGAGTTAGGCCCCCCCTTACCCACCCGCCGCCATTTTTTCCTCATAGACTTGCATTGCAATGCAAGTCTATGGGGAAAAAAATGGCGGCCGATCCAAAAATGTACGATTTTTGGGTCGGGATCGGACTCGATCCGGTCCGGGGGGCCTCCGATTTTGTCCGAACCGGTCCGGGACAAAATTGGAGGTCCCGATCCGGGTCCCGATCCGATCCGGGGGGTCCGTGCACACCCCTAGTTTTAATTTTTGTGAACCGCCCAGACAGCTTCGGCTATTGGGCGGTATATGAATGTAATAAATAAATAAATAAATTAGAAGCAAAACTTGCAGTGATCTCCCACTGTGTGCAGGAAAAGTGGCGCAATAAAAATAGCCATGGAATGGGCCACGTGTTCTTTGTTTACTTCATCTTTCTTTTCTATGAGAAATAGAAAGTATTGTGCGACAGAAGCGGGGGACGGGAGAGAAGCGGCGGTAGGGAGCCTTGATTTTTCTCCCTGACTGGTGAATCTCTCCTCCACCTGGATGCTATTTTGACATCTATTTTGACACCTTTCCCCACAGCAGAATTTACAGAGGATCTTACTACCTTTTAAGCTGCCGAGGACCCTGAAAGAGATGAGAAACTAACTACAGATTGGAGTTTAAGAAGGTGGTAACTTTCTATAGTGCAGGGCTGGGGAACTTCAAGCCCTGGGGTAATACAGCCCTCCTGTTCCAAAAGGCCACACCCCTTTTGCCTGGCCCCACCCAGTTCCCTCGGCCCGCCCCCTTTTCCCCAAGCATTTATTGTTGGGTGGTTTTCCATCTTTTGTCCAGTTCCTCACCACCACCACCACACACATTCTAAAAGGTTGAAACGCCTCTTCTAAGGCTTAGTGGCATATACAAAAGAAGGCAGGGCTCTTGCAACTTTAACTGTTGTGATGAAGAGGAAATTTCACCAGGAACTAATTGCATACAAATGACACTGGCTGAAATTCCCTTTTCTCTACAACTGTTAAAGTTACATGAACCCTGTCCTCCTTTTCATATGGTCAGCCTAGCGGCAGTAGGAGCTTTAAGCTAAAGTATGCTGGGATATTATTATTATTATTATTATTATTATTATTATTATTATTTTAGCCCCATACCTTTTACCATTGGCTCCACCCACCACTGGAATGCAGCCCTGAGAGGCTGTCTGGAATTGATTTGGGCTCTCAGGCTGAAAGAGGTTCAACACACCTGAACTATGTGCTGTGTGAAGAAGTTAAACTGACCCTGAACGCAAAAACAGAACAAACTTGTTTCTGTTCCAGCTCAGGTTCAGAATAAAGGTTCAACCAAGCCAGTATCTGGAAGGATTTATATATTTTGGGTTTGTACAGGCTTCTATACACTGACAGGTGGCATAGGACACACTTGTTGCGTATCAAATGGGTATTATATGGACAGTACAAATGAGAACATTTATAAAGACATACAATGAAGTATGAACACATTTGAAATAGAGGTTAATCTGTGAACCCAAAACTGGGGCAGGGAAATAGATATAACATGTTTACATAAAGACATGGAAAGCAGAGATAAGAATCAACCAGGGCCCATTCAAATGAAGAGGTAACAAACCTATGTGTGTGCAGTTCATCTACTGGAAGACAGTAAAGGAGGATGTGGACACCGAGACTGCTCTAAAAGTTGCAATGCTTAGCCAACCTCTGTAGGTGGGTATCCTGTTAATGCATATGTAGTAGCTAGGCCTTCAGGGCCCAGGCAGAGTAGAATGCACAGTGCAGTAGCCTACTACTCCAGAGGTGCTTCCAGATGAGGAATTTATGATGCCATCACCCTGCCTAATTCACAGAGAGAGTCCAGACTTCATCTTCCACTTGTAACCCTACCATGTTTTCCTGCCAGTTCTTCTGTCTTTTTCCTCAACACAGAAACTCAATTAAAGAAGTGGGGGGGAAGGAACAACTGCACAATGTCTCCTATTGCTGGTGCTAGAGGACCTCCATCTGGAAGCACTCTAGCCTACGCCCTGAGAATCAGATGTGAATGTGCAGGTTCTCTGAATCCCAAGAAGACTGAACGGGTTCTCAGCTCAGGCAGTGGGGAACAGGGGGTGAGAGGGGCAGGGGGAGGCTAATTGGAGAACATGTTCTTCTTTGGGGCTAACTCTGGGGCTCTTTGCTCCCCAGCTGATTAAAAATCTGTCGAGCACCCTTAATATTTATGCCTGGTAGATTTTACATATATTACATGGGGATTGCCCTGGCTAGAAGAGGGAACTCTTAGGGTAATAGGATGGCAGTGGTACTAGGACAAAAAGACCAAGGCTGAGAGGTAGCAGAGGTTAGCATCAGAGGTAGCTAAGATTAGAGAGGAATGTCAGGCAGTAGGTGCTTTATATTTCTATTTATTTATTTATTATATTTATATCCCACCTTTTTTCCTCCAAGGAACCCAAGGCGACATACAGAATCCTCCTCTCTATTTCTATCCTCAAACAACAACTCTGTGAGGTAGGTTGGGCTGAGAGCCTGTGACTGGCCCAGAGTCACCCAGTGAGTTTCCATGGCAGAGCAGGGACTAAAACTCAGATCTCCCAACTTCAAGTCCAACACTTTAGCCCCCACATCACATGTTCACAACTAAACCATTTGGTTATGTGTGCCGAACCAATTACTAAACTTTTATTGGCCTGAACCGAAACCAAACTAGAACAACTTCAGCTACAGCTGAACCATAACTGGAACTGAACCATCCTCAGCCTACCCCCACAAAATGAATAGTGTGACTCCATTAGGCTGACCATCTGAAAAGGAGGACAGGGCTCATATAACTTTAACAGTTGTAGAGAAAAGGGAATTTCAGCCAGGGTCATTTGTATGCAATTAGTTCCTGGTGATATTCCCTCTTCATCACAACAGTTAAAGTTGCAGAGTCCTGCCTTCTTTTGTATATGGTATAGTGCCTGCACCTTTAACAGTTGTGATGAAGAGGGAATTTCACCAGGAACTAATTGCATACAAATGACTCCTGCTGAAATTCCCTTTTCTCTACAACTGTTAAAGTTATATGAGCCCTGTCCTCCTTTTCAGATGGTCAGCCTAGACTCCATGGTTGTATGAACACTGTGATGGCCATCCATAGGACAGGCATCAAGGGTAGGCATTGTCAGGCACCTGCCAAAGATCCACACCCCAGCAGGGGGCCACTGACAGACTCCTGGAGTTGCACCTCCTCTTCACCAGTGCAACCTGCTTGTTCACTTGCTTCTCGCCCAGAGAACAGTGGTGGTGAGAAGGAGGAGCAATATATACCATTGCCTACTTGTTGAAAGCAAGCAGTCACAATGATGAGGAGCAATAGCAGCTGAGAAGGTAGACACATTGATGGAGAGGACCATGGAGGCTCTCTGCCCCAATGGTCCTCAAACACCTGGAGTCAGCATTGGCCATCCACATTCACCATCTACCAGAAGCATTGATGATCCAAGGTTGCACAGTGATATTTAGCTCTCTACACCTTGTTCTAACCACTTTCATTGTTCCGTATCCAAAATCTGTCTACCATATTTCCCCCCACTTTGATATTCTTAGGCTGTCTTTCCATGTTGTAACTTAATAATTCTTTACTGCTTTGAGCTTTCCCAGAAAGCTCACATTCCAGCGAGGGGTGAAGGATTCGGAACCAGAACTAAGACCAATCTACTCAAACCATCTACAATCGTGCCAGGTTGGCTCACAAAGAAAACTGCCTCACTGCATCCAAGGGGAAAAATCATCTCTCTCTTTGTATTGTCATGTTTTGTTCATGTTAGAGGTCCAAAATAAATACCTGTTAAAGCCATATGAGAGCACCGTTTAAAATCAGAATCATTCTGGACTGAAAAGGAATTGAGCTGAAACTCATTGGTAGAACCTCATTAGTTTGAAAGTTTTTGGCTTTTCTGCAAATTGTTATTGGGGTTTTTCCTGCCAGTATTCCTTCTTTTTCCCCTACAAAAGGAGCCAGCATTTTTATGCAGTGGTGTAAAAGTCATTTAAAGTAAGAATGAGATTAATTTTTACACTGCAGTCATTCCACGAAATGGCGTGGTTAATATTCTGCCAGAGGCTAAAACGTATTTGGGCTTCTTTCCTATTTTAATGTAAAGTATATCCGCTGAGCATTAACCCCTAAACAATATTACCTAGAGATGTGTTAATAATAGTTTTTTGTTGCTCACAGGAATATTAAGGCTCAACAATGCTTTCAGGAGAAAAGCTTTCTATGCAAATTACCTGTAAACCTTGAAAACAATACTACAGGCCCATCAATTTATTTATTTGGAAAATGTTGCTAGAGTATGACCACTGAGATGAAACATCTCATTTCGAGAACATCTTCGGGGACAATGGTAAATTATAGGCTGCTCACGCGCATGCAGCAGGCAGTACAGAATACAATATATGATCAACCCTGACAATTGCAGGGCTTGCTTATACAGGACAATAAATTTGCCTAAAAGGTGGAAGGGAGAAAATAGAATATTCTGTATTAATAAGTTCCAGCCAGATGGTTTGGAATATGTAAAGATCCTCATTCTCCTTTACTTTGGGGGAATTTAAGCTCTCATCGCCTCTGTTGTTCACACTCTCTTTTTAATAATCGGGCAGGAGAAGAAACTGTACAGAACAAAGATATAATTCGATGATTTAAAAATCAAACAAACCCTTCTGGTTTAAGACCACAGCCAAGGCTATCTCCTGTTGCTTCAAGCTCCACAAAGCCAGGAAACTGGAAGCTTCGGCCAATGCCTTAACAGATGTGCTCTGTAATCAGTAATGATGTTGTGTGCAGTGTCTCAAATTCTGCTCTCTTACAACATAACCTCCATGCAACCGCACTTTTCCTGGGTCTTTCAGGCCCAAATCCATAAGGAAAGGATGGAGTGCCTGAGACCAGAAAAAATGATCCACATTTGTTTGTTTCTTTATTTATTTGTTTATTACGTTTCTTGGCCACCTTTCAGGGCAGAAGCCCTCACAAAACGGCTTACAACAATGAAATACATAAAAACAGTTAAAATACTAAAAGCCATAAAAACATAAAACACAATAAGATAGCAATTAAAAACAAGAAAAGCCAACACTAAAAACCAGCAAGAACAACAAAGGCAATAGCAGCAATAACAGTACGCATCACGAGAAGGCCATGGTAAAATAAAATGACTTCTTAGAAGCCTGCAAGGATGGTGCCTTGAGGACCTCTGATTGGAATTTGTTCCAGAGGTTTAGGGCCACTGCAGAGAAAGCCATCTCCCATGTGGATATCCACCTAATTGCTCTCACTGGTGGGCAGATGAGAAGGGCCTCTCTTACTGATCTTGAAGTGTAGGCAGGCTCATATGGGTGAAGATGATCCTTCAAATAATTTGGTCCCAAACCATTAAGGGCTTTAAAAGGTCAAAACCAGCACTTTGAATTGGGCTCAGAAACATACTGGTAACCAGTGTAGCTGGCGCAATATAGGCATTATGTGATCAAATCGCCTCACCCCCACCAATACTCAGGCGGATGCATTTTGCACTAGCTGTAGTTTCCAAAGGGTTTTCACAGGCAGCCCCACATATAGCGCATTCAGTAGTCCAGCCTGGACATGACTAGTGCCTGGATAACTAAGGCAAGGTCTGTCCTAAGGCAATGCACTAAGGCAATGCACTGCTCAAGACTGCAGCCACCTGGGCTTCTCCAGTCAGCTCAGAGTTCAGGAGGACTCCAAGACTCTGTTCTTGGCTTTTAGGGAGAGAGCAACCCCATCTAAGACCAGTTGTAAACCTCCATCCGAAGTAGTTGGTTTCCCAACCCACAGTACCTCCGTCTTGTTTGGATTAAGTTTCAGCTTGTTCATCCTCATCCATCCCAAAGCAGCCTCCAGAAACTGGTTCAAGAGTTCCACAGCCTCCCTGGGATGTGTAGATGGAAACAAGAGGTAGAGCTGAGTATCATCCGCATGATGCTGATCAGTCCAAACTTCCTGATGTCTTCCCCCAGCAGTTTCATGTAGATGTTAAAAAAGCACGTTGTCCCGGTCCTGTATTGCTTTATTAAGAGAGCAATTCCATTGTCCCAGGAGAGCATCCCAGGGACCGTAGGATTCTTCAAAGTTCCCCCTCCGAGGCCGTCAACACTGCTGTGACCTTGAAAGGGGGATTCCAGCTTCTTTCCTCTTCTCACACATTCGTTAACAAAAGAGTGGCCATATTTTGCATCATAAAGGACAGTCCTCTATTTGAAGGGTTCTCCAGGGACAGTCCTCTACTTGAAGGTGTCATCTAGTTGAAAGGTTGTCCAGGCCAAGTTTGGTTTAAAGATAAAGACCCATAAGATGGGAGAGAAAAACAAGCCTTCAAGTTGTCCATCAATAATTGGCACCTGGAAAACCAAACTGTGGAAGTACACAGGTCATCTGGTCACGTTCTCCCCTGCTAAGGTAGATGTATTGTATTTCTATTTAAATTATACTCATTATTCTAAATGTGGATCTATGCATGTAAGTTATCATGTATAGATTTGGCAGATCTGTGTCCCCTTGCATCCTCTTTGTTTGGCAACAGGTAAGAGGCCAACCCAATAAACATGAGATCCACAGGAGACTGCAATATGCATCTCTTTCACACACACCGAGGGACCTGATTGAAGCACCTTCTCACAAAGATGCTCTGCAAATCCTGCTCCAGTTTCATGGAATAAATGCTTGCTATTTTTTCCTGCTATTTCTCTCTTCTTAGCAAACTTTCATCACGCCTTTAAAAAACTGTCAATTCTAAATTCCATGATGTCACAAAAATGATACCACCATCAAGAACAAACCAAGGACCAAGGACAACGTTTTTTTCCCCTGTGTTGGAAACTGCAACATGAACGTATAGAATCAAAGCATTCCATTTTCATGATCAAAGTAATCCATTCAGTGGGAGAATCCCAAGGGCATAAAATGTATGGAAATATTTTTGGGAGTTCCCTTGTAAGATACTTCGCGTTAACAAAGGAATGCAGTAACCCTTTTATCCCTTATTAAAATATTCACTTTGAAGAAAATAGACTTCAATTTAGCACACTAAAGGACCAATCCTATGCGTGTTTAGAAAGAAAAAGGTCTTACAACTTCCAGCATGCTCCAGCCAGCCATGCTAGCTGGGGCATGCTGGGAGTTGTAATAAGACTTATTTCTGTCTAAACATGCATAGGATTGCACCCATAAGAATGCAAGAGGACCCAAGATGAATCTGACCAAAGGCCTATTTAAAGGGGAGAAGTAGCATACAGACCTCCTTTGGCTGACAAAACAGCATGGAAGGGGTTTGCTCACAGCAGCAGGAAGTTTGAAAATAGATGTAGGGCCTGTTCAGATGATATGCTAAGCCATGGTTAGGCTGCTAACCCTTTTGCAGCGAATGGTTAGTGAGCGTGTTTAAATTGTGGTTATGTAGCCACCATGGTTAGGAATGGTTCACACAACACGCTAAGTTCACACAATATGCTAAACCTTAATGTTTAGCTCAAAATGCTTAACCACTGTGGCTTAGTGTGTCATCTGAACAGGGTCGTAGTGTGAGGAGAATTGTCCTGGTGTGAGGAGTGGTCAACTAAAATAACCTGGGTGGGCTGCTGGCATAGAGTGACCATATGAAAAGGACAACAGGGCTCCGGTATATTTAACAGCTGTATTGAAAAGGGAATTTCAGCAGGTGTCATTTGTATGCATGCAGCACCTGGTGAAATTCCCTCTACATCACAACAGTTAAAGCTGCAGGAGCCCTGCCTAGCATGACCAGATGCAACAGAGGGCAGGAATTTCACCAGGTACTGCACGCAGAACAATGCCACCTGCTGAAATTCTCTTTTCAATACAACTGTTAAAGATACAGAAGCCATGTCCTCCTTTTCATATGGTCATCCTATCATTTGGCCAGTTCCAGTTGCCATGGGAGTTAGAGAACCCAGAGAGGGAAATGTCTACTGGTAGTCAGCCTGAGAGAGAATTAAAAGTCAGTTGAAAAAGGTTTGGTTTGTTGTTGGATTACCCCTGGGTTGTTTAGCCCCTAAATAACCCAGTGCTCTGGGTTTTTAAACCAATGGATTGTCTTTATGTATGAACAGCCCTGTCATCCTTCCATCAGCCTTTAAATTCTTGTTTTTCTTTCACCTTCTTTCACATTAAGTCTTAGTTAATATACCTACTTAAAGTTGGTGTATAGAAATAACATTTTTATTTTATCATGCTTTTTTCAAATCCAAACAGTTACATAATCAGACAAGCTGGATTGAAGATGAAAATTAAACGGAGAAGTGAATCCCTGAAACTCAGCAGTCAGTGCAGCAATTTCCTGACTAAAGTGAAATGCTATAGGAAAAAAAAATGTGTATTTATACCATTGAATACAGCTTTGGAACATCTAAAAAACTGCTGACTACTACAAATGTCGTCTTTATACTTCTTTTCATTTTTAAAAACTGCCACCTTTCTTTCCTGCTTCAGATAATGGTAGATTTTAAAAATGTATTAAACGGTATGCATTTTAAAAAACTTATGCTTGGGTTTCTTGTAGCAAAAGCCCCAGTCTAATTTAGAATTTTGTATATTCTTACGATTAGCTTAATTTTGCCTATGAGCTCTTCAAAGTTGGGAATGATTCTTATTTTTTGTACAGTACTCAGGTCCATAATAATAATTATTAATACCAGGAGTAAGTTAAATGACAATAAACAGAGTTTAAATACAGACTATGTAATGCATAATCAAATGAAATCCATTAATAAATCCATATGGACTAGCCACTAGGGGCTATATAAATTGGGATCTACAGCAATCATGTGCTGTAAGTTGTATCTTACTCAGATTGGTAGCAGGGCCAACCCTGCCAGTGGGCAAGAGTGAGGTGGTTGCCTCAGCAACAGAGTTTGGGTTTCATAGAAGGGCTGCAAATCGTTAGTTTAATTTGTTGTTTAGTTTTACTGCCAGGGATGGGGACAGATGGAATTTTCTGCCTCATCCGACAAAATAAAATTGCCAGCTTTGGGTTCTCTGCACCTTGACATTTGCTGTTCCACCTCAGTCAGAAAAATGTTTGGGGTCAGGCTTGATCAGTAGAAAAGCTTCCGTTGATTTTCATGGATTTTCATGAACCTGGATTGCACCCTCATTCTTAGTCATCTTCAGCAAATGAACCATGTTGCACATCAAGCTTGCCCTGTGAACAGTTAGCATTGCTGTAGAAATGCCTCTTCCAATCTGGCGCTCCGTGTGTTGGACCACAACTTCCACCATCACTAGCCAGCATAGGCTACAAAAGAGAGGGCCTTTTTAGTGGTGGCACCCTGCTTGTGGAATGCTCTTCCCAGAGAGGCTTGCCTAGCATCTAAGTTGTGGTATTTTGGGTGCCAGGTGAAAACATTTTTATTCTCCCAGGCATTTAAAAACTGGATTTTTTTTAGTACTTTGATCTGCTGGTGGTTTTAATTTGAATTTATATGCTGGAATGGTTTCATTTTTTGCTGTTGGTTTTGTGCTGTACTGTTTGTATTCTTTGTTTTAATGTTTGTATTTTATGTTTTTAATGCATTGCACACCACCCAGAGAGCTTTGGTTATTAGGTGTTTTAAATTTTCCATAAATGAGCCTGTTCAGACAACATGCTAAGCCATGGTTAGGCCGCTAACCCTTTTGCAGCAAATGGTTAATGAGCGTGTTTAAACCATGGTAATGTAGACACCATGGTTAGGAATCATTCACACGACATGCTAAGCCTTAATGTTTAGCTCAAAATGCTTAACCACCGTGGCTTCACATGTCATCTGAACGGGGTCAATAGATAAAATAAAAAACTAAACCATGTATTCTACCATAACCCTTTTGCCCTTTTTATACAGGGCAGGGACAAGTAAAGTGACATTCACCATATCCCTGTGTGGGCTTTGTGCATCACAAATTGTAGAGGCCTGCTGTACCTAAAACATCCCTGACAGATGCTTAGCCAACTTTTTACTTGAACACTTCTAGGGCAGGAGATTTGTCAGCCTATCACACCTTGCAACTTTTACCATCTGTAAACTGCTCTTTGGAGAGGTCCATATTATAGTGCTGCCTTTGGATCGATGCCTTCTCTGAGAATGTCTCCAGAGGGCCCAGGAATTTATAGGCATGAAGGTAAAAGCTGGAGAGATATAGAAACCAAAGACATTTTTGCATGCTACGTAATCGCCGCTTAAGATTGCCTAAGGACATCTTTACAGTACAACTTTGTTGGTGCCAGTTTGCGTTACTGATTAGAGGATTGGAGATTTGTGAGGGATTAGAAAAGGCAAATGCTGAAAATATCAAAGCCGAGAAAAAAGGGCTGCAAGGTCCAGGTCTATACATGAAGAGCCTATTAAGGGATAAGCATATGGAACAGGGAAATCTCTTGGATCAAAAAAAAAAAACCCGGAATGGGTTTTCTGCTTTGAAGGTAAAGGTCATCACCGTGCTATCCAATCTCGACTTTCAAAGCTTTTGAAATTACAGTCCCAGACCCTTTTGCGAGAGGTATGACAGCTAAAACACCAGCTGTTGTCCCTGAAAACTGCCAAGAAAAGAAGTTTGCTGGAAGAAGTTAGCACATTGTTGGGCTAGGCAACAGAGAAAGGACTCTTGATTCCATTTTCTAATTGCCTAAGCAGAAATCTTACATTCTTGTAAGACGACTGAAATATGCTGTTGTCAAAAACCGTATATAAAATATGGCATTTTGGGTGGGTGGGGTATTATTATCTGTGCGTCAAAGAAAGAAAGAAAGAAAGAAAGAAAGAAAGAAAGAAAGAAAGAAAGAAAGACATATTATGGAACGTACAATACATTGCTCTTTCCTAATTAGAAATTTCCATACAGCTACGGTAAGCTTTTAAATTAAGAGTCTCCTAAGTTCTTCGCCAGGATCTTGGCTCTCAACGGGAGCTGGAAGTATTTCTGCTGAGTTAGGCTATTAATGGGCCAACCACTGATGGC
Organism: Anniella stebbinsi; assembly: GCA_029215795.1. Classification (NCBI taxonomy): domain Eukaryota; kingdom Metazoa; phylum Chordata; class Lepidosauria; order Squamata; family Anniellidae; genus Anniella; species Anniella stebbinsi. The sequence continues at coordinate 217,520,398 of JARDYH010000002.1, forward strand.
AAACAATATAACTGCCTTCATTATTAAATTTCACAAGCGGGGAGACGTTTTAGAATTTTGCGAAACGTATTGGAAAAAGGCATTAGTACAATATCAGGGGTGGAACACAAGTCATGGTTCTAGGTAGAGATGGGTGATCTTGTCCCCAGTTCACCCTGGGTTGACTTGGAAATAAACAGAGGCCCTTTCTACACCATAGGGGTGTAGAGGGAGGGTGGGTGATCCTGTAAGTACCTAATACACACCATTGGCCCACAGGGACCAGCCGGGGGGCATCCCAGGCAAACAGCCTGGTGTAGAAACAGCCAGAGTTATTTCTGCAAAATTGGAAATCATTCCTTTTGTCTTCCGAGCTAATCTGCCAGCCCTCCCTGAATCCAAAAGCACCCTCTCCCTCAAACGCCTTCCTCCCCTTCCACTTAAGGCCTTATCTGTCTGGGCAATGGGAGCAGCAGGAGCATTGCACAGGTGGACGGAAAGGGCGGTATCCTCCCTCCCTCATCCAGTGTTCTGATACTGCATTAGCCCTTGGGAGAACTCTTCCTTCCCTCTCCCGGCACACACCGCACACACCACAACTGCACCTGCTGCCATTACCTGGGCAGATGAGGCTTTAAGAGAAAGAGACAGGTAATGTGCATTGGGGATCAGGGAAAGCTGGCAGGGAGCCAGGACTTCTTCTCTGGTTTGGATTTTAATCTGAGCTGGAGAATAACTTTATTCTTCTTCATTGGAATCATAGAAAAATCAATAAATCAGAAAGTTATATACATTTTTTAAAAAAAAAATTGAAGTGGCCTTTAAGAACCCCCATGTGGCTCAGAATGGCTTGGGCAAATGTAAATAGTAACATTAGTTCCAAGTTCTTTCCCTAGTTTTGTCTCAACAGATTGGAAGTCCCCAGCCTTAAAGTATGTGCTGCTACAGTAGCTTGTGTCCCTACAGTAGCTTGTGTTTGGTCATTCTTAATCCCAGTGCCTGTAAAACTGAGCTTGGAGCACTGCATGCTGGGAGATCAGAGGGTATTACCATTTTACCACATATTCTACCAAATGTTTTACTACACTTTGGTGATTGACGGATGGCAACATTCTACTTGATAGGATTAGGTAGGCTGGCCATATGAAAAGGAGGACAGGGCTCCTGTAACTTTAACAGTTGTAGAGAAAAGGGAATTTCAGACAGGGTCATTTGTATGCAATTAGTTCCTGGTGAAATTCCTTCTTCATCACAACAGTTAAAGTTGCAGAGCCCTGCCTTCTTTTGTATATGGTCACTCTAGAATATTGCCTACAACTTTAACTGTTGTGATGAAGAGGGAATTTCACCAGGGACTAATTGCATACAAATGACCCTGGCTGAAATTCCCTTTTCTCTACAACTGTTAAAGTTACAGGAGCCCTGACCTGGATTTTATCTGGTCAGCCTAGGATTAGGCAAATTACCAAAGCTAGCATGGGATGAGAAAGTTCACCTCAGAGTCATTGGATTATATGAGCTCATAGTCTGAGAGGTCAAGAAGTGGGAAGGATGGAGAAGAGACAGGCTTTCAGAGCTATGCCACATTTCTTGTGTAATTTTTTATTTTTGTAAAGAAACCTTGTTGAAGCCAGTTCCTGTGCCTCAGTTACCTACAGACTGTCTGGGGCTCTGAGAAGGTCAGTGACATTACCTGTGGACACATTTCTGGAGACAGCAGCACTCTTACACATACAATGTTACTAGCTCCCTTTGGCCATATCTACACCAATCAGGATTTAACACTTTAAAGCAGTTTGAAAACAGTATACGGAATCCCATTATAAACCATTGTAAAACAGTAGTGTTAGGGTGACCCTATGGAAAGGTGAACAGGGCTCCTGTATCTTTAACAGTTGCATAGGAAAGGGAATTTCAGCAGGTGTCATTTGTAAACATGCAGCACCTGGTGAAATCCCCTCTTCATCAAAACAGTTAAAGCTGCAGGAGCTATACTAGAGTGACCAGATACAAAAGAGGGCAGGTCTCCTGCAGCTTTAATTGTTGTGATGTAGAGGGAATTTTTCCAGGTACTGCATGCATACAGACGACACCCGCTGAAATTCCCTTTTCAACGCAAAGATACAGGCGCCCTGTCCTCCTTTTCATATGGTCAGCCTAAGTAGTGTAAGCAACCCCAAAACCCGTTTCTGGAAACTTTGCCTGCCATCAGTCTTAAGCTGGTTTTATTTCATCGTACACACACAGAGACATCCATGAATTCCCAAAGAAACCTGGGCCAAACATGTTGGCTCAGCTCTAGTTCTTCCATACGTTTAATAATTGTGAGGAAGAAGGAATTACAGCTGAAGCAGTTTTTCTCTTTGCCTGCAGCATTGTTTTATGGCACCTTGCAATGGCCAGAATTCTACACAACGGTGTTGCCAAGGACTAGGTGGTGGCTCAGAAGCAGGACTCCCAGCAACCTAAGGAACAAGGTCCACTAATGTCACTCTCAAGGGTGTAAGGTTCCCCTAATTACCCCCCCCCCCCCCGGTTTCTGAAAACAGTCTGCTTCTCTGACAAGTTCAGGTCAGGGAGCTCCATGTCATCCTCTGATGAGGATCCCACTGGAAGAGGCATGTCAGAAATGCTGCACAAAGGCTGCTGAAACATAAAGGTTCCTGAATCCAGAAAAACAAATGTCAAAGAAACCTGCCCCATACAGGATATCAGCATGTTTGGGGGGGGGGGGGAGGGATGGTATTCCTTTCAGAGTTGCTTCATTGTTCCATACTTCTGGGAAAGCTCTAGATCTGTTTCTCTTCAGGCGACTGAAGTTGCCTGCAGTGGCGTAAAAGCTTGGCCCAAAGTTAGCAATTACTTAAATCCTGTTTCTCAACTTTGGATGGTCTAAAATGCCTTGAAGCAAACAGGTCTTGTGCCAATGGACCAAACTGGGGACCAGGCTACAAAACAGGGGGAGTTTTGAAAGTCTCTCGGGGAGCAGAGTTGGACTCTGGTTAACATTCACTGAAATAGAAATAAGTTCATCCCCTTTCCCACAGATTTCTAGCCTCTTCCCTGTTGTGAAATCCTATAACACTGTGGTATGTGTGCGAATGCCAGAACCATCTTGCTGGGGCCAATTGTGTGGCTTTTACCTCACCCCAGCATCACCTGGTTGGGAAAGAAGTCAACAGCCGTGTGGAAGAACGCCAAACAATTGGCCTCACCCATATGGTTCTGGTATTCGTACCACACACATACTGCAGCAGTGTGGGAATGGACAATGAGCAAGCAGCTCCCATGTTACTAAAGAGATGTGCAGATGAGGTTTTATCCAGCTCTTGAGGGGAAATACACTTTAGGGCTTCCTTCATATCATCAGAGAGAAATGATGTCCTGGATCTTACTAAGAAAATGACTAAGGACTTTGCAGCTATTCCAATTTTTATTGCCTGTGTTACTGGCTGGCAAATTTTACCCTCCAGAGCCAGTTATGAGCAAAAGTTTTGAACAGAAACATTTACTTTTTCCAGTAATGAAGCAGATGCAATTGCTGCTAAATCAGTAATATCTCTCTCTCTCTCTCTCTCTCTCTCTCTCTCTCTCTCTCTCTCTCTCGAGTCCATGACAGGATAAAATGATACTAGGTTTTCCAAAATGACTACAGAGAGAGCAATCTTTCACTGGCATTAGAGACTGGGTCCAGCTCCCATTCACATACTGGTGTAAATCAGGAGCACCACTTCTCACATTTCATACTGCTATAGAACACCTCATGGAGGTTTGGCCTGTTCTTGATTGGTTCTGGCCCAACTTATAAGTGGTCTGGTAGCATACTCATGTTTGTGACTGAAGCTGGTGTTTTATGCCGAAACAATCCACATTTTAAAGACATATTTCTTTACGTAGATGTTGGGGGGGGGGGGGGGAAATCAAAGCATTTACATTTTAAAAATTGTAGGGTTTTTTTGTAATTAAATCTATACAAATGTATAAACTGGATGTACTGCTAGTGGTCATTTGTTTTGTTTTTGGAGGATAGAACAATTGGGGGGGGATGACCCATAGTTTCACAACATGCATCCCTCCAAGCTGAGTGTGGCAATGCTCGCTATCTCTTACAACCTGACAGATTCCTGATGTTATCCTGGGTTGCATGCTCAGGTTCCGCCTAGACATGATGTCTGGTGTCAAGTTGTACGATCTCATGACTCTGGGATTCTGTTGCTGTGTTGATGCCAGTGTCAAGGACAGGCATAGTCGGGCACCGCACACCACCAATGGCCCACACGCAAGAGCCCCCCTGGGCTTGGTCCTCCTATGCACCATGGCAACCTGCTTGTTTACATGCCTCTCGCACTGGCCCAGACGACGGTAGTGGTGGGGGGGAGGAGGAGGAGGAGGAGCAGAAGATGCCACTGTCTACGGTTCATTGTCTCTCTGTCAAGCAAGCAAGTGGAAGCAGGATGAGGACTATGGCAGTGAGATGGACTGGATTGGGACGTTGGGCCTGAAATTCTGCATCCCTGAATAGAGGATGACTTTGTTTTATAGAGGACAGTACTCCAGGGGAGGCTGGTGGCTCCAATTTTAGTGGGGCTGTAACTCCATCCTAGGTTTTAGTCAGAACCAACCAGAACTCTAAAAGAGCTATCCAATGTGCTGAACTCTAGCGCCAAAATAGATTCATCACCTTGGGTAGCTCGTTTAGAGTGCTGCCAGGTTCTGGCGGAAATCTAGGATGGAGTCACAGCCCCACCGAATGCAGCTCTTCGAATGAATGTTTGCATCTTGAACTTGACGAGGATCTCCTTAATGAAGCAAGAAAGAGGAAGCAGCAGCAATGCCACTCAAAGTACAGTCTCAATGCTAAGACACCGATATATGATGGGCATGATTTCCTCCTACACAACTGGAATGAATGCGAATTATGCCCTGTATTTCCACCTAGGAACTCATAGCAATGCATTTTAGCACATAGTAAGTGGAATGGCTAATCAAGTGGAGCCGTTAATGAAATGCCGCCTAACTTTGCTTTAGCTCAGGTTGATAAACGTATGGCCAGATCTACACCAAGCAGGATATAACACTTCAAAAACGGTTTGAAAACTGTATATGGAATGTGTCCTGGGCCCGAACAGTTGTCAATACTGTTATAAACCATTATAAAGCAGCAGTGTAAATTCTGGCAGGATCTACACTACTGCTTTAAAATGGTTTATAACAGTTTTGACAACTGTTGAGGCCCATGACACACTCCATATACAGTTTTCAAAACGCTTTCAAACTGTTTTATCCTGCTTGGTGTAGATCTGGCCTCTGCCTTATTCTTTAAACTCCAGCAAGCTTGACAAAATGGTAGCACATCAAAGGTTGAATTGTTCCCTAAATGACTAATATGGGGTCCCCCCCCACTCCAAACAAGCACTTGGATATCATTCTGTTTAATTTATTTATTTATTTGCCACCTTTCGGAGCAAAAGCCTCCCAAAGCAGCTTAAAAACATAATTAAAACAATATAAATGGTTTTTTTAAAAATGCATACAAACAATCTGATTACAAAACTAACAACAGCTGCAGCTTAAAGGCCCAGCGCAAGGCTTTAAGTAAAAAAAAAGAAAAAAAAAAGACTGAAACTAAAAGGTTTTTAAGGTCCATTTAAAAGCTAACAAAGATGAAAACATTAGAAAGATGATCTTTGTAAGAGTTTGCATAGAGAGGGGTTTGCCCCTTGTTAACCTAGAAGGGGTAAATTACACTAATTGAAAGTTCGTAAAGTATGAAGACAGCACACCTTTCACTTTTATTGACAAAACTGCAGATTGGTATAGGAAAAGCACTCCACCACTACTCAGCACAAATAATTGCAAAACTGGGATATTTTGTCTAAGGGCTAGATGGAACTATACAAATGTTTTCTTGATAATAAACCTCTGGCTGCCTTGGTGAATACAAGGCTATCTTTAGTGCATTTTAATTTCACCTATATATAAGATTGTTCCAAAAGGTGTTGATCACGGTCCATTTCCCAATGTGTTGTGCCTATCTTGGCTGATTGCTTGAATCTTTTATGGACAATGAATTATAGCAGAAATTTGAAGCTGGGTGTGTTAGTCTTGTTTCAGAGCAAAACAAACAAAAAACCAAAGAATTCCCCAAGTGCTCATTTAGACATATTCAAGAGACACAAACTACAAACCCCAAATAATAAAATTCTGGAACTGATTCTAAAGGCCTGCTCCTCCTTACATGATGGATTGGGCATCAGTATAACTATGATGATTCAGTGGGGTTGGTACTGAGTCATAAAGAGGAAGGTGGAATAGTGTTAGACTCAGAGTTTCCTTCTGATACTGATAATATCCAGAGGATTTTGGGCCTTTGTGGTCTATGATCTAGCTATTAGACTAGGAGTAGGCCTTGGAAGAATTATTGTTTCATCCTCCTATGTTCAGAATGCATTTCCCCTCTAGTAATTTGATGTTATTAGGGCCATTTTCCAGAGCCAGTGTAGTGTAGTAGTTAGTATGTTTGGTTAAAATCCTTCTTTAAGCTTGCTGGATTAACCTTGGGCCAGAGGTGTTTTCTCAGCCTAAACCTACATCACAGGGTTGTTGTGAAGATATCACAGGGTTAACCTCAGGTATGTCACTACCCTAAGCTCCTTGAAAAGAAGAATGGGATAGAAATGGGATAGACAATTCCAGGTTCTACTTCTGACAAAGCCACACTCAGGTTTCCCAGGCAGCCAGAAACATGGCAGAGTACACAGGGATTCAAAGCCAGACTTTTAAGAGCTAAGTACTCAAAGTTCTCTGCCTGGACAGACACATCTATCAGTCTCACTTTCTCCTATATTTGATTTTTTTTAAAAAAATCTCAAGTTCTTTCTGTCCTTTTCTGGAGAAATTTGCAACATTTGGCAAATCCTCATCATAAAAGCACCTTGGACAGTTCCTTTAGAGTTCTGACTGGTTCTGACTGAAACCCAGAGCCCCACTGACATCAGAACCACCAGCCTCCCCTGGATTTGGGATCGATTCAATGATATGTTGAAAGTACTGTAAAATGCTTTCAGAATCACAGTCACCCTTAGCTTACATTCTGCTATATAGGAACAACCAGTTGATGGAAATTGACCCTGATTTGAACTCATGCATTCAAGTACAATTTCTTTTAATTTTGTCTGCCTATGCGGGGGGGGGGGGGGGGAGGGGGGGAGGGGGATAAAGCTCAAGAATGCATGGGGGAATGCTCAGTTTTGTCTTCCTTAGGAAAGAAGTGCCCTTTGTAATAATGCGGATTTCTTGATTACGATTTCTGATCTGCAAGTGCCTAGCTGTTGGAAAGGATCTTTCTTTTTGTTTTGTTTTCATTCTCCAGAAATGCAATTCAGCTAACTGTCTTAACACACTTAAAACTTTGTTTCCCTGACTCCAGAGCAGCTGCGAAAGTTCTTCCATTTCCCACATCTAACCCATGCTGGCTCGCATCGGAAGCCAAATTCCTGGCACGTCCAGAAGCGGAGAGGAATCTACGAGAACAAGAAGTGCCTCAGTGGCGCTCTCTGGTTACAAGGCAGGTGGAAGGTGGCACAGCTTTTCATGAAAACGGAGCAGCGATCAATTTCCAGAGATAAATATGTATGTGTATATTGTATGTTTTTGCTGTTTTAATTTTTGTATATTGTTTTTCATTGTTTTAATCTTAGAGCTTCGGCTATGGGTGGTATACAAATGTAATAAAATAAATAAATGGATGGCTCTCATTGGTTCTTTCATTCTCTCAATTTCCCTGGAAAAGTGATCTTTATGAAAGAGGGAGAAAATATCTACATGCCCTGCCAAGTGTACCCGTTATTCTTGCCTCTTCGGACTAAACCATTACTAAACACTTGGGCAGGATCTACACTGCTGCTTTAAAATGGTTTATAACAGCAGTGACAACTGTTGGGGGCCAGGACACGCTCCCTTTACAACCGCTTTCAAAGTGTCATGTCCTGCTTGGTGTAGATCTGGCCCATGGTCATTTTTGCAATTCCGCCAAGCAAACAAAATCTATGGCATATAAAATAGCTCTGCCCTTTGAGTGTTCTTCCATAAAGGAACTTGTTTGGAAAAGAAATATCTGTGTTTTGAGATGTATTATGGAAAGCAATCGGTGTTGATACAACAGGGCAAAGGAAAACTCCACCGCTACCATAAGTCACAATAAAGCATCTGGAAGATTGAGAGTAGCTGGTTTTTAACCAAGCTTCCCTTAGAAAAGTATAGCATGTCAATGGTTAAAGGGCAAGGTATTTTATTCATTTGAAATATTTATAACTCACCTTTGGGGGCAAATAACCTCACAAAAAGCTTTCAAGAAATTTTAAAATTCTCAGAAATGAGAAAGCCTCCTAGCCCAATGCGCTGACCATCGTAGGATCAGCCTTGTCGTATTTATACCTGGCCTGGCCAATCCAGTGGCATTTTATTGCCTGCCTATCACACAGGCAGGTGTTTGTTTGTTTAAAGCACATTTACCCCAGCCTTCAGCCCAAAGGCTTTCCAGAGTTGCTTACATAAACTTAATAAAAAACAAGATAGCCTCTGCCCACAGACTTACATTTTAAAAGCCAAGAAACAAAAGGAAACAGAGATGAGGAGGGAAGAGGAAAACTCAGTTGCTGGTTCTTAAAAGTTACACAGTCCTTATAAAAGTCAGTTTGAATAGAAATAGCTGAGGGAGAGGCCAGATCTACACCAAGCAGGATATGACACTTTGAAAGCGGTTTGAAAACTGTATATGGAGTGTGTCCTGGGCTCCAACAGTTGTCACTACTTTTATAAACCATTTTAAAGCAGTAGTGAGGAGCCAAATGGAGCTGGTCTCTCAGCAAAACCAATAGAGTGCGCCCTTCAGTCATACCTCTCCGTCTGCTGCAAGCCAGATGGAAGAAGAGAGAAGTAAAATAGAGCTGATGGAGTGGGGCCCTGCCGCAATCCCATCCCTTGCTCTGCTGTGGCCAGATGGAGGAGCTGGTAGTTGTTGAGCATTGACTGGAGAAGAACGGTGGCTCTGAAAATTTCTCTCTCATTCATCATCAAAGGATTCTTCATTCCATGGGGCTTGTGGGTAGATCTCCAGATTGCCAACAGTGGATGACTTGGGTCAGATCTCAATGGGCTGTAATGTCGCCAGTGTGTTTGCTCCAGAGAAGTCTTGTGTGATGTGATACATGGCATCTCCTCCCATCCTGCCCTTCCCTTCCTTGCCCCGCACTAGCTTTAATCAAACATGACAAGTATGTGTGTGTGTGTGTGTGTGTTTACTTACGCTGTGGAAACATATCCCGGGCTCCAGTAGTATTGACACAGACTTTTTGCCTTCTGTTTCAGTTGTGTCTGCCCCTTCACCAACATGGCCCCTCTGCCCGGGCAGATATAATGATTCGCTTCCTTTGTGCCAGTGCTGTGACAATCAACCAAAGAGAAAGAGGGCTAGATCGTCTCTTCAAAATCAGCTCCTCTGGCTGCTGCACAAACTGCTGTGGCAGGCAAATAACCTCCTCCCAAGCCACGTCCCACTTGAACTTGATGCAAAAGTCGCAACTACTATGAAAATAGGATAGCATATGTGGATATTCAGGGACTTGGGGGCAGTCAGTACTGGCTGGTGGCTCCAATGTCAGTGGGGCGATGAATCCATTCTGGGTTCCAGTCAGAACCAGTTAGAACTCTAAAGAAGCTCTCCAAAGTGCAAAACATCTATCCAACATGCTCTAAAAGAACGATCCTTTAGAGGTCTGACTGGTTCTGAATAAAACAGATTTACTTCCCCTTGACATCGGAGCCACCAGCCTCTACTGGGGAAAGTGGTATTCTGGGGGGCAGCCCTGGTCCTCACGTGAGCACCATACTGGATGGCCAAAGGTAGGTATACAGTTGTTTAAAATGTTTATGGGAGGGGGAGAGAATGTGTGAGTAGAAGATGTGTGGGTGGAGTCAGAATGACAGTTGGGAAGAGTGACAGGTGGTGACAGGTGTGGAGAGTGAGGGGAGTGAGGCCCAAAAGTAGGTACAGTTGTTTAGTTAGGGTTTTTTTTATGATATTGTGAATAATGACAGCGAACTTGAGTCAAGAACAAAGAAAGTGGATTCTAAAGCAGTACTGGAAGACTGAAAATGCCAAGCGGGTGCGCCCAGCGTGGCAAGAAGCATCTGTCACTCCTCCACCAACACGTCTGACAATTTATCATCTTAGAGATAAATTTGAAGCAACAGGTGCAGTGGCTAATGCACCGAAATCTGGACGTCCTAGGACATCTATGACAGAGGAAAATGTGATGAGAGTCGCTCTGACATTTGTGAACAGTCCGAAAATGTCCACACGATGTGCGTCTAAGCAGCCATCCATACCTAGAACATCCTTGCAACGCTTAATGCATAAATTGAAATGAAGCCGTATCATCCAAGACTGTTACATGGTCTTCTGGAGGATGACCCAGACCGTCAGTTGCAATTCTGTGAGATGATGCGTAACCAAATTGCTAATGAACCAGACCTTCTTGATAAGATCATCTGGTCAGATGAGGCTTCTTTCAAGTTGTCAGGCCACGTGAACAGGCATAACTGTGTGTATTGGGCAGATGAAAATCCTCATTTGACTATCACATCTCCACTGAACCAGCCAGGTGTCACAGTGTGCGGTGCATTGTCCAGCGAAGGTGTTGTAGGGGCGGTTTTCTTCCATACAACTGTGGAAGTTGTATGGAAGAAACATGTTACGCGACGTGGTAGTGCCACAACTCAGAACCAGGGCTAACTTTGCCGAACTGCTCTTCCAACAAATGGGGCACCTCCTCATTATGCTTCTGCAGTAAGGGACTATCTTGCCAACACCTTCCCACAGCATTGGATCGGACGACGTGGCAGCGTTAAATGGCCGCCACGTTCACCCGACTTAACACCAATGGACCTTTTTTGGGGGTGTAGTAAAGAATAAGGTTTTTGAGAGGAATCCCCAGACAGTGAACGAATTAAAAGAGTTCATCTCAGAAGCATTTATGGACATTGATGCAGACTGGAATTTGTGTCATACTGTGTATCACAGTGTTCTGAACAGGTTTGAGGAACGTTGCAACGTTGATGGAATACATTTCGAGCACATACGAGATTAAACAGTGTTAAACAAATGTAAATGTAATAAACAATGTAATAAAATGCAAATAGACTATACTGTATACCTACTTTTGGGCCACTTGATATAATGCATGGTGGGGATGAGAGGGATCTGGGAAGGATGTGGAGAGAAAGATAGCATGGGAAGCACCATGGTGGGCCAGTAGTAAGCCTAGCAAAAGAGGAGAGTCTGAAGGGTTAAAGTCCAGAGAAAGACTGAGAGGCGGACAACTGAGGAGTTAAAGGGACAAGCATGGGTCAGGGAAGGAGACTGTTTATGATGGATGCAGATGAGGAAAAGAGAGCGGCCTTTTCTACACCATGGGGTGCAGAGGGAGGGCAAGAGGACGATCCCAGACTTACCTGCTCCTGGGATCGTCCTCTTCTTTCTTCATGGAGGAAGCTGAAGTTCTGCTTCCTCCTGGGTGCGATGCACTCATCACACCTGCCATTTTGTTTTCCCTGGGCTCTGAGCTTCGCGCATGAGCGCTTGTGTGTTACGGTAAGTTTTTTTTAAAAAAAAAACACCGTACACGATCAGGCACCCACCCCCTCCCTGCCCTCTCAGGGGTGGCAAAACTGATGCCACGCCCTCCCCTGATGGATACGGCTCCGTGCCCATTTCTGCTGCCATGCTTACTCACGAGTAAGCACAGCAGCAGCCAGGACAGGCGGCCACATCTCCCGTTGTCCCAGGAACTTCCCGGGACCACGGAAAAATTGGGTTTCCCCAGGGATCTGTTATCCCGGGGAATACCCGTGCCTGTCCCCCCCCCTGCCCCCAGGAGTCCCTGTGCATCATGTGAACGTCCAGCAACCATCCGGGGGCGATTCCATGCCAAAAGCCTGGTGTAGAAATGGCCAACATGTGAAGAAGCAGAGTGGTGGGAGCATGAGAGGGAAGGCTCCCAGGTTGGGGCTTGGCACCAGCTACGTAGAGATGACGAGGCAAAGTTGTAGCCAGGCCTGCACTTATAGCCGGAGGTGGAAAGACCCTCAGCAGGCTTTACTTCCAGGTTCGGAGTTTTGACCAAAGAAATTTGCTTATTGAAGCCAGTAATTGACAGAACCTCTGTTTCTACTAGCACACTATTAAACAAAAAGGCCAGTTTGTAAGCAACTTGTGAACACACATATGGCTGAAGTTCCAATAATATATATATATATATATATATATATATATACCTAATCCTAAACATAGGCCTTTATCACACCTACTATTTTTCTCCCGTTTGCTTCTGCGGGTTCCCCCTCCGTTTCCTATGCGAGTGTAGCATTTTGAATCACACATAGTCGGTTTTGCTCTGATACCTCAGCTCAGCCTGTTGAACTTGCCTGAACTTGCCTGAAATGGACTTTGCCTGTTCAGGGTTAAATCGAAACAGAAACTAAAAATGGAGCACTCAGGGTGAGTCCCGCGTTGAAGAAGTGGATCAAAGTCACGGTGAGTGTGCTTAAACCGTGCATGTGATAACAGCCATACTCTCCCCCCGCCCCCAGAAGAGCAGAACTGGAGTAATTCATATAGGAAACCATTCTTATTTTATTTCACACATGTATATACCTCCTTTCCCCAGCTTAGTTTTTCACAGTTCAAACCTAGACATGTTTACTCATAAGTTAAGTGCCACTGAGTTTAACGGGCCTTACTCCCAGGTAAGTGGGTATAAGGTTGTAGGCTGTTTTGCCACCCCTGAGGTTCATTGCCTGAAAACTAGGTGGCTTAGGTCACCAAATGTAAACCAAATGTATACATAGCACATGAGCAAGCACAAATCTCAGAGTCCCATAAACATTATATTTCATCTGCAAGACCCTGAAATAACAAAGCGGGCAGAGTCAAAAGGCTGCTCTTGACAGACAAGTTTTAAATGTGTATTAAGGGTCTTTGAGACACTAAAATAACAACTACCCTGAGAACACAGACAAGAAGACTAGAAGCAATATTTATATTGTGTGTTCCTCACACACGATTTTTTAAAGTTTTCCCAAGTAAAGGGATTCCAAGAGGAACATCTATTGCTTTCCCAAAGCTTGGATAAAATGTACTCAAAAGAAATAAAGTGGTTTTTACAGGCTCAAATTCCCTATAGAATCAAAAGTTGTTTTCCACAGCAAAAGGATATTTACTGCGGGAAATTGTGAAACAAGGAAAGAGGGGTGTTCTGTTTAAAGTTCTAACAGTCACATGCCTTAAAATATGGGGAAACTCTTGCCTTGCTGTCTGACTTACCTATCTCTCCATCACAAGCTGCTTCTGGCAATGACATTGTCTGGGCCACATTGTTTTTAACTGGTTGTTTCTTATATTCCTGTACCATCCAATAACCAATATTCTGTGGGAAGTTTACTTATTTTGGGGTGCAATCCTGTTTCGACCGAAAAAAGTCCTACAATTCCCAGCATTCCTCAGCAAGAAAGCCAGGAGTTGTAGGACTTTTTCCTCTCTGAATAAGCATAGGATTGCACCCCTAAAACCTTTTGAATGATTATAGGAGAAATACAATCACAATGGATGTGGTTGTACTTATTACAGAATGTGTGTAACTCAGAAACATTCAGCAACATTTACTAACTGACTGGATGGCAATGCGTGGGATGTGGCACTACATTGGGATCCTGTGTTTAGGCATATACCTTACTTACATGCATGTGTGGTGCAGTCAACAGGTGTCCTGGCTAGCTGGGATGCCCACAGAAAGAAGCGTGCAACAGATACACAGACGAATGATTCAGTGTCATGTAGAGAGGGCTCAAGTCTGGCAAAGAAGGGTCAGGTGCAGGAGAGCAGTGTCACAGAAAGAGAAGAAATTGTTAGAACCCTGGAGAGCGTACCGTGTAGAAGAACCGGAGTCTCAGTAGAATGTAGGTGGGCCAGACAGAATGAGTAGGCCACCAGGACAACTTTCATATTGTCTTTGAGTGTCTGGGGGGATGTCTCAGTTTCACCTGAGGCTTAGAATTAAGCCTCAGGTTAGGTTAGGATTGGGGAGGCATGGCTACCTGAGCAGGAACCGGGGCCTTAGTAGAGTCTAGCCGGGCCAGACAGAATAAGTGGGCCACCAGGATGGCTTTCCTACTGTGTTTGAGCGGCTGGGGGAATGTAGGCTGACCAGATAAAATCCAGGTCAGGGCTCATGTAACTTTAACAGTTGTAGAGAAAAGGGAATTTCAGCCAGAGTCATTTGTATGCAATTAGTTCCTGGTGATATTCCCTCTTCATCACAACAGTTAAAGGTGCATGCACTATACTAGAGTGACCATATACAAAAGAAGGCAGGGCCCCTGCAACTTTAACTGCTGTGATGAAGAGGGAATTTCACCTGGAACTAATTGCAAATAAATGACACTGGCTGAAATTCCCTTTTCTCTACAACTGTTAAAGTTACATGAGCCCTGACCTGGATTTTATCTGGTCACCCTAGGGGAATGTCTCTCTGGCTATGAACTGGAGCATTTCCTCTCAGGGAGAGCTGTTGTTTCAGCAAAAGGAGTGGAACTGAGGCCTGCAGGATGTCCAGCCTAGAACTTTCAGAGACTCTGCCCCAATCGGTGCTAGCTGTATCCCTTAAAGGGACCATGGTGGTTATAGTAGTCCTTAAAGGGATAGTAGAAAGTGTGGAGGAGCCATCCTCAGAGTCTGTGGTTGAGGGGTGGGCTATATCTTCAGGATCAGATGTTTTATGAGGAGGTGCCAAGGGTTCTTCTTGAACTGAGGTGACAAATGGCTCGTCAGACTCTTGATTCTCCTCAGGGGGGTGCTGAGCCTCCAAGTCTGGTTTCATGACAAAGATAAGTTTGTTCTGCACTCAGAGAATTAACAACACACCTGAGAGAGAGTTGGAGCCTGAATGACTCTAATGCACATGTGTACATGCTGTTATAGAGCACCTGTCAGGGATGAGCTGGCACAAGGTTGAAACAGGTACAATGTGATCCAGACATGCTCTACAAGTCAAGGTTTGGTGGCTGCATGTTGCACTAATTGAACTGTTTTCAAGGGCAGTCCCATGTTCAACACATAGCAGTATTCCAACTGGGAGGCTACGAGAGCATGAATAACCATGGTTAAACTCAAAATGAGATGCAGGGAGTTTGTTAAGCACCTGGCAAGCCTCAGGAACTGGCTGATGGGCTGCATTTTGAGGATCACATTCACTATAGGCATGTCAAACTAATTTCAAGTCAAGTATCTCCATTCAGTTATCTGTTCTAGGTCCAGACGCTTTGATACATGTACAAAGCTCCCCTTCCTCTAACAATTTCTTCATGCACATCAATGGAAGAAGCAAACCCACATGCATGTATTTATTTTAATTATTGCAAATGAATTTGCTCTTATACATTTCATTAAATGTACTGCCATTATGTTCAAGAGATCTGTGTTCACCCAGCAGCCCAGATTTCTGGATTGAGGTAAAGGATATTTGAGGTATTTTTGGAAGCCTCATTATCAACTGCACTCTCTTATAACTGTCAATGTTTGAACATCCCAAAGAGCATAAGTCTTTGCCTACTCAGAAGTAAACCCCATTGAGTCCAATGGGACCTATTCCCAGGAAAGTCTGTGTAGAACTCTAGTCTTAGGCTGCGGGGATAAAGAACCATTGCAATCAATGGGACATACATCTGAGTAGACATACATTGTGCTGATTTAGGATAAAAGAAAAGCCAAGAAAGCTAATGTAGGTATTTGTATTTTTTGCATTCATGTTCAGATAATATCCCCAAATCTCTACTAAAAAGTAAAGTATTTAGGAAAGTTGATCTATATCCTGTTTTTGTACTTGGTTTGTCTAGATACAAAGGCTGAAAATGAGGGAAGGGTTAATTAAGTAGGACAAGAAATATTCTGTACTAATGACAGACGTTCTTGGAGAAAACAGTGGGTGCTAAAGTCTGCAGTTATGTGATGGAGGTGATGGAGCAAATTTGTTTTCTGTTGCTCCAGAGCATAAGACCTGAACCAATGGATTCAAATAACAAGGAAAGGGATTTAGACTATGAATCTCCTGGCAGTGGAAGAGACTGCTTCAGAAGGTGGTGGACTCTCCTGCATTAAGATGAGGGGGACAAATGCAAATTTACAAGATCTCTATAACTTTTAAGACACTTTCACGAACCTGCTACTCACTAATGAGATTTACCAGGTAGAGAAATACCAATCTCATCCATTTTCTTCCCTACAAAGGCAAGCCGTTGTTCTTTTGTACCCCATCTATTTAAGAGCATGATTTCCAAGAATGCTTGTGAACATTCTTTTTGCACGTTGTCAGCTGAGACTTATATTCTCATTCCTTGACTTTTGCCAGCTGTTTTAGGGATGTCTCTGTGGACAAAAACATCTTGTCTCCATAACGGCAAACAAATAACTCCATAACAGAGTTACGCAGATATCAATCCACAGAGACTACCGACGTTTTCAAGTAATATGTTTTACCCATGGCCTATTATTAAATGCATTTTATTACTTGTATGATGTGGTGTGGAATTTCTGCCAATGCTGCAATTTGATCAGTCCCTGACAGTTGGCATCACTGTCATGGTTTCCCCCATTTCATGCAGGAAGTCAGGCAGCCACAGAGCTAACTTCAAATAGACATTTCACAGACATTGGCTACTTCTTAAAAAGTGGACACTCACTGGAAAGGAGGTTTCTTCACATTCTCTTGCAAAGTAGCAGATGTTTCATGTATCCTGAAATGTCCCCTGACCCTCGCCAGCTCTGGGTGAGGTGTTGCTGCTTGTTGTTAATATTGTCATTGTTGTTAGATATAATTTTAGAGCTCCTATACTAACTAGGCCCCAGAAATCAAAATAAATATGATTCAGCCAGGGCCAGCTATCCCTGTTTGTAGATGTGCAAAAAATATTTCAAACACTGGTTGTCCACTCCTGAAAATACTTTCCCTTACATTCCTCCACTCAAACAATAACAGATATTTCTTAACCTCTCTCTTATGCACAGTTCCAGGGGTGGGTTATGTAATGGCACACTGCTTCCAGACATTTTTGGAGGATCCCAATGATTTTAGCTTCATTTCAGTCTGGGTTCGAAATCAGGTTGTGGGACAGAAATTGCATTGATGGCCATTGCTGTCTTTTTCTTCAAATGGGGTGTGTGTGTGTGTGTGTGTGTGAGAGAGAGAGAGAGAGAGAGAGGCGCAGGCTAAGAGTGCAAACCTATGTATGCTTGGACAGGAAAAAAATCCTACAACTCTAAGCATCCATAGAGTTTGAAGCAGTACTAGCCAGGAAAGAGCAGGATCTTCCAACACTAGCTAGCGCTGTCTCAATAGAACTCAATGGAACTGAATAGAGGGGAAGTATTCAGTTCAACCCCCTTGTCACCCCTCTCCTCTCATGTAATGCAGCCAATAACAATCATGCTAATATACCAGGAAGCACAAAAGCCCGAGGTAAACAACACGATTTCCCTTAATGTAGAGACGCCCATAAGCACTTATCCCTCAGGTCACCAAGACCTGCTATGGCAGGGCTGTGATTCTCCAGGTGTTGTTGGACTATTTCTCCCATCATCCCTGATCATTGGGCATGCTGGCTGGGACTGATAGGTATTGTAGTCCAGCAATCTTTGAAGAGCCACAGGTTTCTCAACCCCGGCACAAGGGCATGATTTTAAAAAGCAGCAGTTATGGGCAAATTGTCAGGACTTACTAATTCTTTTCTCATTCTCTCTCCCCCTCAGCCCAACATAATGCAATGAGAGAACCCTTTTCAGATACCCTACATTCATGATCAGCCATCCAGAACTGTGGCTTGCTCGACCATTTTGATCCAACTGGCACTTTCCCACTATATATATATATATACACACACACACACACACACACACACACACACACTTTAAAACTAATTGCTGATGTTAAAATATCTGGCCATTTTGAGCGCCAGTGAATTAAAGCCTGGCAAAGAAACTGAAAGCCTGGACAGCAAGTTGTTTCAATAAAATGGCTCTTTTTATGGGCAAAACCATGATGTGTTTCCTCCTAGTAATCCCCTTTCGTTCCTGGTTCTCGTGAGAATCCCCACCGTGAAGGTGAATCACTCTGAAAGGAACATGTTTGGGGAGATGGCTGCCACTTCTGGCAACAAATACATTGAGTCAGAGTTCTAGAGCTAGAAATGTGTGATTGAGATCTTGTTTCCACATGTTTTCAATAACCAAGCTCTTGCCTCAGTACCATTCATTAGGAAAAAAAAACTCTCCCACTCTTTCCACACCAGGCAAAACTCCTGAGATGCCCCCCGGCTGCTCCCTGTGAGTCCAAATGATGCACAGGAAGTCCCAGGGGTTGGGGGGGCAGGCACGGGATTTTTCTGGGAAAACCCAAACCAGAAAAATCCAGATTCTTCCACGGTCCCCAGAACCGCGGAAGAATGTGCCCACCCATCCCAGGCACAGCCATGCTTACTCGTAACTGCAGCTGCAAACTGGGCACGGAGTCGCACTGCACGGCTCCGTGCCCAGCAGGGGAGGGGGTGGCACCATTTTCGCCACCCCTGGGAGGGCAGGGAAGGGGGTGGGGGCCCATGCGTGCAATTTATTTTTTTTAAAAAAAGACTCACCATTTCGCTGGAGTGTGTGTGTTTGTGTGTGTGTGTGTGTGTGTGTGTGTGTGTGTGTGTATTTTGGGGGGGCAAGATGGACTTCTCCTTGAAGTGTGTGACTAAAGCAGCCTTCCTTAACGTGGTTCCCTCTAGATCTGTTTGACTACAACTGCCATTGCTGGCTGGGGATTGTGGAAGTTGAGGCCCAACACAAGTGCAGGACTCTATGCTTGAGAAAAGCTGGACGAAAGCACACAGCAACAGCGATCTGAATACTTTGTTCTGTACATGCAGTCCAAGATTGCATTAGCTTTCTTTCACCCTACCTGTCCTCCTCCTTTCCATATGGACTCTCTACTTTCTTCCCTGTTGGTCAGGATTAAATCCAGGACAGCAGATCCCCTTGTTCCTTCTTCCATTTTATGAGAGATGAAATTGTCAGCAAGTTCAGTAAAAAAAAAAACAAAAAAAAACTGGATGTCCATCCTTTGCAGAGTTAGACTTCCATCACATGTCAGGATAGTTGAAATCCCCTTTCCTACTATTGCTTGCCCCTGTGAAAGTTTTGTCATCTGTTCCAGGAAAGCACCATCCATGTCTTCCAGTTGGCTGGGCATTCTGCCACAACAATATCGCTCTTGTTTCTCCCTCCCTCTGTATTTATCCAAATGCTTTCAACAGGGTTTCCATTCTCAGAATGATGAATTTCCACACAGGTGTATACATTCCTTACATATAATGCTATTACTACTCCCTTCCTGTTGGATTTGTTCCTTTTGAGCAAGGTATATCCTTTAATGCCCAAATTCCAGTCATGAGTCTCATCCCACTATCCTCATGAATGGTTTGCTTGCTCTACTGATAATCAGATCTGTAAATAAACAATCCTCCTTGGTGTGAAGTTTGTGGGATTTTTTACAGGGTGGGCAAAGGGATAGTAACACTATGCTAAGAAAACACAGGAAGAGGTTATTGTGGGAAGAATGATGACAACATTTTGGAATAGACATAATCCCCTACATAGGGAAGTTGTGATGAGCAGAGGACAGTGCTGGGCTCTCTTCCATTCTGACTCACAACGAATATTCATCTAATTTGAGAATAACTGCACCATGCTGCCATGTTAACAGATCACAACCAAGGGTAACAAAGAAACAACCATAGGAGTGAATGGAATCAGTCTGTCCTCTGCTAAGGAAGCAATGATGTCTGCTAAACAAAATCAACACCTTGCAACAACAATAATGGGCCTTCTCAGTGGTGGCTCCTCAACTATGGAATGAGCTCCCCACTGAGTCCCGCTTGGAGCCAACACTGTCATCCTTTCAGCTCCAGGTTAAGACTGCCCTCTACTCCCAGGCATTTAATGGCAGTTGACTGAACAGGTCTAGTATTTCATTGATACTGTTTTTAGCTGTCTAAAGTGTTTAAATTTTGGATATTTAATTTTTTATGCTGAATTTTATTGTCTTATTAATTGTTGCTTCAGCTATTGAGTGGTATAGAAATGCAATAAATAATAAATAATAGTAATAAAATATGGGGAAAGCAAGAACATCCTATTGGGCATTTAGACTACCCCTTGCTGGGACCTGGCAGCTAAACACATGGGAGGTAAATATAAAGGCAGGGCTGGTGGCAGTGGTTGGCACCATCGGGCACTAGCCAAAGGCCCATGACTTCAAAAGGGCCTGCAGAAGACCCCACTGCTGTGTGGAAGCAACAAACTGGTATTGAGCCTATGAGGACACTGCTCCCAGGCAGTGACTGGTGATGCCATGTTCCTGTGATATTATCTGGGAAGCCACTGGCCATCCCAAGTGCCAACAGGGACTCAGAAAGTTGTTTGCTGGCAAGGAGGAGGCATGGCCACAACAGCCTTGGCAGCTTTAAGCTGCCTCAATCAGCTGGCAGCTGAGACAAATCAAGGGGAGAGAAAAATGGAGGAGACAAAGAATGGGCCTGTTCAGACAACACACTAAGCCATGGTTAGGCCTCTAATCCTTTTGCAGCAAATGGTTAGTGCATGTAAGCCATGGTTAAGTAGCCACCATGGTCAGGAATGGTTCACACAACATGCTAAGCCATAATGTTTCGCTCAAAATGCTTAACCACTGTGGCTTAGCGTGTTGTCTGAACAGGGTCACAGTCTCTCTCAGCTTACCCTACCACACAGGGTTGTTGTGAGGATAATATGGAGAGGAGAAGGGCCATGTACACCACCTTGGGTTCCTTGCAAGAGGAAAAAAGACAGGATATAAATGTAGGAATAATAAAGAAATGAATGAACGAATGAATGAAGAGGATTAATCCTGCCCACTTGTGGCCTCTGCCCTCCAGCAGAGTAACCCCAAGACTTCAACAGATAAAAGGTTCCCCATCCAGCCTGCTAGAGATAGCAATCCAAAAGCCACACATCACAGGATAAATTATCCTGAATGTTTGCAACATACTCCAACAGTGTATGTTCCCTATCATGTACAACTTTGGGATTCCATAGCTGTTGAAGAGCACATTTGGTTGTACGTCTGGGCAGTGCCAAACATTTCCAGGACTTCTGCTACATAAATATCATGTTTGTAAATGTTTGCTGTGGCCACCAAGACATCATCTATATGCCCTTAGCTTTTGTAATTACAACCTCATGCCAGTGCCAAACTCCCGAAATGATCTGGGACATATTGCCCACCAAACCTAGAAATACAGTCAACCAAACGTCTCAACCTTCATAGGTATATATGAAAGCATACTGTACAGTAAGACCGACTTTTCCTGCACACATAACAAAGCATGTGCTATGTTTAGAACGTGTCGCTCTTAAGTGGACGTTTGAAAGAGGAACCTACAAAAGTTAGGTGTACTTTCTGGTAGTAATTACCTCCTACAAAACGTGACTCATTCCTGCAGTTTGAATGTATACGTTTGATGTCCCAAAATCAGCAGTCTTATAAATAAATCTCTGAATCACAGACGAAAGCCTTAAGTGTTCAAATATTTCTGGCTGCCCTGGAAAGCGGGGGGGGGGGGGGGGGGGGTTGTGCTTAAGCTTTTAACTTCATAACAAAATTCCAAAGCAACAGTTGTTGATCTTTAAGGTAGGCGAATGTAGATAAAAGGCAGGCTGCGCGGGGAGATGTGCATAACCGTCTTGTCCTTTGCCTTGTCTCGTGCGCATAGCTCTGTAAACACCACCCAGTCTTGCAAAGTTGGACCTGAAGAGTGGAGAGGCTGGAGGACCTCTTTTAATGTGGAAGGGCTGTAGCTCTGTGGTACACCCCCGGCTTTCCAGGAAGAAGGTTTTGTTTTCCACATCTCCTCCTGAGGGTTGGAAAGACCCCAGCTGAATTCATGAAGAGCTGTTATCATAGTGGATGCTACTGGACTCAATAGTATAACTCCAGTACAAGGCAACCAACCAGAAAGCTTTGGCTACTGGGTGCTATAGAAATGTACTAAATAAATAGATAAAATCAACTTCCTGTGTTAAACCGTGTCAGTGAACTGCATGACTAATTTTTTTTAAAAAAGAGGAGGAAGAGAAAGAGCTGGATTGTGTACTCTTTTAGGGCTCCCAAAACCAGAAACTGGAACAGCATTGGGGGGGGGGGGTGTTGATGGGAGATACATAATGGATAGCAGTCAACAGTTACAGCTAAATGCAACAGTGTCGGTTGAAGCAGAGGGTGTGTTTGTATGCAGCATTATCTGTTCAGCAAATTAACAACAACTGGAGAACATGGGTGTCTGTAAAATGTAGATAACTTGTTTTCTCAAGGTAAATGTGAGAATCTTAAGCCTCCATATTACACACATACACATCCGTGAATGAACAAGGGGTCCAGGCCGGCACAGAATGATCATAGGCAGATCATACAGACTGCATTAAATGATTTAGGTGTTTAAATTGTTTTAAATTGTGTATGTTTTATATATATATAAATATATATATTGTTTTATTATCTTGTATTTGTGAATTGTAATTTTTGTGAACGGTGCCACGACCTTCGGCTATTGGGCGGTATAGAAATGAAATGAAAGAAAATGAAGTAAATAAATAATCCTGTTCAACACGTCCTTTGTCTTTCCTTTTTCAGTGGTGGGTGGGTCCAAAGCCAGTGGTAGGGCCCCTGCCATTAGGCAGACTGAGGCACTCGCCTCAGGTGGCAGATGCTGGGAGGCGGCAGCTGACTGTTGGAGGAGAGTGTTCCGTGGCTGGCCCTGTGAGCTCTAAGTTAGCCGGTGGAGGATACTGCCCCATTGCCAGTGAAGAAAGATTCAACCGCCAGTCCAGTCGCTTCTGTACCTGGAATGGGAGTGGGCGCCATCTTGTTCTTTGCCTCAAGCAGCAAAATGCCTTGGGCTGGCCCTGGTGGGTCTTTCTGCCCCTTTTCTCTCTCTCCCTCTTCCATCCCAATCAGTGTGCTTCCAAGGAAGGAACAGGTCCTGCCAGAGGTTTGAACTGAGCACACAGAGAAGGCTTTGAAATTAGGCTGAGGGCTGCAGGTTGCCCACCCTTTCCTTAAACCTTTGATCCCAGCCTGGAATTATGCTGCCTGCATTATTGATCTTGCTCGCTGTTATGGGCATAGACCAAAGAATCCTGCAGCTTAAAGATGAAAGGAGAAATCTATGCACATGTGTGTGCAAACTCCATTCATCTCAACGTGGCTTATTTTTTAGTAAACACCCCTAGGCTTAAGCTATATCATGTTTATTAGGTTAGGACATAAGTTTTCATGGACTAGAGAAGGCTTACATGCATGAAGTGTTATCCTCTGTTGGTAGATACATCCATACAGAGGCATGGATGAACAGAAAAAGTGTTATAAACAGTGGGACTACAATTTCACACTAGACTAGGCTAGAATTTATCAATACCTTTTATTCCAATCATGACTAGCAGGATATCTTTCCCACTCCAGAAAGCCGTTGTCTTTCTTTAGATGTTCAATTAGCATTGCAAGAGAACCAGTGTAACCAGCAGTGACTGGTGTAGGGTTCTTATCCCTTACTTTTGGGCTCTGCCTAGAAATATGACAGATGTCCTGATGTCCCATGCATTTCATGGCCTTTTGACCCCACTGTTTGGTCCACAAAAGTTTATGCCACACAATAAAAATTAGTCTCGGGGGTGTCATAGGACTTTCTTGTATTTGCTAGAACAAACTAACACGGCTACCCCTCTGGAATTCATTATGATCACATTACTGCTCTCATTTGACCTCTTAACTGGATCTCTCCCGCATATATTTGGTTTAAAATTTTGGCTTTCGGTTTTGAGTCTCTTCACAGTTTGGCTCCTCCTTAGCCTTTGTGGACTTGTTGCTATGCTCCAGTAAGAGCTTTTCAGTTTTGTCACTCTGTGCCCTTTATCTCTTCCTTTTCCCCTTTCCACTCCTGGAACGGTCTTCCGGAACGTATTTGTCACTCTTCCTCTCTTCCATCTATTAAGGAACACTTGCATCTTTTTGCCTACCTTTTCCCTCTGAAATCTTTTCTTTTTCCTTCTTTTACTCTTTAGAGATTTCTTATATTTTAAAGTTTAATTCAATAATATGTTTTGCAATTTCTAATTGTGTTCAACATTTGTTGTTTGGGGATATAAATTTGCATGTACTTTTGCTCTATCCCTTCCCTGTCATCTATTTGGTCCTACCTCCCATCTCCATTTATAGATTAGATCATTGGAGGCTGGTGGTTCCAATGCCAGTGAGGTGCTGAGTCCGCTCAGGGTTTCAGTCAGAACCAGTCAGAACTTAAAAGGAGCTGCTAAGGCACTTTGCACCTTGAATAGCTCCTTTGCACCTTGGATAGCTCCTTTAGAGTTCTGACTGATTCTGACTGAAACTCGGAGTGGATTCACCACCACGTTGACATCAGAGCCACCAGTCTCCACTGGTTTAGCTTGCAAGCTCTTGTACACAGAGCTTGCAAGCTAAACCACTTACAAAATCAAACTAAGAATATTGCAGAGGTTATCAAAAAATAATGCTGTCTAGAAGCTGACACCGTCTTCTCAAGCTGAAATTGAGAATTTCGTAACGTCTCATGGAGATTTTTAAATGGGAAATTAAATTCTTACATGGTTTTCAGATAAGGCTGATTACCAAAAAGAAAACCTGTAGCAATTCCTTTAAAGGAAAATGGTGTTTTGAGATGCAAACAGCACAGATTACATTCCACTTCTTTACCAATTGTAGAACCCTGCCGATTCTGTATGTTCAGACTCAGTCATGAAAACTCCATACAAAAGAACAGGGATTTTTGTGCAGTTCTACGGAGGAAAAGAGCTTTATCCATTCTCTGTCAAGGAAGCAATGCATTAACAAAGGGGGAGGGGAAAGCCTTCGTAACTTCTTGCTCCGTTCTTAATGCTTCCTCTTAAATCAATTTTCAACTTCTGGATTTGCTGCCTGTTTTGCAGCTGTTCTTTGCTGCCGGGTTTGCCTGCATGTCACCAAAGAATCTAAGGAAGCACATAAGCTCTTCTGCAGCTAAAGGAAGGGGCTAGTGCCAAAGAAATGGAACCGCTGCTGATGAAGGTCACTGCCAGCTGCTAAAAGTCTGCAGCCGGAGCTTCAACGTTCTTAGCTTCCTGACATCACGAGGTCACCCATTCTTCTGGGTTTATTCTGAAATTGCAGTAAGAGTCCTACAAAATACTGCTCCAATCCAGCAGTGGTGGACACCTTGACAGGGCTGTGTCCATGCTGCCCAGCCTTTCCCAACCGGGCGTCCTCCAGATGTACTGGACTACAACTCACATCATCCCCAGACAGCATGACCAAAGGAGCAGGAGAGGCTGTGTCAACCTTCCCCAACCTTGTGCCCTTGAGATGTTTGGTGGCTACGATGCCCAAGATTCCTGACCATTGGCTGGGGATGATGGGGATTGTAGTCTAAACCACCTTCAAGGCACCAGGCTGCGGAAGGCTGTTGCAGACCCTCCCGCAGGGCAGTCCCTGTCTTACAGCAGGGTGAGAAAATCCACTCTAGGGCCATCATCACACAGGCGGTTTGATGCACACCCGCCGCGACTTTGAGCCACTTACTCAGCGCTGGACTCGCACGACGTCATCCCCGTCCTGCTGTTCTCTTGTCCTGAGGTCGCCATTTTTCATTTCTGTTGCGATGTATCCCTGATTGGGGAAAGTCCAAAATGCAAATTTTGAACAGGCCAAGCTGAGGTATCACAGCAACACCGACCACGTGTGATTCAAAACGCTAGACTCGCATAGGAAACGGAGGGGGAATCCACAGAAGCAAACCGAGGGAAAAAAGTAGGTGTAATGAAGCTCTTTTGGGAGGTCAACATTGGTATATGAATGGTGCAGCACGATGTTTTTACAAAGTCTTAGCCTAATGGGGTGCATGTGTGGGGACACTAGTGGGAGTCTGCTTTAGGCACCGAAATCTCTTGTGCCAGCACTGGCTGCCTGCATGCAGTTGGATCATGGCCCAAGGAAGTACCCCATCTCTATTAAAATCAATTGGACATTTTTTCAGTGCCTTCAGTGAGAAGTGGATTGCATCCTAAACCCTTAGTTAAATACACATGAAATAGTCCTGATATTGGGTCAGAAATGTTTATTTTCCTCTGGTCTCAGTTTGCTAGGGTCAGCATTCCTTGTTCTCAGATGCCTCTCTCTCCGTTTGTGTTGGAAAACTTCACTTGTTGAAAGAACAGTGTAAAGTGAGATGGCTCCCAGGCTCTGTGTGCATAAAGGTAAATGTTCCAAGGTGATCTTCTGACCGTTCGGTTTCATCACCAAGAAGAGAAATGTAGCTTCAGGTGCACATGAGGGGTTTCCCATCTGTGTTACCAGCATGTTAAAAAGAACAACCCCTAAACTTGAGAACACTGTGGACTTGTTCAGAAGACACCTTAAACCACAGTGGTTCAGGCTTTTTTGTTAACAAAAAAACCTTAACCAACATGGTTCAAGGTGTCTTCTAAACAGGGCCACCATAAATACATGCCAATAGTATTTGGGCCTGTTCAGACGACACTTCAGGCTCTGTGGTTAACGAAACTGTGATTCTCTGGGGTTAGCACTAACTACAAGCCATGATGTCACACACAACAATTTAAGCCATGTTTAGAGCTGCTAACCCTGCTGCAGATGGCCCAACTAGGGTTAGTGAGTGAGCAGGGTTTAGCAAAATGCCTTGCACAAGACACCTTAAACCCTGCTGCTTAACCAAAAGCCTTAACCAGCAGGGTTTAAGGTGTCTTCTGAATAGGCCCATTGGAAATTATTTAGGGCTGGTCTACTCATGCAGTGGAATTGAGGTGGCAGAATCCTGAGGTGGCAGAATGGAATGTATAACCTCAAACTTCAGGCTGGGGATTGTTTTTAAATTCCATCTGTACACTCACACACTCACACCATGGGATGTCATGAGCATTCACTCAGGGTTGCTCACAAACATGACCTGAGTGTCCCTGCTCAAATGTTTATGAGCAGGAGTGCATTATACATACCCTTGTTGACAGAGCTGGGCTCACCCTGATTATCTGAACCACTTCTGGGGAACATGGGTAGGAGGGTGCTGTTGCACCTATGTCCTGCTTGTGGGTTCCTAGTTGACAGCTGGTTGGCCACTGTGTGAACAGAGTGTCAGACTAGATGGACCCTTGGTCTGATCCAGCAGGGCTCTTCTCATGTTCTTACGTTCTGCTGCCATAGTCATCTCCTGCCTGAAGTCCCCCACCATCACAGGAACGTATCTTAGAGCAAAGGGTGGCAGCAACAACTTCAGTTGATCCCAGCCCCTGGCAGAGCACTATTTTCTGCTGCTTTGCAGGCAGAAGGTCCTAGGTTCAATTCCCAGCATCATCTCCAGGTAGGGCTGAGAGAAGACTCCTATCTGAAACCTTGGAGAGGTGCTGCCAGTCAGTGTGAACGATACAAAACTAGATGGACCCCTGGTTTGATTTGGTAGAAGGTAGCTTCTACCAAATCTTTTCCCAGCATCCCGAGTGGGAAAGTGGTGCTCTGCACGAGTCTCAACAAGGACAAGGTCCTCGAGCCCCGTCAGTAGGAATTGCATACAGAGCATCATTTTTCTTTCAAGGATGGTGGGACTACGAGTCCCCATCTAGTCCCCAACAGTGAAAAATGATCTATCGGGCCTGGTAGCGTTTGAAGCTGCCATCACCAGATCTGCCTTTCCCCAGTCCCAAGGAAAGATGTGGGGTGTTTGGGGTACAGGAGTCAGTGAGGACTTTGCAAACATCACTTGAAACAGTTGCTCCAAAACAGGGCAGCTGTTTCAGTTGTTAACTGGAACTGGCCGATGTAATCATATTATGCCATCTGCCTTTTCCATCTGCATTCTATTCGAAGGTCTGGTTTTGACCTTTAAAACCCTAAACAGCTTATGGCCAGGTTACCTGAAGGGGCCACCTCCTCCCATATCTTACCTACCTGGCCCCTAAGGTCAGCATCTGTGGTCCTCCTCCTGGGACAAGGCAGATGGCTACAAGAAACCAGGCCTGTGGTAGAGCCCTGTCTATGGAATGCCCTTCCTAGAGAGGCTAGCCTGGCACCTACGTTATGGTCTCTTCAGTGCCAGATGAAGACCTATTTATTCTCTCAGGCATTTAAAACACACTTTTATTGCTTTTAAGTCTTCAACTTTTTATTTTGCTACTGGTTTCAATTTGGTTTTACATGCCATTTTGTTTGTCCCCTTTGCTGCTGGTTTTATCTTGGTTTCACTGTGCTGTGGTTGCTGTTTTCAATCAATGCTTACTCTTTGTTTTTAATTTACCTATATACCACCCAGAAAACGCTAGTTATTGAAATGTGTTGCAAATAAATAAATAAATAAATAAAACATTTGCAAATATTCAGGCATTTCTTTCCTTTGAGGCATAGTTTTAGCTTTATTACTGACACATGATTAAGTCATAGCTTCAGTCATCAACTGTTTTCTCATGCCAGAATTGTCAAAAGCCAAATGGAAGTTCAGTTGTAATGTCAATGGCAATGTTCTCATCAGAAATGGCCAAGGATGAGGTGGCTGCTGTTGATACTGGCATCAAATGCCACTTTCAACCATACTGCGATAGTTGCAAAGAGTATAGGATTATAGCAAGACTGAGTGAAAAGAAAAAATAATAAATCAGCCAGACGGAGAGAGTTCTGTCTGGAAAACAGTTGCTGTTTCTATCTTTCTTCAGACAGAGTATTAATTCCTGTCCTGATATTCTCAAGCTTTCATAGCTTCGCCAGTATCGAATTAATAAAGGGCACTTCAAAATATTTACAGTACGATGTCCTTAGAACGTGCTCAGAAGAGCATTAAGATTGGGATCACAGTGAACTTGAGAAAATAAGTTAGGTCACAAAGTCTTTATTACCCAAAGTTTCCCAAACATGATTTGACTAACTGCTAGGAGGCTTAGGGTTGTTCTGAAGTGGTGTAAAAATATTTTTCTGCAATCTGTAAAATAACAGCAATTTCCATTTTTATTCATTTTGTTATTTTGTAGCTAGCAGCCAATTTTCATGTTTTTTGGGGAGGAGCCAGATAGAAAAACAGAAAGACAGGAACATGGAGCCACCAATCGCCAGATAGAGAACAGATTCCGTTATTGTTGTGGTGTCTTCTAACCACCTCCGTTTCTTTCTTCCAGTGTTAATTGAGAAGTGCCAATGGCCATGCTGGCTGGGAATTATGGGAGTTGCCATCCAGCCCTAGCACCTGCCACTTGAGGCAGCTCCCTCACCATGTCTAATGGTAGGGCAGCCTTCCAGTTGCTTTTAGGAAGTAAGAGGAAGATGTGGCGAGGTCCGAACACACAGCAATGCCCACGGGAGGAAAAATGAATTACACCTGCCCTGTTCAGCAATTCAGTCACAAGGACTAATATTTTAGGTGCCAGTGGTGACTAGATGCCCATATTTTGGCACCCTGGTAGTAGTAGACATAGTAATTAATATTACAACTATTAAGCAGATGCATTGATGGACAGTAAGACTTCAGTAAATGTCTATAGCCATTTCTTTTACCCTCAGTACAACCTTATAAATGAGAGTGAGCTCGCTGAAATCTGTGCAGAGATTTCGCCTTCGGACATTTTTCTGCTCAAAATCTCCTTCCAGTCTCTCCTTGCTCCCACGGAAGCATGTTGACCCTCGTTTGCCACTCACAGCAACCTCCTCTCTGTTAACCCACCTCTCCTTCGAGGACGACATACGACCTAAGAAGATTTCCCACTAACTAATGGCCTTCACAGATATCAGGTGTAATTGGGCTTTATTTAATAAAATGTTTCAGTACTCCTGTTTTGTGCCATTTCAGAGGATATGTCCTTAAAGCTGCTCCAGAAGCTGGAGCTAGTGCAGAATGCAGCAGATCGGCTATTGTCAGGAGCTGCCCCATTTCAGCATGTAACTCTTTTGCTGAGGGAACTGCACTGGTTGCCTATTCACTATCGGGCCAAGTTTAAGGTTCTAGTACAACTGTACAAAGTCCTAAACAACTTGGGACCAGGATATCTGAGAGAGTGCCTTCTCCCTCACCAACCTGCCCGGCCACTGAGGTCATCTGAGGGCATGCTCCTGGTGGTTCCACATGGACCTATGGCCCGATTGGGGTCCACCAGGAGAAGAGCCTTCAGTGTAGTGGCCCCCTTCTTATGGAACTCCCTGGCATTGTTGGTCAGGCAGGCGCAAAAGTTGTATTGTTTTCAGCGCTTCCTGAAAACATTATTGTTCTGAGATGCTTTGTTTTTATTGTTTTTATTCTTTTACCTCATTTGTTCACTGCTCTGAGATCCTAGGATAGGGAGTGGTATAGAAATATTGTAAATTATAAATAAATAAATTCTCCATCAAGTATGTGGACCTCACATTCATGGACTCTGTTTTGTCCTGTACTACAGCCCTGAAGGCACGATCTGAAGGCAGGTGAAAAGCAGTGGTGCTGGGCCGATTCAGATACAAAATGATAGCTGAGAGGTGGAGCCAAGTGCTTACTGCTCTGCATCCCATGAGACATTCACTGGTATGAGCTGTATAACCATCAACGGTCCTGTCAGAAATGGACCTCTCTGCTCCCTTCTCCCCACGGCAACTCCTCCAACCCCCTGAAAAGGCTACAAAGAGTTAGGATTCCCTGCTGAATGGGATGAGCTGTTGTGGAGGAGAGGGGGATTCCCCCAAAATCAGGTAGAGCCCTTCCTCTTGTGGAAGGCAGATCCTGGCTCCAACCCTATATAGGTCCAATATATCCATCTTGTAAAGTGTGAACAGCTTCCTAAACTGAAGACATTATTTGAATGTGGGCTCTTCTAGATGGAGGGCTCTTAACGCTACCAATCAAAAGGCACTGTGCAGCTATTGCATTTTCCCCTCCGCTCCTCAACAGCTTTTCTGTGTTAAAGGAAAAGACAGAAGTAGCCATGGGAAAACAGAGGAAAGTTATGATTGGAGGATGACACGGACGGACACACACACACACACACATCCCATGGGTGATAGCACCATAAAAGCCTCATCTGGAAGCACACTCTGTTGATTTGAAAGGGGGAAAAATGCCCCAAAGATTCCTATCCGTTGACTTGCAGATGTATGTATGTATGTATTTAAAAACAGTACAGGTGAGATCATAGCATTCTGAACTCAGCAAAGTTCCTCATCTTCAAAAGTGGGGAAAGGATATGCTCAACAGAGGGCAGGTGGAGGGAGTGGGGTATTTCCAGGAAGCCTGTAGATGCTCGTATCAGAAGGCTAAATCTGCTACTGGTTGGATGGATTCTATTTAATAGACTTTTGAAGTGCATATGGCAAAATAGTTTATAGAGCAGCATTTAAGTAAGAAGTGTGCCGTGCCTAAAGGAATAAGCTTTTAAAAGCGATGAAGCCTTTGTATTCATCTATAATGCCTTGGTGCAGTGCTGTACATTTCCTTTGTGATTTATCATAATTTCTCAGGTTAGTGCTTGGTCTGGACTCTGCTGGAATATTATTGAGCACGCAAGGCAGTTGCGCTTGCTTGATTTTGGCTATGGTTTTTAGCTTGGGGCTCTGAATTACATAACATTTTACATTTTTCTTTTACAAAGCCTGCTTGTTAGTTCAAATTCTGTGTGTTCCAGACCTTTTCTGTAACCACTTTCATATGACATTGTCTAATGTGTGGAATGATGCCCTTAAAGAGGTAGTCCAGAGATCTTCGAGCTGATCACAATCAGGGGTGATTTTTGAAGAATTCTCTACCGTTCTTTGTGATAATGAATTCACTATTTTTTCCAGACAGCCAGCAGAAAATGGTGAAGTCTTTGAGTGGCTTCACATCTTATAGGAAGTGTTGAAAAGCACATATGTAAGGAACTCACACTTCCTCTTTTGGCACTCCTGAGGTAACCCTGGAAGGGGACTTTTGCATTTTCTCTGTGGTGAGGTGGGCAAGCCCAGATACACATACAGCCCAGATAGATACACATACAGTCATGGTACCCCCTCCATCAAGCTTCAGACCTCATACAATTATTTTTCAGAAGCTCCTCTCGTTCTAACCGACTCTCTGGTTCTCAATACCAAGTGTCTTTTGTTAAAATCAATTTGGGCTATAATCAGTGGAGACTGGTGGCTCCAATGTTAATGGGGCAGTGAATCCACTCCAAGTTTCAGTCAGAACTCTAAAGGAGCTCTCCAAGGTGTGAAGCAGCGGAATCATCACCCCACTGACATTGGAGCCTCCAGGCTCCACTGGCTATTATCCTGTACCCACTTACCTGGGAATAAGCTCTATGGAACTCAACGGGACATACTCCTGAGTAGACACATATAGGATTGCAGGAGGTCTTGAAGATGCTGTGGATTGAACCTGGACCTTCTGCATGCAAAACATGTGCTCTGCCACTGAGCCATGGCGTTTCCCCTCAAACATCTTGGCCATGGTGGTCCTGACGAGTATAGAAGGGCATCACATATTATACTCTGGAGCTTTTTTCAAACACAGATTTCCTACACTAGATTTTCTCCATGATATGTCCATGGATACCTTGTTCTGGACATTACACCCGTGGGCAGCTCATGAATATTATCAGTTAAAAACTGTGTAAGTGCTGTTAAATGCAAACACAATGGATAGGAAAGTTATTATCCAACCGTCGTGCTTTGCTTTTGATTTAGGGGAAGAGCTTCTAGAAGACAAATATGGAATAGTTATGCAGACATGGTGGGTCTCCAGCTTCTATTATCCATAACGGCTGGCCATGCTGATCAGGGCTGATGGAGTCCAACAACATCTGGAGTGCCACAGGTTCTTCTCCCCTAGACAATCCAAGGACAAAAACCAACATAGTATAAATTTAGAAGTAATAAATTCACCTGCATTTCAAGTACAGTTTTCAGCTCTCTGGATGCAGCACTCTGAGCAGATTTTTTTTAGGGTATGCACAAATGCCATTGGGAAATGGCTGGGACAGAGGTTTTGTTGAATCAATAAATATTGTGGATTGAACTGTGATTTTAGAATAGTTGTTTTAAATGGATATTGTATTTATAATCTGTTTTTATGGTTTTTAAATTTTGTATATCTTTTTTTAATGTTCAGTGTTTTTAATTTTTGTAAACCACCCAGAAAGCTTCGGCTATGGGGCAGTATATAAACGCAATAAATAAATAAATAAATAAATTTAGATAATGGGATGGGCGAAGGGAATATTGTTCTTATTAAACAAAGGATGCCACCCCTACAAAATTCTAACTTCTAGAAATTCTAGATTTGTGCCCAATGGGAATGCTTTTAGGGAACACACAAATCAGTGAAAAAAATCTCTATGACTTCTCATTAAAATTGAAAATGTCAGCCTACCCTTTTAAAATACACTGCAGGATTCCATTACTGATTGAGCTTCCTTCTAAGGAATACTATCTCAAATCTCATTAAAACCTTAAATAATTTTCCACTGATGTTTATACGCCTTCTCTCCCCCATTTTGCCAAAAAGCCCCCCCAAAAAAATGGGATATAGTTATAAATTGGTAAACAAGTAGAAAATAAGTATGCAGAATGGAGGATATGAAATTCCTTTGAAAAACACACCAATATATCTCTTTCCTTGATTTCTTTCTTTTCTTTTTCACAAGCATTGTTATTACACGCACTGGGAAAGGTCCATAAGGATCTATTTGAAATGTGCCCAGTGCATTGGAGTTCTTTTTGTTTTAATATATAAAATAGCATACTTGCCCATACTATATCAGAAACACTCTGGGACCTCATACCTAAATTACTGCCTTTGCCCATATGAACCTACCAAGGGTTTTAAGATAATTTCCGGCTCTGCTCTCCAGTCTCTCTTCACATCAGCCTTCCTCAACCTGGCACCCTGGTTTCTGGCTGGGAATGATGGGAGTTGCAATCCAATACATCTGGAAGGCACCAAGTTGGGGGAGGCTATTTTCAACCATACCCATTTCGTGAGTATCAAACCAGGGCCTTTTCTGCAGCAGCACCAAGGCTATGGAATTCCCTCCCTGAGGAAATCCACCAGGGCCCCTCACTACGCACTTTTAAGTGTGCTTTGAAAACATTTTCTTTGCATGACCTTTTAATGATTCATTTCTGTGCATGCTGACTTGTTTGTTCCGTTTCAAGCTGTTACATTTTTTACTGTTTTGATTTTACAGTTGACTTTATTGTTTTATGGTGATTATCAATAAGCCATGCCAAACAGCTTTTCAAACTCCCCTCTGTGATTTGCAGTGTGGCATGAGGGGGCCTGTTTGCAAAACGCAAGGCTGGTGCGCAGTGCGTTGGGTCCTGGCCAATGACAGCAGGTATTCTCATTTTCAGAAAAGATGTGACTTGGCTGTCTCTTTAAAGTGTAAATTATTTCCAAATAGGAATCAGGTGTTTTCTTTTCCTTTATTGTTTTAGAAAAGTATGCACGTATAATTGTAACAAATATTTAATCATGGTGACATTTGAAATTCTTTAATTTTTTTAAGGACTGACATGGCAATTAAAAAGCACTTCTCTTTAGAAGGTTTATTTTGGCAACTAATAATCGTTCTTGCCATAAATAAATATGAAGGTGATACATGGACAGAAAGCATGCGGCAATATATAAAGGTCTCAGAAATGGGGTAGGGGAGAAGGATTTAATAAGAAACTAGAAAGGAACAAGGAGAAGTGTACGCACTAACAATTTGAGTCAACATGAACAAGAAAAGACTCCCTGAAGGGAAAAAGGTCCTTTTCTCATGACTTCTCTGTTTATTGATTCAGATGAAAGCAGATAGATTCCACACTGGGTTTGTTTATTAATTAGAACGTTGTTCAGATATTTACAATTTAAGCATTTGCATGTTAAAAAAACCAGAAGAAGCAAACCTATTGTTTTGACTGTCTCTTGTTTAGTCTACCTTGAATGCTTTAGAAGTTTACTATCAAAGGTTGGAGAACAGATGGAGAAATACAGAAGTATTGTCTCACTTCCCCCACCCCCACCCCAATAACTCAATGTCCTTTGTTCACTTACATGGTGATATTATAAAGTTGGTATCTTATTGTCTACTTTGTGCTAATCAGCTGTACAAATATTTTGCAGCATGTGCCTATTCAAATTCTAGTAAGTCGCCCCAAAATATCCATTACATTTACCCTGTTCAGATGAAACGCTGAGCCACGGTGGTTAAGCATTTTGAGCTAAACATTCTGACTTAGGGTGTCATGTGAACCATGGCTTAGCGTGTCATGTGAACCATTCCTAACCATGGTGGCTACATTACCATGGTTTAAACACGCTCACTAACCATTTGCTGCAAAAGGGTTAGTGGTGTAACCATGGCTTAGAGTGTTGTCTGAACAGGCCCATTCTTACACATGACTTGGCTAGTCTTAGTTTTTCACAACTGTTTTTGGCTGTGTCAAAAAACACCTCCCTTTACAACATTTGTTGGACAGCGCTTGCAAAACACTTGACTCTTCATTTACAATAACCTATTCTTACTCTGTTGTCTTCACTAATACTCAAGTGATATTATTTCATAGGCCACATACCACTATTAAATCATGCCTTTGCATGATCCCTGGTTGAGTGGAGTCACCAATGTGACTAAGAGGGCAATTCTATGGTCCCAGGGAGGGTGTTCCAGGAACCATAGAACTGTGCAGAATTTCCTCTCCAATGCTGTAAACAGAGCTCTGACCTCAGAGAGGGAAGTCTGAACACGGACTTGCTCTCCCAGCCACCATGGAATGCTCTGTGTTGCCGTACTCCCTCAGGTTGGTGTAAGTTTGTCCCTCCCATTGGTTTCAATGGGGAGATTTTTTTAAAAAAAGCAGAGAAAACACTAGGAACATTAGAAGCTGAGTGAGACCATAGGTCCATGTAGCCCAGTATTATGGACTGGCAGTAGCTCTCCATGGCTTCAGGCAGGATACAACTTACTTATGAACAGACATGGATATAGGGCATCTCCCATCTCCCTCATCTACTACTAGGAGAGGGGAGGGCCAATCTCATGTTGTTATTTGGCACTTACCCATTTTAGAGGGGGGGGGGAAATCTTTTTTTGTTTGTCCAATAAAGCCGAAGGAAGTTTGAAACACTTTCCTTTATGAATCAAAGTATCTGAAACTGCATATTTGCATATATTGTCTTTTAATTTATTACAATAAAATGCATGGAGTTGGAGCTTCCTTGCCCTGAATTGTTTCTACATTTGACTATAGCAATGCCACATACTAGCTTGCCCTTTGTGTGCATTTAAAAGGAGGGAGCAGATGTATCTGAGGCTCAAATCACAGATCAGTGAAACTAATGGGGATAATAATTGCTTTCAGTTGGCTTTAGATCAGACCCTAAGCACTTCAGCATTGTGGTCTCTCATCTATAAGTCCCTTCCAAAATAAACATATTTCAATTTATGTATTAGTGTTTTATTAAGGCAGACAGGTGGATGAGTAACTACTGCCAACATTTTCCCCACAGAAAATAAAGTTTTAATGAATTGTACTGTTACAGGGCATAGCATCAGAACAAATTGTTCCAAGACATGTGATGGATCTAGAAGTCAAAATTAGGCACTTGGGATGGTTTTTTTTTTTTAAAGAGAGAGATCTGGGGCAAAGTCCAGGAAGTTAGTCATAACCCCATGCCTTTCACTGAATTGCATCTATATCATGCAGTCAGTAAATAACTCATATTTGAATAATGAGTTATATAATTCTGCTTGATATCCTGCATATAATTTTAAATGGTCACAGACATCCTTCTGATTACAGTAGGATTCCGGGCTACTTGCCCATTATTTCTAAAAGACCGCTCTATATCCGAAGGTCCATACAACATCACACATATAATATTCACATCTGAAAAAAAAAGTTTTAAGGACATGAGAAAAGTCATGCTGAATCATACCCAAGTCCATCTAGTCCAGCATTCTGCTCACACAGTGGCCAACCGGCTGCCTGTGGAAAACCCACAAGTAGGACATGAGTGCAATAGCACCCTTCTGGTTATGTTCCCCAGCAACTGGCATACGTAGGCATATTGCCTCTGATAACGGAGGTAGCAGGCTACTAGTAGCCATTGATAACCTTATCCTCCATGAATTTCTCTATTCCAGAATGCCTCTGTATTCTGGAATTTTGCCTTGGATCCTGCTTCTCTCAGGGATGGATGCGTTATTTTAGTTTCAAACTTATTTTTCGGGGAACTTTAGAGATACACACAAATCCCAAGACTATGCCCATGACCTTCAAAAAAGTAATGTAAGAAACAGCTCTTGCAGACACTTAACTATAGAGAACAGCAGGCATTTGGCCACAATGGCATGATGGAGACACACACACACACACACACACACACACATCACAATAGGGTGCAAAGGCCAAATAACTTCCAAAAGACCATTTCAACAAAGGATCTCCTGTGGTTGTCCTCACTACCTAAGGTGAGATGGGTGGCGACTGCAGAGGGCACCTTCTCTGTTATGGTGCGTCTGTTGGAATCTCCTCCTACGGATGTTCACCTGGCACATGCATTCCTATCATTCTGCACTAGGCAAAGGTCTTTTTAATTCTCCCAGGCTTTTAATTACCTTGATTGTTGAAATGCTACTTTATCAGCATTTTACAGTATATTTTTAAGGATATTGGGCTGGATGCAGACTATGTTAGCTTCATTGAGTCCTGCTTGAAAGAAATAGAAGTTAAGACATGACTAACACGTGCCACTGCTTTAAGTGGGACCTAAGAGCAAGTAACTTAGAAGGATCCAACCCATTGTTTTTATTGATGCAGTAGAGTGCTCGTCTTCAATATTCCAGCCATGCCCCTTTCAAGATATTCCATTCCATTTCCCCACTTCAGAGCGTTTTTCCTCCAAGATTCCACGTGCATTAAACATGCTGTTTTGAGTTGTTTTCTTCCTAAGGTTCTCCTCCCCCAAAGATGTTTTGCACTTCTGCAAATCTTGAGGTTCCCTGAAGCCGGCTGATACCTTCCCCTTGCATGTGTAAAGTGTTGTTTTGGTTTCATAAGGATCCAGGCCCAGAAAATCACATTATTAGTATAAAAGATTTCACAAATCCCTTCAAGGTTTTTCTTCCCTAAAGAAATTATAAGAATTGAAGGTCTTACTATATTTGCGTTTACCATTTTAACTGAAAGAACTCACTTCAGCATCAGACAGATGTTCTGTGGATGACCATGAGGAGCATAGTAATGGCACCATATTCTGGAATGCTGTCCCCAAGGAGGCAGAAACTGGGTACAAGAATGCGTCTTAGGAGAAATACACATACATATCTTTCTGCAGACCTTTTAAAAAACCCGACTGATGTGGAAATGGGCTGAAACAAATGTAAGGTTGGAAAAATGAGAAACTGAGCAAAACTGAAATTTACAGATGTGTCTGTCTCTACTGATTTGCTGATTGTTGCTTTTTTTGTCCTCAAGTTTTGTGATATTGTTGGTATTTTTCTGGTTACCTTCATTTCCATGCTGTTTGGTACCTTGCATTTTCTTATAAAAGAAATGTGGGATGTAGTTGCTAGAAATAAATAAAGCCACATAAAAAAAATAAAGAACACTTTGTGGCAGGATAAAGGTACATTAAAAAATAAGGACACCTAAAAACAGCACATTTTCAAATCACACAGTCACAAAGTACCATCCTTTTCGTGCAATCAAGTCTACAAAGAGGTCATAACCTACCCACCCCTCTGAAAGTATTTATCTAGAGGAAGGTTTCCTGACCCACCAGCTCTGGGCATCCTGCCTTACACCAGTCGCTGAATAGCACCAACTTCCTCGTTTTGGTTTCCACCTTTGTTAAGGGTTCCCTTCCCTTAGCTCCCTGTTTTGCTCAATAAGCAATGACTCCCACAAGGTTGCAAAATTTTGCGGGAATACCATCCTGCCAACACTTAAGAAGAAACCTATTCCAGGAAATTTACTGAGATTTGCATGCACTGGAAATTCCAAGTTACACTAGGTTTTAATCTGTTGCAAACAGATTTTTACTGAAAAGGTTACACTGCATCCCACCTTTTGAGATTTTTCTCCTTCTGGGCCCTAAGACTTAGGGCCACTTCTCTTGAGATTGCTGTACTTGGACACCAATATTGAAGAACCGTGTCTTTTTGTAGATTCTACCTATTTACAATTGTCAGCTAAAAGATCCTAAACTAGTATGGTAACTAAGGCTGGACCAA
This sequence comes from Anniella stebbinsi, assembly GCA_029215795.1. Lineage (NCBI taxonomy): Eukaryota > Metazoa > Chordata > Lepidosauria > Squamata > Anniellidae > Anniella > Anniella stebbinsi. Next base: position 217,559,789 of record JARDYH010000002.1, read on the forward strand.
AAGGTTGTCAATGAGAACTTTCAACTGAATTTGGGGGTGGGGGGATGCAAAAAGTAGGCCCTTTGCCTAGCTTATCTTAAAAAAAAATCTGCCAGTTTCACAGTGATAACAGTGGAGTTGTTGCCAGTGAAAGCAGTTGCCAACTGCTTTTTTTTATTTCCAAGAATGATGGCTATCAGCCCCACCCTGTAATTCCCTTGGAATGATGCTGCACAACAATAGGCTGACCATATGAAAAGGAGGACAGGGCTCATCTAACTTTAACTGTTGTAGAGAAAAGGGAATTTCAGCCAGTGTCATTTGTATGCAATTAGTTCCTGGTGAAATTCCTTCTTCATCACAACAGTTAAAGTTGCAGGGGCCCTGCCTTCTTTTGTATATGGTCACTCTAGTATAGTGCCTGCAACTTTAACTGTTGTAATGAAGAGGGAATTTCACCAGGAATTAATTGCATATAAATGATACTGGCTGGAATTCCCTTTTCTCTACAACTGTTAAAGTTACATGAGCCCTGACCTCCTTTTCATATGGTCAGCCTACACAACAACATTGTATTGTTCTCAAGGGAATTATGGGAAATTAAAACAGCAGCCAACAAGCTGCTATTTTGCCACTCTGCTAAACAGGCCATCCCTTTCACCCCTCCTAAAAATTGCCAAAATCCCCGCCCCACATTTTATTGCCAGTGAAACATACCTGCTAAAGGAAAATCTTGGGCAACCTTGTGGGAGTCATTGCTTGTTGAGCATAACATAATCAGCTACTGTGTTGCTATACATAGTTCCTACGTACTGGGTTTTTAAAAATGTCAAATGATCAAATAGTGAGTACCAGTGGCTTTTATCCTGCCTACATCCTCAAATTATCATCATTAGGCACTCTGTTGCTCAAATCCACTCATGTTGCATTTAAGTGCTAGCCTGGTAGCCACAGGTGACCAGGAATTGGATACAGGCGAGTGCATGGAATTCCATGCAGATGACCGATCAGGCAGACAGAGGGTGGAGTGCTCTGTCCCATCTTTGCACCAACCAGCATAGAAATGCAGCTCTCGATCCCTCACCTGCAAGCTCCCATCTGGCAAAAACTTTTCTTTTTTTTTGCAGACTAATAAATTTGAGGGCTTATTTAAGTTGGGGGGCTTATGTGTTGTTTATGCACTGGGTTTTTAAAAATTCTTATTTGTATTTAAAATGTTTTAAAATGTTTTAATTTTCAGCATGTTTAATTACATTTTTTAACTTTTATATATCTCCATTTATTTGTTTTAAGTGTACATGTTTTAATCTGTAAAGCTGTCTTGAGTCCCAGTATGGGGGAAAAGGCAGAATACAATAATAATAATAATAATAATAATAATAATAATAATACATTAGCGAGAGACATTCCCTTTCCTGCCCTCAGCACTACTGCTAACCATGTGCCGTCATACACAACACAAATCTTTCGAGTTCAATAGCCACATTCTCTTTTCCCAGTGTAATTCATCATCTGCCCCAAAGCTATTCAGTGACAGCTAGCACTGTCCTGGGATCTAACTTGAGCCACAGTCACTACTGCTGAGAAGCAACCCTGGAAGACGCCCAGCACAGGTCTGGCTGCTTGACAAACAGTTGGGAAGCAGCATAGCAGAAGCAGGTGGTGTGTTCACCATGGAGGATGTGACCCTTATCAAGTTTGACAAGGGAGGGTGCCTGGGGTGCCAGTCATGTGCCAGGGAGGCAAGATGGGTAGCAATTTAATTGTAACTTGGGTGTGCAAATACTGAAGGCTGATCCTAGAAGAGAACACAGAATGCATAAAAAAAAAATCTTCTGAGAACCATAAGAGAAAACTGTTTGAAAAACAGGACCAATAAGCTTATTCATTTCCTACGTACTGGATTTTTAAAAATGTCCAGTGATCAAATAGTGAAACAAAGATGCCGTATACGAGTCAAAATAAGCCACCAAACAAAACTCTGGCAGCAAAGAAGTAACACCTGAGGGTTAATCAAGCAAAGTGCCACAAAGTTGGTTTTCTGTAACGAATGTTCAAAGGCTTAGCAGAAACAGCTTCCCAAAATTCTCCACCCTAATTGTAAGTGGTGAAATATAAGGGGAGCATAATTCTCAACCAAATATTTCCCCAATTTGGGGATAGGGGCAATAGAATACTCTAACGATTCTAAGAAAAACATTTCTAAGGAAATTCTCCCCCAAGAAATGTTGGCTCATTTAATGAAAGTATATTGGTAGATTGTACTGTTGGAAGAATAATGTGATGGGTTAAGAAATGAAGTCTGGAAGGAGTAGAGGCCAATCATATTGCTTCCTTCAACAATACTGAACAACATTCAGACTGTATCCAAGGTTAGACCCAAAATTCCCAATTCCATTCATGGGCAGAGGAGCTGGAGAGCATTTTGCCATAGGTTCTCTAGCAACTGTAGCAATGGCTACTAGTAGGGGTGTGCACGGACCCCCCGGATCGGATCGGGACCCGGATCGGGACCTCCAATTTTGTCCCGGACCGGTTCGGACAAAATCGGAGGCCCCCCGGACCGGATCGAGTCCGATCCCGACCCAAAAATCGTACATTTTGGGATCGGCCGCCATTTTTTTCCCCATAGACTTGCATTGCAATGCAAGTCTATGAGGAAAAAATGGCGGCGGGTGGGTAAGGGGGGGCCTAACTCCCTCCCCCCCCGGGGCCGTCCGCTGTGGACGGCCCCGGCAGGTAAGCCCCCTCCCCCGCGCTCCCTACCCCCCCTGGGGCCGCCCGCTTCCATCCGCTGGCGCCCGCGGGCGCCAGCGGATAGAAGCGGACGGCTCCGGGGGGGGGTAAGCCCCCTTCCCCGCCACTGCTTACCTTCTCGGCCCGTCCGCTCCCGTCCGGCGCCGGCGGCTACTACCAGCGGGCTCCGCGGCCTACTCTCGAGTAGCGCGCCGGGTGATGACATCACCCGGCACGCCACCCTGGAGCAGGCCGCGGAGCCTGCTGGTAGTAGTAGGCGCCGGCGCCGGACGGGAGCCGCCGGGCCGGGCAGGTAAGGGCCCCCCTCCCCCCTCCGCGCGCCCCCTCCTCCCCTCCACGCACCCCCTCCTTACCTTCCCGGCCCGGCGGCTCCCGGCCGGCGCCGGCGCCTACTACTTCCAGCAGGCTCCGCGGCCTGCTCTAGAGTAGCGTGCCGGGTGATGACATCACCCGGCGCGCCACCCTAGAGCAGGCCGCGGAGCCTGCTGGGAGTAGTAGGTGCCGGCGCCGGACGGGAGCCGCCGGGCCGGGCAGGTAAGGGCCCCCCTCCCCCCTCCCCCCTCCGCGCGCCCCCTCCTCCCCTCCACGCACCCCCTCCTTACCTTCCCTGCCCGGCGGCTCCCGGCCGGCGCCGGCGCCTACTACTTCCAGCAGGCTCCGCGGCCTGCTCTAGAGTAGCGCGCCGGGTGATGACATCACCCGGCGCGCCACCCTAGAGCAGGCCGCGGAGCCTGCTGGGAGTAGTAGGCGCCGGCACCGGACGGGAGCCGCCGGGCCGGGCAGGTAAGGGCCCCCCTCCCCCCTCCGCGCACCCCCTCCTCCCCTCCACGCACCCCCTCCTTACCTTCCCTGCCCGGCAGCTCCCGGCCGGCGCCGGCGCCTACTACTTCCAGCAGGCTCCGCGGCCTGCTCTAGAGTAGCGCGCCGGGTGATGACATCACCCGGCGCGCCACCCTAGAGCAGGCCGCAGAGCCTGCTGGGAGTAGTAGGCGCCGGCGCCGGACGGGAGCCGCCGGGCTGGGAAGGTAAGGGCCCCCCTCCCCCCTCCGCGCGCCCCCTCCTCCCCTCCACGCACCCCCTCCTTACCTTCCCGGCCCGGCGGCTCCTGGCCGGCGCCGGCGCCTACTACTACCAGCAGGCTCCGTGGCCTGCTCTAGAGTAGCGCGCCGGGTGATGACATCACCCGGCGCGCCACCCTAGAGCAGGCCGCGGAGCCTGCTAGTAGTAGTAGGCGCCGGCGCCGGACGGGAGCCACCGGGCCGAGAAGGTAAGCGCCCCCCTCCTCCCCCCCCCCGCTGTCCACTTTCATCGGCGGGCGCCCGCTGGCGCCCGCCAATGGAAGCGGCGTTGGGCGCCAGTGGGCGCCCGCCGATCCGCCGATCCGCCGAACCGGTTCGGAGCTTTTCCGGACCGGTTCGGATTGGATCGGCCGATCCAGCTGCGGGATCGGAAATCGGATAATTTATCCGATTTCCCACTGGACCGGACTCGGATCGTGGATCGGGTCCGATCCAGTGCACATCCCTACTAGTCCTGATGGCTATGTGCAACCTCCAGTATCAGAGGCAGTAAGCCTGTATACACTAGTTGCTGGGGAACATGGGTGAGAGGGTGCTGTTGTACCGTATCCTGCTTGTGTGTCTCTGGTTGACAGCTGGTTGGCCACTGTGTGAACAGAGTGCTGGGCTAGATGGACACTAGGTATGATTCGGCATGGCTCTTCTTATGTTCTTATATTCTAACTCCATTTGGGGGAGCCTGATGTGTGTGGGGGGGAAATATCAGAACTTTATTTTCTGAGAAATTTCAGCCCAGCTATACATTTCCTGAGTGATACAGATCACCTAGCAAAATTAAGCCCAATGTAAGTATGCCAAATGGACATGTACAGAGCATTTGTAGGCATAGTTCAGATACATACTCAGGCCAAATATTCTGTTTCTGTAGGGTGACCATATGAAAAGGAGGACAGGGCTCCTGTATCTTTAACAGTTGCAAAGGACAGGGAATTTCAGCAGGTGTCGTTTGTATGCATTCAGAACCTGGTAAAATTCCCTCTTCATCACAACACTTAAAGCTGCAGGAGCCCTGTCCTCTTGACCATGTACAAAAGAGGGCAGGGCTTCTGCAGCTTTAACTCTGTGATGATGAAGAAATTTCACCAGGTTCTGCATATATACAAATGACACCTGCTGAAATTCCTTTTTCTATGAAACTGTTAAAGATACAGGAGCCCTGTCCTCCTTTTCATATGGTCAGCCTAGTTTCTGCAGTAGAGCAGGAAGGGATATCACAACACAATGCATAAAGTAACGAGGGCATTTCATGCAGTTGTCCATACACCTAAAGACCTGAATTGCATAAATTCCGTCCCCACTTTTGTGGGGAAAGACTTGCACGATTCATGTTGTCTTCCTTTATGGATGAGATCTTAAACAACTGGTCTATTATCTGTGAATATTGAATTCAGGTTCCACACAGGTGTTGACAATGTAATTGATTTATTTATAGCATTATCTATGACTCCTAGACAGAGCTCCTAACACAGGTCTGAAAAAGGTCTCTTCTAGTTTCTCCAGAGGCCAAGGTTCTTTCAGGGAACCATGGAGAACCTCCAGCCCATGAACACTTGGGAATCCAACATTTCTGAAGCCACATCCCATTGCCTTTGATCTGAGCCAGCGTCTCAAGGCACCAATTCAGCCAAGGGCCAACTTCACCTGCTCTTCACATTTCCTGATTGGGGAAGTCAAGGGACAGGTAAAACAAATTGTCTCTGGAATGTGAGTGAATGGGGTGAGTGAATGGGGGAATATACAGTTGAACAAGGCAACAAGCACGTCAGAGTCATATGCCAGGAGTAGAGGTGGCCCTATCTACTTTGAGTATGGTCTCGCCTACCACAGACCCCAATATGCTTTTCCTGAGCTCAATTTGACCAATGGGCTGAAAAAGATCCACCACCACCACCCTGCCGCCTGAAGGGATAGCACAAAATAAATCCACTGTGCTTGAAGATTATGTAGATAAAGGGGGAAAACCCTGTGCATCTTTAAAAGTGGCCACCTTAATACAGCCCAGAAAAAAAAATCACCTGAACAATGTGTAACTTGTAGAGCAATTTCGGAATTAAATTTATTGCTTTTATTTATTTGTGCATTCATGCTTGTTATTTAACTTGAAATATGTGCTTTTTGCACTCATTTTAGACATGTTGGTTCCCTGGGAACAGAGTTCACAGAGAAAAATCAAATCTAAAGAAAGGTTTACCTTAACTAAAGGTGTACAGAGATTTTAAATGTTATTTTGTTAAATTTAACAGCTGGAGACTTGCTTTCCAAGCAATAACTGAACTTTAACCCGGTTACTCTTAACTATAGGTGTCTCTTAATCTAGGGTAACCAGATAAAATCCAGGTCAGGGCTCATGTAACTTTAACAGTTGTAGAGAAAAGGGAATTTCAGCCAGTGTCATTTATATGCAATTAGTTCCTGGTGAAATTCCCTCTTCATCACAACAGTTAAAGGTGCAGGGGCCCTGCCTTCTTTTGTATAGGTTCACTCTAGTATAGTGCCTGCACCTTTAACTGTTGTGATGAAGAGGGAATTTCACCAGGAACTAATTGCGTACAAATGACACTGGCTGAAATTCCCTTTTCTCTACAACTGTTAAAGTTACATGAGCCCTGACCTGGATTTTATCTGGTCAGCCTATCTTAATCCCTTCCTGATTTGTTACAGGCATATCACTGTACTTTAGCCTGCACTTAGGTTTATAAAGGTGTACAGAGACTTTTTTGTGTTATATTTCATTTTGCTCCAATTTACAATTAATTATGTTTAATTATACTTGATATTTGTATATTAAAAATAAAACTTTATAGTACAACATTGTTATGGAAGTTAGCCTAATTCTCCCCCCCCCCTTTTTCTTATGTAATAACTTCCACCATCGTTCTCCTTCAGTACCTGCTGTGTAAGAATATATGACAAAGAGAGTAAGTGGAAGGTAGGGAGAGGGCTGACAACAGCTTTACTATGTGGGATATGTATGAAAGTACCACATTCAGCTGCAGAGCCTTATCTTTATGGAGGACAGCACATCTATTCAACAACATACAAGGTGCAATTAGATGGGATGGCAGCGAATCTGGGGGCAGGGGAGTGCTTTAGGGGGAGAATTGTGGGCAGGAGATAGATTTGCCTCCTCCCTTTCACACGGGATTACCTATTACACCTCTTTATAGCCATTTGGCATGGCCATCCTCTAACACAAGTGTGCCACTATTCACTTTAGTTGGACACTACAGTAAGCTATGATAGAAATAGATGCAACAATTTGGGAAGGCATAAACAGAACAAAACAAAAACAAACAAAGTAATTGAAATTTTTTGGGTTCTACAGTGTAAGTACTTATTAAATATACTTTTACACCGCTGCCTCTTTAAAAAATATTAGAACAATTCACTTGCCTTTTTTGAAGATACCAAGAGAAACAGTAGTAAACTATCGTTAAATTCCCTGCCAGCAATTTAACTCCAAAATATTGGAGGCCAAGTGTGTGAACCGTACAGCAAGGGAGACACATTCAGCAGTAAATCTGGGGTAAAAATTAAGATTCCTGTTCTGCATCATGAGATTGTTCACCTGTGGAATCCCATAGGCATAGTTTCTTTTGTCTTGTTCAGATCTATATGAAACTACTGATTTAAAGTGATGAAGATAATATAATCAGAAAGTGACAAAACAGCTGGATTTTTCCTAATTATATATACAACTCCAAAGATGGAAACCTCAGGCCCATTGTCCAAACTAAGCCATTTGCTCATTTCTACATTCTGCTGTTTTTCCAGGGCACTTACTAATTTGGTGGTGCCATTAGACAGAAGCCTCCAAGCTCACAGTCTTCCAAACATCCAATCCAGGCTGTTGTTAGCATGCCGGGAGGAACATAGGGCACATTTTCATCTGCCACTCCTCTTTTTTAAAAAAATTCCAACCAACTAGCTGGTGGGTCTTTGAGCCCCTCTAGCTCATTTGCTGGCAGTGGGTGGGAATGCGCAACAGACAGGCCATAGGATACTTCGGTTCCCAGCCTCTCATCTCCCTGCCCACCATCTCATCTTCTTTTTACCTTCCCGAAAGCTGTCTAAAGTTGTGTCCTTTCCAGAGCAGCTACAAGGGGAGGGATCAGATCCCAGAATCCCCTCCCCAGGTCGTAGCAGGGTCTACGGCTCAGAAGGGGGACTCTGAAATATCCTATGATCCCTGGAATGCTCTCCAGGATGAACGGATTACTCTTACTCTCTTTCCCATGATGTGTCTGGCTGCTTGAGATGAACAGAGGCCTCCACTGATATTTTTTATCATTGACAACTTAGGCATGCCTAACTTTGCGTAAGATGGCAGCCACAGTCTGAAACGAAGTACATATCTGTGGGGCAGGGGGAGGTGCATGCAGATAGGATTGTAGATACTTGTGTCAAAGAAAATGTTTGTATCCATACATATGCTTTTTGATGAAGCACCACTATTGAGCTTGAAACCAGCACGTTCCTCCACATCATAACTTGGTACCTACCATATTGTTGCAAGTTATACATTTGTAACTTCATGAAAGAAAATGGAGTGATTGTTGACATCTAAGAAGCACCTCTTAAGTATAAACAACGCTCTCAAAATTCAGAACATTTGCAATATAAAACAAGAAATGAGAGTCAAATAAAAAAGAACAATGATGTGTGCTTGCAATAAGAACATAAACATGAGAAAAATGTGAAAGAAATAAAGAAATCTTGCCATGAGTTACAGAATTAAGTGAGCCAACTGCATAGAGACTGTAATCAAGAGAAGAGCTCCAAAGAAAGCCAAATGAGCAACAGCATAATATTTTAGGAAAGCAACTAGCAAGGACTGCTGTGTGTAAAAGAGCAAAGCCACAAACAGCACGTACATTGCAGAAGGCAACAAAGACACACCATATGGAGAGGAAGAAAAAAATATTCTTAACACATTTGTGTTTAATAACAAGGCAATGGCAATCATAGCAAACAAAGAACAAATAAAACATTTGTTACACATCAGGAAATCTGTTTGTTTGCAACTTGATGTGAAATTTTGAAATAAAATAATTAATCTTTGGCATATTACATAATTTGTTACCGCATACCACAAGTTACAAGTAATTTCCAAGGAAAGAAGTTTATCTATGTATGGGCATTATGAGAATTTGATTCTGTGGCACTGTGAAAAAAATAAACCCAAGAGTGTTTGAACGAAGGCAAACATTTTTTTCCTTTTCAACAAACAGTGATAATTTAAGGCTACACAATAATACATATTGTTTTGTTTTCATAGTCAAGAGCCTATTTATTCAGATGCATGAAGTGGCAGGGAAGGGTGCAGGATTGGATAACTAGACCAGAAGTCACACCAGTAAAGCAATTGGTTGGCTATAGCTGGGGCTGATGTCGGGACTCCAGGTCCAGCCAATAATAGATCTGGCAATATGCTTGGTAGACCTGAAGTGTTCAGTTTTAGTTATATGGGAAAATGTAAATTTCATTCACACGCTGATGCTGATCTGCATAGATGGGATTATTTATTATCATTTGGCTACATCTTAATGGCTAAACATACTAGACATTAAAACCAGCAAAATGAATAAAAATACAGTGGAGAGAATGTACGGAAATAAGAAAGCAGCACAGGGTCTGGAGAAAAGTAGAGAGAAGGCAAGAACAGAAAAAATGACTGGATTAAAATATGCTACAACTCAATTAGTCTCCAAACTTAATTTGGCACAGGAAGGGTGAAACCTGATATGCATCTGGGAAGAAAATCTGCCTCTAGGCCAGGATGAGCAGCCTCTTTTGGGCTGTGGCCATATTTGGCAATTTTGGAAACTGTTTGGGGCACCACCACAAAATGGCTGCCATGGGAGGTATGGCAAAGGACAAGTAATGTGCCCAATAGACTGAGCACAAGGCAGAGGTGGGGTCTGAGCCCCATCACACTAACCAACTCCTTTGAATCCACAGTTTTCAGCACTAACAGAAACCTGTTTCACAGTAATTTCAGCCGATGGTAAAAAATAAATGTTAATTTTTTTAAAAAAAGTGGGATGGGTAGGGATCCAACAAAGGTTTCTGGCAGTGCATCAGTGCTCATGGGCACCACTACTTACCCCTGGAGTAAGTCATTACTCCGCCTACCTCCAAGCTCTGTGTGGGGCAACACACCAACCCCTGAAACATCACACCAACCCTACTTCAACTCACCCTCTGGCTATGGTCCCTAGTCAGCAGCAGGCAGGGCCAGTTGTGATGTGTGAACAACAAAAAAAGAAGCACTGTTTGCTATGAGGAAAGCAGAAATGGAAGCACCAAAATACAGGAATACAGTAAAATTCCTTCCTAATCCCATCAACAAGCTGGTAATGTGTAGTGTATAGAAAGGAGAACAGTGGCTAGAAGGAATGAGTAGATGGGCAGGCAAGCTAGCAACTGGCCTGCTAGGTCCCTAATTTATAGCCAAGGAGCAGACCAGAGGGAGAAAACTCACTCTCTGGTCTACTACCATGCCTTGCAGCTTGCGAGCCAAGCCCAACTGATTGGATCTCTGGAGTCAAATGGATATAAGATGGCTGAGCAACTTAACCTGATGTTGGCAGCACAAGCATCAGCCTCCAATTTTTGGATTACTCACCGCAACTCCTCCTCCTCGGCACTGGACCCAAAGAAGCTCCCTCAGTAAAGTGAGGATAACAGCAAATGATAAGTTGCTCACAATGCATATTCTGGCCTTTAGGTCAGAAATGGGAGAGATTTCATCTTAAAGGTCTATGAGAATTGCCTGGGCAATGACGTCAGTAATATGGACTTTCCAGGTAATTCTGAATTGGAATATTTTCAAATATCTTCAATTGTTTGAGTTCTGCTTTTAGCCTGTTCATTTGACTTATATTTAGTAAACCTGACAGCAGGGCCTGTCTTCTATTTTTATTGATGTGAGACACTTTGGGAGACACTGGCTGCCTCTACACGAGAGGTTTAAAGCTCTTTCAAGTCTCATTAAAAATTTTACCTCTACATGAGCGGAGCGCAAATCGGGAGTTGAGGCGCATTATCTATCCTCAAATGCACGTTAAATAGTGAGTTTTATTTTGCTGTGGCCGTTAAAGCGCATTTTGACTATGTGAACAAGCGATTCTCTGCATTAACTACTTCTAAAGCGCATTTCAAACAACCGGTAAGGCCACCAGTTGTGCGCTCAATTACCTCCTGCGTACAGTCATTTACCATAAAGCGCTTCCGAGAAGATGCACATAATCGGAGAACCAGGCGTCAAACCGAATTCTTGTAGAGGGGGTCTCAGTCTGAAAGGAGGGATAAAAATGCAGCAAATAATATACAAACAAAGGTATTTCCCTTTTTACACTTTTATATGCCATATAAATATCCAATAGGTGAAAGATGTTCAATATATATATATATATATATATATATACACACACACACACACACACACACACACATATATATATATATATATATATATACATAATCTACACAGCAATTTTAGCAGGAGGCGACGACCGGCTGAGGGTGGTTGGGATTGGGCAGGGGTACCACTTTGTAGACTAGGCAGCACATTCAGTGCAAAAGCTCCAGTGCATACACAGAAAGCTCACAGGCACAGGAGCATTGCCAGTGGCATTTCCGCCACCAGTAAGTCCTAGAACAGGCAGTTCTGGGGGTGTGCCAGGGGGTGGCCCTGGATCCACAAGCCCCTTACTTCCCCCCAACGGTCCCCAGATCAGGCCCCTAATCTGCATCAGCTTGGTGATGGCATAAGTATTTTCTCTCCCATTGCACTAAATGAGAGGGGAAAGGGGGGGGGGGAAGGAAAGGAATGAATTGCTGGGAGAAAATGTCCACTCTCACCTAGCTCCTCTTACATGGAAATACATCCCATTGAATTCAATGGGATTTACTTCTGGGTAGGGATGTTTAGGATTGCTACGTACAAGTTATATTCAAATTCAAACCTTTACTTGGAAATTATTTTTAAATTAGTCTTTGTAAATATTTTCACAGTTCGTTAGCATACGCTTTGCTTACAGTTCATATTTTGAAGGGGGGGAGACTTAAGGCACTGATAAGTTAGCCTACTAATTTTAGCATGTCCTAACAGTTGTGCATCATATGTTACCTCTAACAGTCTATTTCAACTTTCGCTGGGAGCTAAATTCCATTAAATTCATTCATTACGTTTTCTTCTCATTATTTCCCAATGTCTCTTATACCAAGGACATACCACTTAATTATTGTGAACTGCTGTCGTACATAACTATTACTTCCAGAGTAAACAACGAACCTTGGAAAGTATCATGTGTTCCCACAATAGATGAATGGTAAAACAAACTGTATGAGCATGCAATCAGGACAAAACTAACGATATTTAGGCAAAAATTAGAAAGCAATAAGTTAATAAGCTTATTTATCAGGGGCAAAATGAGGTTAATGCATTCAAAAGTGAGTCTCACGTATTTAATTTGCTGTAGTAAACTGTACAGACTGCTAATGAAGTCTATAAGTTGTTGACATATATATTTTATTTTAAAAATAATTAAATATATTTTAAATATTTACAAAATGGTGCCAAATCAGTTTGAAGTTGTTACTCATTTACCATACTTATTCCACATGAACAAAAAAATAAGAAATCTTAGTAGGGACAAACATGAAAAGTTAGAAATTTTAAGCACAATGCTGAAGAGAATTGGGGATGAGGCTGAGGAATTTACATGGGGATGGGGGGGAAACATTCATATGAAACTGTTTCAAACAACTTTTCATTGATGAGAGTTGCTAGAGCCAAAAGAGGAAGGGAAATTGATCATAGCCTTTTTGTTCCCTGTTAGAGGTGTGTGCCAATCCCTCGATTCATCTCGGACTTGGAAAACTGCCTGCTTCTTCTGCTCAGACCAATTCAGAGTCAGTCCACTTCGACCCAGTACCTAACTCAAGCTGAAATTTGGAAATCCAAGGGGCCGTGCAAACCAGGGCAGGTGGGTGTATGAAAATGGCAGCACCAGAAACCGTCTGAAGGGGATTGATGCATGTCCTTATATACTACATAGCGCCGCAAGTGAGTCATGTCTATACGGTAGCTAAGCGTTATGGAGCAGGAATGTGTCTCTTTTTTAAAAAATACTCTTTAAGGCATGGTGCACAATGATGGTACTGTATAAAACACCAATATAAAATACTAATTCTTTACAAGCTTAACCTATCTTTAGAGACCTATTTAACTTAAACTGCATATTAAAAAATGACACAAATCTAAGAATACAAGTATATTTGAGCCCAAAGGCATCCATGTTATAACAGTGTGATTTACATTTGACGGTACAAATTCCTAAACAACAAGGAAAAATCTTTTCCCAAAGAACAGTCTATAAGCACATTTGCACTTGTGTTTGCTACTATGACAAAGTACAGTTTTAAAAACTGCAGCCAGCTGACACCAACTCCCAGCAGCAATGCTTACCTGCTGCAGGAAGGGACACTCTGCAATCAAGCAGCTATCAGCAATGTGTACCATTTGGTTAAAAACCCATGGCCACTGCATATTTAAAGGTAAGACCATCCCCTTTAGGAATGCCTTTAGGAATAAGCAATGGTCTTTAGGAATGTTCAGAAGCTGGGGGCGGGACTTCTAAACATTCCTAAAAGCCATTGCTTAGAATACTAGCAATATTTTATCACCTCGTCCCACCTCTTGGGTGGCTCTCAATATTTATAACATATTACACACATAAATGTCTTCTAAGTTGCTGATTCTGACTCCTACTGCTTTATATGGCTTAAATTGTAGAAGGGGCAGAGGATTCTTGAAGCTAAACTGCCATGTGTTTCTCTGCCTTTTCAGTGGTGGGGCCCCAGTTGTGGAATGCCCTCCTTAGAGAGGTTCTTTAGGCACCTTCACTGTGGTCTTTTCACTGCCAGGTGAAAACTTTTTTATTCTCACAGGCTTTTTAAGGTGCAATCAACTCCCAGCATGCCCCAGTAAGCCATGCTGGTTGGAGCATGCTGGGAGTTTTAGGTCCTTTTTTAAAATCTAAAAATGCAAAGGATTACGCCAATAGTCCTTCAGTTTTAAAAACTGTGTTAGTTCATTTTTAGATCTTTGCAGGGCTGCTTTTACTTTTATTAATGTTCACCCACATCAGCATGCCCGCACTTTAAGATCAGACAGAGTGAGCCTTCTCATTTGCCCATCTGTGAGAGCAGTTATGTGAGAGCAAGAAGGCCTTCTCTGCAGTGGCCCCACACCTTTAGAACAAGTTGTCATTGGAGGTCCACCATGCTTCATCATTGCAGGCTTTTAAGAAGGCCTTGAAAACCTATTATTTTACCTTGGCCTTCTCTTGAGATGATTGCTGTTGCTGCTATTGCCATTGTTGTTACTTTTATTGTAGTTTTTATTGCGATTTTATTGTTTATGCTTTTATCACTTTTAATATTTAAAATGTTTTATGTAGTTTTATTGCTGTAAGCCGCCTTGGAAGGGCTTCTGCCCTGAAAGCCGGCCAAATTTTTTAAAAAATAAATAAATAAATAGTTTTCACTTCAGTTTTTATTCTATTGTTTTAAAGCTTTTATGTTATGCTTTGTTATGTTTGGGTATTTTATGGTTTTAAGTTTTGTTCTGTGAATTGCCCAGATAGCTTTGGTTATTTATTACACATTAGAAATATAATTAAATAATTTGTCCCCTGATTCCTGCAAATGAGTGGTAGAAGAGCAAGGAACTTTCACTCCTTCTTTTGCTATCAGATACCATAATGTATTATCTTAACATGTTATAATTGCATTTATTTCCATTTTTGTATTCCATTTTGTTGGTGTTAGCAACTGTGGAAGCTTTGAAAGATATTAATATTTTAAATATATAAACAATGCAAAACAAGGAGGCTATGGGCATTTGTGCCAGCTGCCCCTATCCGTGTTGACATCACTGACATCAAAGAAGTGCACACAGGACAGCAGCCTTAGTTTTGCAAAGTATCTGAAAATATTTGACCTGCCCTATAAAATGTGACCAGCCAGCACTGCAATCGCAAGATAGTACCGGCGCTATCTCCTGTTCCCTGTATCCTTCTTAAGAATAAAAGAGCAGTGCCAAAGGTCCATCTAGTCCAACATTCTGTTCACATAGAGGGCAACCAGCAGCCCACAGGAAACCCACAAGCAGGACATGAGTTCAATGGCACCCTCCCACCCATGTTCCCCAGCAACTAGCATACATAGGCCTACTGCCTCTGATACTGGAGGTAGCATATAGCCATCAGTTCTAGTACCCACTGACAGCCTTCTCCTCCATGAATTTGTCCAATCTGCTTTTAAAGCTACCCAAATTGGTGGGCATAACTACATCCTGTTGTAGTCAATTCCATGGTTTCACTATGCACTGTGTGAAATACTTCCTTTTCTCTGTCCTGAATCTCCCACCAATCAGTTTCATTTTATTATTCAATAATAATGAGATAGGGAAAAAAGTCTCCCTATCCATTTTCTCCACACCATGAATAATTATGTATACCTCTACCATGTCTCCCCTTACTCACTTTTTTCCAAAGCTAAACAGCCCCAGACATTGCAACCCTTCGTCATAGGGGAGTTGCTCTATCCCAATGATCATTTAAGGGTGCAACCCCATGTAGGTTTAGCCAAGAAAAAAGGTCCTACAACTCCATGCAGGGTGAGGAATTCCAGGGGACTTCCCCCCCCCCCCCAGTTGCTCTTTCTCTGCACTTTTTTCCAGCTCTACAATATCCTTTTTTTTCAGGTGCGGCAACCAGAACTGTACACAATATTCCAAGCGTGTTGGCATCATAGATTTGTGTAAAGGTAGTATGTTCTCCGCAGTTTGATTTTTGATTCCTTTCCTGATTATGAGTAACATAGAATTTGCTTCCCCCCCCCCCCCCCAACAGCAGCCGCATACTGGGTCGACGCTTTCATCGAGCTGTCCACCACAACCCCAAGACCGCAACCCCACAACTTCCCATCTTCTTTCAGTGCCAATAGTTGTACACCAAATGTCAGTTCATTCGCGTTGGTCATTCAGAAGCAGCTCTGCCTGTGTGTGTGTGTGTGTGTGACCCCAATTATTTTTTATTAAAATGGAAGTGGCTAATCGCGGGAAGGGGGAGCCCCGACTAACGGAAACCCTGGTCAGCGGGTCACAACATTAGAGACTGAGGCGCTCTCGCTTATACATCGGCCACTTCTCGCGCGCTCACACAGCTTCGCGCGCCTGAGGAGACCCCCCCCCTCTCTCTCCCTCTCTTCTGCCCCTCCCATTGGGCGCTCCCCCCGTTTAAAAGGGAGCCCCCCCTCGCTTTCCCAGCCGCTCTCTCAGTGTCCCCCCTCCCCGCGCGCTAGAGAGTACCTGCGTGCGGCAAGCAGGGAGAAACTTTTCCCTCCTGCCGGTTCAAACACGCTGCCGTAAAGCGGCCGTCTCCCCTGGCAACAAGGTTCCGGCGGCCGAGCACTAGGTGTAGGAAGGTGATGTAAAAAAGAAAAAAAGAAAAAAAAGAAACACAGACACACCAAACCACCCAGTGTCGTAAACCAGGTCCGGGCGGGGGTTGAGGGGGGGGAGAGCAGCGAGGGGGAGGGGGGGAGGAGGTGACTGGAGCATTTAGACACAAGCGAGAGGATCATGGCGGATGGCCCCAGGTGTAAGCGCAGGAAGCAGGCGAACCCGAGGCGCAATAACGGTCAGTCAGCTCCGCCGGGCAGCGGCCCGTGCCACGCTGGGGCCGCTCAGGGGACCGGGCCGGGGACCGGGCTGAGCACTCGAGTGAGGGGCGAGAAAGGGAAGGAGAAAGCGGCGGAGGGAGAGAGAGAGAAGCGAGAAGTAGAAAGTAATTTCCCGGGTGCTCCTCGCTGGGAGCCCGGGTCCCTCTGCACCGTTAGATCCGCTACCTGGTGCCTGCCTGCCTGCCTGGCTCCCTCCCTCGCTCTCCCTCCCCGCCTAGCTGCCTCCTTCTCCGCCTAGCGGTACCTCCTCGCTCAGCCTGCTGCTCGCTAGCCCTCGCCCGCCCGGGGACCGTTACACGCCGCCCGCAGCCTCCTCGCTGCTTCTCTCTCCCGTCCCCGCTTCATTGTGCCCGGGCGGCGGCATCGTCCGGTCCTTCCGCCCCGCGTCCCTTTCCGTATGGAGGGCCAAAGGGGCTCCACACGCTCCGGCCCTCCCGAGCGGAGAGGAGGAGGAGGAGGCCGCTCCTTCGCCTCTTGGCGACCTTCTCAGCCCCAACTTGAAAACTTATTACCTGAGCTTAGGCGGGTCCCGCCGGCCTCTGACTGGGGGGCGACGCCCCCGCCAGCCCCGCTCCCCAAACTTTTTTGGGGGGACTTAAAAGATTGGGGGATTCTCTTTGCCCCTCCTGCTCCCCTCACGCTGGGAAAGTCCGAGTGAAACATAGCGCGTTGCTGGCTCCCCTCTGACTGCTTTTTCCCCTAGTTTGTTGTTGTTTTGGGGTGTTGCGGATTGGGGTTGGGCCGCGCGCTTTAGTTTGGGTCTGGGGAGAGAAACTGCGTGTAAACTCTTCAACTACCTGGTTGCCAGACGTGCAACGAAACGTCGGGGCAGGATGACTATAATGGGGGCTTCGTTCTTTGGAGTGTGGCGTGTTTTGGCCCCGACGGGGAAAGAAGAGAAAAGGAAAGGGGGGGGGGGATTGAAGCACTGTTGCTTGCTGCAGTGTGTATTGATTTTTATTTATTTATTTTTATTTTTTGCCAGGCAAACGCACCACATGCGCACCCCTGAGATCGCCTTGAAAGGGACCCCCTCCTCCTTTCTCACCCTTCTCCTCCTCCTCCCCTTTCTGCTTTTTCGCTTCTCTTCCCCCCTCCTCCTCCGCCAGTACTTTCGCCTCCGCCTCTTTTAGTGCCTGCAGTGCATGTTGATTTATCTCCGTAGCCATTGAACATATTGTTTCTCCTCCCACACCCCCGCCAACCTCCAGATCTTGGCAGAAGTGTTAGAAGTGGGGTGGGTGCTTTATTTATTTCTCCCCTCTTTTATCAACGTGATGGGGGGGGGGAGAGGAAAGCTTCTCTGTGGGTTGGGGAGGGAACGTGAATCAGCTAAGTTTCTCTTTCTCGCCCTCTTCTTGGATTTCGAGGTACCTGTTTGTATAATAATCATAATAATGGGTGGTAACGGTTTGGCCGCTGCGCCCCCCCCCCCTCCTCCTCCTTAGCTGGCGATGAACTGCTACAGCCTATATAAGGAATGACGCTTACTTTTCAGATTTAAGGGCTGTCTCTTGTCTTTCTCTCTCTTTTGGTACATACGTATTACTTTGAATTGAGTTCGGAACCTACGTTGAACAGTGGGGGAATAAATACACAAAACTTAGCTTGTTCGGTTGGTTTGGTTTTTTTTTTTCCTTCTAGAAAATAACGGGAAAGCTGGTGACTTCATAGGATGTAAAACGGGAGATTTTGTAATCTTTATCGGCAGTATTTTTTTCAAGCTTTCGTGTGGCATTTCCTGTATACTGTTATGGATAGGAAGGGTTATAGCGGTTGGTCCCAGATCATGACGTTTTGCACGGGTTTTTTTAATATATCCGAGAATATATCCGGGGGTGGGAGGGCGCCACAACTTAATGATACTTAACGTGTGAATCGGACACATAAACATTGGCTCCTAACAAGTTGTTCTCATGGTTGTGAAACTAGTCGTTCCCAGTTCTGTGGGGTGGGTTTATTTATAGCACGTATCAGGATATATACGGGATATTACAATGCTAATTTCCTGTTTTAGACCACACGTGTGTGTGTGTGTGTGTGTGTGTGTTTAATGTCGAGGCTATATTAAAGGTAAGTCCAGAAAGTGCTCTTCTCCTTACCTTATTTAAAATGTTAATGATAGAGAAAGGGGGCTTTTCTTGTTGCTGACGACATGTGTGTGACATGCGAGTCTGAACCACCCAGTCTCTGGGCAGGAGCTGTAAACATGTTTACCTGAGCAGGAAAGAAAATGGATTTTCTCTTAAATATACTCTTAATTGGAATATCATACTTCTAAAGCATATCAACAGATGCCTTGAGAGAGTGCCTGAATACCTTGCTTTTGAAATCAACGGGGAAAAGGGATTCTGACGGCTTGCAGCAAATGGCAACTTGTGCAGGTAGAAAAAAAAATGGTGTGTGAGGTTTCTCTAGCATGCATGTCAGCCTTCTCCTGTCTGCTGCTTTCATTCTCCAGGGAGGGATTTATTTACCATGCTTGCTGTCAGTGTTTCTCCTTTGTGCTTAATATTAGAAAAACAGATTTGAGACTGTTTAGTGCAATCGTTTTGTCTGCAGCATGTATGACTTGGAGAAAACAAAAGGTGTATGGCATACAATGCTGTTCCGGGTATTATTTTTCATTTTTCATGATTTTTGTTTGAAATCATCACACTTGTGTATTCTCATTTTGGAGAAAAGCTTTTGCTTTATTATTGGGTGGTTCTAATAATAATATAATATAACAAATCAAGAATAACTTGAGCTGCTCTACATTAACCATCACTGGATAGGCTATATAAGAGATGCTTGATAGTATAGATTTCTCAGCATTAGGTTCCTGTTTGACTTGCAAATGTTTATTGATCAAAATTGCTAGAGGAAGTTAACCCTTAAGCCTTTGCCACAAACAGGCAATTGAAATTATTTCTATACCAAATCTCTTTCATAAAGGGGTTGTTGATCTCTTGCCTTTCAAAGATAGGTACCATGTCTGCTGCAAATCCTGTGTAATATTTTTTTCTGTCACCAGTCTTAAGGAGGATAGATTATGATAAAATGACCTGCAGAAGTGTGTTTTTACTTGGTTGTAACACCAAATTAAGTGCTGCTGCTTTAACAGACTATACACTGCTTTTAAAAGATAGATTTTAAGAAAGGACTTATCAAACACTTTCTACTTCATGCACTTCCTTCCTTATTAAACTGTAAATTGATGCCACTACCTTTTCTCTCTTCTCCCCACCCCCTTAGTAGTATAAAGGTATATTATCTTTGTGTGTTAACTTGGCTGTATCTGAGATTTGCAATTTTAAATCTATATCATTACTGTGCTATCCTCTCCTCAATTGGCTAGTACAGGGTGCTAATATAATATTTTAATATTGTCAGAGGCACCTGCAATAATGTCTGGCATTTTCTCTCAATCAGATTAAGCTCATTCCATAATCTTGGTAAAAATTAGTCCCATATAATTATACTCAAGCCATAACTTCCCTGAGTACATGAATATAATGGTTGACCTGTAAATATGTTTTGAAAGCTGTAAGTTTAGTACACCTGAAAGAAATTCTGTATGTTCCAAATTTTGCAACTTAAATTGCAGGCATGGGGGGGGGGGGAATTGTCCCACTTGAATCTTTATCAAATCTTTGCCTGAAGTGGTGTTAATAGAATTCATAAGAAATCCAAACTATTGGCATTCAAGAACTAAGAATTTAAGAAATATATAAATATTATTTCATAGAATATGTTTAATGCTGGAGAAGTCTTGTGACTTTAAATATTGAACACTGTCTGGAAAGTTGTTTAGTATAATTTGATCCAACATACATAATCCCTCATACACACCAAAAATAAAGCACTAAAAGTGAGCTGACACCTGAATTTTGAATTGAAAAAATTAATACTTTCTGAGATGCAGAATGAGGCATGACAACTTGAAGCATAACAACTTGGTTTGAAAATTTTCCACCACAGTTTAGTTTACTTTAATTCATGTGCAGTTCAGACAAAATAAAAACAATGGCATAGCTTCTCCATCATAGCCAATGGTGAGGGATCATGGAAGTTGTAGCCAAAACAGCTGGAGAGCCATATGTTGCCCACCCCTGAATTTACCTTCTTACCTGGCCGAACACAGCTTTTTCTATTGTCTGAACCCGGGCAGCATGGCTTGTTTGAGGGTTGTTTCCCCCTCAAACAAGCCATACCTTGCAGTTTTGGACAACACAACAAGCTGCAACTGGGCGAATAATTTAGCAAATGGTGCCCAGCACTTGCCACAGCTTAACAAGACGGCATGTTGTTCATGTGAACCGGCTCATTTTAAAAACCACAGGTAGCACACATAAACAGCACTCCCACCCCCAAGATGCTGCCTGCCAACCCCTCTACCCCTCTAGGACTTTCCCTAAAACCTATAGATTACATTTTCTGGGTGGCAGAGCATGCTTTAAAATAGTATTTGGCTACAGCCACCTACCATTTTTATTTCCTACAAATGCCTCTTAATCTACTTGCAGCATGCCTACTTCCAACTTCACTTTGCAGCATGTCAGCTCCCAGTTAATGGTTTTTTAATTAAAATATATATGTTAACATTTTTTAAAAAATCAGGAAGGGCAGGGACCCTCGTAGCCACCAAGGGAGGTGTTTGTGAGTCCATTGGTGCCCATGGATTCCACGTTGGGAAACCTAGCTCTAGATCAAGTTGGTACAGTTATCCTTTGAATCTTAAATTACTCTCCCCTGAGGTTTTATTGTATCACCTGACACAATATATAAGGAAAGATGCATAACTTCTCTTTCAAGCATGTGCAAACTTAAGTGTATACAGTACCATACATACAACATTGGTATATGCTCGATTCTAGCAAATAATGACCTTTTTTTAGTGCTTCAGGTATCTGTATTTTTCTGAAGTGAATGCTCATAATAGAGCTACTCATAACACGTTCAGTGAATAATTGCTAGATGGCAGATGCTGGCATACATTTTTGTTAGGCCTGCCTTGTGCCTCATTCTCATTTTATATTGCTGTGAAAAAGATGATGCCCTAAACTTGCAATAACTTGAAAGCTCCAATCATAACAAACAGCAAAAGTGGTAACAGTTTGCATGGAAATACTATCCGAAAGTTCAGCTCATGATCATGAGGTTGCTTTTTGTAATTAGGCAACCAAAAACTATCTGTACGTTGTGGCTGATGAAGTGACATCTTTGAAGCTAGTACTTCAGTGCGAATCTACAGTAAGCACCATGTAAGCCACTTTAGAGCTCCTTGGAGGAAGGGGAGGATACAGATACAATTAATAGTTTCAAAATGGTCCACTATGCAAACTCCAGTTGCTTCAGTGATGTTGAAAACACAAATTTTGAGAATAGCATCAGTAAAACACTGATTTATTGTCAGGCTTTTAAAGGCTTCTTTTGTGCAAAGTCATACAACAAGCCGGGAATGACTAGTCCAAGGAAGAGGAAATGCTGGGACTGTACTCTTGTGGTTGTGTAGTGCTGTCCAACGTGCCATGTAACGTGATCATAATGTTGATAAGTGGGCCATATTGTCTGCTGATAATCTCAACAGACAGTTCCTCCCATCACTGGAGTGAAAATGTACCTATCAAAATTCTAATGCTGAGCAACCAGTTTAAGTACAGGAACTCTTCCTATAGTAACCTGATTGGAAGAAATCCAATAAGGAAAACCTGTTCTTGCCAGTAAATCGGAACTTCTTACATTGAGATTTTTAAAGAATTACGTGACTAGGATTGTTCAATATTAAGCAGCCATACATATTGTGAATGCCTAGAGCCAGGATTTTTCCTAAAAAGTTTTTCATATCACGTCTCTAACTTTTCCATACTTTAAAAAATGGAATATGACAATACTCTTTGAACAACTGAAAGTGATAATTCTCTCCTGAGCTCTTTGACGTACTCTCTTGCATTTAGTGTGCAATCTTATCCAAATAGTTGGCAGCTTCCCAAATTTGGAGGCTGCCAAGTATCCAATGTAGAACAGGAGGATAGTGGAGGCTCCGTGCTTCAGCTGCCCTGCATTTCTGCTAGGCAAGTGACTTTGCCCATATACCCTCAGCACCTTGGAAGCTAGGGCAGCTGACCCAATGTTGTCCCCTCTGAGCTCCCAGGAATGCCCCCTTTTTCTGTGAGTGCGGAGGGGAAGCTGGCACAGTTCTCTCCATGTTGACTAGAAGGGGGAGAGGGAGTAATATGCAGTTCCCTGGCTCCAAGCTGAATCCAGGAAACTGAACTATCCTATGCTTCCCTAGTCGCTCTCTGGTGGGCATAAGGTTGCTGTCCCCAAAACTTTATTCTAAATATTAGGGGAATATAAATTGCATAGTTCCATGAATATTTTTCAGGCACATTAATGCAATTGTATGTGTCTCTCAATAGTGTATTTGTATATCAGTATGTTCTGGTTATATCAAGCTCCATTAGGATTGTAATGGAGAAATCTAAGGGTATGTGAATGTCTTCATTCCCCACCCCCTGCCCGATTTATTTCCTTTTAGTTACCAATGTGCACTGTAATTGACACTGTTGAAATCTGAAGTATGGTGCAGATGTAGGAAGTGACATGCTCTTAAAAAAATTCTACATAGGAGACAAAAATATCTTGTTTTTTTTTTTAGTACCGTGGTGTTTTTTATATTATTACCTGCTTTAGGGGTGGATGGGAAGGGAAACGTGAAAGAGTACCAAGAAATGGAAACTGTCTGCAACATGGTGGCCACAGCTGTGGCTTGTCCTGTAATGACTCATCTCTATCAGGTTCTGCCACAAGCTGGTGGGGGAGTCCTGTGAAGGTAGCTACCTCACTAACTTAAAATAAGGCTGGAGAAGAGACTGGAGTTGGGTTCATGGTATCTGCCATCATCCAGAGCTAGAGGGGCAAAGCCTCTCTAACCATAAAATGGAGCCTTTCCACCTGAACCTAGGGATGTTGGAGAAATCCTCAACAGAATCAAATAAGTTCGAGTTTCTATAATTCCAACCTGCAGATTCTACAGTGGACTGGCTTTTCCGAAGTCGCACTGATTCCATGGACTTGCGGACTGGCTTTTTCTTTAAAAAAAAACTTTCTGGAATTTTACTCAAATTTAGCCAGAGAAAAATATGTCAAATAAAAAAACACTGGCCACAAATGTGCATTTCCCCCATAGGCTAAAATATGAAAATGTGGGTGGGGATTTGCACAAATGTGAACTTGCACAAATTCAGGAAATTGGAAAAAAAATGATTTTGTCAATGAAGACGGAATGAAAGGTACCTGGCAGTCGACGAAATCTGTACTAAAGCTGTGCACAGGGAAATGGCCCTTTTTGGCTGCCATAGTTTGTGGTGGTAGATATATTAAAAACTGAGAGCCCCCGTGGTAACTTTAAATTGTGCCTCGGTCTCAGGGAGTAGGATGCGATTTAAAGGTAAGTCCTGGTGGCAGTGGGAGATTAACTGGGAGGGAGGTGAGTTCAATGGACTTAACTGGAGTCATGAGCGACCTTGCGGCATTCTTCCCAGGTGCGGGGGGGGGGGGGGAATGGCCCAGCACCGCCCCGAATTGGCCCAAGTTTTTGGTGTCAATCTGCTTTAACCTTGGGGTGCCTTGTGCTGACCCGGTACCGCCTCAGATTCGGGCTGAGGCGGGCCAAATCAGTCCACCTCGACTCAGATTCAGGGATTCGGGCCGAGGCAGTTCACAGTCCTAATCCATACACCCTTACCTGAGCCTACTGAAGTGGTATAAAGTATAAATTTCTGTAAGTTGTTCTGAGAGTGTATTTAGCTAAAAAGCAACAAATGTTGAACTTCGCTCATGAAGCAAATACCTTCCCTCCCTACACCCCACCCCACTATCTACAGCCCTCTCCCCACAAGTGGCTTAAGACTTTTGTATGTGAGGGATAGGTAGCTTGGTTTTAAACTCCTGTACTTATTGTTTACTTTTACCAATAATGTTTGGGACAAGTGAACTGAACAGAGGAGGGCCTGAGATGCATGGCACCTGTTCCTCCCTTGGAATGGATGGTGGTGGAAACAGAAGGACTTGGTTATTTGCAAATGAACTCATTGGCTCAATTCGGACGACACGATAGTCAATGGTGGGTTGACTAACCCTAACCCTAGGGGGTACTCCCCATACAACATGGTAATAAATAATCAACTGTGGTGTGGATGAGGATCAGCGCTGAGTTGACTATGGCAGCATTCGGATGACACAATAGTCAAAACAACTGACGATTGTTTCCCCCACACCAGTTGTTTATTGTGTCATCCGAATTGAGCCATTGTGTTTGATAGTAAGACTCTTGGGGTAGATAGTGCATATTCAGTACCCCCCTCTCTCCACCTTTTCACCACTTTTCCCCATTCCCTATTATCTTTCAAAGTGCTGTTAAGATTTATGTCCAAACAGGTTTGTGTGTGTAAGGCTACATTGATTGGAGGGAACTGTATTAACCTTGCAGACAGCACTTGCTAGAACAACTACTGATCAGTGGAAAACAGCAACAAAAATGAATGGGGAATTTACACCAGTACTGACGTGACAGTATATTCTATTAAAAGGATTGATAGAGACTCATTTCGAGTTGTTGTTTTCTTTAAAAAAAGACACCTAGCATGCTGGCTGCAGGACAGCTGCTGCTTGTTGGGCTCATGCTTAGCTAAGGATGGTAACTAGGGAAGGGTGCTACTGGTTGCCTGGACTTACGCAAAACAAACCATGATGCGAACTAAAGTTAGCATGCTTTTGCTTTCTAATGTCAGACTCCCTGCAATGTAAATCTTTAGGTTATTCTCCTTCGCTCATCAGAGGAGGATCTTTTTGTTGGGAGAATTCAATTATGCTGAATTACTTCGCTTTTGTTTTGTAGGTTTTTAAATGTACTTCTTTGTATTTACATCCTGCTTTTTATTTTTTAAATCCCAGGTGGCTAACACAACCCTATGAAGTACATTTAATCTCACCACACCAATGGACCTAGCTGTGTCTCTCAGACTTCTGTTAGCTGCAGGCTGTGTATGTGCGGCTGGATAGTAATTGGTTCCAGTAGGCCAATAGAAATATTGGACAGTGTGTACTGATGTGTTGTCTTTAGGTTTAATAGGAAATCTTTATATGGCAGGCATGCCCCCTGTTTTTCTAGAATAGAAAAGCAATGTCACCTGGTATGACTACTTTCATCTACTAAAACATGAGCTTGAGCAGCTGATGCAATCGTTTAATCTAGGGGTGAGCAGATTTCAGGTTTGCAGCATCTACCTTGTTTTTTCTCGAATCTTGAGAGCCACCAACTGGGCCGTGATGCAAAAGGCTTACATTTAGAATTAAAGAATTCTTAGGCCAGGAATTTGTTTTAAGTACCAAAACTGAATGGAGTTTGCTGTCCTTCCTCATAAAAACCCACTCTTGCTTCTCCCTAGCTTCTTCGTTTCAGCAGCATTAGGGAGGAGTCATTTTTCTGCTGCTGTTAAACAATTGGGAGTCAGAAATTGCCAATCTACTGCAGATATTTCTGTAGATCAAGATCTGCTTTCTGACCAACACTTGATTTAATCTACTTTAAGAACGTAACTTTCAAAGTCTATCACCTTGGGTAGGGGAAGTTGTTTAAATATCTCATGCACATCTATCCTGAGGAGGTATTTAAGATGAGCAGTCATGTTTAGTATCATAGATTCTCTAAAATATAGTCAAGTCAATGTTACTTTAAAACATGTGTAAAACTAGTTGTGAGCCAAATGGTGGTTGGTTGTATTTTACAAATGGTTGTACCTCCAGCTAAATATCCATCCTCCTTTGGTAACATTTCATACTCCTTGGAGAAGAGTGTGAAACTATTTGCAAGAGGGTAGCAGTTGAGGAAAAAAAGAGAATGTAGTCATATTGCCAAGGCAGCCTGGTTGGCATTCCCTCTCCAATCACTCGTAGTTGGGACAGAACATTGATAGGAAATGTAGATGTTGATCCTCTATATTGCATTACTTTCAGTGGAATATGCCTTAAGCTGGTCATCCACATTTTGCCCCAACTACTGATGTGTAGTTTTGCACAATTATATCAAGATCACTGTGAAAGTCTTGCAGCACAACCCTGGTGGATTGAAACAATCAGCAAGGCAGGGTGCTTTGTTCTGTCACCCATGCAATGGTGTCACGTTCCTTTGTCTCCTCCATCCCAATTCAAAAACAAGGCAATGGAAGAGGTTCCGCTCAAAAACTCACCATAAATTTACCTATAGGGGACTGCAGGGGCCACACTGGGGGGGTGGGGGGTGGAGGCCACATGCAGGATGCGTGTTGTACACATCTGATCTATATGGTGCCACTGTTGGAAGCCCTAAAAATGGTGCCACTGCCTTATATTAGTTCTGTGAACTGGTGGTAAAAGATAACTAAGATTATGTTTTTTCAAGAACTTATGGAGGTGTTTGCAATCATGCACAGAGATGGAGGCGAAAAGTGGACCTTCAAGGGAGTAACTTTGAGGTGGTTGCTGCAGGTAGAGCAAGGGACAGGGGCAGGCCAAATTGCTCTGCTTCCCCAAGCAGAGCAGTAGCCACCTGAAGGCTCACTTTTCACTTCCACCTCTGTGCAAGATCAAGAACAATACCCTCCTCTGCTTCAAATATTTGGCTAGAGAGGGGCAGTGGGGATAATCCTTGCAGTTACTGAAACCTAGTATAGCTCTGTGAAATATCTCCACCTCATCTCCAACTCCAAGTTGTAGTTAGAAGAGGAAATTGTTTGGTACTGATTGCCAAGATATTTGGAAAGTCTTGGCTGCTCAATTTCAAAATGGCAGCCCAGCCACACTCTCCAGCTTGAAGCTGAGGGATCTTCCCTGTAGTTGAGCTGTGCTTCTGAGCACAGCACTATAGCAATCCCTGCCCCTTCCCTAGCAACAAAGTGGAGAAGAAGGCTGGAACTCCTCTCATCATTCTTCAACGGCAAGCAGGTAAACATTTGCCATGGCACATGGAACTATGGACCACCTTTCTGAGAGTAATTGGCTCAATTCGGACGACATGATAGTCAATGGTGGGGTAATAATCAACTTTACAGTTGTTCAACTAGGGGGTACTCCCCACACAACATGGTAATAAATAATAAACTGTGGTGTAGATTAGAATCAGCGCTGAGTTGACTATGGCAGCATTCGGATGACACAATAGTCAAAACAACTGACGATTGTTTCCCCCACACCAGTTGTTTATTGTGTCGTCCAAATTGAGCCATTGACTAGTTTAGAAAAAAACAGAAGAATGTTCACGTTAGTGTGTCTCGAGTATTTGCACAACATTTTGGGGGCAGTCGTTGCATTCTTAACACTGGTCCTTTATTTATTTAGGGATTTATATTCAGCTCTTTCAGTGCTTACACACCAGGGTAGCTTACAACAATTAAACCAATTACAAAATAAAATAACCTGACATTTTAAAAAAAACGTTAGGTTTTGCAAATAAACAAAGACACTGGATAGGAAATTATCTACCTAGTAAAACCAAGGCCTTCCAGCCATCTGATGGAACACATTAAGAGAGGGGGCTAACTGAGCCTCAAGGGGCAAAAACAATCCATAATTTGGTCATAACCACTGAGAAGGCCCTGTCTCTTGCTGAAAGTCAGCAGGAGAATCTCAAAAGCCAGCTAAGCACCTTGTGGGCTTGTTTCTGTTAATTGCTATTAACTAATATAGAAGAATAGACACACTTCTCCAGCTGGTGCCTTAAATTGGGTCAGGGTCAGGGTGAGACCTGCTTCCACAGAGCTCACTCTGTCTCCTCAACAGGCCAAAGCAGCAACTGCTCTCTGTCTGATGTGGATAAGGAAAACTTTGCCTTGTGCCCCTTTCGCTAGGAGCAGGAGTTTCGGAGCAGGCAGAGCATTCCTCACTGCATTTCCAGTAAGCTGCAGTTGTTGCTTGGGGAAGCTTTAGATAAGGTTTGGTCTGCACAAGCAGCCTGCCCTTGCCACCTGCTCTACTTGCAGCATCCATCTCAAAAATGGATAAAAGATGGATAAATGAGAGCAAGAAACTTCCACAGCTGCTTCATCCTCGCAAATGTAGGATGGACACAGGCCAGTGCAAACCAATATGGAGAAACTGGTGGCATTTTGGATAGATGTGAGGTAGGGGAAGAAGCAAAGGTTGTGACAAGAAGAGAGGGGCAAAGGATGAGGATGGAGAGGGGAAGCCCTTTGCCCACCTCATCAGTGGGATTTTCGCAGACCTTTTCATGACCTATATAAGTCACTTCCCAGGCTTGTACCCTCCTGCCCTCTACACAGAGGGCACAAACACATGCACTTGCTTTTACTTGTTCCTATTGAAGTGAACGGCTGTTCATGACATATGGGCTAAAGTAAAGCGTACTCAAAACACTAGGCAAAGCCAGCCCCTGAACATGACAGGGCAGCCTGGCCTTTGCTGACAGGAAATTAGCAAATGTTGGGAATGTGCATGCATAGTCCTGCCACCCACAGTTGTACAGGATCTCCTTCCTGTTATAACAATGGGCATTTTAATAATAGAAAATCACTGTTTGAAGACGTGGGCAAAACCTAAGGATTACCTGTAGCTTCAAAATCTTTACTGTATTTTGTGTAGTCTCAAAATATTCTAAACCTTTCAACATAATCAGTTTACACTTTGTCGTTGTCGCCCCCCCCCCCCCCCAGCCCAGCCTTCTATTTCATATAAGGTGTACTGAGATCTACAGATCAGGCTCCCTCTTTGTCCCGTCACCTGCACAGGTACATTGGACAGCAACCAGGGAAGAGCCTTTTTCTGTAGTGGTGCCCCTGTCTTTGGAATTCTCTCCCTCCTGCAATGTGACTGGCACTGTTCTTGATGGTGTTTCCGCACCTCTTGAAAACTCACCCGTGTACCCTGCCATTTGGTGATTTTAATATCTAGCTTCGTAGACTTTATTTTTATTTTTGTCTGTGCATTTTATTTTAATGGTTGTTTTTAATGCATTTTGTACATCGTCCTATAATTTGATAATGTTGGTTGTATATAAATATTGCAAGGGTAGGTAACCCAGTGCCATCCAGATGTTTTGGAATATAGCTCCCATCCTAACAGTTGTTCATGCTGGCTGCGGTTATAGGGAACTGTATTCCATAACATCAGGAGAGCACCACGGGGCCTAAAACTGTGCTATTTGTGTGGGGGTTGGAGAGAGCTCCAATTAGCTTCACTGGAAGCTTTTTTCTCCCTATGGAAATATCAGGCACAAGAGGCCTGATTTGGATTAGGGTTGTAGCATGGGTCAAAAAGTTCCATCATACAGACCAGATTGATTTTTAAATTGTGTTTAACACAATTATAATTGGTTATTACAAATATTTGTATCTTTGCCAGTATGAATAGTTGAGGTCTGTACTTGTGAAGTTCCAATCTGATATTCTCCATGGTTAAACTGTCAAGAATGATCAATTGCAGTGTTTGGGAACAATTCCAATTGCAGTCGGGCTGCAATATGACTACTCTTTACTCATAGATTCTAACAACCTGATCTGAGAAATCTGATTAACATGTGAAGTTCTTGCGTAAGTCTTTTATTTACTTCAGTTTTGGGAACCACTGCATCCACCCATTCCCACTGAAGTGAGTATGACACAGTCCCTCATAGAGCCCTAGATTGTGCTATAGTGTCACTTGTAAATTTAAAAAAATCTTATGTTTCCTTTAAGTTATGGGACATTTTTACACTTTGCATGTACAGCAAAAACTTACTTCCTGTTGAGGGGTTTGTTACTTCATATTTGGGAGTCAGTTTGTGTTAAGCTTGGTTTCTGTGTTGTAATTTAGCATTAGTATTTCTAGTATGACCCAGTAAGACGTGTCCACTTCCTCTAGAGCATTAGTAGTTCTATCTTTAGAAACAAAAATCTCTGGCATTTTTATCTTTTTATTTCTGGTAAATCTGAAGTACTAGAGGAGTTGTTCTTCTTTGTGGTGCTACTTGACTGGATCATAATTATTTTTTATAGGAAATGATGTTTAGATATTGAGCACCTTTTCAGAACTCATAAATAGAGGGCCTGTTAGAAACTTTATTTTACAACAAGATCAATGCAGTTTGTTGCCTCTGAAATTCTAGGTGTAAACACCTGAACACAAGATCTGGTGATGATAATAATAATAATAATGTCTCCTGCAAATTTGTTTTGGCAACTGATTTCAGTGGCTGCCACCTTAGTATCCGCAAACTGGGTAATTATAATGACACTTGAACCAAGAGACAAGATAGAACATTTTTCTCTCTCTCGTTCAGGCTCTTTCCTAAAGTGACAGCAAGATATCCCTCCTTATATTAGCAGGGAGTTCTGTCATTTCTCTTGCTTTATGAAGCCTGGTTTATTCAGTCCAGCCTTCTTTTAGTCACTTCTAAAACTGTTTCTTCTGTAGAAGAACGCAATTAAAACAGTGTTGTGTGAAGGCTTTTGCTAATACTTGGGTATTAGCATTCCATACAAGCTGATGATATCTAAATTATTGACTGAAAACATGTTACAAATTTTGGTTTGCCAAATCAAGATTTTCTCAAAATATGTAGTATACAGAGGATTGACAGTCCCATATCAGACTTTTGTTGGCAGCTGAAAAACTAACAACCTTTGACACAGGAGAGCTTGCAAATGTCCTGACTTCACTTTCACTACATTCTTTGAGCCTGAATGCTTGTGAAATCAGATGTGTATTTAAATCTTTTCACTCAGTGTGTCCAGGAGGGGGAAAACAAAGCATGGGGTCAGCTTGTAGTAATCCCACATTTATCATACACTATTGTAGTGGTTTGTGGGGGATGGGATAGCTGCTGTTTGAAAATAGTATCCAAAATGACAAAGATTATTGGCTTTTTCCTGCACTTTGTTCACAGGACATCAGTTAGTTTTAAGTATTAGTTATGTGCATAGTTGACTGCTGCTAGGTATTTTGATCTGTATGCTTATTGCATGATATCAACATCGGTTGGGGAAATGCCTGAAGTAAAATTGTGGTGATTCCTCTCAGCAATAGGTGTTAGAAAGAGGATTATGGTAAAGGCTTGAGAAAAATGATACCTATGTGTTATCCTCTTGCGAATCCTACCACCAAAGGAAGTCAGGTTGGCGGGTATACAAGACAGGGCCTTTTCTATAGCAGCACCTCAACTGGGGAACTCCCTTGCAAGGTGAGCCAACTGGCTCCATCCCTTTAAGACTAGACAGGCAGTAAAAACTGTTTTTCACCACACCTTTGTAAAAAATGTTCTGGGTTGGGCTTTTTGCTTTTATGTTGTTGTAATTTTATTAGACCTCACTTTGAGGGCCCTGGAGGGCAGAAAAGTGATACATAAATACTTTTAATAAAATAAATACATAAATAAAAATACGTATAACAGTTGTTGATGCTGTGCAATAAAGATTACTGCTTGTGTTAAACTTGAATGTTCAAGAACTATAAATGAGATACTATGCACACACACATACACACGCACACACACACACGAAGGACAGGGGCTTAAATCTACATGACAAAGGGCTTAGTTACATTTGACAGTTTCTATTATGCACAACGTTTGCTTGCCTAATATACACCTGCAGCCCTTTCGCAAGGGAGGAGGGGTGATTGCAACTTTTCCCGTTTCTGCACTCACAGCGCACACGTAGGCAAAGTTTTCCGCAATTTCAGGAGTGTCTTTCCGGGAGGACGCTTCCACGTGTAGATTGGCAGAAGAGGGCGGGCTACGCAAATGACGTGGATATGGGGCTGTTTTTATTTATGACTCGTGAGGATTGCTCACAAACACAAATGCACAGCAACACATGGGGTGAATAGGAAGTCCATTGAATATGTGATGCTGCACACAGATATGTTTGTATTTTTTTAAAAAAAGAGGAATACCTCTTAGGTCTTTATGCGGATTATATGGTTTTGACCACAGACCAACCAATTATTACAGCTCCATATTTGAAAAAAGAATTAGAGATGTTTCAATTCATGTCTGGTCTGAAGGTAAATTATAATAAATCTGAGATATTGTGTCTAAAAGTTCCTCCATTTGTACAAAAGCAATTGGCCGAAAAGATGGGAACTCCACTGTGTCATACCAGTTTCAGATATTTAGGGATCCAAATTACTAAGAATTTAAACAAACTATATGAAGCAAATTATAAAAAAATCTGGAAAACTATTAGTTCTGAAATAAAGAGGTGGAAGACGCAGCATTTGGGCATTTCTGAATGCTTAATCGCTGTTAAAGTGATATCTCTTCCTAAACTGTTATTTTTATTTCAAACACTACCAGTCTGGATCCCAAAAAATCAAATACAACAATGGCATAAGCAATTAAATGAGTTTATATTTGGTACGAAGCATACGAGGATATACAAATAATTATATAAACAACAGGAAGCTGGTGGATGGGGTATCCCCAATTTAAGTGGATACTATGATGCCAATCTACTTAAACATATCTTCCCACTGATGGAAGCAGATATGTCTAAACAGTGGGTGAAAATAGAAGGTTTTGGGATTGAGGGTACCTCCTGATGCTCAAAGTTATTCTTTAAATATAAGTTTAGATGGGTTGAGCAGGTGCAGAATCCATTTATACTGACTACGTGGAAAGTTTGGGAAATAAGGAGGGGGTCATTATCACCAGGGCTCTCACCTCTAACTCTGATTTACTATCACCCTGAGTTTGCAGATAGACTTACTGCCAGAGAAAAACTTAAGTGGAAATCCAAAGGTCTATATCGCCTTAGGGATTTCTTCCAAAGGGGGCATTTGATTAGACATGAAGAATTGGCAGAAAAGTTATGAGAGGAGAAAGGACAATGGATAAAAATTGCACAAGCTTATGCAATCCTTTTGCAACCAGAATTGCAAACTACGGCCACGAGGACTTTAACAATGTTTGAATTTGAGATGTTGGGATACAAAGGGGCAACTAAAGGTTTGAGTTCAAAATTATATAGGTGGATAATGACACAGGATATTGGCACAGAGGGCCCTCTTAAGATGGTATGGGAAACTGATTTAGGAATTCAAATTGAGGAAAAAGACTGGAATGCTTTGTGGAATAGAAGTCCATTTGATACAGTATCATGCAGCAATAGGGAACTAATGTTAAAATTAATTCATAGGTGGTATCTTACGCCAAGAAAAATATAATTGATGAACCCAGGGACATCCCCAGATTGTTGGAAGGGCTGTTCTGGGGTTGGAATGTATTTACATATGTGGTGGTCATGCCCAAAGGCGAACATTTTTTGGAACAAGGTGTTCCAGGAGATCAGTTTAATAACTGGACAATGGGTGCATCCAACTCCTTACCTAGCACTATTAAACTTATATAAAGGATTGGATACAAACTTTCTGATAAGGGTTTAATCAGCCATCTATTATTGGCGGCTAGATGGCTGGTCACCAAGTACTGGAAAGATGGCAAAGGGCTTCATGTAAAAAACTGGTACCAAAGGGTTTGGCAAATTGCTCTTCTGGAAAAATTGACAGATAAAGTGAGGAAAGCACGAGGACAATTAAGGGAAGAGAAATTCACGAAAATCTGGGGCAAATGTATTGATTTAACAAAGAGGAAAGGGGGAGAATGCCCCCCTTACCATATATAGATATTTGGAGGAGATAGAAGATTGGCAGTGCCAGATAATTATTTTCCAATCTCTAAACAGATAGTTGTAAAATGAAATTTGTAATTCTCTTCTGTTCTGGACGGTCACTGAATGTCTTTTTATATGTATATGTATATATATAAAATTGAAAATGTAACACTTGATTTTGTATCCACAAATAACAAAATAAATACTTTAAAATAAAAATAAAAACAAAAACCTACACACTCTCAGTGCCAAAACACGCTGATACATATCCAAAACATGTGATGAAAATGGCAGCTGGGTCCACTCCCACACACTTCCAAAACCTCTAGACACGCCCCTGGCAGCTGATTGGGTGTTTGCTGAGCCAGGAATTTGCGCCGAACAGCAACAGCTTCGCGAAAGGGGGCACACCAGCTGCGGACTTCGGGATTGTAGCGAGAGAGCTGAAAAAACATGACAAGAGCAGTCAACGATATTCCTGAATAACTGAGAGGTGGACCCAAGATCACCGCGAGAGCAGGTGAACGTCACGTGGCCCATGAATGACAACTTCGATACAATCCTGCAATAAATGGATGGTGTAGACTCCCCTGCATTGTGGAAGAAAAGCATTATTTAGCGGGAATTGTACAAAGACACTCTCTCACAGAAGTTGAAAATGTCCCAAGATAGTTTAGGAACTCAGGGTGGCTGATGATTGAAATAATTTTTCTTGTCTTAGCATTTCCAACTTTATGGTTTTGTGAACCACAAATTGAGTATAATGTAGTAAACACAGTGATATGCTTATTGCCTTCATTTGTAAAAGAAAATAATCCAATATTTTTTTAGTCCCTTCTTAAGGCTAACAGTACTGATTATCTGCAATTTTGCTATAGAATTTTTTTTTCTTATCAACTAGGAATTGCCATATAAATTCTGAGATCTGACTCTTAGGTGTAACAGTTATTCTCAGGTCTACACCAAGTGTGTTAATGGGTAGTTACTTTATATACTGTAAATATCAGGTGGCTATTTTTCATGTACAGTGGAGCACAGGGCTGGTTCATAGTGTACCTGCCAGGTAAACTCTACATACCATGCCCCTGTATTGTAGCCCTCCCCAACCTGGCACCCTCCTGATATTTTGGACTTCAACTCTCATCAGCGCAGCCAGCATGGCCATTGATTGGGAATGCTGGGAGTTGTATTCCAAAACATCTATAGAGCACCAGATTGGGGAAGGCTGCCCTGTTTCACGTCGAGGCGAACTGCCAAGATGTGTTATGAACTGGCCAATAATCTAAAATCCACTGCACTTGTGTAAATGTTTTTTAATGTAATTGTGTGAAGGTTTAAAACACTACTCCATTCTCTGCTGCTAGGACTGCTAATGCGTACTTTTAGTGTACACTTTGCCTATAGCATGTCCTTGGTGTCTGAGATTCATTGAAAGAGGACACACATTTGAGATTATTGGATAGCAGCTTGCTCAAGGGCTAAACACACACAAAAAAATTCTGTATAGCACAAGAGGAACAACTTCACGCTTTAGCACTTCTGTGACACTACCCCAATTCAGTATTAGTAGCTTCATACCATGACAAAGGTAGGAGAAGAGGAGGGGTTGGCTATGGAGTGTGGTGCGGGGTCAGGAAGAGCCTGTTTAATCTGTTTTTCCTATTTGTGCTCCTTTACCTAGTCTTATAGTCAAAAGAAATGCTGAGATTACCTGAGAAACAGCTTCTATTGTAAATTTCAGTCTTATTGAGGAAAACAAGAGTTGTGGCTAGTAAGGCATTGCTGTGTCACTTTTCTTAAAGGTGTATTTGTGGATGTGCACACAGTATTTAAAAATAGGATAAAATGGATGGTAAATCCTTTACAAATTTGCATTGCTGTCTTTCAGAGCCCCAGGATTTAATGTAATTGTTTCCT
This sequence comes from Anniella stebbinsi, assembly GCA_029215795.1. Classification (NCBI taxonomy): domain Eukaryota; kingdom Metazoa; phylum Chordata; class Lepidosauria; order Squamata; family Anniellidae; genus Anniella; species Anniella stebbinsi. The sequence goes on from JARDYH010000002.1 coordinate 217,595,904, forward strand.
TTGCACAGCTATGGATAGTGGAATATAATTTCAAAATGGCGGACAATTTTCTTTAGTTCACTAGCTTTTGTCAACCACAGAAGTAACTATCTTGTGTTTAGTATCAAATTATGGGTTTTTTTGTTGGAGTACGTCTTCCACCATTTTCAAAGATGGTGCTGAAATTTGTCTCATTTTCCCATTTTCTCAACACATCATCATACAAATGTGATTTTGGCTTTAAACTATAGGTTTTTTAGGTCAAGGAGGTCAACAATGGCAATAATTTTGATGGAAAGGCAGTCCTTCCACCATTTTTAAAAATGGCGCCCAAACATCTCTACAATAGGCCATTTAATGAGAATATGTAGCTTATATGGTCATTTTTTCATGATGTATGCTAAAATATTATGGTTTATTGCATCATTAATTTAAAAAATGAATGAAATTTGAGTGTGTTTTATATACTTGTCAGCTATTGCAATTGGTTCACATTTTTACCTTTTTTCTAAGTCTGAGCATTAAGATGACACTTCAGGCTCTGTGGTTAAGGTGTCTTCTGAACAGGTCCATTATGGCTTAGCGTGTTATGTGAACAGGCCTGATATCAGCAACAGGCATAAAGAAATGGAGCTGCAAATTTGTTTCAGATTTGCCATGCCAGAAGATGAAAAATTACTACAGGCCAGTCATTTGACCTAGTCTTCCAGAGGCCTTTATTGCCTCAGATGATATGGATATAGTGTCTTCTATTCTTGAACAATTAAAGAATACATTGGAAGAGGATGACCCTAGAATTGTTCCACATGTAGACTGGGCAGTTCACAATGGTACTGAGAGAGTTGTTGTGCTTTCAACTGATACTAATGTCATCTTGCTTCTTTGGTTTATGCCATATGTCCCTGGTAATGAAATCAAAATTATCAAGAGAACACTAGTTCCAGCCTTTTCAGTCATAGTTTCATATATTTCATTTCATTTCATTTCACTTCATTTCACCAAACCTGAAAAGAGAATAACCCATTAAATATGATTGCATATATCAATAAATGTTTGGATGCCATTTCTTAAAATGGTGGAAGGACTGCCTTTCCATCAAAAAATAATGCCATTGTTGACCTCCTTGACCAAAAAAACCTATAGTTTAAAGCCAAAATCACATTTGTATGTTGATTTGTCAAGAAATTGAAACATTTCAGTGCCATCTTGGAAAATTATGGAAAGAGTACTCCGACAATTAAAATAACATACCCTTTGAACTCCTTGACCCTGAAAACCTATAATTTGATACCAAACACAACTAGTGACCTAAATAAAATTGTCTGCCATTTTGAAAATAGCACCTAAAAATGTTTTGCGCAAGAATCAGAATGTTTCCCAAGTTGTTATGTTAATCCAGTACTTCAGGATCACATATCAGCAAAGAAAATCTCTAGATCTCAAAAAAATTATGGGGGTATAGTGGGGACTGGATTAAATAATACTAAACCCGAAGACTCCAAAACTTTTATAAAAGTAATCAGTAATTTCTGTAGGCAGCCTTACAAAATACCATGTGGCCAAATGGTGGTTTCTGCAGCTGATTCTGAGCCATACAACTTTCACAGAATTTTCTTCTTCCTCTCACTTCCTTCCCTTAAGGGTAGAAGTTTACTTTTGACAAATTATTGCTTCCCTTATCTTTATTTTTATTACTTTATTTTTGCTTGAAACCAATTCATGCCATGTTGCAGGATAAGGTGGAAAGCTCAGCTATTTGTGTGTGCATAGGCATATGTGAGGGATAATTGATTAATATCATGTCTTTTGGGATATAGAATAGATTGTGAGCTAGTAAAAATAATCTTATTTAGATTTACAGCCTCCCTCATCCTGAAAACATGGAGCCAGTAACAAACCAGCTCAGCCCCTAGTGAAAACAGAATTTTAAAAATCCATTGAAATTTCCCCACCTTTCCTGAGTGATCTCTGAGTCTCAAAGGCCAATTGAAATAAGTTAGAATGATTGGCTTGGCATCATCAATATTTTGACATATTAAAATATGTTAAGGCAGAGTTCTGAATCCAGTCCTATGCTTTTTTGCCTTCAAGGCCCGGTGGAGCTTACAAAACAGACACATGCTGACTATTTGCTTACATGGTTCTAAACAGAACCATGTAAGACATCCTGTCTTCTGCAAACTCCCCATAGGAAACTCTGCAACTTTGGAGAGTTTATTGTATCACCCAGGTATTTAAAATTAACTTTCTAATATCTTCCCTCAATCATTTTTTCTTAAATAAGTGGAGCATGTCCTTTGCTCTTTATCGTGCACCCTGTCCATCATCTGTGTTGCACATATGCATGGCTTCTTCAGCCGTTCCTTGTATCCTGTATCAAACACCTTTTCATTGTTGCTTCCCTAAGAATTTTTTTTTTGCAAGCCGTCTAAAACTTTGATACCTTGCTTCTGATTATTGGCAGCTGTCCTAAGCAGACGGGACTGACTTTCTTTTTGCCAAGGAAACACAGATTTTTAGAACAACTTTTGTTTCATAGAATCATAGAATAGTAGAGTTGGAAGGGGCCTATAAGGCCAAATGAAAAATTAATATTTAATTGCTTGATATAGCATTAAAACGTGATATGGGTTTGTTGTTTGCAGTTAAACTTTATATTACCCATTTTATGCATATGAAATACCAGATGAGAGCAACAACAGCAAGATAACATGGATCTCTGCATTTTGCTTGTAGTCTGTGAAAAAATATAACACCTTCAGATCTCACTAATCTAAAGCTGCTTTGTGACATTCAGCCCATTGTTTTGAATCTTCTCAAAATCTCACCTTGGTAGCTGCTTTTCTTGTGATATTGAGGCAGATTCCACAATAGTTTTGTTTAATTTGTTGATTGATTTGATTTGTATCCCCTATTTGTACTGTGCCTTTCTACCAAAAAATGGCCCTCTAGGCAGCTGAGATGGCTGTTGTAGTCTTGGTCTTGTGTGGAACTGCTCTTTTATTCCACTATCATAGCAGGAGGTAATTCAGCCAGAGGCTGCTATTCTCAAATTTCGTATCCTAATAGAAGTGCTTATTTCCAAGCGCTTTCCATCCCACTTGACAATAAGTCCACCCGTGGCATGACGTGGCTTCTTGAACTGTGGGGTTCTTCTTGAAGTCAGCCATTAGAGCAGGGGTGTGGAACCTCTTTCAGCCCAAGAGTGGAATTCAATTCGGAGAAGCTATTAGGGGGTCCGTATTCCAGAGGCGGGTGGTGATGAAGGCAAAAAATGGCAGTGTATTTTAGCTGAAAGCTCTTACTGCCAGCAACTAACCCTTAGGAAAAGCATTGTAACCTTTTTAAAAAGGGGAAGAAACTGCACAAAAGCCTGGAAATTACCAAATCATCAGCAGTTGTGGAAATGGGAAGGGGTGTGTGACTATCTGGGGAGCCCCAGGCGGCTGGGTTTTGCCCCAGGCATGAAGTTCAACACCTTTGCATTATAGGTTCCACTCCCAGTGCATCAAGTGTTGCCTGGGAGAGCCCAACTACCATAATTTCCCCAGTTTGTTCCTGACAGTGATTCACTTTCACTGACTCCATGGAGCGGGGTAACTGATATGTGGTGGGGTGGTGGACACTCTAATATAATCAAATGATAGAGAGGTTTGCATTTCTTGGTACAGGCCAGTCCAGTACTAATTTGCATACTATTGTTTTTAGCTGACAAAATCCTTGATTGTATTTTGGCATTATTTGTTTCAGCTGACTCATAGTGTGTGTGTGTGTGTGTGTGTGTGTGTGTGTGTGTGTGTGTGTGTTAGAGGCCCAGGCTACTTCCAGCACTCCTTAAAGCTTTTGCTGTCGGATAATGCCATGAGGCAGCTAAATATAGATCATCAGGTACATGGTAACATTGGCATTCTTGGTTCATGGAATGTTTGGTGGCATTTGACATGGCTGGATAATTGATCACCTAACAGTTATTTCTTAGCCTGGTTAGGTTGTAAGGATTTGTGAGAACACACAGGCTCAATTCGGACGACACAAAAAACAACTGGTGTGGGGGAAACAATCGTCAGTTGTTTTGACTATTGTGTCATCCGAATGCTGCCATAGTCAACTCAGCGCTGATCCTCATCCACACCACAGTTGATTATTTATTACCATGTTGTGTGGGGAGTGCCCCCTAGGGTTAGGGTTAGTCAACCCACTATTGACTATCGTGTCGTCCGAATTGAGCCACAGTCTGCCTACCTCGTCAGTCTTTCTCAGTAATCTTCTTTTGTCTTTGTTTCTGCTGAGACTGACTTGCAAGGAAATAAGAGGTTGGGGCATATTTGATGGCCTGTTCCACAGTGCCATGAGGTTATGTGGATACTTTATACATGGTAATGGCATTCAGCCAATTCCACCATCCCCTGGACCTGCCATTGTGCTGAATTTTTTTTTGTTCTATATCTCTTATTTCACAGTAAGCTTCCACTTAAGACTGTCCTGCAATTTACTTTAAAATATCATTATCATATCCTACTGGCTGCCATGTTTGCGGGTGCTTGAGAGCCTTAGGAATGCATCAGTTAATGCAATCTAAAACACTTGCCTGCTTTGGAATAGAATCACATGGGTGACAAACTTAGTGATCCATTATGGTAATGTGCCCTTTATTCCTATATTGCATGTGACTGATTTCCAGTGCATAATACTCCATCTCAGTGGACAAACATAGTTTTATTTGTTTAAAGTTCAGTTTGCTAATGGGACAGAAGGTGTTTGTTAGCACATGGGTGGCCCATTTTGCTGTAATAACTGTTGAAATTGTGGATCAGTTCAAGAAAGCAAAATGATCTGCTATATTAGGGATAAGTTAGAAAGGCTTTTGGTATCTTTCTGTATTTACCTCTCAGATTTTATGCCAGTTTCCTTCTGCCTTTCTTTAATAAATTGTATTGTTACAAACTTGTTGCTTAAACAACTATGGGCTATTTCCTGCATGAAATTCTGCATTTGCAGATTCTTCCAGTATTGGGTGCTCTGTAAACCTAAGTGTATGAATTATTCTTTAAGTCTAATAGACACCAGGACAGACTTGTATGGAGCTGTTTGTTACCCATGGTCATTGTTCTCTCTGAGGAGCGTGTGATCCATTAATATTGTTGCTCTCTGGAAGTGGCTGTCTATCAACGTATATTCCACATTTAGTCCTATCTTGCCTATATTTCTTCAATTTTGCTAATTAGAATGTGCAGAATAAGGATCAAAATATCTCTTTAAACAAATAAGGCATAATTTGGACTCAAGCTTTGTATATTTATGAGAATTCATTTGGTTTCTGCTTTTGCTAGTAAGTAGTAGTGGGAATGTAGATGGGGAGAATGCTTGCCTCTATATTTGCTGGTTTTATGGTTTTTATTGTGAGGATTTATTAATGGCCACATTGGCAGCATAATAATCCAAAAATCAAGAGGCATTTCTAATCTCCCTAAGTGTTTAAGGCAAGCTTTCCCACACCTAGCACCTCCAGATGTGTTTGGCCATGCTAGTTGGTGATGATGGGAGTTGTAGTCCAATGCATCCAGAGGGCCTCAGGTTGGGGAAGGCTAGTTTAAGGGTGCATAAATATGTGCATTGTCTGAGTTAGAGTTTCCGGAGGAGTAGCCATGTCCATCTACTCCAGCAAAAACAACAAAGAGACTTGTGATACCTTAAAGTCTGACAAAGTTAATTCTGGCATCAGCATACATGGACACTGTCCATTTCATTAGTTGCTTTTCAGAGTAGGCTGCCTTTGCTACCTTCTAGAGGTCAAATGTACTGTCTTTCCCAGACTTAAACTTGGGAGCAACCAATTCTCATTTCCAGCAGAAACAGTGCTGATTGGCTGGCCCTTGTCAGCTTAAAGCTACTTAAAGAAGTGTTTCAAGTAGAAAAACTTGATTGGCTTTAAAAAAAAAAAGGAAAAAAGAGGGCAAATGTTTCTTCTGGACCCTGGGGTGGTTTCTCTTCTTTAAAAAAAAAGAGGAAGAAAGAAAGATGGATGCCTGGAGCAGGACTGGATTCAGAGCCTGTAGGTGTATCGCTCCAGGAGTAAAGGAGGGGGGAGCAGCTAGATAAGTATGAATGCCCCTTATTTTGTTTTTCAAAGAGCTATACTAAATACTAAGTTAATGTGTGTATCTTTGTGGCTGTTTGAAGCAGCCTGAAACTGGCAAAACATAAATGGTTCTAATATTTGGCACAGAAGGAAACTTTCTAGGGTTATCTTGAGGTCTCGTATTTTTCTTATATAACTACTGCAAAGGGTTAATTGAATTGAACAAATCTTGATGTACTAGACATGACACAGATACTAGATATGGCACAACAGAAGAATGGTGGGTAAGGTATATCTTCTGTTTGCTGGGGCTGGAAGCAGGGGTTCACAATTTTTGGTTGGCCTTAGAGATGCTCACCCTTACTGGTTTAGCTGTTGTGTGGTTTAAGCTCTGTGGGCACCTCAGCCACACAGCAACCAGGGAATAGGAAATGATGTCGGGGCTCGCTGCAGCCGCATGTGGCACTCAGGGTGAACAACGCAGCAGCTGAACAACTCCCAGCCTTCTTCCCAAACTTGGAGCTGAGGAGGGGGCAGGGATCACTGTGCCACTGCCGAGATGATCGCTGGCCATAAAGTAAAACAATATAACATCAGGAACAAGCTTGGCAACAGGAAATGCTCAGCCACCAAGCCTGCTTCTTTTAAGTCTCTGTGGAGAAAAAAAATTTCAAGCAATTTCTTGAGCAAAAAGAGGAAGCCAGCCTGAGAAACTGCTTTGAGCAGAGTTCAGCAACATAAGATGCCACCACAGAGAATAAATTGTATTTTATTGTGTTGTATTTTGAACCGTCCAGAGAGCACTGGCAATTCGGCAGTGTAGAAATGTAATAAATGATTTTTTAAAAAATACACCTCAGTGATATTAATGGCTGGAAAAGTTGCGATTTATTGGGAAAAAATAATTATAACTTTCTCTGGATTCAAGAGGACAGGCAAAAGACAGATGTTTCTAAATGTAACTTTCACTTTACAATATGGATCTCAATTTTTCTGTTGTGCATGCAGTACATTTTCTCCTTTGTTACCTTGGTATGTATTTTTAAATACATTAACTTAGTAAAACTATGTTGAGAAGGGCCCTACTACTTCTGATACCTATTACTAATTGAGGTAGCCTGTTATTGCCAAGTCTGTTATCACTATTTCCAATGCAGCACGTCTGGACAAAAAGCATCCATTAATACCTTCCCTGTTGCCTACAAAGCCCCTACTGTCCCCACCACCACCACCTTTGCCTTTTGTCCCCACCTTCAGAATTGGGAAGGGAGCAATTCCAGCCTTGTAATACGTAGATGTGAGAAGAAATGAAGGATGTTCTAAAATAATATTAACAATAATAATGTGCCTCCCCATGCTGAGCCTGGCACATAAAGGTGGAAGAAGAAATGAGAAGAGACACTCCTTCCCATTTCCTCTCTCAACTCTATGTACTTATCCTGGCTGAAATGAGCAGCCATGCAGAAGATGAATCAACCAAGGTGAATCACAAAACTCTTCAGAAAGAAAATGGATGGAAGGAAAGTGGAGCAAGTCAGTGTGGGGTGGATGCATATCTGTGTTTTCATTCTCTGTGTCTGTGTTTCTCCCCTCTCCACCAATCCCCTCTGTGGGCATGTGTATCTTTGTGTGTGGGTGTGTTAATTCCCTGATCTGTTAAGGTGTGCGTCTTTGTGCCATGGTGCCATTTGTGAATGGGCATGCTCTATTTTGTGACCATGACACTTCAAGTGCACCCCAAAAGTACAAATGGGCCCAATCTGTACAAGATGGAAACAATTACATTGTGGGATGCTTCTTAAGCTTTACTCTAACTTTTCCCCATATTGCTTGCTATTGAAGAATGTTTGGTGACTTTGACCTTATCCTAAAATGTTTCCCAGATGTTGTTTATTATGAGGAATTCAAATAAGGATTAGCAGTAGGGGTTGACCTTATTGAGGTACTATATCATTTAATCAAATTATTAACATGAATTTCACTGGCAACATGTATTTGATGCATTTTTAAATTATTTTTGAGAGGGTGCCATTCAGCCAGGGCAATTGGTGGGACAATTCACCCCCCTTGGATTTCGAGTCTCTTGTGATCAAGTTTCAGAAGTTTCTCTAATCTCTAACACTAGTTCAACATTGTCATACCTTTCTAAAATGGAACTTTTGTTTAGATATTAGCATTTTACTCCACATTTAGTAATTATGTTTATCTCAAGCCATTAATCTTCACAACGTAGTGGTTGCATTTGTTCTTGGAGGAATAGGATGCATGCGGTGGTGGAAGAAGAGAAAACAAACCAGGGGTGCTTGAGAAATTCAGATCTGCATTCCAGAGTAAACTCACCTGAACTGCACCTCCCAGATTAATGTGCAGATCGGAGTGTGGCCCTCCTCTGGAATCTGCACACAACTACCAAATTTTAGAAGGTGGTCCAGGGACATTATTTCCTTTTTCTAAACAGGCAATGCCTGTTGAAGCAGCTAGGAAGCACAGGTACTGTCACATGTGTTGAAAATAAGGCCACAAATGCCTCTGGGAATGACACAGCACACCATGGGGACCTGGCAAGATTGACACATCTCAGCTCATAAAGGGGCTGCACCCAAGCAAGACCACATCATGCGATTCAGAGATGTAAAGGCATCTTCACACCTCCAGTGTGTTGCTGTGGAGATCCAATAAGTATGAAATAACAATTTTGCTGTAATAGCCATAATTTGAAATAAAGGAAATCAGAATGCACAGGCCCAAAGGCACTTTTCTACCACTGTTCTTATATGGAATGCTCCAATTCCTTATTTTATTTTCAATATTTATATACCGCTCCCCATTCAGGAATTTTGGAGCAGTGAACAAATCAAACAAAAGAATAGCAACAGAATAAAAACACCATTTAAATACATTAAAAAACAAAACACAAGTGCAATAAAACTGCAGTTGGTCATTATTCCACTTCTATGCTATGTATCCACTTTAGTCCTATCCAGAAATTGCCTGTTTAGCTCTTACTTGGGCCTTATCATTTGGAGTAAACTAATCAAGTCATCCAGCTTGACAGGGTGGGGCGGGGCGCAGAGGCACTAAGAGCTAAGGATCTATAAATAAGTGTCAAAGTATGCCAAATTCCATAAGTTACACTTGTTTCTTAATTCATAAAGTTCTTTTGAAAAATCCCCATCAGGGCCAACAAAATAGTCTGGAGTGTAAATATAGTCAGCCCATTTTTTTCCACAGATAATATGGTTTCCCAATATTTATGTCAGCATTGCAGTAGTTTAACATAGAAATAATGATCAAACCACATGTCATGCCTCTCTGGCTTCAGAGATGGTGGGTGGAGTTGACCCCTACATTGGTTATGTGTGACGTTTAACCATGATTTGCTCAAAAACTATACGACTTTCAAAAGAATACCCATGAACAAAAAAGTTGCATTTTTAATGAGGTTTAAGAAAATGTATAATAACATGGGGTTTACCCCAACACTTAGGGAATTATGAGCGATATCTCCTTATACGTCCACTTTCTCAGGATTGTATGATTTTATAGTTTATCATACAAGGCTTTCATTTCAAAAGTATCCACCCTAAATATCTCTTGATCTGATGCACAGATCATTTTGAACATGTTCAACTGTGATTTTTACAGTTTAACATGTTCAAATGTTCTTTACAAAATTTCAAACATGAGTATGATGAGATATAAAAATACTTTATTAGGTTGAATTGTTTTTAACAAATGTTTTTAAAATCTTCAGCAAAAATTTACAAATTAAAAACTATGTTCTGTGAGAAGGGTTAACAAATAAATTTCATTGGATTTTTTTTCACTTTCATTGGACTGCTATCATCACTGTCAAAATCACTTTCCTCGTCTTCTTTTTCACTGTCCTCTTCTGTGGCCATTTCAAGATTTTCTGGGAGTGCTGGACCATCATACCATTTTATGTGGTACCACATATAACGAGATATTACTCATAATTCCCTAAGTGTTGGGGTAAACCCCATGTTATTATACATTTTCTTAATCCTCATTAAAAAGTGCAACTTTTTTGTTCTTGAGTATTCTTTCGAAAGTTGTATAGTTTTTGAGTAAATCATGGTTAAACGTCACACATAACCAATGTGAACACTGATTTTATACGTTCAAATGAAATTATCTCAAAAACTAATGGAGTTTAAAAAATGTGTAATTACAAAATGTATTTATCATTAAATTTGAAACATATCAGAAAAAATCATCTCTGTAGCATAAACGGGTGAGAAGTTATGCATATTTAATGTGGCAACTACATAATAGCGCACCAGCCATATTGATGACATCATCACACAGTCCCCCATCACTGGAATTTTGTAAGACTCACTTTTCTGAGATGCTTACGTCATATATAAGCAAAAAATATTCACAAAACTTTTGCACTCTTCGGATAAATAAATCCTGCTCTGGCTCTGGGACTACAAGGTAAGCTTTGTGATATACAAACTAAAATCTGGAAAATCTACAGGCTGTCTTTAACCTAATGGGGAAAGAGAATCTAGAAGGAGGAGAACCCCAAGCCAAACTTATGGAAGACTGTTAAATTTAATAAAATAATCTTTGGGAATATGTAAGGGAATTCCCTGAAGTATACATATGATATGGGATACAACATTTTAGTATGTTAACTTTTCTTCCCTATAGTCATTAGAAATAGGCCTATCGTTCCAAGTCCAAAGATACTTCTCGGATTCAGTTCAATCATCTTTATATTTAGAATTTTTCATTTCCTTGTAGAATTGTAAGTAAAGCTCTTTTTATCTCTCTTTTAGAATTTAGTCTGGGTTTTAAAAAGTCCACACTAAATTCTAAACAAATAGGAGGCAGGAGAAATCTACACATCAATATGCAAATGGGACAAAACAGACTTGCAAATGGACATATGGGAAAGCAACAGAAGCCAGAGTTGGACTGGTACCCATCCCTAAAACAAGCTGCCTCTCCTGGCTGTGGATTCATCCAAATGTTGCAGTGAGATTTCACCAAGAGACCATTGCCAATTTGCAATCTTTCAACTATCTCATCTGTAAAGTGAATTTTGTGAGGATCTATAAAGGTTAAGAAACACATCACATAATTAAAGTGCTAAATAAAAATTATTTAATAAACTAAACACTTTTGCCCTAAAATCTGATTGTAATTTAGAATCCTATTACTATGTCAGCACACCATATTTCTGGGGTAAATTCTTTCAATGGTTTTAGAAGGTTTAACCATTGTCATATGCGGCAATGGCAAGGGCTACTATTCATACCAGACTGTTTACACCAATATATCTGGTAGACTATGGCTTGGACCCAAAGACCCAGCTGTGCAAAAAGAAGCACTTTTTATTTGTCCAGGGAGATCATCACCAATTTTCCTCAGTTCATGTCATTCCAAAATGTCTACTTGCCTTCTGGAGTGCACTTTCCAGGGGCATGGAAAACTATAGCCAAGAAGGTACACACACACCCTCCTCTGCCCCCCCCCCCATGTCCAGACAGAAATGCTCGCAGTTGTACAAACAGATCTTTAGATCAGGTAATGTATTCCTACATTATGAATACAGAATTTGGTTGCTTTAAATTTTGGTAGAAATCTATGCAATTAGCTTGGTTCTAGGCAATTAGAAGTAGGCACTAAAATCTTTTCAATATTTAACTGTTATCAGATAGCTGCCCTGTGTTCTTTACCCTGCTGTGAAGTGATGCTACTTGCACTTAAGATCCAGATATATAGTTATACTTGTCACAATTAAGACCTCATTAGCTGAAGTGTCTGGAACTACTTTTGCTTAAAGAGATTTCTAGGGAACGCCTGTTAGATCACTAAGCTTGTAATAGAATTTGATTCAGCTAATTCTCTTGATTTTAAAGTGGGTTCTGCTTAGCTGTTGACCATGTATTTCTCTTTTCCCAAACTCTCTGCCACGTCTTCGATTCTTCCCATCCATTTCATGTCATTTATTTGTATTAGATCTGGAAGTGTTTTAAGCGTTCAGCCATTACATGGTCCCAAAAGTTGGCTGCTGCATAATTTTCCCCAACCAAAAAGGTGTGGTCACCAGGACCATTCCCCTCCTGTAAGTGGGAAGTCTCTTGACTTTACACTAAGACTCCAAAATGCAGGGTGGGATCACAAAAAATTCACTACTCAATCCCCAAGGTTAGAACGGGGGGTGGGGGGATTCTGTGTGCAGCACAAATACAAGCCTGAGGCTGGTCGTGTTTGGCATTGTGCTTGGCAGGTGTTCTAGACAGCAAGTGCCCAGCAAGCATAAAGCCAAAACAAATTCCAAGCTTCTGTCAAACCTTTGGGTGTGGAAGGGCCAGAGATTTCCCCTCCACTACCACATCTCCAAGGTTGGGAGGAAGCTTGGTGTTCATCAGTGGTCTGAATGTTCATTATGAGCACAAGTGGGTACCGCTGCTTAAGTAAATGTTGACATTCTGAAACTCAGTGTACACCAATTAGGGAAAGGATCATAATAGTAGAGCGTATGGTTTGCATACAGAAAGTCCCAAGGCTTAATCCCTGGCAGCTCCAGGTAAAATGATCAGGTAACAGGCAAAAAACCCTCTGCCTAAGACTACAAAGGAACCTTTGACAACTTTTCTTGTCATGGCAACCATGCCACCACACTCTGGCAAATATGAGAAACAACCAGGCTTCCTCTCAAATTTGGACCTCCAGAGGTCATCCCATCAGTTGTACAGAGATTCCTACCCCAGCTCCAAGTTTGGGGGGAAGGCTGGGGGTTCAGTCACTTCATTTCTAAAGTCCAAATAGCCATTCCTGAAGGCTGTTAGGATGCTTCTTTAAATACTCTGAAGTTTGAAGCATACTGAACACCCATACAGCCTTTCCTGCATGAAAGTTTGTCAGAGTTCTGCTGTGCAGGGCAAGCCCACGTCTTGGACCACTACTTTTGGCTTGGATGGGATGATAAGAACATCCCATGAAGCTGTTCATGATCATTGTAGTTGGTATAAAGTAAGATGTAAACGCTCATTTTGGGGTGAAGTTGCTATCGGATTAAGTCATGTTCAGACAAGTCATATAGGTACAGGTTTGACCTTTACGTCTTGTGCTTGTCTGAAAGGAGTCTAAGGTATTTCAGGTACTTTGGTAGTTAGCTCTGAGTTTATCAAACCACAATTTGATGGTGGGATTTCTACTTCAGAATGAGAAGGAGCACTTTAGCACTTGGCTAATTTTAAAGTTTGGCTGAGTCTTTCTAAGTTAGCGTTAGTCTATATAACTAAATGCAAAATAGAATTCATATTTTTGTACTTTCTATGCAGAACTACTAAAGTGATACTATTTGGATCAACTCCCATAGGCTGCACAGTAAAGGTTAATTTGAGGTAATTTGTAGAATTGAGTAATATAGGTATTCTAGATGTGAGGCCTCGAGTCTCTAGAAATGGTTCACATAATATCTAGTATGAAGATTAATGTCTTTCATATGCGAATACAGTTAAAAATATTATAGTGCAACATGTCCACCATCTTTAGTTTGGCACCTGCCAGAGTTTATGAAAATGGAATTGCAAAATGAGTTTACCATATGAAAGTACCATTTTAGTATAGATATTTAGTATTTGGGAAGCATTGTTGAATGAGAAAAGTAGCAGCAATTACTGAAGTTGGTTTCTTTTGCAAAGTTCCCAGTCCCCTCTCCCTGCTCATTTGTCTGAAGGTTAATACTAACTTCTTTGGCCTTACAAGGCCATGTACATCTTCACCAATTTCTTAAATAACAGGAAACAAGTCAATCGCTCAACTTATTGAATTAGTTCTTTCAAAGGCCTTTATTTTCTCATAGGGAACTCTAGTCACTTGTAAATAGAGTAATCATTTCTATATCTTCGGGACCCTTTTATGAACACAGAAGTGTGTAAGTTGTAAAAGAAAAAAAATAGCTTACCAAGAACCTGTGAGCTTCCAGGGCTTAGAGGTTTATCAGACGAACGTTTTATTGCACACTCACTACTGCCCACTTAGAGACATGTGTGCATCCTTTAGACGACATCATCTGCCTCCCACTCCTTCCCCTCGTTTTTCGGTCACAAGATAGACCCTTTTTACTCCAACTTTTTTAAAAAAAAACGGACTGTGCTGCGATCTCTCTGCTGCGTGCAGGAAAACCAGCGAGATACAAATGGCCCCTGAATGGTCTTTGTTTACTTCCTCTTTCTCCTCAGGGCAGAATGAGGAAGTAATGAGGGACAGACGTGGGGGCGGAGAAGCGATGGTAAGGAAACGCGATTTTCCCCCATGTGATGATGACGCTCTAAGAATATTCAGATGTCAGTTAAAAAACTGGAGTAAGAAGTTCGACTTAGGGAGAATGATTTGGTCTGCTCAAACCTCTAGTAGTAAGTGTAGTAAGTATCCTGGAGGGCAGGTTTAGGGTTCGTGAGATATGTGCCACAAGGTTAAAGTCTGTCCGTACACTATACAGGGATGTTTCTGCAGGAACACAAGGGAAAAGGGCACCTCTTCCTGTTCTCTTTCTCACTCTCCAGAACCCACCACCACTATATAGTTATAAAATGCTTAAGTTGAGGGCTAGTACCGTAAGAAGCTTTTTGAGGAAAAACATACCCCTTTTCTCTCCCCCCATCCCCCCACCCAAGAATCTTGAGCAGCACTACAAAGCTCCTGTTCCAGGTTAGCTAACATTCTGGACAAGAACACTTTGTATAAGTGGATGAGGATATAATTTGTCCTAGACATCTTTTTATTTATTAATAAATTTCTATATTCTTCAATATTTGTATATTGCCCTTCAAAATGTCTAGAATGTCCTTTAAAAGGACTCCTAAGGGCATTTTACAAATAAAATGAGAGAGATAGCAATGCAAAAAATGTAATCAGAAGAATAAAAAACAGAAATTAAAGTAGTGTTTTGTTGTTGTTTTAAACATCTTTATAGATGCTTCCCTGGAGCAAAATCTGTTGGGGTGCGTTTTAGTCCAGTTTTGTTACAACATGTGCTTATACCTGACAGAACACCTCTCCCAGCCTAAATCTACCTGGACACTACAATCAATATTAGAGGCATACCTCCATGTGCCTCTTCCAAGGGAGACTCAGAGGGTGGCAACAAAGTAGAGGGCCTTCTCAGTGGTGACCCCCCGATTATGGAATGGTCTCCCTACTGAGGCCTACCTGGCACAAACACTAATATTTTCGACGCCAGGTTAGACTACACCCTACTCCCAGAAATATGATGGTACATTTATGTCAGTTTTTATCAGGTCAATTATCTTCTAATAACTGTTGGAACATAGTATTTTTCAGTTAGCTGGATATGAAGTCGGAGATATGGCTGTGACCTCATATCCAGGAAATTGTGTTCCCCACCTCCTCTCTCTCGTAGCCTGTGTCCAGAGAATGTGCTGGCTCCCTCTCCGCACTCACAAAACGGAGCGTGGAGTCAGGAAAAGGGGGCATTTGTGGTGAGGGGGAGGGGAGGAGGCCGGAATGGCTGACTTATGCCTTTTCCTATTACTGCCTCAGCCTCCTTCCCTCCCCCTCCCCAAAGCTCCACTAGACAAGCAAAATCGCCCATCTAGGTAAAATGCATAAAGGGAGGTGTCAGATGTCTCTGTCTCTGCATGGGATCCTCGTGAGTCCCTGAGTTCAGAGGCTTTCGAGCATCCAGGGTGCAACCCATAGAATTGCGCACTTGTTTAAATTTTGTAAGTTTGAGGTTTTATATTATGCAGGACTGGGTAGTAACATTCGCCTCCACTGCTCCTCCTGCCCTGTATAGAATGACCAAAAGCCTTTGAGTTTGGGGGTTTACGATCATCGAGGGCGCAACCATAGAATTGCGCCTTTAAACTTTTTAAGGACTGGAGGTTTCTCTAAGTGAAGCTTTTTATCCCAAATAGCATCACATACAATGAAAAATCAAGCAAAAGTGTTGCAGGACTTGGGGAGAAAAATGACTAGGTGTACAGCCAAAAGATTCTCAAAGAGCAGTTGTTCAGTGATTTGCAGTAAATTATAATCATTCTTGAAAGCAAAGCACCTGTCAAATGATAGCTGCTATTTATAATTAGGGGTGTGCACGGACCCCCCGGATCGGATCGGGACCCGGATCGGGACCTCCAATTTTGTCCCGGACCGGTTCGGACAAAATCGGAGGCCCCCCGGACCGGATCGAGTCCGATCCCGATCCAAAAATCGGAAATTTTTGGATCGGCCGCCATTTTTTTCCCCATAGACTTGCATTGCAATGCAAGTCTATGAGGAAAAAATGGCGGCGGGTGGGTAAGGGGGGGCCTAACTCCCTCCCCCCCCCCGGGGCCGTCCGCTGTGGACGGCCCCGGCAGGTAAACCCCCTCCCCCGCGCTCCCTACCCCCCCTGGGGCCGCCTGCTTCCATCCGCTGGCGCCCGCGGGCGCCAGCGGATAGAAGCGGACGGCTCCGGGGGGGGGGTAAGCCCCCTTCCCCGCCACTTACCTTCTCGGCACGTCCGGCGCCGGCGGCTACTACCAGCGGGCTCCGCGGCCTACTCTCGAGTAGCGCGCCGGGTGATGACATCACCCGGCGCGCCACCCTGGAGCAGGCCGCGGAGCCTGCTGGTAGTAGTAGGCGCCGGCGCCGGACGGGAGCCGCCGGGCCGGGCAGGTAAGGGCCCCCCTCCCCCCTCCCCCCTCCGCACGCCCCCTCCTCCCCCCTCCCCCCTCCGCGCGCCCCCTCCTCCCCTCCACGCACCCCCTCCTTACCTTTCCGGCCCGGCGGCTCCCGTCCGGCGCCGGCGCCTACTACTTCCAGCAGGCTCCGCGGCCTGCTCTAGAGTAGTGCGCCGGGTGATGACATCACCCGGCGCGCCATCCTAGAGCAGGCCGCGGAGCCTGCTGGGAATAGTAGGCGCCGGCGCCGGACGGGAGCCGCCGGGCCGGAAAGGTAAGGGCCCCCCTCCCCCCTCCGCGCGCCCCCTCCTCCCCTCCACTCACCCCCTCCTTACCTTTCCGGCCCGGCGGCTCCCGTCCGGCGCCGGCGCCTACTACTTCCAGCAGGCTCCGCGGCCTGCTCTAGAGTAGCGCGCCGGGTGATGACATCACCCGGCGCGCCATCCTAGAGCAGGCCGCGGAGCCTGCTGGGAATAGTAGGCGCCGGCGCCGGACGGGAGCCGCCGGGCCGGAAAGGTAAGGGCCCCCCTCCCCCCTCCGCGCGCCCCCTCCTCCCCTCCGCGCACCCCCTCCTTACCTTTCCGGCCCGGCGGCTCCCGTCCGGCGCCGGCGCCTACTACTACCAGCAGGCTCCGCGGCCTGCTCTAGAGTAGCGCGCCGGGTGATGACATCACCCGGCGCGCCACCCTAGAGCAGGCCGCGGAGCCTGCTGGGAATAGTAGGCGCCGGCGCCGGACGGGAGCCGCCGGGCCGGAAAGGTAAGGGCCCCCCTCCCCCCTCCGCGCGCCCCCTCCTCCCCTCCACGCACCCCCTCCTTACCTTCCCGGCCCGGTGGCTCCCGTCCGGCGCCGGCGCCTACTACTACCAGCAGGCTCCGCGGCCTGCTCTAGAGTAGCGCGCCGGGTGATGACATCACCCGGCGCGCCACCCTAGAGCAGGCCGCGGAGCCTGCTAGTAGTAGTAGGCGCCGGCGCCGGACGGGAGCCACCGGGCCGAGAAGGTAAGTGCCCCCCTCCTCCCCCCCCCCGCTGTCCACTTTCATCGGCGGGCGCCCGCTGGCGCCCGCCAATGGAAGCGGCGGTGGGCGCCAGTGGGCGCCCGCCGATCCGCCGATCCGCCGAACCGGTTCGGAGCTTTTTCGGACCGGTTCGGATTGGATCGGCCGATCCAGCTGCGGGATCGGAAATCGGATAATTTATCCGATTTCCCACTGGACCGGACTCGGATCGTGGATCGGGTCCGATCCAGTGCACATCCCTAATTTATATACACTAAGAAGAGCATGTTAAATTATTGGTACTGTAAATCTTGATCTTTATCAAATGTCTTAGTGTGTACAAGTTGGTGAACACACAAATATTTCTAATCCGGGTCAAATTGAGAAATTATAGCTCAATCCTAATTTGGAGGTTTAAATTGGTCCTGTATCTTCATAACAAAGGCCAATAGATAACTTGAAAGCACAAAGAATCTTTGCCATTTGTCTTTGCTAGATGTCTGGTAGTCTTTCTGCTTCATTTCCTCTTGAATAGAGCTTGAGTGAGCACTTTGATTGCTTAATGTGTGAACCATGACTTGTAAGGCCTTTTAAGAACTAATTAACCTGTTATGCTTTACTGGAGCCAACCTGTGAATTTGGGGAAGACTTTTCAATGGTAACAGTGCATTCGAAAATAAACTTCGATTATATATATATATATATATATATATATTACAATTTTTGATGCAGTTTTACAAATATGTCCATAATATTTATTAGGGATGATTGAGGATTTTGTTCAGTCCACATTTTGAAGCAAACCAACCTGGACTAGTGTGCAGATTAGAACACAGTTATCTTTTGATTTTGCAGTTCTCTGAATTTTGTGATACAATTCTTGGCTCAAAAAATATACCAAAATGCTACTTTAGAATAAAATACGGCGGGTTTTTTTTTAAAAAAATGGCTGGAAATGACTCAAACAATATCCATAAACCATAACCATGAGCAACCATGGATTATACTTTGGCCAATGGAGGGCTCCTACATTTTTTTCTGTTTCATCAATCAATCCTAAGTGAACAAATCGCTATTCTAGCTTCAGCTGGATCATTATCTATCGGTATATCCACTTATAAAACTTCAAAAGTGAGCCCTTTGTAGTTTTGTAGCTTATCTCTCAAACATGCTGTGGATTTTGACAAGAGATTCTAACAAGTTTCAGAATATTTATGCACTTGTATCCTGCTCTCCTTCAAGAACCTCAGTACAGCCTTTAGGCTTCCTAGAAACAACAGTGGTTAGACCAAAAGAGTGATTTACCAAAGGTGAGTAATTGTATTCTGACATCCAAACCCAATATTTTATACCACACTTGGTCCAGAGTTCTTTATCTTGGAAAATGAACATACTTAGAATATCTTGAAGACTGAGCCAGTGTCTTCATGTTCTGTCCCTTATAAGACTTTAAATGTATCATTCTTGCATAAGTTTAGTATGGCTTGTTTCATGCTAATAAGAATTAAAATAATATAGAAAGCTGCCTTATGCCAAGTCAGACTATTTATCCAATTAGTCCAGTGTTGCGTACCCTGGTCTTGCACTTGTCAGCCATTTCCAATACATAAATGGGCAATTGCTTATTCCTTGGCTGCTAAACCTCTTCAGAAATTGCAGGAAAAGCAACCTTATAAAGGTACAAAATTTAAGAATACCACCTTAACCCAGTCCACAAACTTGGTACTTTGAAAGAATTCTAATAGCCTGGTGAGGTATGGTTTCCTTTTACCAAAATCCTGTTGACTCTTCTCAGCATGGTAGGTTTCCTTCACATATTTTAATGATTTCTTTCATTATATCTGGGGCAGATCTTAAGTTGCCAGATATGTAGATCCCTGGAACCTTTTTAGGTGAAAAAAAAAATAAAAAAAAAATGTGGCTTTAGTTTGGTATAACTTGAATAAGCTTTGTAACAGGCAAGTGATTTCAGGTGAATGACACCACAGAGTCACCATGATTTCTAGTTTGTTTTATCTTTTTCTGTCATCTATTCTTTACTTCCCCGCCCCCAAAATGCACTAAACTCTTGCAATGAAAGATATACTTGTAATAACCAGTTCAGTTACTTTGCAAATAACTTGATTTTATTTTTGTTACCCAGTGCCTCTCTATCTAGTTGATAGACAGACAGACAGACAGACAGACAGACAGACAGACATTTAAATGAAGTGGTGATATTTTATTTGTTCTACCTATTACTTTTTTGTAGCCTGTTCAGACGACACACTAAGGCTGCTAACCTTTTTGCAGCAAATGGTTAGTGAGTGTGTTTAAACCGTGGTTATATAGCCACCATGGTTAGGAATGTTTCACATGACATGCGAAGTCAAGGTTCACATGTTTAGCGCAAAATGCTTACCCACCATGGCTTAGCGTGCCGTCTGAACAGAGTCATTCTTAAGATCTAGCATGTGTTCACTTTTTGTATTGCATTTAATTGTAAATGGCTTCATTGAATTGGGCTGCAATAATCCTTTCTTTTGTTGCAATGCCATAATAGTAATATAATTTGCTAGTCAAAGAAGCAGATTTTACTCTTCCTACATATGGGAAAACAGAGCACCTAAGAACATAAGAAGCGCCCTGCTGGAACAGACCAAAGATCCATATCGTTCAGCATTCTGTTCACACAGTGGTCAACCAGGGACCCACAAGCAGGACATGGTGCAACAGCACCCTCCCGCCCATGTTCCCCAACAACTGGTGTATACAGACTTACTGCCTCTGATACATTTTCAGCTTTTTAATGGTTAGAACTGTGTTAATTGTTCACATTCTGATACTAAGGAGAAGGGAGAGTGGGACACAAGTTTTTCCCAAAATACCTTAATTAAGAATATTCACCTTTGTTTTTGAGTCTCTGCTTCCCTTGTTTGCTGCCCTTGTTTCCCCCTATCTGCTGCTGCTTTGGTGCCACTTATAGTCCATATGTGGATTGCATTCTTCCTGGTCTTGTCCCCTAAGGGCCTACAGTTTGACACTTCACCTACAGCAGGATATACAAATTGCTGTGAAATAAAGCAACTTGTATCAGAAAAAGTAAGAGTCTGCTAGGAAGGTAGCAGTAAGAACATGGGGAAAATTTTAAACTTATTGGTTAGTATGGATTGCTAAGATGTCACAATTGATTTATATTTATTTGCATTTACATCCCAACTTTCTTCCAAGGAGTTCAAGGCAATGTACATGGCTCTTACCCTTTCCTTCCATTTTATTCTCACAACTATCTTATGAGGTAAGTTGGCCAGCTTTCCCCAACCTTCAGATGTATTCAATCCCCATCAGGATTCCCAGCATGGCCAACAGCTGGGAATCCTGGGAGTAGTCCCAAACATCTGAGGAGCACCAGGTCGAAGAAAGTTGAGTTAGGCTGAGAGGTAGTGACTGGCAAGGTTCAACATATTTGAAGTGTTGGTCATGCATTCGATTACCTGAGGTTTTTAATAATTGAACCAGTAAAACGTTGCTCATCTAAGATGAACTACATCTATTTTTTTTTCCTGTGCAGTGTATGTGTGCAGTATATAATTGTCTGAATTCTAATTGTACCATATCTGAGATATTTGAACAGACTAGTACATAGCAAAAAGGAAACATTTTCCTAATTGGTCTTAAGGGACCTGTTGATTAAAACATGCAACTACTTTGTAGCTCAACTATTTTTAGCACTTAAATGCTTTTATCTGATGCTCTTTTTGTAGACATGCTAACAGGTTAATTGTGAACATGCTCGAAACAGTTTTATGAAAATCAGGCTAAGAATGCTTTAACTGGCTGAAAAGAATTGTGTTTATATTGCCTAATACTTTTTCACTGCATTTCACTTCTTCCCCCCATTCCCCCCCATTATGGTATAACCTTTGTGGGTTACTTGGGGTAAGGTCCAAAGAGCCCTTTAAGTATATTCTCAGTCTAACTGGATCTCTGGTTTCTTCAAAAGAGCCATGATATTGTTACGGTGGTATGACTGACAGCTGTAGTTTGGTGGTAATGCTGCTTTGCATGAATGATTCAGTTTCAGTCCCTGGCATTTCCCAGGGAAAGGATCTCTCATGGCAATGTTGGGAAGATCTGTTGAGTAGGTATAAGTCAGCTTTCCCTAAACTAAGGACCTCCAGATGTTTTGGACTATAATTTCCCGTCCATTGGCCATGCTGGCTGGGGCTGATGGAAGTTGAAGTCTGAAACATCTGAAGGGTTGGGGAAGGCTGGTGTAAGGTATCTTAATATGTGCAGATATGCTTGGTGTTTCTTGTTCTTGGAGCTACATCATTTCTGCTAATATGAAACATTGCAGTCCTTACCATTTTCTCTTAAGGAATGCTTAAGTTCTTCTTCATGGGTTCTGTGCAGAACCCATATGTCAGGAAGTTTCTATAGCTAGACTACAGTTTTGGAAAGTGCCCCATCCCCACTCTCCAATTGCACACACAAGGGGGCATAGCTCCCGCCTTTCCACTTAGTGCCTCTCTGGCTGCCACGATGGAAGCATCTAGTGCAGATGTGCCGAATCTCAAGCCTATGGGTTCCACTTCTCCAGGGCTGCCAGGTGTCCACTCCTATTATCCCTGACCACAGTTCGGTGATTTTTCAACTTTTACACATTTTTCCCTATACAAAAATATAGAAATGCTACTCGGTACCATACATAGGGTGTTAATGGATCTGCCAGTTCTGATTTCTTTTGCCTCAGCCAAGATAACCCACTGGAGAGAGTTTGAGGGCTCTCTTTGGAGGCCGCTTTGACATCAACAGTTCCTGCAATGTCAGGACCATTTGCCAGGAACACCTGACCAGTTCAGGTGTTCCTTTCAGTTCAGGAGCTTGTAGCTCCATTTGTGGTTTTTGTTTTTGTTTTAAAGTAAAAAATTTAAAAAGTAAGTTCAATTTGTAATAATTGCTTGAATGCACTATACTTTTAATATACCAAATGTGATAGTTTTATTCCAAACCAACTTGTACACTACATTTTATGTTCCTAAAGTAACAAAGTGACTTTCAATCCGTAAAAAGTGCTAATATTGTATTTTTCAATTTTTCTGAAAATGTCAGTTTTTGTTTGGAAAAAACCCAGGGAAAAACTGTTTTTTCCCCATGGCTTCAAAATTTCTGGAAGAGATCAGGGAAGTGAGGCTGAGTTAGGGTGACCTGGTTTGCACATAGTGACCTACTTTGCTAATCCATGCTTTATTTAAAATCAGTCACTCGACATGCCAGGACTACATCTCCCAGCATACCTTTGGCGGCCTGCAGGTGCCCGCATCCTCTGAGAGGTGCTTCCCTCCTTTCATTTCTGATGCTGTTCCTAAATAGAGCATCTAGGAGTAGCATTGCTGAGGAGGGGAGGTAAGCGGCTGCCTGTGGACGTGCCCAGCTCCGGCCAAGTCCTGCTGGGACTGCTTTGGCCCACGTTTCTCGCCCACCAAGCGCTCCATTAGGAGCCTGTACTGAAGGGCCCGGCCAGGCACTTGCCTCTCTTCGTTGGGCCTGTTTCTGGGCATGCACAGAGTGCCTTCCCTTCCTCCCTCCCTCTTATGGGTGAAAGGCGCTTGCTTGCTTCCCCCAGATTCTGAGAAAATGGCTATATCAGGACGGGGTACCTTTGAGAATGTTCAGAGTTCAGCCTGTTGTATCAAGTTATGATTTTAAAACCACACACAGTGGGTGGGAGGAGGCACTGCAGATGGGCACAGCCCATTTATGCAGGTTGTTTCTTTTTATGTGGAATTGGTCAAGACCAACCATAGGAGCCTGGATTGTGAAAGGCACGCAGCAGCCACCTGCCCACACATTCACAATGGTCGCCACCCAAGGCATGCTGGGAGTTGTAGGCATAAGCCTAGGGTTTTTTTTAATTAAATTCCTTAAAAAATTCAAATTTTTAGATTTTTCTGGTACATTGTACCTATCAGCGTGCCAAATTTCAAGTTTCTAACTCATCTGGAAGTGGGTAAATCTTTGCAGACATACATCTCACACACATACTTTCAGCTTCATATGTAGATATATTAACAGGAGATAATAGAAGTAGCTCTGTGTTGACTGTATAGGGACATGACTTAGGGTTACAAGAATAAGCCTAGGGTCTCCCTGGTCTCATATGCCCCCCTCTTCTTCCAGCACAGCTGTGAGGAGGTCAGAAGTGTTGCTTCTGTTTTACATTACTGCAGTTTAATGTGTTATCCAAACCCTAAACTGTGGTTAATCTTAATTATGATTAGTGAAAATAAGCCAGCTTCATAAGCTGTAATTTGAAACTAGCTTGTTTCTGCTAACTGTAGTTAAAATAACCATAGTTTGTTTGGGATCAGACTATATGGCAAGCTGAAGTTAATAAAAAATGGAAACAAAAGTTTCCAGATGCCTTCTCACAGCCCATTTCTCACAGGTAGATCTCATTCTTGTAAAGTTAAATCTTAGTTTAGCATATCTTCAAACATGCTGATTGGAGCACTTGTCTAAATAGAGATAAGGCTTATACAGCCTAGGTTGACTTCTGCTTTTTAGTTTCCAAGTACTGCTGTCCCATTGCTTCTGTAGTCATAACATACATTTGATGTGTACAGTGTTGTATATGTTTAGTTTAGTGGATTATGCCCAAGGTGGCTATCAATCAACATTAACTTATCAAAACATAGTATCACAAAAAATGTTTCAAAGAGAAAATTAACAGTTCAATGAACACAGCATAAATTCAGCTTTCCAATGTAATAATATAGACTTAATACCTATCAAGTATGAAGCAAAACCCACATTAACAGAAAACCCAAACCCAATCCTATTCTTGCTGCAGGCCCACACATATTATCTTGGGGAAGGTTTTTCTCATCATTGATTCGCAGCTGGCTCCTTCCTCTCTCTCCTCCAAAGGAGATTAGCAGCAGCAATGAGGGAAATGCTGGGGAGTGGCAATAGTGGTAAATTCTCTTTCCCAGCCTCCCAGATGCTCTGGCAGCTATTGCTGATCTTCCTACTTCCTGTTGACAGAGATGCTTTGAGCAGGATTAAAACCTGCACAGGGAATTATTGTTAAATTACAGTTTAACCCCTCAGCCACTCACTACATGTGCACGCTGAAGCAACACAAAGAAATGACTCTCTATCCCAGAAGTCTACAACGTCCATAAGCCCTAACAAATAAAGCCAATGGTGAGGGATCATGGGAGTTGTAGGCCAAAACATCTGGACGGTCCCAAGTTGCCCAGCCCTGCTCAAATCCTCTACCTTCTCCCCCCTTCTCCCTGCCTCTTTTGTATTAAGACTGTCTCTGACCTGAAGATTTGTAGGATTACCCATTATATGTGTTGATCGTGCCAGTGAATGTTAGTTTAATTTATTCAATTTATATATCACTTCATACAACAAAAAGGAAACCCAAAGCGATGTACACAAATGGCTTATGCAGTGTGGATGGTTGCCTCCTGAAGCTCTTGTTAGTGCATCCTTTGGGTTCATTTGTAGGCTTGGATCTCTAGTAACATCCATTCTGAAAGAAATTTTGCAAATAGCCTGTGCACTAGCGTGGATAATTCCCTCTGGATTTGTGTTCTTGCTGGCGTACTCAAACTGAAACCTAGACCCCCTCTAGATGGATTCCGTTTGACGCCTGGTTAGCCGATTATGCGCATAATCGCAGATGCGCTTTATCATAAATGCTTGTATGCAGGAGGTAATTGAGCACTCAACTGGTGACCTTACCAGTTGTTTCAAATGCACTTTACAAGTAGTTAATGCGGAGAATCGCTTGTTCACATAGTCAAAATGCGCTTTAACGGCCGGAGCAAAATAAAACTCACTATTTAACGCACATTCGATAATGCGCATAATCAGAGAGAAAACGTGCCTCTACGCCCGATTTGCGCTCCGTTCTTGTAGAGGTAAATTTTTTAATGCGCCTTGAAAGAGCTTTAAATGCCTCTTGTAGAGGCAGCCTTACACAGAAGTGTATTATTGGAAAAGCATTCTTACTACTTAATGTTACTTACAGATCTACAGGTGCAGGGTAGGTTGATGGAGCTTTTGAGCACCAGCATTTTTGTAGGGGTCCTAGACAATGATCTCTGCATTGGTGCCATTTAAAGAACAGCACCTACATTTCTGACCAGCTTACTGTTTTCACATAGCAAGTGATCGATGTTGCAAACCAAAGGTACAAAGCTCTTTGCTTTTAAAAGGCAGCAAATTCTCTTGGCATAAACTACGTATTTGCAACAGATTTTAATATATTAAAGAGCCAACCATGTGGAGAACCTTCTCCCTCTCCAAAACCCTTTTTTCTTTGCACCAGTTTTGTAATCATACCCTTGACACTCCTATTCTACCAGTGGGGTTTGAGGATTAGACATAATGGATGGGAACGGTATTCAGGTTGATCATTTGGATGTACAAAGCAAGCACCTGCTTAGCTTAGCTTAGCCAGTCTCTGTTTGTAGAAGTTGACATAGTTCCTCCCTAATACTGTCAATGATGCTATGTGATTTAATCTTCACTAGTTTTGCACAGCAGGAAGTAGATTCTAAAAATATTTTTAAGATTTCCATACGTTCTCAAGAATTAACATAGACATATCTATACTGCCCTCCACTGTTCTTTCAACTTGAAAACAGCTCTCTAAATAGGTCTTTGTGGGAAGCGGGGGGGGGGGGGGGGGGAATCCATGATTCAGACTGAATGCTTGTTACATCACTTCCCTGGTAAGCATATTTGATCTGCTAGGCACAAGTTCTGGGTAGTGCTTTTTAAAGAAGTGTTTATGTTTTGTCAAGAGTTTTAACTAGTTATCAGTATTTATTCCAAATAGCTCATTGCAGGGTTTTCTATTTACAAACTAGAGGCCTAGGAACGGGTCTAGAGGTGTATTTTGCAATGTGTCCTGCAGTAATCCTATTCAAAGTAAAATCTTGCCTAAAAATATTTCTATAATAACCAAAAAATATCACGGTAATCTTTTAAAGGAAGGAATAAAAGGGAACATGAAAATATTGGGATGTGTCAGAGGGAGGGACATAAGTAACCATTATTCTCCTTTTCAGTTCCTTTTATTCCTTACCTATAGCAGTCTCAGTTTTCCCTTTTTCCGCTTCCTACTTTCCAAGCTCTTGGAGAAATTCTGAATTTAAAAGTAATCTCTCAGGGTCAAATTACATGCAGTGCAGGTGATTGATCATCCTGTGTGCATGTGTTTCTACTGAAATCCAACAGTAAGGTAGTTAATAACTTTTTTCAAACTTTTCAAAATTAGGATAGTTAACAACTTCTGTTTTAGGGCAGGGATGGGTTGAAAGCAAATCTAGATTTACTAGTAGATCTCTGGATGATATCCCATATTTTGGGAAGAATTTCTGATTCCCAATAGTTTAACAATAGCAGCAATAAAATGATTCCTGCAAACCCCCCCCCCTCCCAGTCTAAATAATACTGTTAAAATAAAGAAAGCTTGGGGCAATCAGGAGTGAGTTTTTGTGTGGAAGGACTGTGAGCTCTGTTCATTTCTAATCCTGGGCTCAGAATTCTTTATTCTCAGTGTTTATCTTTTGCACAAGGCTCTAGTTG
The DNA here is from genome assembly GCA_029215795.1 of Anniella stebbinsi. Classification (NCBI taxonomy): domain Eukaryota; kingdom Metazoa; phylum Chordata; class Lepidosauria; order Squamata; family Anniellidae; genus Anniella; species Anniella stebbinsi. The sequence goes on from JARDYH010000002.1 coordinate 217,623,220, forward strand.
GTTGATCTTGGTGTTCCAGTAAAAAACAACAACACTAAATTGATTCCCAAACCCTGAAGTCTGCCCACCTCTGGTTTAGGGAAATAGTGTGTGGGAGAAAGTCTTAAACACCCTCTCATGCTGCTGATTTGAACAAAATTAGCAGCCACCCATTATTATTATTATTATTATTATTATTATTATTGACCAATTGGAGTTTTCCCATATAATGTACAGTTTAGCCCTCTGGTTCTGCAAGTGTAATGCAGATTATTCTGAATTAAACACCTATGGGGACTGTTCATTCTTACAATCCTTTCTATAATATAACCCATAATCTTCCTTTTTTACACAAGCCAGAGATCCATCCAGGGTAAGTATACTTAAAATGAGATCTGACCAGTTCAAGTTCTTTTAACCAACTCCAGCTCTAATTGCTTCTATGCTGACGGGCTGTAAATACATGGATTTTAAACTAGCAATGGAACTAACTTCCTCCTAATCCTATTGTACCACTAGGCCTGATACAGAATTGGTTGCTTGATAACTACAAATGTGAGGATGAAGGAGGTGGGGGGGGGCGGGTGAGGATGAAGGAGGCGGGGGGGGGGGGATAATTCTTTTACTGACCCTAAAGAAAGACTCTTCATGAATAGCTGGACATGATTGAGGAAGCTATGTGCTGTTCTTGTTCTCTCAGGGCTACATGTGGAGATATTTTACAGTTCTTTTTTTCCTACACAATTTCGTTTTCCAAAACCATTGCGAAATTGCTCCAGGGGAGAGGAGAGAGAGAGACAAGTGTTCCTAGGTGCCCATGACAGTCACACAAATGTAGCTATAGCTATTATAGTAGAGTTGGTCATGCTTCTTAAAACTGGTTTATGCGCTTCACAATCCCAGTTACCGCTTGAAGTGCTGCAGAAAGCTATAAAACATGTCAACCCGGGGGGGGGGGGGGGGGGAACCAAGCATGTGTATCATAAGCAGTGCTGAGGCTACATACTCTTTGGAGTCTGCATATAATTTTCCATGAAGCACAACTTTCCAGATTTCCTGGATTTATGTTTGGGAATTTAAGCAGAAGAAAGAACAGAATATGTTTCCTGTCCAAGCGCACCACCTTTTCTTTGCTCAGATTAAGGGTAGCTGCGGTGGTTGAACTTTGAACAAATACATTGAATCTATTTCTCATGCAGAGCCGCTAATTTTTCTCTCAAATTTCTTTGTGAGGAAGCCAAAATGCATTCAGAGAATGGATTCCCCTGTGCATCTAAATTTGTTCAAATATCAACACACTCATGCACAGAGAAACATAAGCACTATCTTTTTTCCCCCCTGCTCTGTCTGGTAGACTTGAGTCTTAGCATGATTACTTTGAGTCATTTGAAGGTTTTCTACATTTCTGATTCCATGTTAATTTTTAGTTAGTTTTTTTTTTATTGTTGTTGTTCAGGTACATACTTCAGCTAATAACCTTTCCTGGTCTCCAAAATAGTGGTCCTGGGCATTTTCTGCTGTGTTGATCTAAAGAAAAAACAATGGCTGAATTCGGACAACACGATAGTCAATGGTGGGGTAATAATCAACTTTACAGTTGTTCATCTAGGGGGTACTCCCCACACAACATGGTAATAAAAAATCAACCGTGGTGTGGATTAGGATCAGCGCTGAGTTGACTATGGCAGCATTCAGACAACACGATAGTCAATACAACTGACAATTGTCCCCCCCCCCCCCCCAGTTGCTTATTGTGTCGTCCGAATTCAGCCTGTGTGTCAGTTTATTAAAATTAACATTCTATGTTGGGCTGTAATCTTGTCCCCATTAAGCCCAATTAAACACAGTTGTACTTTCTCCTGAATAAATATGCATAAGATTGTACAACCTGGTTCACACATCACAACAACCCTTGTTGTTCAAATTGGCTTTCTGTGAGAGAGATAAGCTAGAGTTTGTGGTTCACATGTCGCAACAAACAACCCAGGGATGAAGTGTTCCTGAATTGTTTAGGCACTCGCACTAGCATGGACCCTGGATTGTTGTGATAATTTCCATTGTCTTCATTTGTTGCAGCTAAAACAAAATAAGAGTCTTGTGGCACCTTATGGATTTATACACGTATGCCATAATTTATTATGGCATAAGCATTCGTGGACTCAGTTGCATCTGATGAAGTGGACTGGGTCCACAAAAGCTTATGCCTTAATTAATGTGTTAGTACCACAAGACACTTTATTGTTTCAAAACAGAGTTGTGATCTGCATATGTGAGATACCTATTTCTGATCAATTGGATTTGCAGATTAACTGAAACAAAAATTTTCTTTTCCTCTAGAAAAATTAATAGTGCAATCTCTCAAGATGTTGTCTTTTAAATATGCTCAAGGATTAAAAAAAACTTGTTGCTAAGTGTATCCAATGTTTTATTTGCATCTAACATGAACTTACTAAGTTAATATTGCCTTGATTATGGAGAGGAAATTAAGAATTGACCAATTATTTATATAATAGTATTTGTACTAGCAATGGGGTGAAAATCCACCTGGGCCTGCCCCCGGGAGAATTCCACACTTTCTGGAATCCCCGGAAAGCATGTTTTGCCTCCCTCTCCCACCCACACCAATCATGGCCTTAAAGGCCCTCTTGGATTAAGAGGGCCTTTAGAGCCATACTTTGTTGGAGGGGGAGGCGAAGCATGCTTTAGTATGCCAGGGAAGTTGCGCACTTTCTGGATGCCCCCTGTTTCCCAGAACAGGGCTAGCCAGGCAGTGTTCTGTGAACTCGCAGGGCAAGCCCCCTTCAAATTCTTAATTCTCTAATATGTACGTTATAACACATTTAAATTTAGAACTGTCAGGAGCTGTTTACGTTTCCTTATTTTTTAATGCTCTATAGCAGGGTGGGGAGCGTATGGCCCTCCATATGTTGTTGGATTGCAATTCCCATTAGCCCTAACCAGCAGAGCCAATGTGAGGGACAATAGCCACACTTTCCCCACCTCTTCTATATAGAGTTTGTGTTTTGACACAAATTGGTTTGTCTGTTTGTTTTTGGCACCATTATTATACTAGCCTTTGCTCTGACTGCTGAGGATCTTCTTCTTACACTTGATAATCAATTTTACAGCAGCCTTCCCTAACCTGATGCCCTCCAGATATTTGGGATTACAATTTCCAATATGCTGTCTGTGACTGATAGGAGTTGAAGTCCAAAACATCTGGAGGGCACTAGGTTAGGGAAGGCTGGTTTACAATAGCTGGTTTTTATTTATTATTATTTTTTAAAACTGCTAAAACCCAAGATTCTATTAATTTATTTTGATAAAGTTTTCATTAAGAAAAGGAAAAGAGGGGCAGTACCAAAAAGAGCTAGAAACCCCAGCTCTGTGGAGGTAAATTATGCTTGACATAAAAAGAGAAAAAAGGGTATGATGTAGCTTCTTCAAAGGGTTTTTAAAATTAAGGATGCAAGCATTAATTCTTGAAATTGGTGAATTACCTATTTGTCTGCAGTGGTGATGGAAGGAACAGGACAACCTAACACCTTTGGGAAAATTCATCATTTCCCCTGATGTTAATCTTTTTTATTCAATTTACAAAGACCATCACTACATACAGCATCCCTGCATTTATTCATTTTAGTCAAGAATTTCCAGTTCCAAGTTTCTATAAAATGATAGGTGAGATCTGGGAAACAACTGGAGCTTTTTATCATCAATTTTAATGCTAGTGATTTCCCATATTGCTCCTGTTACTAATTTCATTTGAAAACACATTCTCTACAAATCTTTAATGTCTCTACAAATCTTCTGAACGATTACTTCTGAACTACATTTGTAGGCTGCCTGAATCTTTATTGGTGCCCAAGCCAAAACATATTGATCGCTCTGCTATTAAATGCATGCAATTTCTTTCATACCTTTTGTTTTAATTTTGTGCTTCCTGTTTGTAGTATACAACTCTTCAATTTTTCTTTTCATTTGTTACCTTGATTTCAATTATTTACTCGAGGCTGCTAGGTTTTCTATCTTTCCATTGAACTCTTGGGTACTTTTAAGTGGGTTAACACGTTAATCTCTTGTGGAATTATTTTTGCAATTTCATCCTGTTTTCTATGTTCCTAATCTTAACAACCAGTTCAGATTTTATATCTTCTAGCATATTTTTGTTCACTATTAAAATCTTCTACCTTGTGTTAAAGAAACTTACTTGTTTTTCTTCCATTAGCATTTGTTTGATTACTTAAATTTAATCTCATTTTAATACTTTTTTCCGTTCAAATGTGTATAGCTGACGAGGAATTTATCTAAACACCTTTCTAATACTGCACAAGCCCCTGCTCAATTGCATGGTACTGATATAACATAGACCACTGATGGTAGCACAGTCTGCTAGCTATATGAATTAAACAGCAAGCTAAATATGGCAAAAATCAGTTAAATGTTTGGTAAAGTTTTTTCAACAAATTTATTTTCTTTATCCCGTCTTTTGGTGTGGGGGAGATTTTTATCTCCAATTCAAAAATACTTGCATATGGGTAAAAGTAAAGATCAGTTGCTTTCTGTAAGTTTTTCTCAAGCTTCTTTCTATCTTCCTGGTTTGTCAGTGAGTGATTTTGTTCGCACCAATTCAGAAACAGAGTTCACATCCATCACATGAGCTGTCTCATGCACATGGCCTTTTAGATTAGTAACCCAGGCTTGCATGTGCATCTAATTCAGTATTAACCATTCTTCATATTGGATTGGATCCAGACTAAGAAATGCTTAGAACAGGCCCATTGAAATCAATGAGATCTAATCAGTTATGACTAACTTAAGCCCCATTGATTTCAATGGTTCTCCTCCAAGCATGACTAAATCTGAATCTGAGCCATTGTCTGAATTTATCTTTAATTATAGAAAAAATGTGTCTGCAAATTTTGGGATGATTTTAGCTATTCTGTTGTACTTGTGACTCCTTGTCCTTTCTATCCTTTGGTAATACGATTTTGTTCCCGCTTTAAACTAAGCTGTTTTAGAATGTTTCAGCCTCATACATTTTAGAACTTGAATTGCTTATGATCTGGAATATTTACTCCTTTGTTTCATTTCAGAATGACCTTATTTAAAAATGTATGAGGCTATTTATAATTGACTCCGTGGCAGTGATTAAAGAGGTGTGAATAATAGGTTATTGGACGTTGACAGCTCCTTGTTTGCTAGACTGCTGTTAGAACATTTATGCTGCTCAATCTTACCTCATTTATTGTAAGGTGGTATCTGCATTTTGACATGTGCATAGTAAGTTTATGTATTATTGGGTGGGGGTTGAGTTTTGGATTCATGAATAACTTTTCTTTCTTTCTTTTTTAACATTAACTTGAGTATTTCAATGTCAGTTTACATTTGTGTCTAATGATACTGTGTACATACTTATTTTAATTATGCCCTTATCAGCTGTTTAGTTCGTATATTTGAAGTTTGGCCTCCAAATGTACTTGATTGGGAACTCAAAAATCTAGCCAACATTTGGCTATCAAAACAGTTTTATTGACATGGTTCTTGAACTCTGACCAAAATGGAAATGATAATCCAATTTCTTAAACAATAAAGACGGAGTTTTAAAAGAAAAATCTGGGAAGCTCGATTTTCATGGCAGATCTAGCCATGGGAAAATGAAACTATGAAAATATATAGAGATATTGCTAATGCTTTCCCTAACAGCCAGAATCTAAAAAGTGGACTAACTTCTAAACTGACTTTTCCCCAGTAATGTGGTCTTTAATTTGTATAAGTCATGTCTAACTCTTTTTTTTCCCGATTTAAAACTTTTTATTTTTCAAACAAAGATAAAACACAAACAGTACAACAATACAACATACAACATTAAAATGGACTTCCAAATTTCTCCAACAAACAAAAATATCTACGTTTTCTTAATCCTTTATCAAAATTAGACTAATAAAAAACGAAGCAAAATAATTTCACTTTACTTTACAAAAGATCAGATTTGAGTCTGGCATGCAGGTTGTAAAGTTAACTGCTAAACCTTGCAATTAAATATTCTTTTTTATTTCCTACATTATCATCACAGTCATTTTCCATAAGAATTCTAATGTCAAATGTAAGAGCTGTTATTGCAATGCTTTTCCATATAGGCAGGAGTATTTAAAAGTAATGATACTGAATTGTATTCTGAGCTTGTCAGGAATTTTTCAAATGCTCTTAAACCTTTTAGTCAATAGATAAACACTTTCCATAAACCTTCTCTCCATAAGTAGGGGTGGACAACTTATGCCATTCCGGATGTTTTGGTTTACAGTTCCCATCAGCCCTAGCCAGCATAGCCAATAGTGAGGGATTAAGGGAGCTATGGGCCCAAACATCTGGAAGGCCACAGGTTGCCTACCCTTGTTGAGACAAGCCTTTTGGCCAGTAAGATTATTAGTTTTTATTCTCTGTGACAGCCTTCTCTAATGTAGTGCCCTCCGGATGTTTTGCTCTACAACACCATCACCCTGACCATTTGTCATGCTAAGTGGGGCTGTAGTTCAAAACATGTGGGTAATAGCACCATGTTGAGAAATGCTGCTCTATGACATGTTACTCTTGCTACTGTTGTTATTGTCTTATGAATACATTATGTACTGTTATGTTTTAACTCATTTGGGAGGTGGTTGTCTTTTTATTTTTCAATGTAATCGATTTTGTTGCTATTTTTAGTTTGATTATGGTTTTTAGATGTTTTTGTCCTTAGCACTGTTGCCTTGGGCATAATTCATGGAAATGCAGTATTATTAATATTTTAAAACAAACAAAATGGTATTTTAATAAAATGTTAGGTATTTAATTGCAACCTTATGTATCCATGTTTATCAGGAGTGGGCACCTTGTGGCCCTGCAGATGTTGTGTGATTGTAACTGCCATCAGCCTTAGCCTGCCTAGCCGATGATGTGGGATGATAGGAATTGCAGTCCAACAACATTTGGAGGGGCACCAGTTGTAGATGCTAAAATACCTTTCCTACTCCCCCTCCCCTCATTATGGAAAGATAAAACTTTACTGTTTGTTGATAGGCTCTGTATATAAAGATTTCAGTTGCTAGAATGGGTGCTTCTTTCATTTTGTCTTTTGAGATTAACTGTCTTGGGAAGTCCTTATGCTGAAAAACAGTGTGGCCCTTCATGTTGCTCTGAGCCAATAGCTTCCCTTTCTTAAGAGAAGATTTGAAAACTCCCAGGACAAACGCATTGGACTATTAAGGCTGCAACCCTATACCCAGATATGGATATAAATCTCACTTACTTGTTTGGGGCTTACTTTTGAGTATAAAAATACTCAAGAAGGAGGTGCTAAAATACCTAGGGACCAAGAGACACTGTCCTCAGGTTGTTGAATTAAACCTTCATTTCCAACAAACATGGTCAATGGTCAGACTTGCTGGCAGTTTTAGTCAAATAATATCTAGTGACCCAAGGTAGGGAATTATTGCACTAGAGTATCCAGTAACAGGCACCCAGAAGAAAGATGCTTGCATTGTCAGAAGTATACAGTCCAACCCCAGGTTCCAAATTAAGAAGCTATATTAAAGTTAGGTATGGAGATAGACACAGGGAAGTGGATGAGAACAGGTAGCATGAGAAACAAATCAGGTTACTCTTTAAATAATCTAATTTAGACTATTTTAAAGATGAATCTCAAACTTACTTTTGAGGAGCAAGGATAACTCATGGTGTTCAGATGACAATTTCTTATTGGGTATCATCCCCATTTTTTACATTGTGGAATTGAGAGGGCGTTGGGGAGGAATTAGGATCCCACATGTTGCAGTGCTTTGACAGATTCCTTGCAGACTTGGTTCCATGTCTATAAAATGTAGAAAACAGTAATATACCTGTTTTCTACATGTGTGAGGAAAAACACAAATTGTGAACTTGTAAAACTACTACAGCTTGAGCTGTTAACCTAGTACTACTAATTCTGTATCTTTTATATCAATGATGGGCTATTGTTTATTATACTAAAGAAAACATTCTATTAGCAGTTCCATATTCTAATTTATGAAAACTATTCTTTAGGAATGTTTTAATCAGTTAAGATTATCGTGTTTTAAACATTATTTTATTGCTAGCTCTTATCATTCTTTGTTTCTGCCATACATTTGTTTTTTATTGTATTAGTTTTGTAAGCCACCTTAAAGTACATAGGGAAAGGAAAGGTATAAATATTTAAAATAATAATAATTTATTTCTTACCCGCCTCTCCGTTTGGATCAAGGCGGGGAACAACAATATGATAAAATACATAAAACTGATTAAAACATGACACACATTATTAAAACTGCATTAAAACATCCTAAAAACATCCTAAAAACATTCTAAAATTCCACTGGATATGCCCGCTGGAAGAGAACAGTCTTTATGGCTTTCTTAAAATTCTAAAAGACTGTTAAGTTGACGAATCTCCTCCGGCAGGTCATTCCACAGTCTGGGAGCAGTGTCCATTCTGTGAACTTATAACTCTGCACTATAAATAAATACATTTACCCTAATAATGAAGAGTGCCTCCTTGAAACCGTCTGTGAAGCTGCTTATGGGAGCTTCAACTACATTAACCCAAAGAGTTAATAAAAACATTTTTCTTCATTGAATAGTGTTAGGCAGTCATTTTGATTCCAGTTAAGCATTTGACAGAAATACGCAGTTTTGGTTTAGTTTTTCTCCATATTTTTATCTTTAAAGAAATTCATTTTTAGTAGATGGTTGGCCTTTTTAAATGAGTGACTAGATAAATGAGGCAGAGGTTTAAGTTTTTGTGTTAATTTCTACGAAATGTCTAACACTGAAACACAGATTTTTAATGCCTTAATCATTTGTATATCTTCAAAAGCATCTATATAAACGTAGGGAGTTGATTGTATGAAGATTTTAATTTTCCTGTAGTAATACTGGAAGTAACATCCTACAAATGATTTCCAAAGCTATACTGAAGCCTCGAAACAAAATCAGTATGTGCTTTCTGTTAAGCATATAAAGATAAAAATCAAAATGGGCACACATCTCTTATCTCAAATCGAAGTAGAAAAGAATTATAAAACACTTTGCACCAAAAAGTGCTTAATAAAATCGTCAGATATATTTCTCCAGGTTCTAGTAGATTGTGTATTCATTATGTAACTTTACAGAAGCTTATGTAGATAATATGGGTACAAGGTTTCATGTCAGTGTGGAAGACTTGCAACTTAACACAAGCAAAAAGAGCCCAACCTGTGCATATGATTTAAATAAGGGCAAAACTTAAATATTTTCACTTAGTCTGGGTTCACACATCACGCTAACTCATGAGTGGCAAGCTATGCTGGGTAAGTGGTTATGCAAAAACCTGCTGACAATCAGGCAAATAAAGCTACACAAAGTAGTTTCTTTTACTCCGCCCTCGACCCTCCTCTTCCTGTAGTCCTCCTGCCCAGCCGGGCAGGTATCTCAGCTTACTCTGCAGAGATCGCTTGAGATGAGCAGACCAGCAGCAGCGTTTTTGGCTGCTCTTGCCATACAGCTCTGTAGGCAATCTCCATAACCCATACTGCACAATGGACAACATGCTAACCCACCTTTGGTAAAATAACTCTTACTGAAGACTGTGAGTTCTCAGGGAATTTTATTTGTGGGAAATAGCTCTTTGGGATGGGAGGAACACAAAATATCCCACAGACAACATGCTAACTCATCATGGAAAATAAACTATCATGGGTTAGCATGTTGTGTGGACCCAGTCAATGTACTTAGAAATGATACAGGGAGGCTGCCAATAATAGCTTTCTTTTTATATTTCCTCCACCTGTAACATATTGCTTCACTTAAGTATAATGTGTTGTCTTGGGTCATGTGGTCTTGTCATACAATACTAAATATGTGAAAGAAACAACTATAGGAAGAAGGGGACATGAGACAGAGGCTACAATACCAAGTCTCTCAACTCTTTTTACTTCCTTTTTCATCTCTAGATTGTAAGTGTTACACTGGTCTCTGAACTCTCTCTGGTCTCTGAATTCATATCACAATAAACAAGTCAAGTGCATTATTCTGGTTTAAAGGGGAATGAAATGCCATAAAGGGGTGTGTATGTGAAAGTGCAACATATAAAATTCTGAAGGTAGTTGACAGGTTGCAACTCACCTATAAAAGGTGGAAGGTGGGCAAAAGTAGAAAATAATCTTGCCTCTCTTACCCCCACCCCATACCACCCTATCTAAACCTTGTGTATCATCCAGCATGTGTTCCTGCTGGATGTCCTTGGAAGCAAGTGAAGATATGAAAAATTCTTTGAGCTCTCACACACCTGCTTTTTGCCTACACCTCCTGGACATTGTCATCCTCACAGTTGTCACAGAGTGAAGATAGTTACACCTATACTGTGGTGCAGGTTAACACAGTCAGTAGAACCAAGTAGTAAAGCTTTTTGCCTGACAGTGTCACTTCAGTTTGCAGCTGGCAGAATTCATTGTCATGGAAAGAACTCCCTGTGTGTAAGAAAACGGTATATTTGGGGAAGGTTTGACTCTCCTTTCTTCCTTAATATGATGTTTTTTATTGGTTGAGATGTTGAGATGCAGGAACAGTCAAACATACTGTTGCACTCATGCCACCTTTCTGGGGAGAAGTGAGTTTATTTACAAATATACAAGTTGAGCATATGCGGAGGCACAGTTTAAATACTCCAACCGATACCCAGATGCTCTGCATCAAATCTCCAGAGAGGGGCACTGTTGCAACCCCTAATGGTGTTAGCTTACAAAGCCTTGAAAACTCTGCATGCTGTCTGTCCAAAACTTCATGCTGTCTCCTGTGTTTGCTTTCACAGACTGAGAAAGGGTTTGCTGGGAACGAGAAAGATACGCCCCCTTTTAGGATCTCCTGGGTATTTTCTAGCTATTCAGAAAGCATGTATTGTCATTTAGCCAGTCTCCCTACTAAACGAAGTTATAGTTAGACCTGGTGAGCAGCCTTGCCCAACTTTAAACAGTCGTCTTTGCTCCATTAACTCTCCCTTGTCCAAAACCCCAATTTGCCTGAAGTAGTGGAATCTAGGGAAAGCTTTACCAAGATGTATTGGATATGAGAATGGATCATGAAGGGGGGATATGAGGTTTGGCTCTGAGAGTGGGTTATGAAGGTGGGGAGGCTGTGAGGTTCAGTTGATGATCACATGTTTTACATGCAGAAGGTCACAGGCTCCACCACCAGCATCTCCCGTTAAATGTTGATGGGAAATACCTGTCAGAGACTCTGCAGTTGTGCTGCCCGTTAGAGTAAACAAATAGTCTGACTGGCAGCTTCTTATATCTCTCCACTGGAAATACTACTTGTTTTTCTCCTTATCGCGTGAGAGTTTAATACCTTCTCTCAAAACTAGTCTTCATCTGTGATAACTGTCACTCTGCAAAGCTTCAGAACTGTGCATAGTCACTCTATTGGATTTTCAAGGCTGCCTTCTTTATATTGAGTGAGTTGCAAGGGCATATTATTGATTCAGTAGTCCTAAGATTGAGGAGGATAGTCTTCTACTCCAACACCATACAATCTAGTCTATGACTCAAACTGTGGTTAATACAAAACGTTCTATATATAATTCAAAGTCAAGAGTTAGTTCATCATCCCTTTTTTATTGCCTTCCCTTTGGCCGATTCTCATAAAACACACTTCATTGGAAAGCTCTTGACACGCAGATTTCACAAATAACAACGGTTTTCACTATAATTCAGAGTCAGCCGTTTTATTTAAGTCTGTAAATTTTTTTAATGAATTATGCTATTTTCTATAATAGTGTACATAAAGTTTTATTTTTAATATTAAAAATGTCAAATATAATTAAACAAATATCATTAATTACAAAATGAAATATGAACACAAAGTCTTTGTACACCTTTATAAGCACAAGTGCAGGCCAAAAATGCAATGATATTCCAGTATCATATTGCCTGTAAACAAATCATGAAGGGATTAAGAGACACCTACAGTTAAAAGTAACCCAGTCAAAGTTTAGTTAAATCTTCAGTTAGATTTGATTTTTCTTCATGAACACTATTTGTGGGGAGCCAACTAGTTACACTAATACTGTTTCACTCTGTCACCAGACGTAGGGGGAACATTGTCTCTAATTTTTGCAGCTAAGACAAACGCAGCCTGATGTACTAGTTAGATTGTTGAACTAGTCCAGGGAAGACCTATGTTCAAACTCCACTCAGCCATGAAGTTGTCTGGATGACCTTATACCAATTTCTGCCTCTCACTATCAGTCTTACCTACCTTGCAGGCTTGTTGTGAGGATAAAACAGAGGCAGACTAATTATGGTCCTTAGAGTAAAAGCGGGATAAACCTTTTTCAAAAGTCCACATTCAGTGGTCGAAAAGCTGACGTCTTGCAATTGTTTCTTTTTTGGAACATAAACTTTCACTGCCAAACTGTCATAATGTTCCAACAAAAATAAAATGTCTCTTTTACGTGTATGTTTTGGGGCTGATTTTAAAAACCAACCACATCAGAAAGCATAGTAACCACAGGATCTTAGCCTGTAGAACATACGACATGCACCTCTGCATAAGTATTTCTGTAAAGTTAAACTTCAGCTATGTGTGTATGTTATGTACTAGTATGCCAATAAAAAGATTCATTTGAAGAATAAAGAATGTCATGAAGGTGAACGCTGATCTAGCTTATTTTGAATATGTGACAACAACCCTGTAAAGTAGGTTGGACTGAGAGTCTGTGATTGGCCCAAAGTCACCCAGTGGGTTTCCATGGCCAAGTGGGGACTAGAGCCTGGATCCCCTGACTCCCAGTCCAACACTTTAGCCACTACACCACATTGATAATGTGGCTCAGCAGAGAAGTATTAAGCAATATTCCTAAGATGTTGCTCTCTCTCTCTCTCTCTCTCCCCTCCCCCCCCCTCTCTCTCTAAATGCTAGGTATGGTAGCATTGAAGAACTGATGTTGCATCTCTGCATGTATGAGTTGATCAAAAAGAACTTTCAGAAACTAGCCCCTTTTACCTGCTGTGTTATTAAAAATGTTTTCAGTATATTTTACCTTGTACACCTTAGTATAGCAACTACATAATATCCGATAAGTTGCGAAATTTGACATTCCTACATGCTAAGCTTCATAAACTAGCATGGTACTTGCTCAGGCTGCTGTAAGGCTATGTTAGAGCTACATATGACAGTAGTCACATGTTTAAAATGAGATTTACCTGGCCACTTTAATTTTGGACAAAACGCTGTGGGAACCTGGCTCACAATGTGCTCCTTATCTGGATCAATTTCTCACACTAGTTTTCTACTGAATGTTGCTCTCTCTTGGCATTTTGCCCCCATGTCCTGTTTATATCAACAGCATTTGTGGGGGCAAACAGCAGTGAGGTAGGGTTGATATTCAGCAGAAACCTGAGGCCCATGTCTGGAGCATATTCTGGAACCAAACTACATGGCCGATTTAGTATGGTGGGAGAGCATATCAGGGGCGTTCGTGAGAGATGACACTGTTGCCAATCCGCAGCAGCCCCGCAGCTTCCTCTGGAAAAGACACATATTCAGAAAGTTCTTTTAGTGCGTCTTAAATGCGGCTCTTGAGAGGTTCCATTGCAGTGTGTCCCGTTCCCTTGCATTAAATCCTGGGCGTGCCTATTTCTGTGACCTGATCAAGGGATGGGACTGCCCCAGTGAGATCAAGTGGTCTCTGTTTCCCATTCAAAATACCGCAGCAGCGCTCTTTTAATTGTTTACAATATCCCACTGCGGGATGAGAGCGGTGGGGTAAAATACAGGGGCTTAATTCAGTGCTTCCCTGAGCAGCACCGTTGAGCTTGATAACATTTAGTTCTATTAGCTGGGCTCTGCACACCCAACCCTGAAGTATGGCCATTTCAAGTGCCATGTAAACCTGTGAAAGCAGGTTTTTAGGTAGTGTACATAGGGTCTAGAGGACTCAGGAGAGCTCGTCCTGCGAGCATCCAGTCCATTAGCATGACCGGGGGAATTGCACACTTTCCAGAGGCCCCGGAAAGTGCTCTTTGCCCCCCTCCCAGTGCTGTCATGTATATCACAAGGCCAAAGGCCTTGTGGTCTGTAAGTTGATGCATTAGAAATAGGTTTAGATAGTCAGTGTCTCTGCGGGGTTATCACTGTCAGAGTTTCCCACAGGAGTTGCTTGCTGCTCTCCGTCTTGACCTTGAAGCTGCTAGTTTCTCTGGGAACTTGGGAGTGTTTTGATAAGGTGGGGGCCACTCTTTGAGGGTGTCACTTACATTGTACGATCGTCATAGCGGGTGGAACAATCCTACCCTGTTGGCACATGGACGTGGTTTACAGGTCAAAGAACTTGTCTGTCAAGTGGCTTTGAATAGGCCAGGCCTCCAGTCTATAAGGGGGGGAGCAAGGCTGAAGAAGCCTTGCTAGAGATCATCTTTCAACGCAAGGCCTGAAACCTCTCTTGTAGAATTCCATCTGTTTTGGAAAAATTGGAAGCACTCTGCACATGCTCTCTCACTTGCTATTTGGACTCTGGATTTTTAAGGATTGTGCCCTAGAAAGTACTTGGAGGCTTTTCATAGACTTGAACTTGCATTTGCTGTTGATTGTGTGTTTGATGGGCCTGAGGTTTTACCTTCCCTGTGATCACGCATACTGTACCAGCTCAGCTTTCGGCAGGCTGTGTTTGATGGGGCATGATCTTTCGTCTCTGCCCGGCTCTGGTGGCTCAGAGCATAAGTGTTTCTCTCCCTGGGATTTTGTTTAGGCTTTGGCCATGTCCCTTGAGGTGCCAGCGTATGCTGCATCCAGAGAAGCTCAAATTGGATGGTGGCAAACCTCAATACCCCCCCCCCCCAAGTGCTTGCCTGAAGGGTCGTATCATGAAAGGAGCCTAAAGCTTTCTATCATCTTCGGCTTTAAGTGGTATTGTTTGGAAAATGTAACCGTTATGCTTTTGACCTTGTGATTTCCTCAATAAAAAGAAGTCTACGGGTGCCTCTACAAGAGGCATTTAAAGCTCTTTCAAGGCGCATTAAAAAAAATACCTCTACAAGAATGGAGCGCAAATCGGGCGTAGAGGCGCGTTATCTCCCCGATTATGCACATTATCGAATGAGCGTTAAATCGCGAGTTTTATTTTGCTCCGTCCATTAAAGCGCATTTTGACTGTGTGAATAAGTGCTTATGCGCATTAACTACTTGTAAAGCGCATTTTGGACATCTGTTAATGCGCTTCGCCGCCTCTCGCCGCCTCTCGTGCAGAGGGATTAGGCGTAAATGCGCTTCAGCGATTATGCGCATAATCGCCTAACCAGGCGCAAAAGCGAATCCTTGTAGAGGGGACCTCACCGATGTGAGTGTCTCGTGTCAGTTTGCCAGTACGTTTGAATGCCAGAGGGAACAGGCACGCTCACAACAGGGGCAGAACTGCAACATTGGGGCAAAAATCTCCACATCCAGCCCTCATTGGCCCAGGCAGATTTTCGCCTCAACACTAAGTATATACTCCATTTTTCTTGCTTCTTGTGCCACTGATGGACCAAAGCCGATTTCATGAAAATCCAGATAAAACTAGAAAGTGCTTCTCATTCTGCTTCCATGTAGATTGGTCCCTGGATTGAGGCACTATGGCTGCCTTTTCTCCAAATTAAAAGCAGCCAGCTTAAGCATGCTTGTTAAAAGATGTGACTGATATCACATGTAGTTTGGCCCTTGACTGAGGGTGATACCTGTGGCCATTTTGAAAAATCAAATCTGTTTATATTTGACCAGTGTGATACATTTTCAGTATGAATATGTTTTTTTCACACTTTTGTTAGGCTATACCTGTGCATTCACCCCTTTTTCTGTAGTAGGAGATGCTAAATTCCTTTTGGGGGCCAGTTCACACAGACAATTTCCCCTACACGTTACCTACTGTTGCCCTTCAGCTATGTCTATGCTCTTGATCACATGGGTGAGATGTTAAAGTGATCTAGTCAGTGCATGGATACAGCCAGTAGCTAGAAAAGATATTGTCCACTCGATTCTGAGCTTTTAATGCGTTTAACCAACCCTTACATATAGTACTTAGAATGGTAGCTTCTGATTCAGAAAACACATATCTTGCTGTACTGTCATAGACGGGGTTTAGCACCCTGTCTCTTAATGCAATGTTACTTCCCACTTTCCATTTTTTCAGTTTAAAACAGGTGAGTCCTAAAACAGGAGACAGTACATAAGAGATGCAAAGAGCCATAAGCACAATGTCACTCCCATGGTCTATGGTTTAATATATGTAATATGTGCTTTCTCATAATACAGACATTAACTAACAGAGCAAATCACAGGTCCCATGAGTAACCAAATGTTTCTGAGCTGCATTCTCATAGAGCTGCCAAAGATAAAGCTTGTGAAGTTGCTGGTACACAGCTGATGTTTGTTTATTTATTTTTTTTATTCTAAACTGCCCTTCATCTAAACAGGGCAATTGCACAATAAAAGCCATGTCTGCAAACTCTCTAGGAATCCAAACCAACTTTAGCACCACGTCTGTTTTACAACGGACTACATTGAAGGACTGCTGCAAGCTACTCTCTCAGCACAGTCCTCCAACTTCCAACAGGGGTATAAAATGAGCTACATTGCAGGGTTGCTGTTTGCTGCTTTCTCAGCCCAACCTGCTATGTTACATGCTATTCTCTCAGCGTCAACCCAAGTTACGATAAGGGCCTAATTCTCTGGGCAATATCGCATGGTTTTTGTAAACCACGTAGAGTTTGAACTGCAGTGTTTAATATGCACTACATTGCAGGACTGTCATAAGCCACTCACCCAAACACAGACTTTTCCAGTCTATAATACAGGACCACATTTACTTTGGAATTTGAATCAGTAGGGGTTGTTTTTTTTAATGTTTCACACAATAAGAACTGAGTTAGAAAGAGCAGAAACTATTCTTTGCTGCTACTTTTGTGGGTTGAGGGTAGGTAAGATGGACACAGTGGTGCCCAATCCCAGGTAGCTAAGATTTTGGATTCCTCCATTGAATTCTATGAGCAGTTCTCACTTCCCTGAGGGCATTTTTAAAAAAGCTTCTCAAGATGAATCATGAAATGACCTCTCCAGACAATAAGAGGGTTTTCTCTGCTGTCTTTATATCTATGTGTCTCTTCCTCAACACTACTTTTTCAGCCATTCCATTGTATTCTCCCTCCCACCCAGATTTCAGCTTGTTTGTTTTTCCTTCTGAAGAGTCAGTCAGCATTTTGTGTCTGCTGAGCATGCTGAATCCTCATCCAGCTGCTTGGGGAAATCTCCCACACACACTTTAGACTTCCTTTCTAAAGGTTTTTTGTTGTTGTATTTGGGTTACCCCAATTCCGTTGACAGCTCACTCTTGGATGTAGGTAGAGCTGTCGTAGCTACATTAGTGTGGATGCTTGGAGACTTGAATTGGTATTCGAATACAGATGATACTATTATATTAGAAATATCTCATTTTTTAAATAAATCGAATTATAATCATGGAGTTATGGTGGCATGTACTACATGATGCATGTATGCGAAAAAAGATGCCAAAAGGAATATGCCACACATTATAGAAATGTGATTGGTAGCTTGATTCTTTAAAAAAAAAAAAAGGCTTGTACTACAACTACTAAGCTACAGTCTGTCTAGCTCTTCATTACTTCCTTGCTAAAACTCTTTCGCCCTCTCTTAATATAGCTCATTGCTAGTGCAAACATGTAGCTGGCTTGGGATAGGGGAATTGGCTGTTCTCATAGCCCTTTGGAAGCCATACTAAGAGCTGCCTGCTCTCAATGTCCCTCAGGCAGTGCTTTTATAACACACACACACACACACACACATACTTCTAGTGCCAGTCATGACTGCTGCTATCCTGGATCAGGAACAATGGAAACTGGTCACTGGTCACCAACAACTGATCATAGAATTTTACAAAACTTAGAATTATACTGTAGGTGCTTCTGCAGATTTCCCACTATGGTGTTCTTTTTAAACCAAATAGTGGCAATAGTAGGACTTGACTTGAGACAGGCCACAGTCCCAGGCTGGGCCTGCAGCTTCAGCCCTTCCATCTTGTGCAGATATTACTTGGTAGGCAAGTGTTCCAGTCTATCCAGGCAAATAGACTGGGTTCTTCACTTGTGAGTAGGCTTGATGGCTTGAGCGGCTCTAGCCTCAGATACTTAATGTGGTAAGTAAGAAACCTTTCTAGGACATCATTGGTCTAGTCAGTTCCAGGGGACAGAGAGCTTTATTCCTCCTTAAGTGAAATGGACAAGACTTCAGCTGCTCATTTAGCAGCTTGAAAAGGCAGAATGAGGCTAGATTTACATTAGTGTTTTTTATCAGTATTGAAGACCACTGATATACTGCTTTTCTGGTGTTATTTCCCCCTTTTTTTATTCCATAGTGTCCAAATCATCGTAACAGATGTCATTGTGTGTGCTATGAGGCATAAATGCACAAGAGGGATATAGCATTATCATGATAGTATTGTATCAATATGACACAAGGTATACATAAGAAGAGCCATGCTGGATCAGTCCATCTAGTCCAGCACTCTGTTCCCACAGTGACAACCTGCTGTCGACCAGGGACCCATAAGCAGGACACAGTGCAACAGAACCCTCCCACCCATGTTCCCCAGCAACTGGTGTTATTGCCTCTGATACTAGGGGTAGCAGATCTGGCCTGAGTTGTCTACTATGAATGAATTAAGTAACAAGTTGCTGTAGTTTCAAGTAGCAAGCTTGTTGGAACAGTGTCTTGAACTTGTGAGAGACATTGCAGAAAAAAGTGAATATCATTACTCATCTTTCTGGGGGCTGAAATGGATCCTTAAGAAGAGATACTCCCAGAAATTGTATCCCAGAAATTCTGCTAGTGAGAGGGCAGCCCAGACCTTTTTTCAATGCATGGTCTCATCCCCGGTGCAAATGAAGAAGTAATAACATGGGAAGTGCCTCTGAACATGGGCAGAATGCCTTTCTTGTTCCATGCAGTATGCTGCTGCATATCTAGAATTCGGGACAGACCTAATCGTCAGTTCTCTTAGAAATTAACCGTTTCTAGACAACGTTTACATTGACCTTTTCTCCTTGTTTCTCTGCAGTTACCAGTTACAATAACGTTGTAGAAACAAATTCAGATTCAGATGACGAAGACAAATTGCACATTGTTGAAGAAGAAAGTATAACAGATGCAGCAGATTGTGATACTAGCGTGCCAGACGATGACTTGCCAAAAGACCATACAGTATTACCAGAACGCAATGAAAGAGAAGGAAGTGCAAACAGTTGCTGGGAAGATGAAGGTATGTGTCAAAACCTAGAAGGCTTTGTAGGCATAGTAATAAATTGTTAACTTGTTTTGTAAAACTATATTGCACTGGAAGGACTGTTCGCATTCTGCATTAAAAGGTGAAGGAAAGGATACCGCTGTTGTAACCCAAAAGAACAAACTTTTTTGAGTCCTGGTTCAAAAAGAGCATCTCAACACACCCTTTAATTATTTACATTGTGGTGGAGAAAGAACATTTTGGCTCATGTGCTTGTGACGTGCCTGCTGCATAGGAGAAGTTACATTAATATAGAACTCATAAGCAATAAGCCCCTTCAAAAGAAGGATTTGAGTCCTACTCTCAGGGGACTGTCTGTACGTGGGGAAAGCCCTGTAGTGGCTGTGGATCTGCACTGCATTGGTTAGATGATGCAGGCGCTGCTTCGCAGCCACCATGGGGCTTCCCCACAATGCTGCATTTTGAAAAAGTCAGGGATTTACCCCAAGTGGAACGACGTCAACACGTTGCTTCTACCATGTAACATCAGTCTGGGGCCAATCTGGGGCCAAACCGGGAGTGGAGCCCAGTGGAAGGCGAGCAGCGATTGGTCGCCTTCCACCAGGAAGGGAGCGGGGGAGGCTCTGGGACCCTGATGGCCGCCCAGAAACCCCATGCTCCCTTCTTGGTGTCAGGATTACCAACACCACCTCGGGAGAGGGACAGTGCAGAGCTGAAGAGGGAGGCAGCGCCAACGCGCACCGTGAAGACAGCCCCCAGTATGAAAGAATCCACACAGAATCTGGTAGTAGTGTCTGACACGAGCAAGCCTTTTGAAAAGGGGAAAGAATCCCAACCCCCACAACTCAATGGCACCAGTGTCTTCAATACACACATACATTGAGGGCATTGAGATTTTGGCTCTTCGTTCTCACTGGTGATCCAGTAGCAAGATGCAGGCATAGAAGCCCTATATGAAGAAAAAGATGCAAGTGGGAAGTGGTGGCTCCAGAGGATGCCATCTGCTGGATATCTTTTCATTCCAGTGCCTTAGGCAGGCTCACTACTTCCAGTGAGTATGTACTCACCGGGTAGATCTCCAGTGCCAAAGTTTGTGTGTCCACCTATTTGGGGAGATCATAACATCATTAAGACAATACTCGCCCATCTGCAGTAGGAAATGGTATTGGAACTCTTATATTGCAAGGGAGAATACATCACTTAACCATATGTGGAGTGTAAATCTTATCCTCTCATGTGGCTGAGAGGTCAAAGAGGAAGAGCAGTCCGCTGGGTCTCTCCATTGAGTCCAGTGGCATTTTTTTCCACATACTCCACCTTTTTTATTGTCACAATGTTATGCTGGTGCAGGAGCCGGAACAATCTTGGCGTCAGGGTAACACTCCACTCCACTCTTCCTCTCACATGCCCCTGACTTTGCTTGGTTTACCCCTTGCGCTAAGTGGTATCCCACAGCTATAAGGGTTGTGCCAGAGGTAGTCTACTGCCAGTACAATAGCATTGTTTTTCAAGGGCTCATTCATTGCACCATTGTTATATCTTATTCCATAGATGCAAGGGGATTTAGTAGTGAACCTGTCCTAAGTCAGCAGATGTACCTTGCAGATAGGATTGCACTGTTAAAAATCCGAAGTACAGTTTATTTGTGCAAAGGTTTTTCTAAAGCTTTGTTTCCCATGGCTACCATTCCATTTTAATGTTCTATCTATTTTATAGTCTTTGTATTTATATTTATCCAGAGGGAGAGGCGAGTAAGAAATAATAATAATAATAATAATAATAATAATATAATTCTACAGATACCTTGTGCTCATGTAGTTCTGTTCTTACCTAGAGCTATATGATGTGATCCCTGTTGGCACTCAAAGAATAATGACTAACTATGTTCAGGCTCTTTTAAACTGCCTAATATAAAATTTTACAGTGGTGAAGTTAACTGCTATGCAACACTCTCTAGCTCCATTTTATAGTGTGCCTACCAAGAAGCACAGAAGGCTATAAGCCTACTAAATGTTCAGTTTGTTTGCTTAAGCAAACAAAACCTTCCCCAACCTGGCACCCTTCAGGTGTAGTGGACTAAAACTCCCATCATCCCCAGCCAGCATTGGAAGAGGGGAAAGGACTTGCTCTGGAAGAGACAAAATGGCCCTACAAACGGAAATGTATGACAAATGATAGAGAAAAGAGGGGCATCCCCAATGTCTTCCCCAGGGTTAACTGTTCCCATTCTGCCTACATTTCACATTTGTCTGTCCACACCCACTGAAAAATTGTACTGCTATTCCGCTCTTTGCATCCTTCCCAGATTTTTTTGCAGTTAGAAAAAAGATGGATGTGACAGTGGAAAATAGACATGTTACATCGTCTGAACCCTGCATAAAATGTCCATGAATGAGGCAGAGTGATTGCACAATAAAAGCCAGGTGTAGAATTTAATATGTAGTTTTAAAAATTACCTCCAGGACAATATCATGAGCAGGTATGGTGTATATACATGAGGCAAAGATTATTTGTTTGTAATAAGTTAATTTAAATCTCTTACTGAGGATGTCAAATGATAAACTTTTTATATTTGAGTTTGTGTGAATAAAGTAATACTTTAATACGGCGCCTTTAATAATAGTATACATATAGTGGTTTAGACATCTTCCAGTGAAGAAAGTAGAACTTCTGAAATGAAGTAGATGATATCTAAGAATAATTTCACATTCTCCAGTATCATATTCAGATTTGTACTTAAACTTAATTTAATTTCCAGCCATATTTTTAAAGTCAAGGCTATTTACAGAGGCATGCTGTGAATTCTTTAGGCGGAATCTTCCCAATGGCATCAGCAGCAATCCCTACGCAAGCCCTGCTCTGTGGTCTTCCCTCCTTGCGTGGTTTGCTAGATTAGGTGGTCAAATAAACACTTCAAAAACATATACACCAGTATAAATAGTGGATAGGTGGCTCATGTCAACAAACTATGTTTAGACCCAATGATGATGAAGGCCACATTCTGAGAACACATGCAGATCTCTTGTGCATGTAGACTCAATTATAGCCATTACCTTTTGAGTTCACTATCGATAATTTTAAAAGGGGGGGGGGGGTGGAAATGGAACCTGGCCACAGTTATCAATGCCTTGATAACATCCAGATTAGATAACTGCAATGTGGTCTACGTGGCGTCTTTCAAGTCTTTTCAGGATACAGCCACAAGGCCCATATCTGGTAGTGTGATGCTAGTGTTTGGGTTCTTTATAGGACAATCTGAGATAGGCATTGGACAAACTCCAGCAGACACTGGTCAATGTTAGCAATATTTATAAATATTAAGAGAATTGCAGTTTTTATGAACATTACCTGTAAAACTGAAAGTGCTCTAATATCCTTGCATTCTCTAAAATCCCTTTAACTTCTATAGCTTTTAACATTCTGGCTTTCCTGGTGGGTGAAGATCTGCATCTTGTTCTTTAAAGCGGGTGATGATCCCTGTCTTTCTGTGTCTCATTCTTTAGCTGCAAGCCTCTGAATCTGCCTGCCCCTCAGGGCCATTCTGTCCCACGTCATTCTCTCCAAATCCAATTCTTTTGCTCTCCCACTAACCAATACGATACCCTCTTCACAAGACCAAGCTTAACTCCTCCTCCCCCTTTTCTCACCGCCCAGGTCCATCCTCCTCCTTCCCAACATCATTAGTGTTATTGCAGTACTTTTGTAGTGTACTTGCCACAATAATAGGGAACATCACATCTGTACTTAAAGAACTTCAGTTTCTATCAGTTTGTTTCCTGGCACAATTCAAGTTTTTCACTTGTTAGTGGCTTATTTTCTCAAACAAGCCATCTTGTGAACCCATTTGTTGTTGAGTTGTTCAGAATGGTTAACAAGCCACTCTGCAGACATTCAACCAACACACTAACCCATGAGTCAACAAACAGTCCATGGTTCAACAACAACGCACACTCAACTACTGAGGCTGAATTCGGACGACACAATAAGCAACTGGGGGGGGGGGGGACAATCGTCAGTAGTATTGACTATCGTGTTGTCTGAATGCTGCCATAGTCAACTCAGCGCTGATCCTAATCCACACCACAGTTGATTATTTATTACCATGTTGTGTGGGGAGTACCCCTAGATAAACAACTGTAAAGTTGATTATTACCCCACCATTGACTATCGTGTTGTCCGAATTCAGCCTGAGTGTGGGTTAGCATGTTATTTGAACAGCCTATCTGTTTCCCTAGTCTGATTGCATTCTATTAAAAGAGAAGCATTCTTTTTCCTTCTAAAATTTATACGGCTGAAACATTCTGCTCACATAATAAGTAGTAACTGTGGGTATACATAGCCTTCCTGCTGTCTGAGGGAGTATTTTCCTTTGGCAGCAGAGAACTAAATTATTTCCGATAAAGAGTTTCTGGATTGTGTAAAAGATTGATCTTCTCTTCTGTCGTGTTACATTTTAGCTAGTAAAGAAGCAAAGGAAATCCTGGGGCCTGAAGCTCAAGCAGATGAATCTGGATGTACAGGTATTTATCACCACATTTCTTCGTGTTTGGGGTACTTAGCATATCCTTGAAGTTTGCATAGCAGTGCACTCTTGATAAAGGAAATCCTTCTTCTTGCTCTACCACCCTTCTTCCTTTTGATTTCCTTCCTTCCATCTATCTGTCTGTCTATGCACACTGCTGAGTCTTTAAGCTGTAGAGATACTACTACCGAAGAAGGCCAGCTTCACCTCCCATCAGAACAATTTTGAGGTGTTACTAATGAATTATGCAGAGCAGTCCCTTCCCCCGAAGGGCAGAGTCTCTGCAGCCTCTTGGCTACTTTTTGGTTCAAGGAGCAGGAGCTGTGGATGAACAATTTATTTCTGGTCTGTTGCAAGATTACAACAGGGCATAATGATGGGATGCAGCTGAGGTGACAGTATTAGCCATAATACTTTAGTATTACATTTTATGCTAACGAATGTATATAAAATTAGCTTATATACTGAGCCCACAATATACCAAGGATGTGTTTATTATTAATGATTCCTTGCACAGAGTTTTTAATTGGCACCATAGCATACCTGGGCTGAACGATGTACACCTCTGTGGTACATGTGGCCTCCCAGAACGTTCGTGCATCCTGCAAACTCTTGTTGATATTGTAGGAGTTTTCTGGCCCTAGAGATATATTTGAAAATGCAGTGGCCACAGTGTTAAAGGATGAAAATAAGGAAGTAAGCAAACAGAAGCGGAAATTCTTCTACCACAATAGAAACTCCTACACATGTTGTGCTTCCCGTATATCACTATGAGAAGGAAATGCTGCGTGCATGAATATACACTTTGTATTCTCATGCCAAAGAGGGCCTTTTCATAGACTGTGTGCATGTAATTGGATCTGCTTGATCATTGCTGTTATGTCGTCCAGTGCTCTAAATTGAGGCTTTTAAAAATTGATTTAGTTTTAAATTTGAGATTAGCAATTTCTGGGGGTGAAAGAACCAAAATAATGCAATATCTCAACATTTTTCAAGTTGTATTTTAAAATTAATTACTCTCCTTGCATTTTAAAAGAAGAACATAACAATAAAGTAACCAGTCAGTAAAAGCAACCAGAATGAAAATTGACATTCTGTAGGCCTGGCAGGGCAAATATATATTTTTCATTGTTCTAAAAGCTGTCATGGATTGAACCTTGCAGGCTTTCTCTGTGGAGGAAATTTCATAAGCATAGCCCTGCAACAGAAACCTGCCTAAGCCTAATATATGCTGGAGGCTGCAGAAGGAGACAGCGGCATTCCTTCTTTAGATAAAGAGGCATATGGAGGAAGGCCTTGCCAAATGTTCTCAGAGGGCAGAGAGTAGGTGGAGGTTTGGTATAACAATAACATTATCATAGTTGATACAGCAGTATCATGAAGTTGAGCTTGTGAGTCTTTGATTTACCTCTGATAAATCCTTCACTTCTGTAACTGAGGCCTGAGGAAAGGATGAGTGTAGGGAAGAGTACTTGAAGAGCGGAGAAACTACGTTAGTAATCCACCCAGAGAACAAAGGTCATTGGACGGCGCGTTCAGAATATAATTAATAAAATAAAAGAGGCCTGAGTTAAAGAGAAGCAGAGGAGGTGAGACCTTGCAGAATGAGAAACCAAGAAACTTTTCTCAGACTAGCTTGGGATTTTTCCAGGCTTTTAAGAAGAAGAAAAAGAAGAAATAAACTCGGGAAAATCCCAAGTGAGAGTGTGGAAAGGTATCAACGCCCCTCTTCTGCAACCCCCAAAGCCACCTGCCCTTCCCCCTTTGTTACTGGCAGCTGCACAGGCGCATCAACAGAGGAGGCCAACAGGAGCCCTTTTTTTCCCTCTCCTGTCCTCCCTCTTGTCAGTCTGTCATACAGACTTACAGAGTAATGGGGCTTGGAATATTGGGATAGCTGTAGTTCTTTTCAAGAGCTTCCGGAATGCATTGCAGCAGCTCTTGAAAAAAATTGCAGCTGCCATAATGCACCAAGCCTTATCACTCCTTTAGTCTGAGTGGTGGTGGTGGGATACAGTGACCATATGGAAAGGAGGATAGGGCTCCTGTATCTTTCCTATAGAGAAAAGGGGATTTCAGCAGGTGTTATTTGTATGCATGCAGCACCTGGTGAAATCCCCTCTTCATCACAACAGTTAAAGCTGCAGGAGCCCTGCCCTCTCGACCAGATGCAGTCATAAAAGCTATTACCTTTTCTTTTAAAATGAAAGCAAATTCTAATATTGTTATTAAAATTGATTAATATCTTACAAATGGCCATTTACTTCTAGTAAAAGAAGATGAATGTGATTCTGATGCGGAAAATGAACAAAATCATGACCCTAATGTTGAAGAATTTCTGCAACAAGAAGACACGGCAGTTATCTACCCTGAAGCACCTGAGGAGGATCAGAGACAAGGCACACCAGAAGCCAGTGGCCAGGATGAAAATGGTAACTGTTGCTTCAGTTTTCTGTCATATGTAAAATGGTTGAATCAGAAGCAGATGTGCGGTATATCTTGCGTTCTGTTTAGAATTTATTTTTTAAAAATAGTTCCATTTCAACAAAATATATACATAGTAATTCACATGTAGTTAAAAAAACTATTACTTTGTGTTCAAAACTTATATTTATCTTTAGGATTTCCTTTTTATGTCCCATAGATTCCCAGTAAATCCATACTCTAACTTTCTATAATTTGAGCATTTGGTTTAGGGTAACTGAACAGTAATTAGAGTTAAACGTGAATTTTTTTTCTGCTAAGCAATTCAGTCTACTAAACGACATTGGAATTAGCATGTAGGTACGGCTTCTGGTCTTTGCAATTCCTATTGTTGAACATGTTTTTAATGGCAGTACTCTAACAGTAGGAGTGAATAGAAGGTAGATTGGAATTTACTGGTAGAACACTGGATGATTTGCAGTAGCTGCATTTTTAATTATGCACAATAAAATGGTCCATCATTGTTATACCTGAAGTGATCATCTGAAGAACTCAGATTAGAGATGTGTGCAGCTTAGCTCACAGACATGCACACCTCCAAAGCACTGCATAGTTGAATAATTGAGTCATGGCAAAAAATGGCCTTCATTTCCTCTGAAGTATGGTTCAAGTGGCTGTAGGCAAGGTACTTCATTTTGTAGCTCAATAACCTGATCCAAGATGGCAAGTACTTTTCTTTTAAAAAGAAAGTAAAAGAATTTTTAAAAGGCTTTGTTAAGCATGAAAGAGTAGTGCTATCCAAAATATGAAAAGCTGTCATAGATGAACTGTGGTGAAGCTACTGTGTGGCTGAATTCGGACGACACAATAGTCAGCTGATTGGGGGGAAACAATCATCAGTTGTATTGACTATCATGTTGTCCGAATGCTGCCATAGTCAACTCAGCGCCGATCCTAATCCACACCATGGTTGATTATTTATTACCATGTTGTGTGGGGAGGACCCCCTAGATGAACAACTGTAAAGTTGTTTATTACCCCACCATTGACTATCGTGTTGTCCGAATTCAGCCTGTGTGTGTGTGTGCGTGTGTATATATATATATGACCTTGCTTGTGACCTAATCTGCCTAATTATGCACTAGATGACTGCAGCTTGCTTTAGCTTTTTGTACAAGGCAAGCAAGTGCAGAGTGGGCTTATTTCACAAACCTAGATTGGGTTCTGATTTTTAAAGCCACCAAGAAACTACATGTATAGCCTCTAGGAAATCAGGTGAGGCAGCAAGATTGCCTATCTGTTGTGACTCCAGAATATGAGGCTACATCTGCCCTGTTTCTTCCTTCTCATTTCATCTGTATCTTCTCTGTCACATGCTAAGCATCAGTAATCTAAAGCAGCCTTCCCCAACCTAGGGCCTTCCAGATGTTTTGGCCTACAACTCCTAACTAGGGAATAAAGAACTCGCAGGGCACTTGCCCTGCCAGTTCACTGAGCCTTGCTCGCCTGTCCCTATCCCGAGGAGCCGGGTCGGACAAGCGCTTGAGCCCTTCGCAAGCACACTTTCCAGGGCCTCCAGAAAGTGCGCAATTCCCCCGGCACATCATTAGCATGGCCAGGGGAATTGCACACTTTCCGGAGGCCCCGGAAAGTGTGCTTTGCCTCCCCCTCCCTGCACCAATTGAGGCCTTCAACACTCTCTTGCTCTTGCACGAAAAGGGCCTTTAATGTCCCAATTGATGTGAGAGGGAAAGCAAAGTGCACTTTCTGGGGCCTCCAGAAAGTGTGTAATTCCCCTGGCTGCTATTAGAGAGTAGAGGAAAAATACGTGACTTCCACAGCTTTCTCCCCGCCACACACTTCCAATGGGCGCCTTAAAGGCCCTTTTAATAGGGTCTTTGAGCCCCCCATTGGAAGGGGGGAGAAACACAATTTCCCCAGCCTTAGAGAAATTGTGTCTTTTCCCTCGCCATGTTAATGGCGGGCGCAGCAGGGGAAAAGGCAAAGGGTGCAGGTCAGGGTGGAACCACGCCCAATTGCTCTCGAGGGCGCAGGCCTGTCCCTGGTGCTGGGCATGTCCACCTGGGCACATGAGGGCCGGTTGCAGGAGCGTCTGCTGCCCTCATAGGCCCAGGCAAACTTTTCGGTCCATCCCTGCTCCAAATGTTCCTGACTATTGACCATGCTGACTGGGCTAGCTGAAGAGCACCAGGTTGTGGGAGGCTAGTTTAAAGAATACTTCCTTGGTTTTACACATTTTTATAACAACCAAAGTCGAGTATCCTCAATCAACGAACCTAAGGAGATCCATGTGTCTAAACAGACATTAATGTATCCATTATTTGCTGGGTTGAATATCATACTATTCCAGTCTCACTTTGACATCATCTTTCGTATACATGACAGATAAAAACCATATTTATATTCTTGGTCCTCGTGCTTCATCTTCATCGTTTTGCTACTTCATCTGCAAGGGTAATTTTGTTCCTTTAAAAACATAATTAAGCTACCAGAGTATCCTCTGTGACTATACTGTAGTCATGGTTTATAGAGGATTTGGGTCTACCTTTCAGATCTTGAAAAACTGACTGAGAGTGAACTGATGAAGATTAAAAGCGAATTTCAAATTCAGAATTTAAGCAGAAGTGAGCTGTCCTACCTTCCATAAATTTACCTGAAACCCTTTGCATATCCCTTTTTTCAAGCCTCGTTGGTCGCACCGTGGAAGTTGGCTAGTTGACGAAGTTTTGCCCTGCCGTGGTGGAAATCTTGGCTGTCATCTTCATTGAGATATCGATTCACACAAAATTATTTGTAATTCTCTCTATGCTGTAGGAGTAGGGAAGTGGAGAAAATTCTTTCTTCCCCTTTCTATTGGGTCACTTCACCAACCAATGAGGCTATCCTAAGAAGTTCAGAACTTTTGGACACCTTATACAAGTTCCATGCACAGTGGAGAGTCAACATATATCTTTAATGTACTGATGTATTGGCTTTTACCCTATGTTTTAAGAATCACCCCAAAAAAGTATTTTCGTATTCTTTTTCAGGCACACCAGATGCATTTTCCCAGCTCCTTACATGCCCTTACTGTGATAGAGGGTACAAACGCTTTACCTCTCTAAAGGAACACATTAAATACCGCCATGAAAAAAATGAAGATAACTTTAGTTGCTCCGTATGCAGTTACACATTTGCATATAGAACACAACTTGAACGCCATATGACATCACATAAATCAGGAAGAGATCAAGTAAGTGATAAAGTGCATATCGGTTCTATTGCTCTATATATTTAATGGTTGCCTTAAACATCTTTGTTTTTGTGTGCCTTTGAATTTGTCTTTATGTACAAATATTGTAAAAGTATACTTGACTTAAAAATACCATGGTCTAGAAATACCATCTAAAATAATTGCTTTACCAGGAGTGTCTTACACTTTATGTTCAGTCATTGTTAAGCCACCTTTTTATTGTTGTCAAGCCTCATAGACTATAACCAACTTGGACAGCGCACTATATTTTGTCATTTATGAAGACTGTTCTTTTAACTTTAAATATTCATTTCTGTATTTTCCTTGTTGCAGGAAAGATTAAACAGATCTAATTTCTTTGTTTGGAATGTATATAAGCTTTTTATGGGGACATACAAATAATTGTTTAGGCATAGTGGTGCAGTTCTCAACAAATACATTCAAAGATTCAGCAACCCGATTTTTTCCTGTGTCACATGCAGAGCTTTCAGACATAATGTTCTCCAAGCCATGTTTTCAAGGGTCAGATTGTACTGCCTTCTTTTACACTTCCTTTTTCATTGCGCACTCCAAATCCTCCCTTCCTTTTTTGAGTAAACCATAAGTTCCCGTTACGTAGGAGCTAGGCAAACTGTGGTTTGCACAAATCATGACTTGCCCAGTTCACTTGAAATAGCAAATGATGATTGCTCAAACAAGGGAATAGGGAGAGAAAATTGGTGTGCATGAGGGACGTAGAAGAGAGACAATGGAGAATATTGCATAAAAGCTGAATGGGTTTGGTCAGTGCTGACCAAATCCGGATCCAACCAATGGCTTGAATTTTTCTGGTTTTGAGAGTCAATTTTATGTTCAAGACTTTATACTTAGCTACACTGTCAGTTTGTCATTAAATTAGGGCATTTTGTATCGGCATCATCATCATCATCATCATAATAATAATAATTTATTTATTTCTTACCCGCCTCTCCCTCTGGATCGAGGCGGGGAACAACAATAAATATAAATACAAAGACTATAAAATAGATAGAACATTAAAAATAAATAAAACTAATACATTATTAAAAACATCTTAAAATTCAACTAGGTAAGTAAGGTGGTTTGGCCAGAATCCTTTAGTGAAAGCAGAACTCATGTGTTATGTTTCATGGGTCATTTCCAGTCTTATGGCCAAGTTTTGGACCAGAGGGGAAAAAATTTCCCCTCAGATCCTCTCCAAAGCCCTGTACCAAGAAACGAAGAAGCACGCCAGATTGGCCCCTGGGGCAGGACCTGAGCGACAATGCAGCCAGGCAAAGAACCAGTCAGTAAATCGCCGGCCACACACGGGAGAGGATTTCCCTTCTTCTCTCCCACTGCACAGCAAGCACAAAGAGAACCCTCTAGTATGCAGGGACCCAAGACGTATCTAGAAATCCCACCTCAGGCAAGCAGGCAGCCAGCATACAAACAATACACAGTGTGGTGCAAAACACATGGACTGGTTGGATATTGACATCTAGTCAACGTAAATTTATTTGTTGTTTTGTTTTATTTAGTTAAAGATTTATAATCTGCATTCCAGAGCAAAAGCCCTCTATTGGACATTTCTCTTCGAAAGGCTAATCATTTAAGGCAGGCCTGGAATACGTACAGGAATGACAGTAACTTGTGACAAGGAAACTGTAAATGTTGTGGCAGGGAAGTTGAAAACCTTCACTCGCAATTATTTTTAGTAGTTGCATAGCCGTATAATATGCAGTCGACTGTTTAATGTGCATCTCGCTGGCTTGCATCTTGGGACATCGATCAGCGCTATTCTTTCTGATTTACAGAAAGTGAACCTGTGGTCGAGAGATAAAAAGCTGCCAAGTCCACCCAGTGAGCGCAATTGAGAGAGAATCACTGGGACAAGCACAGAATGCATTCGTGTCCGATTTTCTCTGGATTGCATGACTGAGTTGAACCCAGATAGCCTAGATTTCAGGACAACGGGGAGTTCTCCAGAAACCATGGGGTGCTGGCTTTATGTTATGCTTGGCTACTATAGACACAGGGAGATAAGGATTAGAAACTCTGGGCATCATTCCAGAGGGACAGCCATGTTCATCTGCTGCATCCAAAACAGTCCTGCGGCACCTTAAATATGAACAGGATTTATCATGCCATAAGCTTTCTCAGAGTACACTTTCTCAGGTGCATATACTGTTGCCTTTACTTGGCAGGTATACATACCATGGTTTTAGAGAATCTCTTGCAAAACAGAGGACCAAAAGGCCCTGGTTACCTGGAGGCTTTTCATGTACATGTTTTTGCCAGTCTCACCTAGAGATGCAAGAGTGCCGTAGTCCTGGGTTTCTCTATATCTTTTCTGTGCCATTAGGATCTTTACCTTTATTGTAACACTAATGCTTAGTCTAGTGTTAGGCAGAATGCTCCCCCCCACACACACACACACAGGAACACACACTCCTGGGCCTTGTTCACAGGCTGAATTTGGTGGTGGCATTTTTGGCAGTTTGATGGGATGGAGTGTAAGCAGGAGTCAACTTCAAGTTTACTTACTGCTGGTGGTGATTGCTTCTGGCTTCTGCTAGGTATCTCACCAGACTTCAGAGTGAAGACATCTGAAACGACATCGTGATGATGTCGGAAGTTAAATCAAAATGAGAGTAATGCTTCCTGCACTTACTTTGGAGTGCTGCGGTTAAAAAAACTAAAAATGTACCCTGTAGCAGCTGGGATAGGCTGACCATATGAAAAGGAGGACAGGGCTCATATAACTTTAACAGTTGTAGAGAAAAGGGAATTTCAGCCAGTGTCATTTGTATGCAGTTAGTTCCTGATGAAATTCTCTCTTCATCACAACAGTTAAAGTTGCAGGCACTATACTAGAGTGACCATATACCAAAGAAGGCAGGGCCCCTGCAACTTTAACAGTTGTGATGAAGAGGGAATTTCACCAGGAACTAATTGCATACAAATGACACTGGCTGAAATTCACTTTTCTCTACAACTGTTAAAGTTATATGAGCCCTGTCCTCCTTTTCATATGGTCAGCCTAAGCTGGGAGTATAATTGCCATCTCTGAAAAGACCATGTATCAGGCAGTAAAGGGGGGGGGGGGGGGAAGCAAGGTTTTGTGAACTCTCTCTCTCTCTCTCTCTCTCTCTCTCTTCTCTCTCACACACACACATACACATACACACACGCAAAAGCAAGTCTTGGCAATTTACTCGTGTTAGAATGCAACATACTTTTAGAAACACCAACCCTTCTGTTCTTGAGTGAAAAAGTTTTCTAGTCTCTAGTTTGGCTGAAGTCTAGTGTTTGTTGAACGGCTAAAACATGTCGCCGGAACTCTTTCTTTCGGATTCCTTTTTATAAAATGTACTTTGTGCGCTTTCTTGGGTGTGTTAAAGTGCTGGGCAGTTCTAGGCCTTGTTTGCTTGCTGAGTAATATTATCAACTGAGAGGTAATACAATATAGAATACCATCTACTTCAATCATGAATTCACTGGAAGGCCCTGGAACTTACTGTATCCCAGCCTCAGTTGCATATCTGTCAAACGGGGAAATAGTGACTCATCTCACATTGCCATTGTAATGATAAAAGTGATAGGGACTAGCACCTTAAATTATTAAAAAACTAAATAATATCTTTTATCAGCCTTGTTTTGATACCCGCTGAAAAAACTTCTTTGAGAGGATGTAAAAATAATGGCGGGCGAGCGGGATAGTCTGTCATGCAAATTACAGGTGCAATCCAGCTCCATTAAAGTTAATGGGGGACTTTTCATTTGCCCATTCACACCTTATGTGGATTGGTATTTATAGGGATATGATGCAGCCATACTTAAGCACTTTTAAGTTCCATTAATTTCAATGGACAAGTTAAACACATGCATAAATCTATGAATCAAAATAAATTGGACTTTAAAATGCTTAATATTGCCTGGACTATGCTCTTATAAATTAGTGCTAGAGAATTACTCTTCACTAGTAATTATAACTAGTGGTAAAATAAAACTAGTTCAGCACTGTTTTTTATTGGATAATGCCATTTTTGCTGTGATCTGTTTTTGTTTTTATTAAAGCAAATGCAAATTGAAAGTAGATCATCTTGGCTGTCTCAGGACAAAGACATTAATTATGGCTGTCTCCGAATAAAACTGAAATGTGTTGAATTTCTAAAAGTGCCAACTAGACATAATACAGTGCTCAATTTATCTGGACGAGAGGAGTGAATACTGCAATATACAGTTCTTCATGCAGGGGATTCTTGCCCAATATGTTTACTTCAGTATCCAGTACAGATATTTTCTTAATATTGAAGTGAGTTGAGCAGCCCTGGCTTGTGTAGGTACTCCATTGCCCCCCTTCCATTTCACATAATCCTCTTCCTGGGTATCATCTGTTGCTGGGATGTAATGGATTGTATCCCCAGAAAGAGAAATTTGCATCCAGTGCATAGGCAGAGTTGCATGCATTCCCTCATTCATAACCACCATGCGGCAGCCTCCAGTTTTTGGTGTAAGCTTGTTCTGAGTAGCCATAAATGGTGCTGTGAACATCCACCTTCCACTTTATGTGCTGGAACCCTGGGGAGTTTTGAATTGAGGAATCTTTTAAGTTTGGTAGCTCAAATCAAAGTGCATAAGTAGAGAAGCACCTGATATATCGTAGCTCTTTTTTCAGAAAAGCACTCAAACTTCATGAACAAGAATGTCTGGAATCTAAGTCTTAAGAAACTGTGAACTCCGCAAAATCCAATTAGATATGGGGTGTTTTTTATTATTAAAAATGTTTTGAAGTGGGAAAGGAGAACTAACTTTTCATACATTGGTAAAATCAAGACTCTGCCTATCACAAAAAATGTCTCTTGTAAGTATCTTAAGTCTATTTCTCTTAGCTGTTGCTACCTTAAAATAAGAATGCCTCTAGGGCTAAATCATCTAATATATTTTAAAATATGGTGACAGCTTCTATTTTATGAGACAGTCATATTGCTTCAGCATCTTATTAATGATGATTATTAATTATTTGTGAGTTCGACTAACTTTTAAAATATGATTTCTATGCATTTATTTGGAGAATGATTTGTGACTGCAATTGTTATTGGACCATCTTCTCTAGAGCAGTCCTGTGATGTCGTTACATAAAGGAATTCGAGGCCAACAGTAAGAGCTGGAAGCATGTAAATGGAAAAATCAATTAAATTTGAACAGGCTTTAATGTTTCTTTGTCTCATAACCCAGATTCTTTGGATGTCTTTTACAAACAGAATAAGGGAATGCCTTGCTGAATTTCCTAGGCATGTAAAATGGCAACACCATCTCTGCCTGAAATTTTGATAGAGGGCAAAGTGATTTATGTGGCTTATTTTTCTAACTTTGCTCACCTATTTCCTTACTTATTTGTTTTTCGCAAGCAAAATTTTCGATCATCTGATGATTTTTTTTAACTCTATTAAAATTTGAATTCGTCTCTTTTTGTTGCAAATAAGAGATTCCTCACATTGTGTGTTTTGGTAAACCTGTTTTATCTTCATCTTCTGATTGATCTGCGTATTCTCTCTTACAGAGACATGTGACTCAGTCTAGTGGTAACCGAAAATTCAAGTGCACTGAATGTGGAAAAGCTTTCAAATATAAACATCACTTAAAGGAACACTTACGAATCCACAGTGGTAAATATCCTAGGGCGTAGGTTTTAATTTACCTTTTCTGTCACTTGTTGCATTACAGCTATTTTTACTTACAGCCTGCATTATCAATTCTGTCTCTTTGGGGGTATTGAACATAATTTGTCAGTGGTCAGATAAAGGAAAGTGAAAGCATATATAAACAAACTAAGGAGGCTCTGTAAAAACAGGTTTACTGTCCAATATGAGAGCAGTTCAACTATATGGCTGCTTTATTAGCTAAATTGTAGGATGGCATTAAGTTGTTTCTGTCCTTGGACATCCAGTGATGCTTCTGACATGGGCTGCTTTTTAAATTATAATCGTTGTTGGGCTAGATCCAAAGGTGTCTTCTAGTCATAGGATGGTTTACACCTTGTCCCTCATGTGAGAAAAGAGAAACTAAATCCAAAGATCTTATTCCATCTACACAACAGCTTGTGCAAACTCTTCTGGAGGTCAAAGCAGGAGAACCTTTGTGCAAGCATTTATGAAACAGTACTAGTGACTAGTTTCCTTCTGCTCACAGTTATTTGCCTCCAACACAGAATGTCTATTGTATGTCTTGTCTACTATAGCTGTCATGGCTCTTTATGTCATTCGTATGTCTTCGTCATTTTTTTTTAAACTTCCTTTTTGAAGGATGTAAATAACAATACTTTGTTATTGGGCTTCTTCAGCCGAGCATTTCCTAGCGCGTTCGGTTGTTCGTGGGTCACTTTAACAACACAGTGATCCTCCGTGTGTCTCCCACTCATCTCCCACTCCTTCTGTCATTTTTTTGGTTATAAAATAATCCTCAGAAAATGCAACTCTTCTGAGCTATAGCGAAATTGGTCGCTATTTCCTGCCGTGTGCAGAAGTTTCACTATAAAACAGCCACTAGAAGGCAGTGTCCCACTAAACTAAACGGGCCACATGGTCGCTGCTTGCTTCCCCTTTCTCTTGCATGTGATTCTGCCCTTACCTATCGCGGAAGAGAAGCAGGAAGCAAAAGCGATGGTAGCGAAACACAATTTCCCCCCGTCTGAAAGAGCCCATTGGTTCAGCTAAACTAGTGACACCCAGAGCATATAAATATATCCTTTAGAAACTTACTGTTTATGATATATAGATGTTACATGGAATCTTGATCATAAAGGAAATTGAGCACATTAAGCAAATGTTAGTGATGATTAAATCCCCATCCATGGAGAGAAAGTTAAATGTCCAAATCCCGTTGGATCCAGTGGGATTTATTGATAACTAACATTTACTAAATTGTGCCCTGTGGGCGGAATTATTATTATTATTAATGTTTACATTTATATACTGCCCCATAGCCAAAGCTCTCTGGTGCATTTATGCCTCCGCCAATTCCCTTATGCTCCTCCAATTCCTGTCCACAAGCATGACCCTCCACTTGTGAAGGAAGATTTAGTGCTTCCAGGGCAACTGGAAATGAGCAAAAATGCTTATTTCTGGAACAGGGCTTGTTGGCGGAGCTTCCATAAGGGAGATCCGCCAGAGTGACCCAATCGAGAAATGAGCATTTCTGCTCGTTTCAGGGCTTTCCCTGGGAAGCGCCAAATCACTGTTGAGCAAGTGGTGGGTCCCACTTGTGCAACAGAATCAGCAAGGCGCAAGGGAATTGGCAGAGACGCAAGTGCCCTGTTGGATTCTGCCCATTGAAATTATTTTCTGAAGATTTTAATGCAAAATTACTTGAAAGAATGGTATAAGTGTGTGTGTGTGTGCGCGTGCACACACACATATATGAATCCACTTTCCATTAGTTTTGCATATGGAAACTTTGGAGATTTGCTGTACTGATATTGGGTTGGATCCAAAGGTTACTTCTTTACGCGGAAGGTATTGGGTAAAAACAGTGAAACTAAATCCATAGTGTCATACAGGGGCCATGTTTGCACATCACAATAAGCCACAATTCTACCTAATTTTGTCTTCTTGTGAACAAGCCACAATCACTCCCACTGAAAGTGGGAGAGACTGAACAAACCATGGCCCTTTCATTCACGTTTATTGTTACGTTCAAACTAAGAACTCAGGCTTGTCTCTCCCCTGAACAGCCAGGGTCATAAGCCAGGGTTTGTTCTTGGCTTATGCCTCTGGATTTTCTGGGAAGAGAGAAGATCGCATTCCTGGTTCGCACATCACAAACCAAAGACAAAAGGTCTGTGGTTTGTTTAGCCACTCTCACTTGAAGTGGGCGCGATCAACCAGCAGGCACCAGCTTGCTATCTCATTTGCAATTCATTAGAATACTGGCTTATCATGAGGTGTGGAGGTGGCCGGTCTCTTATGGAATGATGACTACTATAGAACCAACTTTTTGAAGCAGTGTATGAACTCTTGTGCAAGCTCTTGTGCTTGCAGCTCTTTTCCTTGCACTCTCCGTTCTTTGGATCTGACCCTATAACTTCTTAACTGGGGTGGCTTTATTATAATGATGTCTTGTTTTCTTTTCTTTTTGTATATGTATGTATATATAGGAGAGAAGCCATATGAGTGCCCAAACTGCAAGAAACGTTTTTCCCATTCTGGTTCCTACAGCTCCCACATAAGCAGTAAGAAATGTATTGGTTTGGTGCCTGTGAATGGCCGAGCACGATCAGGGCTCAAGACATCTCAGTGCTCTTCGCCTTCCCTTTCTGCATCACCGGGTAGCCCAGCAAGACCACAAGTACGACAAAAGATAGAAAACAAGCCCTTACAAGAACAACTTCCTGTAAACCAAATTAAAACTGAACCTGTGGATTATGAATTCAAGCCCATAGTGGTTGCTTCAGGAATCAACTGTTCAGCCCCTTTGCAAAATGGGGTTTTTACTGGTGGTAGCCCATTACAGGCAACCAGTTCTACTCAGGGTGTGGTGCAAGCTGTTGTTTTGCCAACCGTTGGCCTGGTGTCTCCAATAAGTATCAACTTAAGTGACATTCAAAATGTACTTAAAGTTGCCGTAGATGGCAATGTTATAAGGCAAGTATTGGAGAACAGTCACGTCAATATTACATCCAAAGAACAAGAAACAATCAACACTGCATCCATACAACAAGCTGGACATTCCGTCATTTCAGCTATCAGTCTTCCTTTGGTTGATCAAGATGGGACAACCAAAATTATCATCAACTACAGTTTGGAGCAACCTAGTCAACTTCAGGTTGCACCACAGAACCTGAAGAAAGAAAACCCTGCCCCAACAAACAGCTGCAAAATTGAGAAGTTACCGGAGGATCTTAGAGTGAAGTCCGAGAAAGAAAAAAGCTTTGACGGAAAGACCAATGATAGCACTTGCCTTCTTCATGATGGCTGCCCAGGAGAGCCTAAAGCACTTCAAGAATCAAAGCACTCTGATAACAAAAATCCCACTCTGCCATCTCAGCTCAGTGACCCAGAAGCTGAGAAGTCGGAATCCTCTGCTTCCCCGGAAGTGGGGGAGGCTAACCTATCTCCTGGTCAACCCCCTTTAAAGAATCTTTTATCCCTTCTAAAAGCCTATTATGCATTAAATGCACAGCCAAGCTCAGAAGAGCTCTCAAAAATTGCTGATTCAGTAAATTTGCCATTGGATGTAGTAAAAAAGTGGTTTGAAAAAATGCAAGCTGGCCAAATTTCTGTACCGTCATCTGAACCATCTTCCCCTGAGCCTGACAAATTAAAAAAATCTGTCGATAACAATGACCACACAGGACTTACAACTGCAAACGAACCACAGGACAGCACATCTAATTCTGTAAGTCCTCTCAAGACAGATAAATCACAGACTGTTTTGACAGGATCAGTTCACAATGGTTCGCGGAGTAACACACCATCCCCATCGCCCCTTAACCTCTCTTCGTCTAGAAATTCACAGGGTTACTTGTACCTTAACGAGGGTGTCCAGGAAGAGCCACAAATAGAACCTCTTGACCTTTCACTACCAAAGCAACATGGAGAATCCTTGGAACGATCTACTATAACTAGTGTTTACCAGAACAGTGCTTATTCTGTCCAAGAAGAACCTTTGAACTTGACTTGTGCAAAAAAAGAACCACCGAAGGACAGCAGTATTACAGACTCTGAACCAGTTGTAAATGTAATCCCACCAAGTGCCAATCCCATTAATATTGCTATTCCTACAGTCACTGCCCAGTTACCTACAATTGTTGCCATTGCTGACCAGAACAGTGTTCCATGCTTAAGAGCTCTTGCTGCCAATAAGCAAACCATTCTTATCCCACAGGTAGCTTATACTTATTCAACCACAATTAACCCTACAGTTACAGAAACACCAAAACAGACGCAGGCCAATGGAAGTCAGGTACCTACATTTGTATCTGCTTATATGTAAATATTTTATCTGATAAAGCAAATGTAAACAATCACAACATATGGTTGGGGAAATGCAATGTTCATGTTGCTAATATTAGCGTATTCTGAATGGCTGAATGCTGATAAAAGTTAAACATGTTTTTCTGTGCCAATTCCCCACCCTCAGGATCTAAACAAGAAATATACATTCTGCTAGATGCCATTTAATTACACCACATAACCTAGCCTCAAGACTAGACACAGGTTAGATCAAGAATTTGAGACTGGTATTGCACTGGCTTCATTTTTTTTTCCCTGTAGAAATGTCTACACAATATGACTTCTCAGAGTTCCAGCAGTGGTGGTGTCACACGCATGCTTTACCTGTGATCGGTATATTCTAAAACACTTTCAAAAAGGTCTGAATGGAACACTTAGTCTGCATGACGTTTCTTTTGGGTCTCCCATAATTTATGTCTTCATTTTATCATTATGTAGCAAAAGGATGCTCTGATTAGGGCTCTACCAAACATTATTTCATTTTGATAGTCATAAAAAAAAAATTGCACATTTGACACACCTGACCTAAATATTGGAAAAACACTGATCTTGCCAATAATTGAATTTTTCCAAGTCTTTTTTGTTCTGTTTCCCCCGCCCCGCCCCCCTGGTTGCTGTTTCAACTTGCCACCATCATCTTTATCCCTACTGTCCTTTGTCTCATTTGCCATACTTGGCACACTATTTTTTATTCCAGTTGAGCCACGTTTTTGTTCTCAGCAAGCATAGCATTATGATGCCATCAACATCATGTTGTTGTCACAGCCAATCAGATTAAATGCCAGTCAGAGATATGTTATATGTGATGTGGCAAGGTGACACAGACACTCCAGCGTGGGGTATCTCTTCTAGCAAGGGCTCCATTAGCACAGTCCCTGCCCCTCAACTACAGATTACCTGTAGGGGAATGTCAGCTGATTCCAATGTGGGACCTCCACATAGTCCATGCAGGAATAATCTAAACGGAAGCTAACCCTGGGCATTTTATGTCTAGCTAGGAGGCCAAGGGAGGGTGGCTTCCATTGCCATATCAGTGTCTGCTGTGCAGGAATACTTCTTGCAACCAAATATAGGTGCTGGCAGATGTATATTTAGTCCCCGTGGTTAAGAACATAAGAAGAACCATGCTGGATCAGACCAAGGATCCATCTAGTCCAGCACTTGTTCACACAGTGAACAATCAGCTGTCGACCAGGGACCCACAAGCAGGAGACAGTGCAACAGCACCCTCCCACCCATGTTCCTTAGCAACTGGTGTTTATAGGCTTAGTGTCCCTGATACTGGAGGTAGGACATAGCCATCAGGACTAATAGCCATTGATAGCCTTTTCTTCCAGGAATTTATCCAACCACCTTTTAGAGCCATCCAAATTGGTGGCCATCACTGCATGTTCTGGTAGTGAATTCCATAGTTTAACTCTGTGCTGTGTGAAGAAATACTTCATTTTTTCTGTCCTGAATCTCCCACTGATTGGCTTCATGGGATGACCCCAGGTTCTAGTATTATGGGATAGGGAGAAAAATGGTGCCCACACCATGCATAATTTTGTACACCTTTTTTCCAAGCTAGAAATTTCCAACTGTTGTAACCTTCCCTCATAGGTTCCTTTTTATGCACATGGAGCTATTTGTACCTTCCTCTCCATGCTCTGTGGCTGGGGGCAGAACCCTGCCAAATGAGTAGAGATGTATGGGTTTTAGTTAAATCTGTTCCATCTGTGTTTTGTGTATTATCAGGTGTCTTTTGCTCCATCCACTTATTGGTGGTTTCAAATTTCTCCCCCCCCCCTCAGAAAAGTATGCAAAAATGTCCACTACAACTTACAAAATGTCCAATGGCATGTAACGTTTTGGGTATTTTTCTTAGCTCATTGTACAATCAATGAGCAGAGTGCAAAAATAAAAGAATGTTACACAGCAGAGCCTGGAGAGATCAGAGATGTATCAAAAGGTTTTGGCTTTTTGTGTTTTTATAATAGTCTATATATTGGCATATTTTCCAGCAACTTTTGCATTTTTGTCCAACCAAATTTGTTTACAAGTCCAGAAATGGCAAAAGTCCACAAAATCCGCATGAGTTGGAAAAAGGCGGTCCTCTGTGGAATCTATGAGTCGGAGTCATAGAAATCCAAACCCGTCTGAATCCATTGCAGATTTCTCCAACATCCCTACGAATGAGTCTTGGTTTTATTTCATTTTCTACTCACTGAGGAGTTGTTAACCCTACATGATATTTCCCACTCATCTCAACATGATACAACTAATATTATTATGTGTTTGGTCTAAATCTAAATTTAATCTTGCATTACTAAGGAAAAGACCGTTTGTAAATGGCTGATTATGTAGGGATCACATTATTATTAAAATATATTGCTAGAAAGTTTCTTTTTTTAGCATGTTGATACCATTAGAAGATGCTAGCTTAAGGTGGAATTATTTAAAATGACTTTTCTGACTTAATGGTTGAGAATGAACCTTTAGCGCAGATACATTAGAAATACATGCAGATCTATGAAGGAGAAAGTAAGCCGTTTTAAGCACACACAGAAAACGTTTGTTCTGATTTAAAAAATGACTAGGTTCAAACAGCATGATAACCAACGTTGGTTTAAATAGTCAACAATTGGTTATTTAATCCACTGTGGGTATTGTGTGGTGTGGTGGAAGTTTTTATCCAGCGGTTGGTTATTTGGTTGAAATAACCAATGAAAACAATCAACATTGTGCAGAGTTGGCTATTTGAAACACTGTTGTTTATTGTATTGTGTGGAGGACACCGTTGGTTATTTCCTTGGCCACTGTTGGTTGTTTCGTCAGCCACAGAGTCACAAGGCAAGAGCAGTCAAAGCAGCAGCTGCTGCTCTAGTCCAGCCAGCAGGATAGATTTTCGGCTGCAATGGCTGCTGAGATATTAGCAGGAGGACTGAGGGGGGGAAAGGGGGGATGATTGAGTCAACTCAGCATGGATTAATAGTCAACTCAACGCTGATCCTAATTCACACCACAGTTGATTATTATCATGTCATGTGGAGAGTACCCCCTAGATAAACAACCGTTGAGTCGATTATTCCACCATCATTGACAATTGTGTTGTCTGGAGCACCAATATTATACATTACTACTGAAAACATTTAAGAGATCTTAATGGACACGTAGCCCAATTCCCTTCTTGCAGTTTTCATATAACCTTCTTCTCCATGAAATCTGTTTTTATTTTATTTTTCCAAAAGCTTTCTTTGCACGGCTTACAAGCCTGTCCCAAATATAAGTCTTTATTCTAAATATCTGCTACTCTATGACTTGCAGTTCTTCATGGCTTTCTAGTTATTAGTGAAGTTGGATGGGTAGGTTCATAAAAAGAGATATGTCAGTACGAAAACGTTACTTGCGTGCAGTAAAAATAAGCAGTTATTTTGCTTTTTATTATACAACCTGCTGTGTACATTGTATTTAAATAGATTTAAGAATTCCCTTCCTTGATTTCTTAGGATGAAAGACAAGACACTAGCTCAGAAGGGGTATCAAATGTGGAAGATCAGAATGATTCTGATTCCACACCACCGAAGAAGAAGATGAGAAAGACAGAAAATGGAATGTATGCTTGTGATTTGTGCGACAAAATATTCCAGAAGAGTAGCTCACTCTTGAGACATAAATATGAGCACACAGGTATGTGAATAAGCTGGTCCAGATCCAACTACAGTCATAGGCAATTAGTCATGTGCAACAGCTGGTAGCCCCAAATGGGAATATGCATCCCTGTTCATGTCAATTCAGCTCTAGTCAGTTCAAATTGGGTTCAGACAAGCAAATCTATGCAGATTGGGATGCGCTGATGACAGACAGCTACCAACACATTTGCCTTGCTGGTTCAAGACATTTTTCAAGAACATAAAAAGTTGCATCTTATTCATTAATTTAAATGTAAATTACAAGTCATACTTAGAGAATGACATGTAATTAATTGTCTGTGTTTGGGAGGACAAAACAAGAGAGAGAGCAATCAGCTGAGTTAGCTATGAGCCACACACTGTTTATTTATTTATTTATTTATTTATTTCAGTTCTATAGCGCCCAATAGCCAAAGCTCTCTGGGCAGTTCACAAACGTGACAGGCTCATCTTCAGCTACCGGCTTTCCGGGGGGGGGGGGGGGGGGAGGATCCTGGGCTTTCCCGCTTCAGCATGCACACGCCACCACGATGTCCCGGAAGTCAGGAGGGATGCTCTGGCGCAGCATGTTTTTTGTTTGTTTGTTTGTTGCTGTTTTGAAGTAGGAGCCATTCGCACAATTGCGATCCTGTAAAAAAAGTAAGCTAAAAAAAACATAAACCTAAAACAAAAGCAGCGGCGGCCATCCTGAGGATGGAAAAAAGCTCACCCCTTACCCCCGATGGGTATGGAGCCCCTCAGCAGAGCTCCATGCCCGTTTCTTGTGCCATGCTACTCGCGGGGAGGAGGGAGGCCTCAGGAG
The DNA here is from genome assembly GCA_029215795.1 of Anniella stebbinsi. Taxonomy (NCBI): domain Eukaryota; kingdom Metazoa; phylum Chordata; class Lepidosauria; order Squamata; family Anniellidae; genus Anniella; species Anniella stebbinsi. The sequence goes on from JARDYH010000002.1 coordinate 217,667,205, forward strand.
TGTGCGCCACACCACCCGTGGTCCTCGGGGTTGTCCCAGGACCATGGGAAAAATAAAGTTAAAAGTAGTCCAAGATATCCTCGGGAAATGAGAGGGATGACCTAAAGATAACCCTGGTGTAAATGGCTGGTGTGGACATGGCCCAGGTTGCTACTTTTGTTGTTCATGCCTGCCTCATGTCTAAAGCAAGGAGTGGGGTAAGTGAGCCAGGCTGGGAAGAAATATGGCAGAAGCAACCACAAGCTATAGCAAAATACCATGAGGAAGGAGTGAAGGTTCAGTTGTCTTTATTCTTCTGCCTAACCATCCGCTGTAAAAATTAGACCTCACCCAACCCCTTATTTATATGTGAATGGAGAGACATATGAATAAAAAAACATAGCTGCCCCCTCTCACATCAGTTTTGCCCTCAGCCTCAGGGTAGCAGTTGTTATCACTGGTAAGCCACCCTTAATTACGAATGTCAAAATTATACGAATTATCTTTCAATTGGTGCTAATAAAAGATGTAGTCTATCGGAATTATCGTTCAGTTTGTACTATGTGAATGAAGTGAGTAGGTCTACAGTCAGCTGATGCAAACACAAGTTAGCTGAGGACCCAAGAGCTTGGAAACGATGTCATTTTTCAATTTTCAGGTAAAAGACCTCATGAGTGCGGGATCTGCAAAAAGGCATTCAAACACAAACACCACTTGATTGAACACATGCGACTGCACTCTGGAGAAAAGCCCTATCAATGCGACAAATGCGGCAAACGTTTTTCACACTCGGGGTCTTACTCTCAGCACATGAATCACCGCTACTCCTATTGCAAAAGGGAAGCAGAAGAACGTGACGGCGCAGAGCAGGAAGAGACGGCACAGGAAGAGCACCTTGGTCACGAGCATGCTGAGGCCGGGGCGTCTCCCTCACAACTCGACTCTGACGAGAGGGAAAGCTTAGCGAGGGGGGAGGAGGAGGAGGAGGAGGAGGAGGAGGAAGACAGCGAAAAAGAGGAGGAGGAAGATGAAGACAAAGAGATGAAGGAACCACAAAAAGAAACAGAAAGTGGGAAATTGCAAGAGGAGGAGGAGGAGGAGGAAGAAGAGGAAGAAGAAGAGGAAGAAGAAGAAGAAATAACTGAAGGTAGCATGAAGGATGAAGGAGCTGTAAATGAAGAAAGCAGTGTTAAACAAGAAGTGATGCAGAAAGAGGAGCCAATGTCAGAAGCAGCAGCAGCAAATAAAGCTTAGCTAGCGGTGTGGTTTTGTCCGAGGAAAAGAAATTGCAGCTGGCAATGAAGGTTGTTCTATACTCTACATGCTTTTCATGGAAGCACAGTAGCCTGGGCACTGTGATTCCTGTTCACTACTGTGTAACAAAAATGAAAAGAAAAACAGAAAATATAAAATATATAAATATATATATATCCAGGTGTGCCTGAACCTCAAACCTAGTAATTTTTCACACAGTTTTCAAAGTTAGGAACAAGTTCATGACCTGAAACAGATTAGAAGAACATGGTGACTCTGGAAGCAAATAGTTAACATGTTGTAGGAAACATGTTTTGTTTGATAACGCGTTGGACATCAGTTCGTTTTTATCAGTATTATTTTTTTTCCTTCATTTTTTTTGTTGGTTTAATTTTTCGATTGTACAATTGGGAGAGATTTATGTTTTTGTTTTTAATTTTATCAGTGAAACAATTCTGCTAATTCCGCTTCAGTATTTTATTCTATTTTTAAAATGTGAGAACGTCTGCACTACAGAATTCCCTTAAGCAGAAAGGTATGATGCAGTTCCAAACAGTGCTTGACTACCTTTGTAAATTCAGCTTAGAAGGTAGCAGTTTATAACATTTAGATGTTGTTAGTAGAACATGTTCTCATTTAAAGTGTATTGTTAGCCTTAAGGAAGCATCTGATAGAAGGACTGAAGTTTCTTACTCATGTGGTTGAAAATGTAGTTTGAAAAGATTGTGGTGGGGTTCTGATTGCAGGGACTAACAGTGTTAAGACTGGTGAGGACAGCCAAGTTGTCAAAATCAGTGTTTGTAATTGTGTCTGGAGTATGTAGTTAAAAAAAAATATGAAGGATATGACACGAAGCTTTGTATCTCCTTTGGCCTTATGCAAGACCTAGTGTGCTGTAAGTGCCATTTCTCAGTATTTTAAAAGGCTCTGACCAGCCTTTCTCCAATGTGTGGCCTACAATAACTAGCATTTGTTGATTTGTATTCAACTTCTGTAAACTAAATCGCCGGGGGGGGGGGGGCACTCAGCCATCCGAAACGTAAAAGCACTGGTACATTTCATAATGCAATTCTTCAGTGTTATTTTTTTTTCTTTCATTGCTTGCTAGGAGAATTTCTCTACGGTAATTATGAAGGGAAATTTCTAATCTGTTTTATTGGTTCACTTAATTTCAGACACATACATATGTTATTGGACTCATATGTTTCCAAATGTTAGTTATTCTGGTCCCCATTTATTGACAATGTTAGCTGATTTTAACCTATCAGTATTATTTTATTTCTTTTAGTTTTTAGATCTGCGCAACATTTTGTACTGTATGTTTTCAAACCTGGCAGTATTAATACCCTTCTTACTGACATATGTACCTTTTTAGTTTTAGAAAACTTTTATATTTATGTGTCTTATTTTTATATTTCTTTATTTATTACACAGTGTAGTGTATAATACTGTAGTTTGTATTAATACAATAATATATTTTAGTATGAAAATTTGGAAAGTTGATAAGATTTAAAGTAGAGATGCAATTGGTTCTCTTGCATTGAGATTTGATTTAACAGTGTTATGTTAACATTTATACTTGCCTTGGACTGTAGAAGAGAAGAATTAAAACGGGAATGTATCAATTTTACAATTGCAATCAATTCATTTTACCTTTTCCCAGTTTTTAATATAAAGCTCTTAAATTTTGAAATTCACTGTATGATTAATAGCATGAGGCTCTGCAGTTTTATTAAGAGATTAATGTAACCATAAAACACTCATTTCCTTAGGTAAGCCAAGCTAGAATAATCTTCTAAACAGTGTTGGGAACAATGTTTAACATTTCTGTGCCAATTTGTTCCTGTATTCATGTATGTGAGTTACAAATCTGAAACTTCATTATTATTTTTTAATTTCCTTGTTACATCATGGTCATTTTCTAGTTTTCTACCAGACTCCCCATCTCACAATAAAAAGCGTCAACAAGCCTGACTTACTGTCATTATTATAGTAATAAAGTAAGGAGATTATCCTTTGACATATTTCTTTGGGACTGATCTTATATTTAGCCAATTATTTCCATATAGCAACAGGAGTGATTTCCCCCTTCTGCTTTTAAGGCCCTGATACCAGTACTGATAGCTTAACTGTGCAAATTTAATGATAGGCAACTTCACTCTGGGTAGCTCTAGATGGGCACTTTTCCCCGCAGTGGCTTTGGAGTGGCGGCAGGTGGCTTACATGACGCTGCCACCACTCCAAACCCATCTAGGCATTTTTAGCTGGGAGCGAGGCGACGATGGCATTTGCTGCCTGTTGCTCTTGCTCCGGAGCTTCTGGGAGGCATGCCACAGTCTATGGCGACCACTGATTGGTCACCATAGGCTGGGCAGGGAAGCGGGTGGACCAGCGAGCCATAAGCTCGCTGCACCACCTCTGTGCCTCCGCAGACCTCCCCCCTTGTTCCCCCAATTTAAAAAAGTAAAAACTATAAAGAAGAAGGGAAAAAACGTAACTTGGAAGAGGGGGGCGGATGCTCCCAGGCTCCCCTAAAACTGCCGCTTGTGCTCGGGTTGGCGGGTGTGGCACTGGGGCACATGTAGATATGCGTACGGAGCGCCAATGTGGGGGGCACCACTGTGCTGCATTCCTGACACCATGAAGATGAGGCCTCTGTCTTCTAAGTTGAAGCCGTTTTACTATGACCCGTAGAAATAAGTGAAGTGGCGAAATCAGCTAGGCGGGATCACACTACAATTTTCTGTAGTCAGTTTTACTGTTAAGGGATAGTTTAATTTTTCTTGTAAAGGGGATACATGTGGTCATGTGTCCAAACTTTAGCTTTCTAAAACATTTCAAACAAAGCATTTCCACAAATGCTGCAGACTTGTGGGGTGGGAATTACTTACCATCAGTATTACCCAAAAGAAGCTTTCAACAGCCACACAAACATTTACACCTGCTCTACAGCAGCAGTACCAGGTATGCTTCTGTTTTTCCAAGGGACAACTTTGAAGTACTATGAATACCAGACCATGGCAGGACACCAAAATGAATGTATGTCACAATGAGCACTGACAAATCTCCAACACATTCCTGAAAATATATTGCCTGCCTCAGACTTTGCTGAGGTGCAAGGAACTAATCTGAGCTTGGTGGGAGAACAAATCTATTAGGACAAGCATATATTGTATGCAGACAAATAGATTATTTGAATGGTTTAAAGAGCAATCCTATGCATGTTCAGGCCAAAAAAAAAGCCCTGCATGGCTGCCTAGGGAATATTGGGTGTTGTAGGACTTTTTCTGTCTAGGATTGTGTCTTTAGTGGGTTTTATGAGGTCAACAACTAAAGTACCAACTATGAATCTGCTTCTCGTAGGGTTTTTCTTTGTTTTTAGATTTGCAAGAATTTCTAGATAACATCTCACTACGTTACTATTTAAAGCAGGTTCTGTATTTTTGCTTTCTAACAGAATACTGTTAATCTCTTTTGAAAGGAAATGAGCTAATGCCCCTGTTGTACAAAAACAGAAGTATATAGATTCTGGAAGTTGTAATGCTGAATTCTTTTAAAATGGTCAAATCTGTGCATATTATAAATGAATGGAAAGATACTATAGATGTATTGTTCTCCACACATAGTTTTCTATACTGACCACTAAATGCATTTTGAACATCATGTACATTGTGTCCTAGCTGTCTCATTTCATGTCATTTTACCACTAGCAAACATGCATCATGTACAGTTCCTACACAAGAATTTCCTTTGAAAATTATACAGTAGATATATATGCCCCCAAAGTAGTAGGAGTTAATAGCTGCTTAACTAATATACATAGGGCGCAATCCTATGCATGTTTAGATAGCAAAAACATGCATAAGATTGTGGCTTTACTGAAGTAAGAAGGCTAGGTTTTTATCCTTGGACATAAACAAGGAATTGGTATTTCAATAGTGAACAAATAAATTGGCACCTTGGATAGCTCCTTTAGAGTTCTAATTGAAAGCTGGAGCAGATTCAACGCCCCACTGACATCAGAGCTACCAGATTCTACTACTTCTGAGGAAACACACATAGGATTCACCTCAGAGCTTCAATCCTATGGGAGTAAGTAATGGATTTCAAGTATCAACGCCAGTACTGAATTAATATCTCCCCTCTTCCTTTCCAAGCCACAAAAGGGGATCATTTCAGCTATTTGGGGAGTGAATCGCAAAAGCAGGATAAAAAACACTGGTTCCCTGTTCCAGGCTGGTGGAGACCAGTATTTTCCCAGAATGCCCCACAAAACAATGATATATCGCAACATCGTGTCATTCCAGGCATTTTGGGATCTACCAGCCCAGGATGAATGCAAGGAAACACCATAAATATTCCCCCACCCACTTAAATTTACACCTCTGCCCCTGAAATGAAATTGTGCTAGCAATTCTCGCAAATTCATATTTTAAAAGTATCTCAGTCGCTAGGCATCTTAGCTTTAAAATCTATTCAGCAACAACTTCTAGGGCTAACACTTCCTTGCTTTGATAGTATAGAGAATTCATCTGAATAAAGCAACTATGGTATTTAACTTGCATCTCACCTGAATAAAATAACTTTCTGCAGTATAGAAAGTTTATAACACTTATATTTCTGGAGCAAGTGGCTTCAGGATGGCTGTCCATGTTTAACCAAAACAATGCAAAACAAAACACCCCAAAAGAATGATTCCACTAGATCATAAATGATGCCAAAAAGTCAATATGTGGATTTGGAGAGTCAACAAGCACTGTATTTAAATGATGGATACTAGAAATAGTTTCTAACATGCTCTGATGAAGAATAAACCACCCAAAGACATGCCTGCTGTTAGTACCTTGATCAAACTATTTAGGTACACACTTAACGATTTTTTGTTGGTTTGAGTTCAGGATTGCAGGATAATTTCTTAGCTTGCTGAATGGCTTTGACCACACAGCACAGGTTGTTCTAAAACCTAAAGCTTTCTCTCTTAGACGGCAGAGGAAAAGGCTACAACTATGGAGGGAATGAATCCTGGTTCAGATTAGGAAATAGGATGGTTTTGTGCACTAATTTTAATTTCATATGATTTTTCGCTTAATACACATATATAAAAAGATGCAAGGTGCAGCCTGATAAACTCAAACCCTGGTTTCCTTGTTTTTCTTCCAGCAGTGTAAGCCACAGAAAAAGGGAAATAGAATGGCCTGTACATGGTTTACTTGGAAGCATGCCCGTTGAAATTGAGAAACAGAGCCAAACTACCCATGATGCTTAATTGCTTGTAGTTTTCTATTTTAAAGGCAGCTGCAGTGGCTGCAATTTAGAACAAAAGATGACCTGCTGGTGAAGAAAGGGTTACGCTCTCTCTTCCCCACCCCCCACGGCTCAAGATCAGAAGTGGAGAATGAAATGTAGACTTCCAGACTCTCCCTAAACCACACCCACTCCACCCAGGCCACATCTCTTCATGGATCCCCCTCCAAGTTATTAATATTATTTATTATATCTCGCTCTACAGAGTTGATGGAGGAAATCTTGCACAAGGTAGATGCATATTTCTTTTGCATACTGAACATCCATAACTCCACTGATTTTTGACACTGGCCATGGCCACTGCTGGAATGTGAACTCTGACAGGTTTCACAACTGAGGTAATGTAGACCTCAATGAGAAAAAGGTTCCCCATCCTTGCGCTAGTTTGTAGCCTAACAAGATTACAATCGACTATGCTCACTATATCTGTTGTTAAGTGTCTGCTGTGCCCAATTCTAAGAGCTCCATCAGGCAAACGTTTTATTGCATGCTCATTAGTGGGCACTCACGGATTTTTGCGGGTGCCTCCCGCCCCTTCTAGCCTTCTTCACACCACAAAAAACACCCCAGTAAGTCCAACTGATTTTTTAAAAAGGAAGTTGTTGCTGTCTCCTGCTGTCTCAAAACGGCTCACTGAATGGGCCACGTGCACATTGTTTACTTCCTCTTTCAAATGGAAGTAATGAGGGACAAACGCGGGCAGAGAAGTGACGGTAAGCAACCATGATTTCCCCGTGTGATGACGCTCTAAAACTCACTGTACTTGAGCTTTACAGTAGAAGATTCTTCAAGCTTTGTTGTAACAGACACATATGGGCAACGTGAAGTGTCTAAAATGCCATGTTAAAGCAATCGTTTAACTGCAAGTGGCAAAGCAGTGTTTGGGGGAATAATGCTGAAAAATAGAAGAATGTAGGAGCCAACAAATGTAAGCTCTGGATATGTATTCTTTTCCTGAACCGGTGTGTGTTGAAGGTGAACAAGAATTTGAGAGAGCTGAAAATGAAATAAAGTTTAATAAAAGGTTTCTGTATCCTGTAATTTGTCTTAAGTTTTTTAATCAAAAATTGAGTAAGCACTATCTGGATATCTGCTTCAATTTCATAACTCAAATTGCCTAATAATACCAAGTAATAGCAACATAGGCCTAATTTTCTCCTTGCATCACAACAGGCTGGTGAGGTAGGTTAGAAACCCACCTGATAGATAATGATATGCCCAAGACCACCCAGTGAGCTTCATGGCTGAGTGAGAATTTTAACTCAGATCTCCTGGATCCAAAACTATATCCTTTACTCCATATCGCCAAAAAGATCTAGAGTGCTCAGGCCATACTGGCATAGATTTTATTTATTTATTTTTATTTATTTATTTCATTTCTAACCCGCCTCTCCATCCAGATCGAGGCGGGGAACAACAATAAATATAAATATAAAAACAATAAAATAGATAAACCATTAAAACAGATAAAAACAAATACATTATTAAAAACATCTTAAAATTAAACTGGGTAGGCCTGCCTCAACAAATCTGCTAATGAAGCTTCTATTTCAGGTATTTCAAATTAATGATACGTTTCAAAATTAAGTACCATATTAGAAATTACTTTTAAAAGAGAGTGTTATCATGAGAGTTGTGAACTTTGAAAGCCAATCATTCTCATCTTTCATTCTTAGGAATATATTTTTTAAAAAAGTCAAATTCTGCTACGGCAGTGTTAAGATACAACATGGAATACTTTTCTTTCACAATTCACAACACTCAAAAGTTCAGCACAGATTGGACAGTCTTTCATTTGAAAGTGCTGCCCTGGGAAACCTTGGCACTGATCCATTCCAGCGATCAAAAATTCACTCAGAATTGTAAGCTCTTCCATTTATTAGGCTCTTGAATTGCAGCTTTCATTCACACCACACAGCCAGGTTTCTGTTCTCATAGCCTTTGGCTCGTCCTCCCTCCTGGTAGCTGTTCCATTTCTGGGTTCAGGGTTCGGAGGTTAGAAGAAGCAACACCTGTTCTAAAACTAAATCACTAGTTGTTCAACTTGGCCTTAAACTGCAACCGATTCACAAGTATCTTGCAATGATTCTGGAAGATTCCTAGGCTTAGACTTCAGAGAATCATCTACACCAAGGGAGGCAGAAGTTGGTTCATATATGCTGGTGGATCTCTGGATGATTTGCAGCAGATTGAATCCCAGTAGTTTTATAATAGCAAGTACAAACTAAGAATACCATGGCTGGTCTTACTGCATTTTTGTGTTCCCCACCTTTCCCTTTGGCTAGGTCTTTGTGCAGTTTTGCTAGCCAATTTCAGAGCTGTGTAGAATCCCTGATACAGGGCTCCTGTTGCTTTAACTGTTGTGATGAAGAGGGGATTTCACCAGGTACTGCATGCATACAAATGACACCTGCTGAAATTCCCTTTTCTCTACAACTGTTAAAGATACAGGAGCCCTGCCCTCCTTTTCATATAATCACTCTAAGAGCAACTTGGATGTAGGTTTCTTTCTGCAGGTTATGCTTGCAAGTTGCAATAGATAATTTTTTCCCACTCTCTTAACCATCATTTTGCATCTAGCTCTTGCTCTTTCCCCACCCACCTACCCACAGCCACTGTTTTGCACTTGGGTCTTGGGAGTCTAGCAAACAAAATAACACATATCCCACTAGTCTGCCCATCTCTGATCTACACAAGAGATGTCCATAGCCTACAAATCTGCTTTCTGTATCCCTTTATTAAATAAAGTACACAGACAGAATAATTAAGAGATCACTGTTGGCAGCTCTAACATTTTGCTCGTTGTCCGAAGTGCCAGTGACATGGGATTATTTTTGACTGTCTACATTAGACATAGGTTTTAAATAACTGCAAAAATACAAGCAAATCCAAATCCTCACAAAGTTCACAATATTACTCTACTCCCTTAGCTTGGCTAGTTAAAAATTACTGCTTCACAGCCCCAGCTCAGATTTTAATGGCATGAAACAGGTGGCCAAGCCAACTTGAGTGTGGCTCGGAAACTGGAAAGGAAGCACCTACTGTAGATGCCAGCTTTATTTTCAAATAATACCAAATGTTTTCAAGATCAGTCACATAGCCATTTAAAGCTTGGAACTGGTAGATATTTCAGAATACATTGCAGCTCACTCAAATAAGAAATAATAAAGGGATGGCTATTGTCCTTTTGGGGCTTGCAGGAAGTTTAAGAAACTGTTGTGGGCACCACCACAAAATGGATGCCATAGAGGCGTGGCTAGTCACAAAGGACAAGTAACCTGCCCAATAGACTAAGTACAAGGCAGAGGTGGGAGGGTCTGAGCCCCAAGACATTAAACAACTCCCTTTAATCCACAAATTGTAAAAAAAAAAAAAAAAGTGGACTGGGTTGGGCACCTTGATGGATACCAGGAAATGGGGGGGGGGGCACACTAGTGCCCACAGGCACCACATTGCATACTCAGTAAACTGATGTGATGTGCAGATCCTGTAAAGGAGCACATACTGCTCTGCATTTAAAGGAGATGTTCTACAGCAGAATGCCAGCTGGCTGCCTATTTAAGTCCCAGACGCCTTCTTCTCTAAAGCACTTAAGAAAACTTGCCATGTAGGCTTGGGACGAAATCCTGTTGCACGAAGTGCCCTCTGTAATTCCCTATGCATTATCCTCTGCTGGGATTATTCATACTCTGTGGTATGGCCTTCTCTGTGGTGGCTCCACAATTGTGGAACGATCTCCCTGACGAGGCCCGCCTGGCGCCAACATTGTTATCTTTTCGGCGCCAGGTCAAGACTTTCCTCTTCTCTCAGGCATTTGGCAATATCTGAGGAGCCTGGGGTTGTTTTGTTTTGTTTTTGTAGTTTTTTTGAAGTGTTCAAGTGGTTTTAAATGTACAGATTGTGTGTATGTTGTATGTTTTTGCTGTTTTAATTTTTGTATATTGTTTTTAATTGTTTTTAATCCTATGTAAACCGCCCAGAGAGCTTTGGCTATGGGGCGGTATACAAATGTAATAAATAAATAAATAAATATAAATAAATACTCTGGCAGATCAACATTTCCGGCATTTTAAAAAAACAATTTGTGTGGGTGGCTGAGCAGAAGCCAACAGGCGCTCCAGCTGGTCAAAATGGGGGAATCTAATGGTGTCACTTGTTTTGATCTGAAGTTGCTCGCTTGGATTAAAAACTTCAGTCCCTGGATCCCACCGCAAATGTGCAATCCGTGCAAACCGGCCATTCACTTCAAACCCTTTTTATCATTCTGAGGTGAAGTCAGCAGTTCCCTACTTCCCTCGCCACCATATAAAAACGTACAGTGGTACTACATTTTCCCATTTCATAGACAAAAAAAAGAACAGTTAAAGCTAGGAGTTTGGCCTAAGGAATTCATTATTCATTCTTTCCCCATTTAAACTTTTATTCTGTTTTTCTACAGTGTCTTGCCATAGTGAAAGCTATGTCTAAAAGCAGGGTTTGTCAGCTCACAACATAATGTGGTTTAATAAGCTAATTTGTCTGTCACATTTGTTATTACAATGTTTCCATCATCACGCTTAACATACAGAATCTCACTGCTGTGAATTCTCTCTCATGTGAGCAATCCACCATAGTTAAAGAGGACCATTGAAGTCAGGGTTTCTCAGTTGCGATTAGCATGCCGTCAATTGTATTTAACAGGTACATGCCGGTGTGACCTGCCCCTGAAGCTGATCTACGAAGTGTGCGTCTTTTAAGCTGGTGTGCACAGAGTGCTAAAATTATGGCTGTGTTGCTATTTGGGAAGAGATGTCGCATGGCAATAAAATACGAATGCAACATCAACTGCATGTGGAAAGAGAGGGTTTTTTCCAGCTTGTCGGGGAAAATTATACTTGGATGTCAATGTTCAAAACATGCTTTGATTGGGCGTGCCACCAGATCTCATGGTTATACCTTGTCCATTTGACTTGCTCACTTTTATGAACCTTTGTTCACATATTGTAAAGTAAGTTTACCTACTTTCATCTGTCAGATGTTGAGCAGTTTGATTTAGCACTTCCTGAGTCTTTCTTATGGCAAATCTTATAATAGGGAGAGGAGGGGCGGCATTTATCCAGTTTTACACAGGCTTTCTGGGAACATTTTATTGACGTCCTAATGCTGTCCTCCTGTCTCCTTTGCTGCATCACACTAACACGTTAGATACATTGCTTATCTCTTCACAATGGAAGACTATACATCACAGGTGTGTCTGCATCCTCCAACGTACCATACAGAAAATTCATTTTAATTAGCAGGAGAGCCCAGTGCTGGGTTAGGCCGATATTTCATCTGCAGAGATGTGGTTGCCTTAAGTCATTTTATGGAGCTTTGCTTTAAAATGTTGGTAGGCAAATGCTATAAACCGCATCCCTGTTACCTCTCCGGGTAAATAAGTTCTCATCATCTCTGTCCTCTAAGGGTTGTATGCACAATTATAAGGAAGGCAATTTGCAATAACTGAGTGGGAGACAGTCTGGGTTAATTGGTACAGTGGAACCACATAATGCATTCAGACATAAATAATTGCTTCTAACTGCTTTGTTGTTTGTTTTGCTTTATTTCTATACTGTCCCCAAAATCCGTCTTTAAAACGTTTCTACCATTTCCAGTAAGCTCCTAAGTTAGCAACTAGGGACAAGCAGCCTATTTTGCATGATTTTGTTTTTTTAAAAAATAATATTTTGAAGCCCTCCTCAGCTGGCTATGCGCTCTCCTTTCTTGATGTATGAGAGCAAGAATATGTGGCTCATAAAAACTACTTTATGGTTTAGGCTTGTCAATTGATTTATGGGATTTTATTTTAGTTCAGCTGTCTTGCTTTTAACTAATTAATTAAACTGATTAAAAGCCAGCACCACAGTTTCTTGATCCAAGGGGCATGTTCCAATATATTTAATGAAAGTAGCCTGGACTACACAGCATAGACAAAATGTTCTCAAATGCATTGCCTGAATCGGGCCGTTGCTAGATTGATGGATGAATGGACCGAAACATCATCCCTCCATCCCTTTTATTGAAATCGCACAATTAAATTTATTTTGAATTTCGCCACTGCAGTCAGTGGCTCCAATTTTGGTGGTTCTGATTGTGACGGAGCTCTGAATCCACTCTGGGGTTCAGTCAGAATCAGCTAGAACTCTAAAGGAGCTGAACCTATTTTGAGGATTGGGTTCAGCGCTTTGGATCCTTTAGAGTTCTGGCTGCTTCTGACTCAAACCTAGAGTAGATTCACAGCCCCACCAAAATTGGAGCCACTAGCCTCCACCGATTGCAGTAACTGGGTAGTTAATACTAGGGATGTGCACTGGATCGGACCCGATCCACGATCCGAGTCCGGTCCAGTGGGAAATCGGATAAATTATCCGATTTCCGATCCCGCAGCTGGATCGGCCGATCCAATCCGAACCGGTCCGAAAAAGCTCCGAACCGGTTCGGCGGATCGGCGGATCGGCGGGCGCCCACTGGCGCCCACCGCCGCTTCCATTGGCGGGCGCCAGCGGGCGCCCGCCGATGAAAGTGGACAGCGGGGGGGGGGAGGAGGGGGGCACTTACCTTCTCGGCCCGGTGGCTCCCGTCCGGCGCCGGCGCCTACTACTACTAGCAGGCTCCGCGGCCTGCTCTAGGGTGGCGCGCCGGGTGATGTCATCACCCGGCGCGCTACTCTAGAGCAGGCCGCGGAGCCTGCTGGAAGTAGTAGGCGCCGGCGCCGGACGGGAGCCGCCGGGCCGGAAAGGTAAGGAGGGGGTGCGTGGAGGGGAGGAGGGGGCGCGCGGAGGGGGGAGGGGGGCCCTTACCTTTCCGGCCCGGCGGCTCCCGTCCGGCGCCGGCGCCTACTACTCCCAGCAGGCTCCGCGGCCTGCTCTAGGATGGCGCGCCGGGTGTTGTCATCACCCGGCGCGCTACTCTAGAGCAGGCCGCGGAGCCTGCTGGAAGTAGTAGGCGCCGGCGCCGGACGGGAGCCGCCGGGCCGGAAAGGTAAGGAGGGGGTGCGTGGAGGGGAGGAGGGGGCGCGCGGAGGGGGGAGGGGGGCCCTTACCTTTCCGGCCCGGCGGCTCCCGTCCGGCGCCGGCGCCTACTATTCCCAGCAGGCTCCGCGGCCTGCTCTAGGATGGCGCGCCGGGTGATGTCATCACCCGGCGCGCTACTCTAGAGCAGGCCGCGGAGCCTGCTGGAAGTAGTAGGCGCCGGCGCCGGACGGGAGCCGCCGGGCCGGAAAGGTAAGGAGGGGGTGCGTGGAGGGGAGGAGGGGGCGCGCGGAGGGGGGAGGGGGGAGGAGGGGGCGCGCGGAGGGGGGAGGGGGGAGGGGGGGCCCTTACCTGCCCGGCCCGGCGGCTCCCGTCCGGCGCCGGCGCCTACTACTACCAGCAGGCTCCGCGGCCTGCTCCAGGGTGGCGCGCCGGGTGATGTCATCACCCGGCGCGCTACTCGAGAGTAGGCCGCGGAGCCCGCTGGTAGTAGCCGCCGGCGCCGGACGTGCCGAGAAGGTAAGTGGCGGGGAAGGGGGCTTACCCCCCCCCCGGAGCCGTCCGCTTCTATCCGCTGGCGCCCGCGGGCGCCAGCGGATGGAAGCAGGCGGCCCCAGGGGGGGTAGGGAGCGCGGGGGAGGGGGTTTACCTGCCGGGGCCGTCCACAGCGGACGGCCCCGGGGGGGGGGAGGGAGTTAGGCCCCCCCTTACCCACCCGCCGCCATTTTTTCCTCATAGACTTGCATTGCAATGCAAGTCTATGGGGAAAAAAATGGCGGCCGATCCAAAAATTTCCGATTTTTGGATCGGGATCGGACTCGATCCGGTCCGGGGGGCCTCCGATTTTGTCCGAACCGGTCCGGGACAAAATTGGAGGTCCCGATCCGGGTCCCGATCCGATCCGGGGGGTCCGTGCACACCCCTAGTTAATACTCACCATTTTTGTATGGACTTCTGATTTGTTTGTTTGTTTGATTCTGCCCATCCTTCCATCCAGCAAAATGCCCATCTTAGCTTTATGCTGGAATATCTGTAAAGTGGATGTGGGCAACTGGTGACCTTCCAAGTGTTTTGGCCTACAACTCCCATGATCCCTCACCACTGGCTGTGCTGGCTAGGTATGAAGGGAGTTGTAGGCCTAAACTTCTGGATAACCACACGTTGACCATCCCTGATCTACAGGCACTCAAATAGAAGTTGGCACAGAATCACTGAGAAAGGTTAACCCTTGAAGAAGACACACTGAGCACCATAATTAATCAATCATGTATACATCTATGTATTCCGATTAAATTAAATACGAATTTACAGCAAAAACATTTTGTTTTGTTTGTGCTATGATGCAGGATTTGTAAGCTGCTTTGAGTTTCTGTGAGGAAAGTGGTGTGAAAGTGGAGTGTCTGGGGATGATGGGACTCATAGTCCAAGACATCTGGAGGGCACCAGATTGGGAAAGGCTGTCCTAAATAAATGCATTCCAGAGGGTTAACCAATGGCAAGTGTGTGGCTAGTACGAATAATAAAGCCCAGTCTTCACCATGCATAATGCACCAAACGTAACGGAGGGGGAATGAAATCTTTTATGTTTACCAAAATCTCTGAGTCACCTTGGCATGAGGCTGTGAAATTGTCTTTATAGTTTGAGGTTGCTAATGAATTGGCTTGGGCATTCTGTCTCCCACTGTTTTCATCTCTTCATATGACCTTAGCATGCTTCTTCAGTTTCCGTCTGTGCCTCACTAAAGATGGGTGTGGTGTTTTCTCATTGGATTGGTGGTTGACGAGGCAGATGCCTGGATGCAACGTCTTCCTCTGAGCTGTTCCCTCTGATTGAGCCATAATGGATGTGATGAAGTGAACGGGAATGATGTCCACAGGCACTCTCTTGAAGTGGTGAGTCAGGAGGAAGAAGTCATCACATACCACTGCCACGGAATCACAATCTTTTTTAAAAGCAGTAGTAGGGTGACCATATTCGAGAAACCAAAAAAGAGGACACCCAGTGCGGGCAGGGAGAGTGTGCTTTACAGGGCCTCTGGAAAGCACGTCATTTACCCAGCCACGCTATTGGCAGCTGCCGTTAGCATGGCCGTTGTGAATGACATGTTTTCCAAAGTCCCCAGAAAGCACGCTTTTCCCTCCTCCATTCCAATCGGGGCCTTAACAGCCCCGATTGGAGAGGAGGAGAGGAAAGCATGTCATTCCTGCCCCCCCCCACTGCTCCAATAGGGGCCTCCAGAAAGTGCATCATTCCCCTCTGTCACACTGAAAGTCTTACAGAGCGAAGTGTGTCATTCCAGGATATTATAGAAAATTACAGAAAATCCCCCCTGACACCCATATAAGAACAAAAACCAGGACAAATCCGGGAAAATCCTGACAGTTGGTCACCCTAAGCAGTAGGCCGTGTGCAGTTCTTGTCATTGGTAAAGCGGGGAGCATGACTCCTGCCGGCCCCTAAGGCTGCTAGAAAATCCAACATGCTATCTCCAAACAAAACAGCCTTTGAGGTATTCTGATGGAGGATCCTTTAAAAACACTAAGGGTGCAATCCTAAGCAAGTTTAGACAGATAAAAGTCCTACAACTCCTAGCATTCCACAGTCAGGCAGCTGAGAGTTGTAGGACTTTTTTCTGTATGAACTTGCATAGGATTATGGCCTACATTAGAGGTCCCAGTGATATAGGGTGGGATACAAATGTTTTAATAAATAATTAAAAAAAATAAATAAAAAAAAATTATGCCATATGCTGCCTATCTTTTTTATTGTTATTATTAAATTCCCCAAATGTATAACATGAAATGACAAAACCAACAAAGTACAATGAATAGCAAGTGCAATCCATCACATGTGATGTTGAACACAGTCACATACAGTTTGCAATACAGTTGTTTAATCTAATCCTTGTTTGTTCATTGTGTTCTCTGTTGTTCCACTTTAATTTACTCAAGAAATGATTGATTCATTGATTGCTTTTTTAATCTGCCTAATAACAAATGTTTTCTGGGCGGATTACAAATGTGTTGCGTGTGTGTGTTTGTTTGTTTTTTAAAAATACAATACAAATGGTTCAAAAGAATAAAATGTGATACAAAATAACAAACAGCAAAGGATAAATAAGATTAGCCATAAAATCTAAAAAACAAACCTGAATCTCTAAAATGCCTGGGAATTCCAGGTCTTTGCTTGGGGCTGAAAAGATAACAGTTTAGGCACCAGACCAGCTTTAGGAGAAGGCATTCCATAAATCGCACGAAACAACTGAAATGGCCCTCTCTCTTGTACCTACCTACCTAATTTCTGTCAGTAGCAGCTGTGACAAAATCACAAAACTTGCCATGTTGAGTTTGCATTGATACTTATACATGTTTGCTGCGCTAAATAGAGCCCAGGTAAGTTAGGGTTAATTGTATGGTAAAGAGTGAGTGAAAAGTGGGAGGGGCTTGTGTGAGGAGACTGAGTTTATATAAGCAGAGAGCAGACCATTAGTCAGGGGGATGGGGGCTTTAGGGATTGATGAAGCTACATCTAGTTAGTGGGTGTTAGTAACAGTAGAGTAGGCAGGTTAAGACCAAGAACTGTGTGATTAATTATAAGATATAATACCTCTTGTATAAAATAAATATTAATTTGCTTATTTTTAAAAATATAAAATCCCATGTGTTTTTAATGAGATCCCCCTCAAAAATGTAGATTGGACTGTTAAGCACTCAGATAAAGCTACCTCCCTAGAGTCTTTAACCACTTCTTCAGTGAATCTAGCATTTGATTTCCAGAACCTATCAGTGACCAGACATACCACTGTAAGAATCCGTAGAAGTAAATCTTCATGTAAGATTGGCTTGTGTGTTAGAATAAAGAGATAGCAGCACCGATTAAGAGGTTGGGGTCACTAGCATAGCTCCACCACATGTGAAGGAATGTTCCTTGTGCATCGCATCCACTCCAACCTCGAGAAAACAATAATGGATTGATAAGACTCGGTTTCAGTGGAGTGCAGGGTTAGGGTCAAGGATAGGCAGGTCAGGCACCTGCCAAGGGCCCACACGTCATCATCAGCCTCCTGGCAAGGGACTCCTGGAGTGGTTCCTCCTCTTCACCGCTGCAGTCTGCTTGTTCACCTGCCTCTCGCACCGACCCAATCAATGGTGATGGTGAGAAAAAGGAGCAGTAGATGTCACTGGCTCTCTGCCGGCCAAGCAAGCGGTAGCAACAATGAGAAAGAGGATGAGGAGCCATAGCAGCTGGTGACAATGGTGGTGAGAAAGTAGACTCGCTGAACTTGTGAAAATGATACGAATTGAACTGAAGAGATGCAGTTTTGAACATCTTTAACCTACTGGGCCCTCCTGGATCAGTGTTTGGGTAGCAACAGTCTTCCTAGCTCTAGGAAGTCCATTTGGCTCTGACTCTTGGCTTTACTCCTTGGATTTGATTCTTGGCTTGACCTCCAGGTTTAACACACACACACACACACACACACACAGAAGCTTTGAACCATTGGCAGAATTTCTGGTTCCCAGCCTCTGGCTCCACCCTGAAAACTGTTTACAGCTTGAAACTAGGGGTGTGCACGGACCCCCCGGATCGGATCGGGACCCGGATCGGGACCTCCAATTTTGTCCCGGACCGGTTCGGACAAAATCAGAGGCCCCCCGGACCGGATCGAGTCCGATCCCGACCCAAAAATCGTAAATTTTTGGATCGGCCGCCATTTTTTTCCCCATAGACTTGCATTGCAATGCAAGTCTATGAGGAAAAAATGGCGGCGGGTGGCTGAGGGGGGGCCTAACTCCCTCCCCCCCCGGGGCCGTCCGCTGTGGACGGCCCCGGCAGGTAAGCCCCCTCCCCCGCGCTCCCTACCCCCCCTGGGGCCGCCCGCTTCCATCCGCTGGCGCCCGCGGGCGCCAGCGGATAGAAGCGGACGGCTCCGGGGGGGGGTAAGCCCCCTTCCCCGCCACTGCTTACCTTCTCGGCCTGTCCGCTCCCGTCCGGCGCCGGCGGCTACTACCAGCGGGCTCCGCGGCCTACTCTCGAGTAGCGCGCCGGGTGATGACATCACCCGGCGCGCCACCCTGGAGTAGGCCGCAGAGCCTGCTGGTAGTAGTAGGCGCCGGCGCCGGGACGGGAGCCGCCGGGACGGGAAGGTAAGGGCCCCCCTCCCCCCTCCGCGCGCCCCCTCCTCCCCTCCACGCACCCCCTGCTTACCTTCCCGGCCCGGCGGCTCCCGTCCGGCGCCGGCGCCTACTACTACCAGCAGGCTCCGTGGCCTGCTCTAGAGTAGCGCGCCGGGTGATGACATCACCCGGCGCGCCACCCTAGAGCAGGCCGCGGAGCCTGCTGGTAGTAGTAGGCGCCGGCGCCGGGACAGGAGCCACCGGGACGGGAAGGTAAGGGCCCCCCTCCCCCCTCCGCGCGCCCCCTCCTCCCCTCCACGCACCCCCTGCTTACCTTCCCGGCCCGGCGGCTCCCGTCCGGCGCCGGCGCCTACTACTACCAGCAGGCTCCGCGGCCTGCTCTAGAGTAGCGCGCCGGGTGATGACATCACCCGGAGCGCCACCCTAGAGCAGGCCGCGGAGCCTGCCGGTAGTAGTAGGCGCCGGCGCCGGGACGGGAGCCGCCGGGACGGGAAGGTAAGGGCCCCCCTCCCCCCTCCGCGCGCCCCCTCCTCCCCTCCACGCACCCCCTGCTTACCTTCTCGGCCCGTCCGCTCCTGTCCGGGGCCGGCAGCTACCACCAGCAGGCTCCGCGGCCTGCTCTAGAGTAGCGCGCCGGGTGATGACATCACCCGGCGCGCCACCCTAGAGCAGGGCGCGGAGCCCGCTGGTAGTAGCTGCTAGTGCCGGACGGGAGCGGACAGGCCGAGAAGGTAAGCGCCCCCCTCCTCCCCCCCCGCTGTCCACTTTCATCGGCGGGCGCCCGCTGGCGCCCGCCAATGGAAGCGGCGGTGGGCGCCAGTGGGCGCCTGCCGATCCGCCGATCCGCCGAACCGGTTCGGAGCCTTTTCGGACCGGTTCGGATTGGATCGGCCGATCCAGCTGCGGGATCGGAAATCGGATAATTTATCCGATTTCCCACTGGACCGGACTCGGATCGTGGATCGGGTCCGATCCAGTGCACATCCCTACTTGAAACACATGAACACTGTATACAAGCTGGTCAAGTTTCCAATAAAGTCTGCACTAAGTTATCTCCATCACAAAATCTGCAGCTATCCTACCTACATCATCCACCTGAATACTGCAGTTCACTGAATCAGACAACAACTTCCTGCAGACAACAACAAATACCTCAAAAGCATGAAAACAGAGCCATATCAGTGTGTTACTCATTTAGAGGCCCATGTAATATGTGAGCATGCTCTCATTATAAGCAGTACAGGAGCTAACAAATGTTTTGACTTGAAAGTGTGTTTCTTAAATTGATATAAGTGTTCATATGAACACAGTCTAATTTATTACTATTACGAGTGTAAAGCCCATGCCGCCCTGGGCACTAGTAGTCCTGCTCCCGTCCCACATTTTTGCTCCCCTTTCCCCTCACCACCGGGGGGGGGGGGGTCATGAATAATGCAAATGTGGCTCATGCATACTGAACCCCCCCCTGAAATTTGCATGCCACTCCCCCTCCCTCATGCACCCCTATTGGCCACCTCCATCCCCTTCCCCTTCCCCACTGGAGGCAACAGCCTGACCACGCAGCTGCGGCCTGGACCCACCTTTGCTCCATACTGCTTGGCCAAGCAGGGCTGTCCGCCATCCTGGTGGCAGAGGAGTTACCCTCCCTATTTGCTATGAGGAAATTAATTGCTATTAAATCTCGAGCTTTGAACTTTTTCAAACTTCCAAAATTTTCTGCATGTCTACACTGCTAAAGCTTGGGTTTAAAACAAAAATGAACACAATCGGTCTGGTAGATCTCGAGTAATAAGCTTTACACTACCATATTCTTATACAGATAATATAATGAATATTAAAAGCAGAAAATGATACAAAAATAGTTAAATAGTTCTGTTCACTATCATCTGTATCAAATATCCAATTTATTCCAAATCCACTGAAATCATAGCTTCCAATCAAATGTTTTCTTGAAGCACAATTCTTTACCAGTAATGCATGAATGGAATCCAATGAATTCTCAAGTAATTTGTCTTCCTACAAATGGTTGAAACAAGCCAACATAAACATGTTATTCCAATTCTTATGGTTCCAAATCTCCATACTTGGCAAGTGATCTTATTTCTAGTATTTGACACTCAGAACTCTACCTGTAATGAATAAATTAGACACTAACCATCTATGTTCCAGCTTAATGCAAGGTTTCACATAGTCAAGTAAGACCATTATAGGCCTCATTGGAAACTTGTACAACACAGTCAAGGCCTCCGGTAGAGAAAATGTGTTTCTTTACAGATATATGAAAGGCAAGAGTTAAGGCTGATTGGTTGCTCTGTTTTCTTAAGAGTGGCATATTGGGAAACTATTCCAAGGGAGATCCGCATTCAAGCTTTTAAAAAAGCCTAAATAATTCTATTCATTTCTATGAGCTGGCTCCAGACAGTCTGAGTAGATCCATTGAAATCTGTGGGAATTATGATTTCAGTGGGTCTATTCTAATTATGTCTGGATCCAACCCATGGAAATGAATGGAATTATTTTGGCTTTTTCAGCCAGAATGTTAGCCCTATGTTTACATTTCCTTTTCCCCACAAGTTTAATTATATATTTATGTCAATTTTTAGTGACATTCAATTAAATTTTCCCATGGACAACTGTTTCTTTCTTGATCATATCACAATGGTATGGCCACTATTGTATTGTGGGAAAGATTTCTCCTTTAACAGAGCAAACATATGCATGCCTACTCAGACGTAGATGTACTCAGATGTACATCTAATTGAGTTCAACCTTCATTATTTCCCCTTATTGCTTTTCTTATTGAGCTTTCAGTCATCTCTTTTGCTGTTCACTCCCTTGTTGCAAGAATGTGTAAAATTCAATACTTCAAAGCACAAAGTTATCTACTGTCCTTGGATTATATGGTGTCATTCACTGGTAAGAATGTTTGCATATATATCTATATTTATGTGCTTGTTTTAAAATCAGTAATACAGTTTAGAGTAGCCGTGCTTGACATGTTCCTTTTCTCTTCCCCTGCCTCCTTTCTTGTTTCTATTATTACTTGTCTCATATTGCTATATTTGGAGTGATATCAGATAAGCGTGCAGAAGAGGGAGGGAGAATAATTTCAACTGAATCACATCTGAAATCATAGGCACTCCAGCCTTTTATCATAGTGGGGAAATGCACTGAAGCGACGAAACTAAACAATTGGCCGTCAAGGGAAAGGGTGTGGGGCCAGATGTGGCTTGTGGGGCTAAGGTCCTGCAACCCTGGTCTAGATCTCTTCTAGAGAGACCACCTACATTTCTTTCTAGCCATTTTCCTGCTGCATACATGCTCAGAGAGAAAACTAGGTAACGAGCATCATACCGAACAAGTCAAGTGCGTCTACTAGGGATGTGCACTGGATCGGACCCGATCCACGATCCGAGTCCGGTCCAGTGGGAAATCGGATAAATTATCCGATTTCCGATCCCGCAGCTGGATCGGCCGATCCAATCCGAACCGGTCCGAAAAAGCTCCGAACCGGTTCGGCGGATCGGCGGATCGGCGGGCGCCCACTGGCGCCCACCGCCGCTTCCATTGGCGGGCGCCAGCGGGCGCCCGCCGATGAAAGTGGACAGCGGGGGGGGGAGGAGGGGGGCACTTACCTTCTCGGCCCGGTGGCTCCCGTCCGGCGCCGGCGCCTACTACTACTAGCAGGCTCCGCGGCCTGCTCTAGGGTGGCGCGCCGGGTGATGTCATCACCCGGCGCGCTACTCTAGAGCAGGCCGCGGAGCCTGCTGGTAGTAGTAGGCGCCGGCGCCGGACGGGAGCCACCGGGCCGGGAAGGTAAGGAGGGGGTGCGTGGAGGGGAGGAGGGGGCGCGCGGAGGGGGGAGGGGGGAGGGGGGCCCTTACCTTTCCGGCCCGGCGGCTCCCGTCCGGCACCGGCGCCTACTATTCCCAGCAGGCTCCGCGGCCTGCTCTAGGGTGGCGCGCCGGGTGATGTCATCACCCGGCGCGCTACTCTAGAGCAGGCCGCGGAGCCTGCTGGTAGTAGTAGGCGCCGGCGCCGGACGGGAGCCGCCGGGCCGGAAAGGTAAGGAGGGGGTGCGTGGAGGGGAGGAGGGGGCGCGCGGAGGGGGGAGGGGGGCCCTTACCTTTCCGGCCCGGCGGCTCCCGTCCGGCGCCGGCGCCTACTATTCCCAGCAGGCTCCGCGGCCTGCTCTAGGATGGCGCGCCGGGTGATGTCATCACCCGGCGCGCTACTCTAGAGCAGGCCGCGGAGCCTGCTGGAAGTAGTAGGCGCCGGCGCCGGACGGGAGCCGCCGGGCCGGAAAGGTAAGGAGGGGGTGCGTGGAGGGGAGGAGGGGGCGCGCGGAGGGGGGAGGGGGGCCCTTACCTTTCCGGCCCGGCGGCTCCCGTCCGGCGCCGGCGCCTACTATTCCCAGCAGGCTCCGCGGCCTGCTCTAGGATGGCGCGCCGGGTGATGTCATCACCCGGCGCGCTACTCTAGAGCAGGCCGCGGAGCCTGCTGGAAGTAGTAGGCGCCGGCGCCGGACGGGAGCCGCCGGGCCGGAAAGGTAAGGAGGGGGTGCGTGGAGGGGAGGAGGGGGCGCGCGGAGGGGGGAGGGGGGAGGAGGGGGCGCGCGGAGGGGGGAGGGGGGAGGAGGGGGCGCGCGGAGGGGGGAGGGGGGAGGGGGGCCCTTACCTGCCCGGCCCGGCGGCTCCCGTCCGGCGCCGGCGCCTACTACTACCAGCAGGCTCCGCGGCCTGCTCCAGGGTGGCGCGCCGGGTGATGTCATCACCCGGCGCGCTACTCGAGAGTAGGCCGCGGAGCCCGCTGGTAGTAGCCGCCGGCGCCGGACGTGCCGAGAAGGTAAGTGGCGGGGAAGGGGGCTTACCCCCCCCCCGGAGCCGTCCGCTTCTATCCGCTGGCGCCCGCGGGCGCCAGCGGATGGAAGCAGGCGGCCCCAGGGGGGGTAGGGAGCGCGGGGGAGGGGGTTTACCTGCCGGGGCCGTCCACAGCGGACGGCCCCGGGGGGGGGAGGGAGTTAGGCCCCCCCTTACCCACCCGCCGCCATTTTTTCCTCATAGACTTGCATTGCAATGCAAGTCTATGGGGAAAAAAATGGCGGCCGATCCAAAAATTTCCGATTTTTGGATCGGGATCGGACTCGATCCGGTCCGGGGGGCCTCCGATTTTGTCCGAACCGGTCCGGGACAAAATTGGAGGTCCCGATCCGGGTCCCGATCCGATCCGGGGGGTCCGTGCACACCCCTAGCGTCTACCTCTCGTTTAACTTAATTGTGCCTTAGCACGCAATTAAATACTTAAGTGCAGTGGAGCTGAATGAGAATCCCTGGCTTTCCATGGATTATACCCAAAGGTCCTGCTGCTATAGAACCATCTTTCATTTCAATGGCACTAGTGTGGGCACCACATAAGCCCCACTGAAATAAATGGAAGTTACAGAAAAGGCTATATTTGATGGATTGCAGTCAAATAACAATAGACAAATTGCAATGTTGATGTTCCAGGGCATGTAGCATATTATTTGAGTTCTCAAATCTCATTACTTCCATCACACTACATGTTCTTAAGCATCCCTAAGCCTCATGGGTACCACACCTGCAGCTCCCATTCATGCACTGCAGGGTAAGGGGGAAAGTCTGGCCGGCACGCAGGCCCTGCAATTGGGGTGGGCTAGTGGGGGATCCCCTGGAACGCCAAGCTGAGAGAGGCACCAAGTCGAACTGCAGAGGCCCCCAAACTGAGCTCAATGGCTGCGCTTTTTGAATGTACTGTCTGCAATGAGCTAAGGGTGGCAAAAAAGCTAGCGTCTGTAACCTTTTTAAAAAAAAGTTCTACAGCTTGTTTGGGTATTAATTGCAAAAATGATCTTCCTTCAATGAGCTTTAAAGGATGTTTTTTCAATTTCCACTTTGATGACATTTGCACTAGGTGAAAATCAGTGGAACGCAGCTTTACTTTGAGGCAACATTACTGAGCATTTAGCACTTCCAATACTGTAAACACTATAGGCCCTATATAAATAATAAAATAAAAAAAGATGCAGGAGTGGTGTGAGGCCAGGCCTCAAGGGAAGAATCCTTCCTTCCTGCGTCGTGGAGAAGGCCAGGAGCAACCACAACCAGAAGACCTGTGAGACTGACCCCAGGAAGCAGAAAGAAGTTCTGCTAGAAGGGGTTTGAAATGTGGAGGAGGTATTCCTTTATCTAGGCTGGCCATACGAAAAGGAGGACAGGGCTCCTGTAACTTTAACAGTTGTAGAGAAAAGGGAATTTCAGCCAGTGTTGTTTCTATGCAATTAGTTCCTGGTGAAATTCCCTCTTCATCACAACAGTTAAAGTTGCAGGGGGTCTGCCTTCTTTTGTATATGGTCACTCCTTTTCATATGGTCAGCCTACCTTTATCCCCATGTAAGAAAAAATGAAGCACATCTATCATCCCACTTCATCCCAGGGCATGGAGGAACTGCAGGCTAGAATGCCCAGATGTAGTCCATGCATGCAATAATTCTCGCATGTGGCCCCCAGCTTTGTACATAGAATCAAAGAATAGTAGAATTGGAAGGGACCCATTAGGCCATCGAGTCCAACCCCCTGCTCAATGCAGGAATCTGCCTTAATGCATACCTGACAGATAGCTGTCTAGCTGCATCATGAAGGCCTCTAGTGTAGGAGAGCCCACGACTTCCCTAGATAATTGGTTCCATTGTTGTACTGCTCTAACAGTCAGGATGTTTTTTCCTGATGACCAGAATCTGGCTTCCTGTACCTTGAGCCAATTATTCCGTGTCCTGCACTCTAGGATGATCGAGAAGGGACCTTGGCCCTCCTCTGTGTGGAGACCTTTCAAGTATTTGAAGAGTGCTATCATGTCTCCCCTCAGTCTTCTCTTCTCCAGGCTAAACATGCTAGTTCTTTTAGTCTCTCTTCATAGGGCTTTGTTTCCAGACCCCTGATCATTCTCGCCCTCCTCTGAACCCCCTCCAGCTTGTCTGCATCCTTCATGAAGTATGGTGCCCAGACCTGGATGCAATACTCAAGATGAGGCCTAACCAGTGCCGAATAGAGGGGATCCAGTACCTCATACAATTTGGAAGCTATACTTCTATTAATGCAGTCCAAAAATAGCATTTGCTTTTTTTGCTGCCACATCACACTGTTGGCTCATATATACATGGGTCCTTGTAAGGGGGCAGCAGGAGGGTCCCCAATATCATACCTGCACTAGGCCCCATAAATCCTCGGGGTGGCCTTGTAAAACTGACTATGGGTGGGGGGCACCAAAGGCACACCTCACCTGGGGCGCTATTAATCCTAGAATCCTTTTCACTCTAAAGCTGCATTCCCACAAGGGCAACCTTCTGGGGGCCATGAGAGCTTTGGCTATTGGGCGGTATATAAATGTAATAAATAAATACATACATACATACATAATGCCAATGTTGGACAGGGCCAAAGTCATACATGTCTTCCATTCTCTCTCTCAAAGTGCTGGTTTAAACCTTTAAAGCCCTAAAAGGCTTGGGCTCTAATCTGAAAGACTGTCTTCTCCCATATTTACCTACCTTGGGGGGTGTCTTCATGGCACCAGGTTGGCGGTGCCTCCCTCTCAAATCCTGCATTTTCCCTCTTCTGGGGTGGCGTTAGGTAATCCCAATGCCAAGAAGGTAGCATGGGGTTTCTGGGTGGCCATCCGGGTGACTGAGATGCCCCTGACATCTTCCTGGTGGAAGGCGACCAATCTCAGGTCACTTTCCACCAGGCGCCTCCCAGCCACGCCTCCACTGCGACTCCGTAGTGAGGCGAGGGGCTATCTTGATGTCTCCGACTTTTTTTCTCCGTAGCTTCAGTGGAAAGCCCAGGGGTGGATGCGCGATTGCACTGGTGGAGTATAATCAACGCCACACCACCGCACACCCAGCCCAGGGCTTTCAGAGCATTTAGACAGCCCCCAGGTTTGCAGCAGCCCTATTTGTCTTTGTGAAATTCAATCCCCCTTGATACCTTCCTAACGTCATCAACTGTGGTGCTTCTCCAGGTACTCCCGCCACATGAGGTGAGGCAGAGGACTGCAAGAGAGAGAGACTTTTCAGGAGTGGTGCCGTAGGTCTGGAATATTTCCCCAGAACAGCTCACTTTCAATGCTCGGTGAAGACCTTTTTATTTTTCCAGCATTTGGGGAGCTGTGTTTAATAGTTTTAGATCTTCATTCTGTTGGTTTTACATCTGGCTTTATTATGTGCTACTGGTGGTTTTATGCTGGCTTTCATTTGACTTGCTGCTTTGTATTTTACGCTTGTAATTTGTACAATGCCCAAAGAACTTTGGTTATTGGACAGTTTAAATATGTAATAAATCTCTCACAAACACAACACATACACACACATACACACACACACACACAAGAATTCTCATTGATTAATCTGACTAATTTACAGAGAATTTCATGCTGAAAGTCAAGGTTTTATGACAATTGTATGCAGAGATCCAATTCTCTAGGTATCCTCTGTATATCTACATCTTAAAAAGACTCAGAAGGTCTGCCAAAGACTAGTAGGTTATTACAAAACAGTCTGTGGACTTCAGCCTTTCTAACCATAACAGCTTCAGCCCATATCACATCCATTCTCTGCCAACTTTCTCTTTCTTTCTGTTTCCTTCTTCCCTTTGGCCTTTTCCTGTTCTCCACTTTACTGTGGATCATTATTCCCCCAGACTCCTCCCTTCAGTCTTTCCAGTTCAACAGCTTTCTCGGGCCTCCTCCTGTCTTCTCTCCTAAACGCCTCCTTCTTTTACCCCATCCTTCAGCTCAGCTAGACATCCTTCTATCAGGCCCTGCGTGACATTAGGACAGCCAATCACTGCCAGAGACTTCACCATCACCCACACCTTCCTTGTATTGCCATACAGATCTGCAGCAGCCATATTCGTTTTTGTGAAATTTAATCCCCCTTGAGATCTTCCCAAGCATGCATTGAAACAAACCGGGGGGGGGGGGATTAAATGCATTCTCCACCCCACATTTGGAGAGGGTGTTTCACTTAGCAACCTGCTCTAGAATAATTTAGGTATGAGTGTGCAACAAGCGGGGTAGGGGGAATGAAGGCGCCTGCCTATAGAACAGACCGGCTCTTGATGACTCAAATAAGCCAGCCATGCTGCGTAGGGTGCCCATCTGCCCGGATTTGTCCGGACATGCCCGGAAAATGGCAGGCAAATCCAAATCCGGGGGGACCCCCCCCCCCAGCCTGTTTCGAGTACTTACGGTGTTGGTCTTCCGAGGCCTGCCAAAGCCATTTCTGGGTTCCTAGAGGGCCGTCGCTATGGCGACGGCCCTCTAGGAATCTGGAGATGGCTTCAGCAGGCCTCTGCAGGCCCATTTCAAGCTGTTCCGGCTTCGGCCTTCTGAGGCCTTCCGAAGCCATTTCCAGGTTCCTAGAGTGCTGTCGCTATGGCGATGGCTCTCTAGGAATCCAGAGATGGCTACAGCAGGCCTCTGCAGGCTCATTTCGGGCACCTCCGAGGCCTGCCCTGGTGGGTCATACACACTTACCAAAACTCAGTCTGTAAACCCCTTCCGGCTACCGCTCGACAATCCTGGGCCTCTTCTTGGATGGTGCAGGCAGAGGACAAAAAGCAGGCAGAGCAGCAGGTAGGACAGTTTTATCCTGGGAGTTACAAGGTTCTGAGAATTTTTCCAAAACTGCCCTCCACCTGTTAGAATCTCTCCTCTCCCAGGACTTATCCTGTACTTTTCTAATCCCCTTCTCTGCAATTCCTTGCTGCTGCTAAGAATATTTTCAAATTGAATGTAAAAATCCCCATCATTTGCCCAGAGAAATGGGGGAGGGGGAGAGGGAGGAAGGGAAGCAAGCATAGGAGTAGCCTTGGGAGAGGTATGTTTGTGTGAGTGTATTTATGTGATGGGTGCATGGGGTGCATGTTCATTTGTCTATGAATGAATGTGTATGCGTGTGTTTTGGGGTGGGTGATCCTGAGAGAGTTTACTTGTTTGCAGTGTGTGAGTGTATTTATCTGATGGGTGCATGTTCATTTGTCTATGAATGGATGTGTGTGCATGTGTTTTGTGGTGGGTGATTCTGAGAGAGTTTGGTGTTTGTGTGCATGTTGAGAGTGGGGGGCAATAGTTTTGTATGTGAGAGTTGGGGGATGATATGGAGTTGATATTCCTATTTACAGGAAATAAATTTGAATGAATTTTCCAAGAATTCATTTAGAGATGGTTTGAGCAAATTGGTTTAGCTGTCTGGAAAACAGGTGTTGTGCTGGAACAGAAAACTGGCTTCAAAGCAGTACCTTGATCTGGTTACCTCACCCGTTTGCTTTCTTTGATTGTTTTGTTGGAGGAGAACATTGAAATATATTGATGTATGAATTGACTTATTAGCAATATTTATTTACTGCTTCTTATTTGAATAAATCATGAAGCAGCTTAGAAAAAAGAATATACAAATGTGCAATGGTATCATATTAGAAGTTCATTTGAACATACAGTAGCTCATGGCTGTGTGAAAGGCAAAGTAAATGGATGCAATTTCAATGGGCCTTTTAAAGATAATGAATACATAATTTATTATCCAACTCTATTGGAGGATGATTGTTACTGGCCATGGTTTTTTACTTCATCTATGTGATATTTGCTGGTGCTAGCATTTGTTTTATCCTTTTAGTAACTGTACAAAAACAGACGATTCTTGTTAAATACAGTATCCTCCTCCAAGCTGGTTCTCTCCAGATGTGTTGGATAAAACTCCCAACGCCCAGTCAGCATGACCAGATATGAGTCACAGTCAAAGACATTTGGAGAGGATTGGGTTGGGGAAGGCTGAAATACATAGAGTTCTAAGTTTTTTGAAAAAAGTCATATTCCTCCTCAGTTTATTAATCTTCACAAGATCATATCTAGCTGAGCTGGAGTCTAGATCCACATTGTATATTGAATCTTCTATATATTTTCTCAATTAATTCTCAAAGCTCATGTCAGACTGTTAATGAATTTTCTATTTAATTCACTAATTTTTTGGATATAACTATTAGCTCTTGTGCCAATGTGCATGGTGGGTGGGGTGGGTGGAGAAGGGTTTTTCACTTCTCCTGTAATTGCTAGTTATTTTATATTGTCCACCTGAAGTTTCTGAAGTCTGAAAGCCCAAAGTAAAATTGTTAAAAGTCCTAAAGACATTTCCATCAAAGTCCATTGGAGTTCTACTGATGAAAATTCTGACCAACAAAATATCTCAACCTATACCAATATGAGCAAGATTTCCTAAAACCTTTGCTTGGTCTCTCTTTTCCTCTTCCTTTTCTGCAACGTTTTTGTCATTAGGTATTGCTATGTCAATGAGGTAGTTGTGTTTTTCTTTTATATGTATGACTGTTGTGTCTGATGGCTTGCAAAGTATTGTCTTGTCCCAGAATTGTTCTGTCCCAGCATAGCATGGCTTGGCTTGACTTGTTTGAGTTTGTCTGGATCTCCTAGGTTCTGAAAGCATCTTTCTGGAAAGCACCTGCTGGTTGCATGATCAAGGAGGCCAGGTTCTGTGAGTGCATAGTTGTCCTTGACAGGAGGGCCTTGCACTTGCTAGAGTAAGGTAAATAGATGTGAAAAGGCTGCAATCCTACTTTTATTTATCTGGGAGTAAGCTTTATTGAAATCAACAAGAGTTATTTCTAAAGTTTCTTTGGGCAGTTTTCTTTGGGTCCCTGACTGGGATTTCTATTCTCTACACACTGAGGCAGTGTAAATTCAGGATATACTTGAATAAAAGGAGGGAAAGATCCTTGTCTAGCACTGTGATAATGGGCATCTGTTCTGGCCTTTCTTTGTATTGCTACTGACCATGGCTAATGAACCAGAGATATAATGACACATTTTTAGATTAGTTTCTCACTAATAAACCAGTAGTTGAAACAAGCTAAGAGGTGAGAAGTGACTACAACAAGCCTTTAGTCCATTTTGTTCCATAGCTAATGTTTGCAGGGTAATCGTATTTTATACTCTTCCTGCAATGCTAGGTTGCTAGTTTGTTGTACTAGATTTTTCTGCACTTGTCAACTGCTTCATTTGTTCAGTGGTAGCAGTATGCTGAATCTGTGAGTATGGATAAGAGAAAAGTTATGGGGAAAGATGTTAAATGTTAGGAAAGTTGGGACTACGGTCATCCAGTGAAGGATTTGCAGTCAGAAAACATATTTGAGGGAAGGGGAAACTATCGCACAGAGCATAGCAAAAGTTTCAAAGTACAGCAAAAGCTACAAAAGTAGGAGTGAGTAAAGTTAATTTCAGATACATTGAATGTCTCACTTGTTCATTTTAGTGATTTTAACATGAAGATATTGTGTAGAACAGGTTTGTCTTAATTGTATGCTGTGAAATCAGACATGTGACCAAGGCCATGTTTGGGTGGGCATGCCTCCTTGGGGGATGGCTATGTTGGTGGGCATGCCCCCTTGGGGGATGGCCGTGTTGGTGGACATGCCCCCTTGGGGGACGGCCATGTTGGTGGGCATGCCCCCTTGGGGCAGCCATGTTGTCCTCCTTTTTGGTTTCCAAAATATGGCCACCCTATGCAAACCACATTTCTGCCTTCTGATTTGGCCTTTGGAGAAAATTGATATTCTCATCTCTCTGGTCCCATCTTTTGGTACGCTAAAGTCTATCATCAGGGGAGCAATACAAATTAATAAGTCTAAATGTTTACATAACCCCCTCTGTGTGATCATTAGGTTAGATGGATCTTCCATGCCGATCTGTAAGAAATGGAAATTTGGGGAAAACAGCTGGCCCTGGAAAGTTGCACGTATTCACCATGAGGAAGATAGAATTGAGCCCTGCAAGATGCTTTAGTGCCAGGACACAGCAATCAAATTACTACTGGCTCTAAGTAGGCCTCCCACACGCTGCTAATTCATTACCTGCAGCTAAATGGCAATCAGAAGAGTGCAACATTCTTCCTTGTCTAGGGGAGGGGCTGAAATCAAGTCATAAAAATTTCTTGCCCCACAATATTAAATTCCTGGGGGGGGGGGGCGTTACAAGCAAAGTGTGAGTGAACCTGAACCCAGGGGGACTTAGCTTTCAGAAAACAAGACTTAATCTATGTAGACACTATCTCAACCCGTGGAAACTGTGGAAATTGAATTCCACTCCCTGGCCAATGGAAGGGAGTGCTCATTAACAGCGAGGGGGAATCACTGCCTGACACCTTTTCCTGCAAATAAAGGTTGAGGCAACATGTGGAGGAGAGAAAAATGTTCTTCAACTTCAGAGGCAATTTTCTTCTGAGCCTGCCATAAGATACGGTTCAACCTGTGTAATCCTTCCATTCCCATTATGAGCCACTGTCTATGTAGCACTCAGAAGATCTTACTAGTTAAGGGTGCAATCCTATACAGGACATAGCTGGCTGGGGAATGCTGGGAGCCATAGGAGTCTTTTCTTTCTAAACATGAAGAGACCACTCCCGAAAGGACTCAACTGGGTAGAAACCTACATACCTGTTGCTCCCAGACATCAAGAAACTATTACTGATGAAAGTGGCTTATTTAAACCCTATACAAACATGGATACATGCTAAACTAAGGAAGCTAATTTATTAAGAATTGTTCATGAAGATATAAGCAGCACGGTAGAGTCTTCCATGAACTTACCAAAGTGTGTGGGGGGGTCGGAGGCAGGGAGAACCAGCCCGGAGGTGTTTAAGACTACTGAACCATTTTCAGCTCATCATATGGACAAACACAAATGTTTGAGATCTATCTATCTATCTATCATCTATCTATGTATCTATGTCTTGGGTAGAAAGAAGGTCACCATCTTCTGGACCTTCCCCCTTTCACCAACTATATTGGAAAGAAAGTTTTCATGATCTGCTCTCTCCTAATGTGCATAGGTCCCAGTTATGAACGACAGTGAGACTCAGTTGCAGGTACCACCTCCGCATGTTATGGTCCCTGTGTGTTACTGGAACAATTTCTTGATGTCAAGGGGAGCATGGCCATTAGTTCCAGACACCAAGATGCAGATTCTGCTGTGTTAACCCATTTCTGAGAGAAGGAATGGGGAGTGAGGGAAAGAAACACAGCTCTGTTTCATAAGATAGCTCCTTTGCACCATTATGGCTGAGGCCTGGCCCCAGACTGAGTTGGATCTAAATATTCCTTTCCTTCAGTAGTGGGAGCTTCCGCTGATGTCCTTCCATCAGTGGGAGGGAACCTTTAGATCCAACTCACTGTGTATAAAGACTCATTTATTCCAGAGGAGATAGTGTTATCTCAGGAATTGTTGACAGGAATTGTGAGTAACCAATGCACTCTTTAAGAAATGGGACTGATACCAAGGGATTCATTTAACTGACAGACGTTATGCTCAGCAACTTAAGTAATACATGCAACTGAATTAGTAGATAACGTGAAGCTTGTTAACCTCTCCAGTCCACTCTCTGACCTCAACAAAGGAAACGGAACAACATTTTTAACACGGCTTCCTGCCCTTGAGTGGTCCCCTCATGCCTTTCATTCGGAAGCCCTCCAGCAGGGACAGCTTGTCAGCAGAACACATTAGGATTGTGCTTTGTGAATTTATTCAGCAGATTTTTGTAATCAGTGATTTGTAGCAGAGCCTTGCCTAGATTTGAGGTAAGGCTGTTGCCACCATTTGGGACTAAAAAGTACCACTATCATTGGATCTTTCAAGTGCATCTTCAGAACAATGATCCATGCAACCATGACAGTGTGTGTGTGTGTGTGTGTGTGTGTGTGTGTATTTTGTGGATATTTATTTGTTTGCTGTTTGTTTTGCAACATGGAGTGAATGAGGATATAGGCAGGATCTACACTGCTGCTTTATAGTGGTATTGAAGTGCACTGACAGCTGTTGAGACCATGACACATCTACACCAAGCAGGATATTACACAATGAAAGCAGTATATGGCATGTGTCATGGGCCCCAACAGTTGTCAGTGCACTACTGCTATAAAGCAATAGTGTAGATTCTGCCTCCATATACCACTTTCATTCCACTTTGATAGTGCTATATCCTGCTTGATGTAGATCTGGCCATAGTCAAGCCATTGAACAAGCACTCCATAACAATCTCAGCTTTCGTGTGGATTTCATATTCCCTGAGATGGTCATCCTGTGTTATCTGGAGAGCCACATCTTGCGCACTCCTACTCTAAGTAAATTCAGAGTTACATTCAGCTCCAACCTTGGTAACATATGTCAACCAAACCTGGTCATTAATAGAAAAGTAGACAATTTGGAATGACACAGTTATGCTACCCAGAGAAGCCACGAACATACATTTTCCACGTTAAATCTGTGTCTAGAGCACATTTCCAGTTATTTCAGGTAACATCCTTAAACCATGTGCTACTGAAAAGCAGCCTCCAGGTTGTACCCTTCTTATTTGGCGCAATGGCCTCAGTGATATTTTGCCTGCCTTAGCTAAAGGGCACAGGAGACAATCCGATGATGAAGACTGCCCAGCAAAGTGGAAGAAAGAATCTCAACCTATTGTGTTTTATTGCTTCTTTCCAAGCTTATTGAGGGGGCAAGGAAGTCCATTTCTGACAGCACAGTTGATCCAGCATAAATTTGGATCCAGACACCTGATTTTATCCCCTTCCCCCATGTATCTTGCTCTAAGATTGGGATGGTTTACATGCCCAATAGAAAATGCCGTACCAGTAAGATCTTAGATTTGGATATACATGGCTTGAATCATATGATTGTTTTGCTTAGATCTTTCCAGAAGGGTGAATTTCTTTTCTCTTTTATTTTTTTTCTTTTCTTCCCATTCCATTTGTTTTTCTTATTTTTGTTGAAGTTCCAGGAACTAGAGATGCTTTGCTTAACCCCTATTGCCCTCTCTGCCTGAAAGCGAAAAGGAAATTTTAAAATGTTAATGTTTTGAGTAAACAAATTGAACATTTCTTACACACACATGTGGAGCTCACAATTAATTATATTTCTCTTCAAAGAAATGTGAGGGTTATAGGACACATTGAAGCCATACATCACGGGAGACCTGACAGTCTGTGCTGAAGTGACTGAATTTTTGCTTTGCTAGCTCTTGGTATGAATCCAACAACAACAACATATGAGTTGGCTTGAAACGACCACCATCAGCAGCTCTGTAGCAGTTATTGGGCACAATCCACCAACCTCTGCTACATAATCTCTATTCCTATCACTGAAGCTTGCAGAGCGATCCACTACAGGGATCTTTAATATAATGGGAAGTTGTACAAGAGCAACCCTTCAGAGACAGCACCCACTTCTATAAACATGCTAGATGGCAATCTATGTTTGTTGGTCTGGCGATGTTGTTTAGCTCATTTGGCATTCCATTTGCTTGTTTCATTGTCATGCGATAATAACCTGAGATATCTGAATGAACATGGGTATATCCGTTCAAGGCTCAAATCTACATTCTGGGCTTGTTGATATGCCCTCACCTCAACCCCTATATGCCTCTTTTCAAAAGGGTAAAAGAAAATGCAAAAGATAACGCAATCCAATATCTTACTAGAAGGCCAAGAAATGAAAGTTGGTGTGCATATTTATGATGACATTCTACATTTCAAGGACGAATGACAGCTCAACATTCCCAACCATTTTTGAGGGGAGGCAGGAAAGATGTGACATCTCCCTCTAAAGCAGAGCCATCAGAAGGAAAGCTGGAAGACACCCTCAAGACAATATTCTGTGTTTCAGATACAAACCACAGATTTATCCCTGCAACTGTTTTCAAATTGGGGAGGAAGAAATGCAAAATTGATTGCAATGTGGCATCTAAAATGAGGCCTCTGGGACTCCATGAGGTTCAAGTCAGGAGCCCTAGTTCCCTGCTCCTCTGCTGGGGCTCTTGGAGGAGGGAACTACAGGTCCTTCCAGCTGGGACTTTGCCACTGTAGCCTATGTTGCTCCTGGCCTGTGAAGTCAGGTGATGCTGCTGAGCCAATCTGGTACTACTGAAAAAAATAAACCTGCTGACTTCCCTCATCCTTGGCAACTGATCAGTGAGGGAAGCCACATGGTCCTCCTGCTGTTAAGGATGGACAAATCTGTTGATTTTATTTATTTATATAATCCAGTTCTTAATTTTGGTTTCTTTCAGTTTCTCTTATGTTTGATTTATCCTGTTTTCACATCAGTTTGAGATTATTATTTTAAAAGTTCGTGTGAAAATTCATATGCATTTTCATGCACATTTCTTTAAATATACATATCATGTTTGCAGTTTTGCCTAATATACATATTTTGTGAGGAATTTCACCCAATATAATATATTTTTGTGCATTATTTTCACTAATATATGCATCTTTGTAGATATATTTTTGATTGGAGAACTACACAGCAAAATTTGTAAAAGTACAAATTTAGAAAGATAACCGTGTTTCAGTTCATGTTCTAAGGCTGTGCACGGATCCCCTGATCCGATCTGGATCCCGATATGGGAGGTCCGAATTGGGCCCGATCTGATCCGCTTTGGATCTGGATCTGGATCCGCTCCGGGTCCGTGCAGAGCCCTCCCTCCTGCTCTCCCTGCTCCCTCCCTCCCCCCAATTGCCCTGCTTACCTGCTGCCTCCTCCGCCATCGTCCTGCATCATCTTCTGTCCTCGCTGTGGGCCGCCGCATTTCCTGGTAGTGGCAGGTGACATCATCACCCAGCGTGAGCAGGAAAGCAGCTGGCCGACATCAAGGAGGCAGGATGACGCGGGATGACAAGGAGGAGGCTGCAGGTAAGCAGGGTGATTGGGGGGAGGGAGGGAGAGAGCAGAGAGAGCAGGAGGGAGGGCTCTGCACAGACCCAGAGCAGATCTGGATCGTGGATCATATCCGGTCCGATCCGGCCCTGATCCAATCCAGTCCGGGTCGGGCCCAGATCGGGCCAGATTGGCCCGATCCGCTCCGGATTCGGGGTCCAGAACCGGTCACAGTCCTAATTGGTTCATGTATTGGTTCAAAGGTGAAACATAAAGTCAGTATTTAACTGAATGGATTTAAATGAATGGATTTCTCCCCCAACCCTGTTTGCTGTGTTTTTAATCTAGTTTTATGATTTAATTGTATTCTCTTTTTAATTGGAATCTTATTACTGTCACTTGTCTTGAGCGCCTTTTCTGGCAGAAAGGCAGGATAAGAAAAGAAAGAAAGAAAATGACAAGCAGTCATGAAATATTACTATTGGCATGTGGGAATGTAATTCTCAGTGATGCTGTAAATATTAATAGCCCTTCCATCACCAAAATAACAAAAGACAAGTGGGGACCCAGGAATGTCACAGCTGTTTGTTTATCCTTTTTGTAGTAGTTGTTATTTGATGGCTCCAGAAAAACCAATGGGCAAGAGTGTCCCAGGGAGACTGGTGCCTTGGGAACTCAGGTAGCCTTTCCAGAGTTGCTGGGAATCCTCCGCTGAATCCTAGTATTGGCTGCATTCATTTTCTTTCAGCCAACATAATTTGTCCACAACACCTAAACAGACCACTTAGAGCAGGGATGGGCAATGTATGGCACAAAGCCACTGCTGTCCCCCATTGTCCCCCACCACCCTACTGCTGCCAAAATTTGGTGGGGTGGTGGCAGCAGCAGATGGAGAGAGAGAGAGAGAGAGAGAGAGAGAGAGAGAGATTGGTGCCAAAATTCAGTTTTTAGCTAATTGTCCTATTTAGCCTTCCATAGCTGTTTGTCAATGTCTGGTGGGGGGCGCAGGGAATTGGCTTCCATACTGTCTGAAGTTTCCCTGAGCTAGAGGAAAGAGTGTGAGGAAAATAGTTAAACTCCCCCTCCCACTCTAGAGTTTTGACCCAAATTGGGAAACCCAGTGGCCACATTAAGGCTTTAAAAAATCTGCACAAATTAGATATCTGATTGTGCTTCTCCCACCAATGTATCTTGTTGTGCCCTAAGAGTGTTGGCTGTGATGAGCAGTTCCTGGTTCAGATCGTATCTCTGCTGTGTATTCCCTAGATTGCCTTAGGAAAGCCTCTGTCTCTCAGCCCTATCTGTGATATGGAGATAACAGTGGCCTACTTTACAAGGTTGTTGTAAGAGTTAATAGGATACATGCTTGAACCCTTTTTTTTAAAAAAAGTTATATAAATATGAAGTGTAATTACTGTGTCAAGTAGGCTTTCTAATCACAAATTCACTCTAAGTTAGTTGCTAAAATCTGCTCTTTTCCAAAAGAGTTTGTCTTGTACAAAATGTAGCTTTTTCACATATCAGATACATGCACTCAACTGTCTCTTCCTTTTGGGGTGGGTGGAGAAGAAGACAGGAGTACTGTCATATTTTATCCAGGCAGCATGATGATGAAGGAGAAAGCAATTGCTGTGCAGCTTTTTGCCACCTCCGCTTTGTGCGTTCCTGAAATTTGACACCTCCAGTACATTTTTCTGTTTTGTTTTGTTCCAAAGCGCCCAGGCTTCAGATGAAGGTGTCTTGACATTCACATTCATTATGTGAATGAACTGTGAAAATAGCTCGGCTCAACTCTCTTTCGCTCTCTTTGTGATATTAAACCCACAGCTGCATTTTGGCATAAAATTGCCGCCATTCTTTCCCTCTGATCAGAAGCCTGTAGATCATCCCACACAGCCTGGAGGGCTAGCCTGGGAGAAAAACGAGATATTTAACATTTCAAATAGAAAATAGCCATTTCGTGTAGAAAAATAAAATTCCAAGTCAGTTCCTCCAAACTTGCACTTCTCCAATAGGCCACAGGTTTCCTGTAGGGGGAAGGCCACTCTGGAGTGTTCCCATCATTTAGCACACGAGAAACATATCATGAGAACCAGATTGGCTTCATTGAACACCGGCTGGAGAACGTCTGTAAATTAAGGCATCAGTTTCCTTTATGTGGCAAAGAAACATTCGCTTTGAGGCAGATGTGGTTGGGAACTTGCGTTACCCTGTTATATTCTTGACTTTTAGTGCCAGCATTTGAAATGCAAACACTGAAGGTTGTTTCAGACAGTGCAAGCTGTGGTAATTATTCCGTTTCTCAGTTTATCGCTCCACATAGCAGATTCTCTAGGGATGAAACTGCAGAGGAAATAAAGAGAGAAGATGAGAAAA
Source organism: Anniella stebbinsi (assembly GCA_029215795.1). NCBI lineage: Eukaryota > Metazoa > Chordata > Lepidosauria > Squamata > Anniellidae > Anniella > Anniella stebbinsi. Next base: position 217,705,979 of record JARDYH010000002.1, read on the forward strand.
TGGGAGAAGGGAATCAGTTAAATTTATCTCAGTAGAGCAGGACATTCGGGGAATATCGAACTGGAAGAGACCTTTGGGAATCTAATGTATCTATTCAGACCTGTAGAGGTCAAATTTAAAAACTATATACAGGCTTCTAAAAATCTGTTGCTGATGCTGAGGCATGTGAAATATTTTTAGTCCTACATGTGTGAACCTCCACTACAGATTAATCTGTATAAACCTGAAGCAAATAAGGTGCACAATGTTTGTCCATCCAGTAGTGCCAGATGATTTGAGTAAGTGAGCCAAGCTACTCACTCTGCTGTTGAAGGCTCGTTCCATCAGAGACTTATGCATACCTGCTAATTTCATTTTCTTAGTAAGCCATGACACCGACTTATGGGAATCTGATCTAATATGTATTTATGTGTTTATATGTTGATTTTCTACTATTGTACACAGGGTGGGTTACAGCATAAGGATAAAAACACTACTAATATAAAAATACAGATAACACAAACTGCCAAAACATATATTATAACCAGCAGTAAGAAAACCAATATCAATAGTGTGATCCTATGCATGTCTACTGAGAAGAAATTTCCATTGAGACCAATGAGACTTACTCTCAGGTAAGTAGGCATAGACCCAAATATTGTATACATTAAGAACTAGCAGTAGTCAAACTAAGATGATAAAAGCCAATTGAAATAAATGGAGGAAAAGTCAGTGAAAGTCACAGATTTCAACGGAAGACGATTCCAGAGCTAGAGTACCACTGTTGAAAAGGCCCTGTCTCTCACGCTCACCAAAGAGATATCTCGAGCTGATACAAAGACCACAACAGCAAGTTTATGTGGGAGTAAGTGGCCCCTAATGTAACTTGTTCCTAAGCCATCTAGAGCTTGAAAAGCTAACACTAGCACCTTCAATTGCACGCCAAAGCAAACAGATGCAATTTGAAAGTACAACTTACTTGATTTTTTGTTCTGGGTCAAGTTTATGCCATCCAGAATTGACACTGATCCGATTACATTTTCTGCGTGTATTTCCTGCTTACTCGAGGTCAGCCCAGTCTTCCTGGGAATGCATCTGGGTTAGATGTTTATGTTTATTGCATTGGTTCCCCCCCCCCTCTTTCTTGTAATTCTCCCCAACACCATCAAAATCGACACCACTATGATAAAGTTTTTGGTTCGTTTAAAAACAAAAGGCATCTTACATGTGGGAAACATCGAAAGCTTGAAATTTGTCCCCCAGCACAATTATTTCTGGACTTTAGACACATTCTGTCACCCACCTGCTCAGTTCTATCAGAAGAGATGGAAAGGGAAGCACCTAAACAGGCAAGGGGAAGACGTGCGAGGACAAAGGTGGGCGTAAGTTGAAAGCAATGGAAACAAGAAAAAAGCCGAGAGAGACGTGCAAGAGACCGAACGCAAGCCAAGAATGAAGAACCTCTGGGCTCTGAAGAGCATATGATGTATGTTTATTCTTACCACAAACCAGAAGTATGTTCCCGTTTGAAATGGTTGAATCCACAGCTGTTTTAAAATCCCTCGGTACTTCTGAGACAAATGATTCAAGTCAGACTGTGCTAACAGGGTCAGCTTGAGAGCCAAGCGAGAGCTGTGACTGATGCCGAACCACGGCAATTCCATCCCTTTTCGCATCAATCACTGCTCAGTGGAAATCCTGGGGGACCGTCAGGTTCTCGTACAATACTGTTTACATTAGAAGATGATGTAAAGCTCCTCCTGAGATCCTCTATGGCTGCTGCCGGATTACAATCCGGGCTAACCGGACAGGCGTAGGTTATTATTACAGCTGTGGGAGAAGGCACCAGGGAACAGCTTCCTCAAGCCACGTTTATGAAAGGACAAGCGCCGAGGTTCTATAAAACCGGCTCATTGTGTCATCTCTGCGGGGCAAATATTATCTCTTCATTCCAATTACTACGAAGCGCCTTGGGGGCGAGCGGAAGCCCCAAACGCTCTCTACAGTAGCTGCTCTCGAAGTTGCTGTAGCTGCTAAAATAGCTTGGATGCATTTCTTCACAGTAGCCATTTTAATTCACTTCAAAAGGGGTTCACTGTCAGTAAAATAATATTTTTGCTCTCTGATTCATGCCCTAAGGTGATAAACCTGCCCTAAATGCCAGAGCTAATCTATCACAGGATATTTTCTCTTTTTTCCCTTTCTCCTCCTCACCCACCCTTCCCCTGGCACTTCGATGACAACCTCCACTAGAAAGGTAAATGAGGATCTTCAGAGTCTGTGTGTGTACATACATGGAGTCTGAAGGATCAAATTAGGATTTTAAGCAGCAGCGGCAACAACAACAACATATTGTAAATGCTTAGCAGGTAGATTCAGCTGTTAAAGGAAAACAGTGCTTCAATTAAATCTTGATCGGCAGATCTTATACGGTCTACCATTCAGTCCTCAGTATATGCATATCAAATATCCATCCTCAGTAGAGTACCTTGAATCCACTCATTAAATTCTCACTTATTTTGCCATGAAATAGTTGTTTCTCAACTTCTTTATCCTTCAGGCATTCTTCAAGTGGCCATGTTTCAAATTTGCACGTCCTCTGGCAGCTTTACAGCAACTTAGTTCATGGTTAGGGAGAGTTTGGAAGCTGCGGTTCATAGCCAGCCTGGGTTTACAAGTGGTTTCATTTGGTTTTTCCTGTGAATCATTTCAGAAATCAACAAAAATGTTCTTTTATTGCAAATCTACTTATTTGTACATTGTTTTGCCATCCATGAACATGGCAGTGGTCTTAAAAAGCATCTATACATGGTAGAAGCAGCTGTCTAGAAGTAGGCTACAGATTAGTAGTTTAAATATCCCCAATCCACAGATTCCACATACACAATCACAAGCATCCATATCTATCAGCCAAGAGATCTGCCCACATAATATGAGTGCAATGGACTACAGGCACTGAACAGGGCCAATCATTTGCATTGTCATACAGTGTTTCCAGAGCAAACAACTTCATATTCCTCAATCAATTGAGCACTCAGGTGCTGGAAGAGAAACAGGGAGGGGAAACAAACTCAGATTCACAAGTCAGTGTGGTTTGGGGTAACATTACGTCTCAATTCCAAGACCATCAGTGCAACACTGGGCCTGTTCAGCCAGGGTTAGGCTGCTAACCCTTTTGCAGCAAATGGTTAGTGAACATGTTAAACCATGGTTATGTAGCTATCATGGTTAGGAATAGTTCACACAATATGCTAATTCATTGTTCACATGACATGCTAAGCCATAATGTTTAGCTCAAAATGCTTAAGCATCGTGGCTTAGTGTGTTGTCTGAATAGGGTCTGTGTGCTTCTTGTCGTAGCCCCTTATCCTCCATTATCTTCAGTCTGTTGAAGGTCAGCTCCCTGTGCTAATAGAATCAACTGTGAGCTGTGAACTTGAAGGATAGGGCTATCAATTGCTACTAGTCATGATAGCTATATATTACCACCAGTACCAGAAGCAGTATGCCTCTGTATACCAGTTGCTGGGGAACATGAGTAGGAGGCTCTTGCATTCAAGACCTGCTTGAGGGCTCCCCAGAGGGATCTGGTTTGTCACTGTGGGAATAGAAAGCTGGGCTAGATAGGCCTTTGGTCTGATCCAGCATGGTGGTTCTTTCGTTCTTCTGTTCAGTATACATTATAGTAGCTTTTCCTATGAACCTTCTGTTAAGTTGCATGGCATCCAAGCATATGGGTAGGACAATGAATTTTTCTATACAAGGCTGTTAGTTCGCTGTATCTAGCATGATAGTTCTTCTATTGCATCACAGGATTCAGATCCGAGCTCTACACAAAGAGTTTTACCTTTCCTGATTCTCTGCTATATAACCTCTAGGTGGCTCTGTACTATAGCAGAACAACACAATTGCACAAGTAGGAAAATACCTTTTCTTTTGTTGGTGATATATATTTTGTTTGTAGTTTTGTTTGTTTGTTTTCCTTCTCTGTCTCTAGACTGAAATCTTAGCAGAGTCACTTCCTCCCACACACCAGATAAATCACTTCTTTCCACAAGGATTTTTCTTTAAGGAAGTACTTTACTTAATCAGGCAAGCTTTTATAATGAACTGAAAAAACAACTTAACTTTATGCTTTACAATCTTTTCCTTCCTTTGAGCAGCCTTTAACAAAATAATGATGCAAAACAATCTTTAAGCATTCCTTTGCCTTCTTGTGCTCTTTTTCTCATACGAACCGCATTGCCTGTTCCTCGCAACGTTCCTCCAGTTTACTTCTCCAGACAGCTTGCTTCTCTGAACTTTCACTTCAGCATTTACAGAAACAAAAACACACCAGCCTCTGCATACTCAGCTTTCTTACTGACCACCCCGCCTGACAGAACAACTTTTCCTGACTGACTAAACTTAGCTTTTACCTTTCTTACTTATGCAGTTAATTCAGGTGTGTCTTCTTCCTTAATTCATAACACCTGTTCTCAATCTCCACTCTCATTCACTACTGATCTTCCTCATTTAAAAATAATACGTTCTTAATTGCAATCCTTTCAATTACTAACAAACCCCTCCTTATTATTTTTATGATCATTTTCCTTCTTTTTCAACCATTCCTATTAGTCTTACTAATCTTTCATGTTTTTCAACATTCAGAGGTTTTGTAAGAAGATCTGCAATCATCCAATTTGTTTCACAATAATTCAATGTTATCAAACCTTTTTTCATACAGTCTTTTACATGGTGGTATTTGATATCAATGTGCTTTGTCCTGTTAGAACATTTATCTGCATTTGCCAGTTTAATACATGCTTGGTTATCTTCATAAACTATAACAGGTTTATTCATTTCTATATGTAGATCAGATAACAGTTGTCTAAACCATACAATTTCATTGCACGCTGTTGATAAACTTATATATTCTGCTTCAGTACTAGATATTGCAACTATTCCTTGTTTTCTACTATACCATTCAATTAATGAATCTTTATACATTATCATCATTCCTGAAGTAGATTTTCTATCTGATTCATCAGCTGCATGATCTGCATCAACATAGCATTTTAAATCATTTGTTCCATTGGTTGTTAGTTTCAAACATTTGTCACATGACCCGTTAAAATATCTAAGTACTCTTTTAACTCCATTCCAATCTTTCATTGTAGGGTTCTCTGAACAGTGTTTCTTCTAGATCTCCATAAAGGAAAGCGGTTTTAACATCAAAATGAAATACTTGTAAACCTTTTGTTGCAGCTAATTTTAGTAGTAATCTTATTGTTTCATGCCTTACCACTGGGGCAAATACTGCATCAAAAACTTTTCCAAATTTTTGATTATATCCTTTAGCTACTAATCGTGCTTTATACTTTTCAATTTCACCTGATGCATTTCTTTTTATTTTATAAATCCATTTACATCCTATTGTTTTACTATTTGGAGGCAAATGTGTTAATGTCCATGTGGCATTTTTCTCCATAGAATCAATTTCATCTTGCATAGCATTTTTCCAGTTTTTAGCAATTTCAGGAGATAATTTCTCTGTATAGCTTTCAGGTTCTAGTTTTGTACATAATGCTTTTATTTCACTTATTTGAAATCTTTCAGGAGGTTTACCAAAATTAGACCTTTCTGACCTTCTAAGAGGTATTGGGGATGGAATTGTTTGTGAACTTATTGGAACTTCCTTCCCCTCCTCTTCGTGCATTTTCTGTAATAAGTTTTCTTCTTGTTTAACTTCTAATGGTTGCTCAACTCCTGGTTCAAGAGAAACAGGTTCTCTGATTACCTCATGATTGTTAACTAATTTTGAGCTTTCTTTACTCGATTCTAAATGTACTTCAGTAAATTTTCCTACTGATTTCCAATTCTGTTCAAATGTTTTTATGCTTCTACTTGTTATTTTCTTCTCCTGTGGTAGCCACACTCTATAACTTGAATTTTCAAATCCAAGTAAGATACCTTTCTTTGCTCTCGCACTTATTTTTCTCTTTCTTTGTGCCTTTGGAATATGTACCCAACACTCTGATCCAAATGCTTTTATGTGACTAATTCTAGGCTTAGCTCTATGGAACTTTTCAAATGGTGTTGTATCTATTGCACTAGAATAAAGTCTATTTTGAATATAATTAGCATAAGTTATACATTCACCCCAAAACTTTATGGATAGAGGGGAATCATTTAGCATTGTCCTGACCATATCTTGTAAATATCTATTCCTTCTCTCAGCTATTCCATTTTGTTGTGGCGTATATGGTGCTGTTAATCTATGTTTTATCCCTTTTTCAGTTAAGAATTCTTCAAACGTTTTTGATGTAAATTCACCTCCTCTGTCTGATTGTATTCCTGCTATTTTTGTATTATACTTGGCGTTTACCCAAGTTATAAAATTCTTTAGAGTCTTTTCTGCATCTCCCTTTTGTTTTAACAAATATATAAAACCAAATCTTGAATAATCATCTACTATTATTAAATAATATTTGGCTCCACCTAATGTACTTTGGAATAGTCCTGCCAAATCTATATGCAGTAACTCTAACACTCTCTTAGTATTTCTTTCACAACTAGTGTTTATAGGAGCAGTTGTTGACTTGCATTCTTTACAAGCATAACAGTCCATAAAAGATTTGCACGGTTTTAGTTTCATATCTGAACATAGCCCTGGCATTTTCCCTATTGTCTTAAAATTTACGTGCCCAAATCTTCTGTGAAATAAATGTATACATTCATCATGTGGAGGCTTATTTGTCACTGTCACTCCCATATTTATCCTTCCTTTGTTATAATTTTCCAAACAATTTTGTTTTATAACATATAATGAATTTTCTAATATTCCTTCTACACAGATTTTTCCCTTTTGCAATATTTTACATTTCCTTTCAAAAAATCTGACTTCAAAATTCATAGCATCCAGTTTTGAAACAGACATCAAATTATTTTCAAGTTGAGGAATAAACAGAACATTTGTAACTATTGTTCTTATACAGTCTATATACACACTTCCTTTTCCTTCCACTTTTCTTTGTGTACCATCAGCAAGTGTTACATACTCTTTTGCTGGAATCATTGTTTTAAACAATTTTCTTTCATTAGCCAGAAAATGTGTAGCTCCTGAATCTACTACCCATTTTACATCATTTATCATACTTTCATTATTTGCATTTATTTTAGCAATATGCACAGAGAAAGGCTCTTTTCTCCGTTGGAAATATTTATCTCTATCTACAGATTTATTTTCCCAATTTTTCTTGGGACAATTTCTTTTAATATGTTTCTCAGATCCACATTTATAACATTTACGAATCCCATAAGCTTTTGATATATTTTCACTTTTTCGTTCTTCTATATTTACTCCACCCTTATTTCTTGAATAAACACCCCATACTTTTTCTTTTTCTTGTCTTCTTTCCCACTCTTGAAGCAGTTTCCCTGTAACAAACTCCATTGTTAGGTCTGACTCTGCCATTGCTTCCAAAGTGCTAATTATCCCATCCCATGAGTCATCTAGAGATGATAAGATTATATACACCTGATTTAAATGGGTATAAATCATATCTCTTTCCTGTAAATCAGCAAAGAGTCCCTTCAGTGTCAATAAATGTGCAGACATAGAGCTCCCTTTGCTTAGCCTTGTCTGATACAGCTTTCTTGCAAGGTATACTTTACTGCCTGCAGTCTTTCTCACATGTAGATTCTTTAAAGCAGTCCATACTTCTCTTGCAGTTAACAGTCCCTTGATTGTTAATAGTTGGCTATCTTCTAAACCAAGAATTATTGTGGCTCTTGCTCTCTCCTCTCTGCGAAGCCATTCAGGGGAAGGAGGGTCAACAGGTGAGTCATTTATTACAGGCTCCCATATATCTTCTCTCCGGAGTAACATCTCCATTTTAATGCTCCAACTAACATAATTCTTTTCTGTTAGCCTCTCCAGTGGCATACTGGAACTTAGGGATACAGCCATTCTGTCTTTTAAATTCCACAAACAATTAGTTTCAGTTTACTCACAGCACTTTTCACTGAGTGTCACTGGGTTTTCCACTTGGTTTCCTTGCTTCTGGGCTTTACACGCTGCTGGGCTTTCTCACACTGCTGGGTTTACTTTTCACGCTGCTGGGCTTTTCACACGCTGCTGGGCTTCCACTGGCTGGGCCCATAACCATTTGTTGGTGATATATATTTTGTTTGTAGTTTTGTTTGTTTGTTTTCCTTCTCTGTCTCTAGACTGAAATCTTAGCAGAGTCACTTCCTCCCACACACCAGATAAATCACTTCTTTCCACAAGGATTTTTCTTTAAGGAGGTACTTTACTTAATCAGGCAAGCTTTTATAATGAACTGAAAAAACAACTTAACTTTATGCTTTACAATCTTTTCCTTCCTTTGAGCAGCCTTTAACAAAATAATGATGCAAAACAATCTTTAAGCATTCCTTTGCCTTCTTGTGCTCTTTTTCTCATACGAACCGCATTGCCTGTTCCTCACAACGTTCCTCCAGTTTACTTCTCCAGACAGCTTGCTTCTCTGAACTTTCACTTCAGCATTTACAGAAACAAAAACACACCAGCCTCTGCATACTCAGCTTTCTTACTGACCACCCCGCCTGACAGAACAACTTTTCCTGACTGACTAAACTTAGCTTTTACCTTTCTTACTTATGCAGTTAATTCAGGTGTGTCTTCTTCCTTAATTCATAACACCTGTTCTCAATCTCCACTCTCATTCACTACTGATCTTCCTCATTTAAAAATAATACGTTCTTAATTGCAATCCTTTCAATTACTAACATCTTTTGCTTTCAGAAATAATTCTCCATTTTCCCTGTTCTAAATACCCCCCCTTAAAATACAGAAACAAAAGTGCTCTTAAAAAGCAGAAACGAAACTGGAGGGTCCCAATGTCATCTAAAGAACCCATAAACAACCATGAGTAAGGAGTGATGAAAGCATAATAAATGTATCTTGTAGAAAAGCACAGTAGCTCATTGGTAGAGTGCATATTTCACATGGGGAAGGTCTCAGGTTCAATCCCTGGCATCTTCAGTTACAAGGAGGCTTCAGGTAACAGGCCTGGGGAGCCACTGCAAGTTAGAGTAGACAACAGTGGGCTCGGTGGTTAAACAATCTGCCCTGGTATAGGACAGTTTCCTATGTTTCAAATAGATTGCTATTTCAGATGCAAAAGAAAAAGGTACCAACTTGTCTCACCTTCACAGCACTTCAGGATTAACTAATGTCAGCAGGTTTCTCAAGACCTTGTTTTATGGCACAATTTTCAGGTGCAGAGTTCCACAGTAGCAGTTAAAGTACACCTACACCTACAAGTATTTTCATTCTCTTCCCTTGTAAACATCCAGCAAAAATGCACCGAGATGCTGAATTTCCTTAATTACCCAGCAGTGGCAGAAGGTGAGTTGGCAGTGTTATCTTCAACCCACACAGACTGAATCTTCACCTCGCCATATGTCTGCTCAGACATTTGCTTGTCACCTGAACAAACTGCATAGCAGCTTCAAAACTCCATAAAACAGCACTTGGTTTGCTCAATGTGTAATTAAAATGCCTTTTCTACCAGCCAGGTCTTGTTGAATAATCAAAGAAAAGAAATAAATATTATTGTTTTCTCCTCCTGACCTTTTATCTGTTGGGATCTTTATCAATCTACCGGGATCCTCTGCACAAAACCCTTTAACAAGAATTACAGGTATCCATGGGCATTTCAGCATTCTTGTGGGAAAAGACCTATTCATTTAAACACATCTTTTGCAGAGAAATTCCCAATCAATTATTCCCAAGGGCATGAACAGCAGCAGCAGCATGGGGCTGCTGATTGAGGCAAACAAATCTAGTACACCTATCCATGGGGCCCCAGATCTGATTTCATGGTCCTTTAGATAGAAGTGTAGATCCAAATTAAACCCACTTTATTTATGAATGGGACAGACAGGAAACAGCAATCATGGCTGTTCCTAATATGTCTAGTTTGGACTTTATCCTCTCTTTTCCTAAACTAAATTCTCCACTTATCCAATTTATATGTTACGCAGAATGTGATGGTGGAAGATGAAAGAAAACTGGGCTGTCCTATTTCAGACTGGGGCAGGAAGAAGATATTTTTGAAGGTTGAAACAAAACTCCTTACATGTAGCAAACTAGCATATCTGAGAGGTTTAGAGTGGCCTCTTCTATGATTTGGTGGCATACTACACACAGGGAGTTGTGTGTGTCTTTTTTCAGTATGGGGAATATATAAAATATGGCCCTTCACCATAGGGGTGTAGAGGGAGGAAGGGAGGGTGATCCCGGAAGTACCTAATACACAGCATCAGCGCACAGAGACCAGCTGGGGGCCATCCCAGGCAAACAGCCTGGTGTAGAAACAGCCTATGTCTCTTCACCTGCATTTGGAAGTCGTACAGTCTAGAATTTTAACATCTCAGTCTACCACCTTAGTCTGCATACTCTGTAGACTAGCCATAAATTGCTCTTTCTTGCATCCATTCCTGCTTGAGTTCATAGGAACATAGGAAGCTGTCTTCTACTGAGTCAGACCATTGGCTCAGTATTGTCGACACTGACTAGTAGCATGTCTCTAGGAACTCAGGAGTCTTTCTTAGGCCTAACTGCAGGTGTCAGGGATTGAATCTGACACCGTTTGCATGTAAAGCATCTATCACTGACCTAAGTCTCCATGAAGCGTACCTAAAATGAATACAGTATTAAATGCGGCCTTAAAAGTGACCCTACTTCTCCATGTCTTTTGGAAATATGAAAAACAGGCAAGCATTTGCTCTGCATCCTTCCCCACCCCCCTCCTTTCTCTTTTTTGCATCCTTTTTTACATAGAACTATTTCGGGTAGTATTTTATCAGCTGAAATACAGAAACTCTTTTTACATTCCTTGCATTTCTCGTTATGTCTAACCTTAACAGTTCAAGATCCCATGAGAGATAAATGAACTCATAAGGTAAGGATGATTTGGCTATTAAAAATATTTCACAGAAGGGCAACAGAAGATTGTCTTACAAATTAATGTAGGGGCACGTAGGGTGTGGCATCTTTTGTATATCCCTGCAGGGGTTCACGTTTTACCAAATAAAGTATATGGATTTAACAAGTAAGAAGTGTTGCCGAATACTATATGTGATTCCAGAATAAACTTGATTGCAGAATATTTTGATGTCATTTTCTGCCTTTATGCCTTTATGTGTCTTCAAGAAGCCTCCTGTACCTGTATCACCATCAGTGCCTGTATGCAAGACACACTTCTTTGTTGACTACATTATGATGTTACACAGCCAGAGGATGTAACTGGTCACAGTGTTCTTGCTTTTCTCTTGTCATTGTTTCCTGTAACATCGAGAATGAATCAATATGCTCCATTGACTACTTTACATCATAACCCATAACTTCAAATATTATTGACTTTAGCATTTGACATTTTATTATCAATACTATACTGTCCTGTCTTATACTATCCCACCCTGAACCTAAATTAGCTCCAGAAGCAACGGGAGTGGCTAATCTCTTTCAAACTTTTAGGCAATCCCAACAAATAGAAATAGCAAAAAATGTTGTAGCTGTGATATGACTGCCAACTATGTACTATATAATTCTGTACAAATGCAGTTGTTATGGCAGTGACCACAACAGATGGACTGACAGGTTTGGGACCATATAGAATAGTCAGATAATACAGGAAGGAAATCACTAACAGCTATATCTAGCACAATTATGTCTCTTAATTAATTCCCATTACTCTGTTTAGAGGGTTATTCAGACTGGATTGCACAGAACATGTTCAGTCAGACTAAACAGTTTGGAATTACATTCAGCAACACCTATTACTTGTTCCATCCATGTATAGTAAAAACCGGGCCCCAAAAGCAGTTTACAGAGGCTGCTGCCCAATAAACACCCTAGCAGTTGCTCATAACTCCGGCGGTTTTGGGGATGACACAATTTTTATGAGATGTTTAAATAGCCTAACTTCTTTTATCTTATGAGGTAAATATCTCAGCATTTCTTGGGCAATAGGGAGAAACTGCCTAAAAACAGCAACCCAATGGCATTTGACTCCTTGGAAAATCCATAAAATATATAACCTCCATGGAAATAGTTGGTTTAGTCATAATAACAAAGGGAATTTCATCCAAATGTGGTGGAAATGGCTAAGAGCTCAAAAATGTTGAAACGCGACAGCTGAGACAATCAACAAAATACCAAGAATATGATTACCCCTCAATTCATTAACATATATTCTGAATTACATAACACAATTGCAATTTCTGAAGAATAGTATAAACAAAATGTTTGAGTAACTGCTAGGTAAACCTTGGAATTCCCAATACTTTTTAAAGGGGGGGGAATAGTAGCTGTTGAAGTTTAAGAGCTGTTTGATTTTGTTGTTTTTATTGATGTTGCTGTTTGCTGAACGTTTTTTTTGAGATTTTTACTATAAAAGACTTCCCCTCCCTGTTTCCCATTTAAACAGCTGGTGGTACAGGACATATATCAAAAACCTCCATTTCCCATGTCTTCCTCCCCCTCAGGGCACTGACATGTGTTTAGTTCTTCGTCTTTAAGATTACCTACTGAAAAGTTTACAATTATAATTTACACATATTAGTCCAAGGTCAATGTATTCATCCCAGAGTTGTCCTCTGATTTGGGGGTGTAAACATGCCCTGAAAACTGGATAAACCTTTGAAAGATGGGTAAATTTTAAGATTTTTTTTTTTTTTTACCTTTACGTGCTAGGTGGGATAGGGTTTTTCTCTCCCTACCCCTTTTTTTAACAGGAACTTAGCCGTGTCCCTGAGATAGAATGCCCCTGAGAAAGATGCTATGTCATGATGTCTTCGGTCCCCAAAACACAGCTTTTTTTAGTTGTTTTGTTATTGTTGTTTTAAAAAAGTAGGGAAGTAAAACTATTGGTTGTCTCATATTTAAAGGCAAGACATTAAGAAAGCAATCCTTTGGTCCCTGGGAGAGCATCCCAGGGATGTAGAAGTGGTCTGATTGCCCATCCTGAAGCCATAGACACTCCTAAGACTTCAGGAGGGAGAATTTTGGGACCAATCCCTCCCCCCGCCCACTCAGAGTAGCCACATAAAGCTATCTCAGGCTACCTCCACAAGAGAGGTTTAATGCTCTTTGAAGGCTCATTATAAATTTTACCTCCACACCAGCGGAGCGCAAAATGGGCGTAGAGGCGCGTTATCTCCCGGATTATGCGCATTATCGAATGCGCGTTAAATAGCGACTTTTATTTTGCTCCGGCCGTTAAAGCGCATTTTCGCCGTGTGAACAAGCGATTATGCGCATTAACTTATTGTAAAGCGCTTTTTGGACATCAATTAATGCGCTTCGCCGCCTCTCGCCGCCTCCCGTGCAGAGGGATTAGGAGTAAATGCGCCTCCGCGATAATGCGCATAATCGCCGAACCGGGCGCAAAAGCGCATCCTTGTGGAGGGGGCCTCAGAGGACTTCATAGAGGTTAAAAGTGGGCAGGGAGAGGAGGGGAGAAGAGACTGGAATCCACTCTATCCTGCTGCAGTGCAACTCCTCTAGATGAGCTCAGAGGCCCAACTAGGTTGGGTAGGAAATGCAAAATGGGACAGAAAATCTCCTTTGTCGCGGCTCCCATAGGATATCCTGTGAAGACTTCCTTTGAACATGCAGCAATCCCACAAAATTGCACCTAACATTCTTAAAATTTGCCCATCCCTGAAAGTCTCCAAATATTTCCCCACTTTCATGGGGGGGGGGGGAGGGGGTAACAAAAAAGAAAAACAAAACATATTGTTAATGGTGTACAAGTAAAGAGGAGGGTAATGCAAGGGGAGGAATCCACCTTCAACTCCCCAGTGTGCACAGAGTTCTAAGAAATTCTGCAAGATATTTGGCCATTTTTCTTTCCTTCCCTTTTTTCATGAGAACTATTTTCATGAAAACTAAGATGTCTTTCTCCCACTGATCCTGATGACTTTCCACTGTTAATAATGAGGGTTGCCTTGTAGAACCAAGCACTCTGTTTTTCAGACATGCCTCATTTTAAAGGGAGGTAGCCTATAATAGGCAAGAGAAATGGAATAGTTTAGGATTTAATATTGATTCTTAATCTTCAGAAGAACTGCTACTGGAATACAAGCAGTAAATGAGATCTGGAGTCCCATTGTATGTTACAGAATTAATATTAGAATATGGTCTAGATTTTTATTTTATTTTTACAAAACATGTCCTGTTCCTTGCAAAAAGAAAAATCATATTGAAGGAAAATCATAATACAAAATATTTTTAAGAGAACGTTTGCAGATGTTACTGGGCTTTCTTTATGGTAAAGTTGGGGGAAGAGAATCAATATGAGGTGATATATATAAATTTTAAAAATGCAGAGCTACCAGGTATGGGGCAAAGTTTAGAGTATTTTACACTGAAGAAAACTTTTTTTTCTTTTTGCATGTAAACTCTTCTCATCCCAAGCAATGCAGAGGACTGGCTGGGCGTTCAAGTGTTTAACTGGGCCCGCCCTAAATTAGAACATCAAGACAAAAGCAGACATCTGAATAAGAACAGAGTCTTTTCAACACCTCCTCTCAGTAAACTGAATAGTAGATAAAAAGGGGCCGGAGGAGAGTTTGGAGTCCATTATTTATCTATCCCCAGGGGCCCTTCCCCCATTCTGTGGTTCTATAGAGTGGGCCAGATTGGGCTTTTAAATCTCAGACTGCAGGAGGGCAGAGCTGCCCTGCCCCAAGAGGAGAGCCAGGAGCAGTTGTGCTTCCAAAAGCATTTTATAGGCTAAAGCAGCTTGCTCCTTTTTCTGCGGCCCATTGTGAATGGGGCCCAGGCCATAAGGCTTCAAGCACTGCTTCTCAGCTATCCCGGTTGCCTTGGCAACGGGGCTCCTGTGTAAACTGTGGGATATCTGTCTGCCACAGTGTATATCCACCCCACAGATGATGGTGGTCAGGCTACATTACAGTGCCCAGCAGAGCCTAAGCGAGAGATAGCTGAGATATGCTAGCTCCAATAAAGGCCTTTGGAAGGCAGGTTGTCACCTACCAATCTAAACACATTTGCCCGTTCATTGTATCCAGCCAGGTGGTTAGACTCCCCTCTCCCCATTTGTTTTACAGTCCCAGGTGAGAAGTAAAAATGGGAAGTTTTAAAGGAAAAGGGTACATGATAACAGTGTTGTTCCAAAGAACGTCTTCAGTGAACTCATACCGGGATATGGGTTTGTTGTGTACGCTACAGACTTCTATCTGGGGTTTTAATTATCATGGCTTTCCCAAAAGAATCTGAGAAATTGTAATTTGGTGAGTGAGTTTAAATCCCAATTTCCCCACTACCACCTCAAAAAATTACAGCTCCCAAGGTTTCCTGAGGAGAGGAAATTATTACTAAACCAATGTTTGTGTAGAAATGTCCCCAGAGTTCTTCTTGGTTCTGCTTCTAACGGTGCAAATAGCCACATTCTCTTTGATGGACAGCAGCATGCTGAGAAAATGAAGAGCAATCCCTAATCCTGCAGCCTTCACATGAACAAATAGTAAAGTAATAGGGATCTGTGTTTTTAGAGTACATTTTTTAAACCGAAATAATTGTTGTTGTCATCATGGCCTCTGTTCTCATATGTTATAGCCAAATGACAGTTTTGAAATAATCCCACTGGGAAATAAAAGAAGAAACTAAATGAATACTGCCGCCATTTTGGGTCCTCATTGGATAAGTATATGAAAAGAGGAAGCAGGAAGTCAAAGTCTAATCTATAGCATAAGAACATAAAAAGAGCCATGCTGGATCAGACCAAGGGTCCATCTAGTCCAGCACTCCATTCACACAATGGCCAACCAGCTGTCGACCAGGGACCCGCACAAGCAGGACATGGTGCAAGATCACCTTCCCACCAATATGCCCCAGCAACTGGTGTAAATAGGCTTACTTCCTCTGATACTGGAGGTAACTCATAGTCAAGACTAGTAGCACGGCACCTCTTATGTTCTTATGTTTGGGTAAATAGAGTCAGTACTCAGCCTTTGTGTAGTACCACCAAAGTTCATTGGGAACACCTCTAACCCACTATGGGAGCCTATTCACACAACTATGCAGTCCATTGGAAAAGAGTGGGGAAATGTTCACATTTTAGCTCCCAAGTTATGGTGAACCAAATAGTTAAAAAGTGATGCTTACAATGGTATCCAGCATCAGTTGCATACAATCAGCCACATGTAGTCTTTCCAAGCAGCTACTACCCACCCAGATGGTCATTTGAATAGGCCGTAATGCAAGACTCAAATGGAGCTGAAAACATATTTACACAAATCATCACATGTCTGCAAAAAAGAAGGACAGACTTGGATATTAATCTGCAGTTTTAAGCAATCTGTGAACAAGTTAAACATTCTTTGGGTTCCCAGCTCAAGTGATAACATTTGAATAGTTTTTTACGCATTAAGTGGGCTTAGATATAAACCCTGTAGACTTTTTTTCTAATTAGTAGTGACAGGTATAGCCAAGGTGATTCAGGTATGTATACTTTTTTCCTCAAGGACAGAGTAATATTATAATTCCAGAATTTGGAATATTTATATTCCAGAGTTATAAAAGCTTATCTCAAAAGCCCCAAGCGCCAGACATATGCTGTTAGTATGAATTTTGGGGGGTTCTGTAGGATCTCACATACTTAACTGTTTTTATGAAGGATCTGCTACCATGGAAATATTATTTGTATGTAGTGATGTGTTAATATATGCTATCACATTTATACAGCAGCATAATAAAAAGAATACAACAAAAAGAATACAATAATTATTATATTTACTAGCTTTCCAGAGCTCCTGCAACCTTATACAAATCTGATCAGGAATAAGCCCCAGACTGATAGATAAAAGACTTCAAGCCATCTATAATTGGGGATCAGTTGCAATGCCACAGAGAGTGCATTCCAGAGTTTGGGAGCAACACAGGAGAACATCCTTTCCCATATGCCCAACAAGTGGGCCTCTGCAAATAAGGAAATTTTCAATAGGGCCTTTCCTACTGATCTTAATAACAGAGCAGATTCATGCCAAGAAAGGTGCTTCCTGAAAGAGCCAGGCTCTGAACTGTTTAAAGCTTTGAAAGCTTTGAATTGAGCCCAGGAAGCAACTGGCAACTAATTTATTACAAAAATAAAAAGATAATATACCTGAGCAACATTCAGATTGAATTGGCAGCTATTCAAGCCTACAGAGAAGTTTTGGGATGGACAGAAGGATTAAGATACACAGAGCTTCTCTACATGAGTGATTAATTGCACGTTCATGATTGGCCACTCACAGAAGTTTGTGGGTCCTTTACATGACACCGTCAACCACCAGGATTTCTCCCATGCCTTCCCCCAGTAATCTCGCTTTTAAAAAGATCAGAAATAATGCACTATTTAATGTTATTGTGGGGATATAATACAGCTACTAGATAGTGCTGTTTCATTGAACTTTATAGAGAGGGGATGTTTTCAATTAAAAATCACATGGTCACTGTTTGTCTCTGTCCAAAAAAGCAGTAGTCAACATGGAATAAAGACCCCCTGAAGAAGAAATTGTAAGGGTGCAGGTTTTTTCCTTAATGTAGAGATTCTCACAGAGTGGTATACAGGGTTTTTAGATGGGAGAAGGAGGAAGAGAGGCTGCTCCAAATAAGTATACAGGCGGGCATATGAGAAGTAGTGGAGCCATATGTAAACCTTCAATTTAGTAGGGAGAAGGAAGGAAAGATTAAGAAAGAAAAGATTTGAACTGCAAATATTACCTATTCCAAATGAATAGAGGAGGCCTTTTCCTTTGATGTCTGCTGTGATCTGGGAGTTTATTTTGCGGACCAGAACACCAGAATTATAGAGATTGTGCCTAAAAGATTATGGATCGCTAAATATCTTGACCCTGAAAGAAAGCACAGTCTGCTAATGCTACAGGAAGGTGACGAAGGAGAATGAGGAGCAAAGGCTTGTGATGTCATGTTAGATTCTCTGGAGCCAGAAGTCTTTTGAGTACAAAAATAATAAAAATGGAAGTGGAGGGAAAACCAGGAAAGGCGGAGTGGAGAATGGTGGGGGAGCTGATTGTGGGAGATGAACTCCCTTAAGGGGGCAGTGGAAAGTGCTGGGGTAGCACAAACAGAACTTCTACTGGAAGGAATTCCTTTTTAAGACCATGGTTTAGGAAAGGGGGTTTCCCCTAAGAACAAATGAAGGTCGATGGGTATCTAGGTTAATAGTGGGCATGCCATGAGTGCAAAAGTGCAGAGTGCAAAGGAAGAAGTCCATGTGCATATGTTAGTTGCAGGTCTCCAAAATCTTAACAAACGTTAATGAGTGTTAATGTGGTTACCAGGAGTGGAAGTGCTTTGGCATGGAGTTTTCCCTCTTTAGGCTTCCGGATGATCAGTCAGGACTGTGCCTTGGATGCTTGACTGGATGAGAGACTGGGCAGAAGGGAGCCCTTTGCGTATTCTGGGGTGAAAACCTCGCCTGATGTCCTGTGCCCGTGTGGACCTGCTTTATTGCCCAATATGTCCAAGCTTTCACTTGTCGTACCTTGTCCAGGCAATGTGGAAATTTGGAAGCACGTCCTATTGAACTCAGTGGGGCTTCTTGCCATATGGTTGTATTGTAAGGCCTTTAGATATTGGAATAGAAAACACGGAAGGCAGTCAGCACCTGTAGACCTGGCATTATCAACCCAGCTTAGTTACCGTTTCATAGGCCAAAATCTCTGTTGTGCTCCTGTTGCTTTTGAAATAGTGGAGGTATTACTGGATAGGTATTACTGGATTCTGGTCTTTTATAGGCCAAATGTGGTGTCAGTTGTGGCACAACAGAAACTGAGGTGGTTTAAATGGGAAGGGTTGTAGCTTTGTGGTAGAACACATGGTTTGCTTGAAAAAGGGTCCACGTTCAGTCCCTGGCAACTTCAGGGAGAGCAAGGAAAGACTTCTGTCTGAAACTTCTGTCTGTTCTGTTTTGTTAAATTCACAATAAGAAGGGGGGAAGCAAAAAAAGAAAAAAAGAAAGTATAGTGTACTGAAATAGACGGAACAGTGGTATAAGGCAGCCTCATTTATTTCTAAATGCTCTAAAACCCTCTACCAAGAACGTCACTATGAACAAAGCTGAATTTAAGTCAGAGCCGACAGTGATTCGCACCAGCGTGGCATGTGAAATAGCACTGCTCTGACTTTTAGCTCAGTTTTTCTGTATTTTTATTGTATGTTAAGGTGTAAGCTACATGAGAAGCTCTTGTAACTGAAAGATGAAATATACATTTTCAAATAAGTAAACAAAATTGAGCCACTGAATTCACATGGATTGGTACAGTCATCCTGTTTGTTTTTCCATGTGGTTATGTCCATGGGAACACTCCACGCGGAGCATTTCAAGTTCTAGGCTGAACTAGACGAGAGAGAGAGACAGAGAGAGACAGAGAGAGACATTTGGCTGCAAATGTACAACCTTAAATATTAGATTCAGCACAACTACTTGCCATGTTTGCAAAGATTGGGACAAACCGTTATGAGGGAGTAGGAAGGGAGGGATATAGCATTTACTCGTGTTGCAACCGTTAGTTGCCATTAGCAGTTAACCAGGTGTAGGCTGTGTGAATATTTTAAGTCTGATTTAATTTAGCACTTGCATGAGGTGTATGCTATTTATAAGCAAGCCTCACCAAATGCTTCCCCGGGACGTGTAGCAGGTGGGAGCCAATTTCAATCCGAGTCACTGCACACTGTGCATAATTCAGAGTTTTGTCTCTTTGCCTTGCAAGGCGAGGCTGGGAGACCTGGGCTTGCATCTGTTGGGCAAAGACAAATCACTTGACTCATGAAAAGAGCAGATCAAAGCCATCTAATTGAATGAATGTACCTAGGAAGAAGTTGTGGGAATGTCACACACACACACATCTTTGTTATATAGTGCATTGGTTTGCCTTCCCTGGTATTTACATGGGAAAAGTGGAAATGGTTTATATTCCTGCTGGATATCTCTTCCTTGTTGAGAACAGATTCTGGTACATTTCATAGGACACAAAGAACTGCCTTCTCGTTGACCATGGAGGGAACCTTTGAGTGCAATAACTATGTTCTGAACTCTGTGAGAGATGGACTGTGTATGGGGATGGAGCTGTAGCTTCTGGCCTTAGTGCAGAGCAGTGTCTAGACACTGTGACTTTTATTAGCTCTAATTCAAGTTAGAGTCATTCATGGCTCCAGCAGAGTAACCAAAGTAACAAAACAGAATAGGAGACAGGGACAGAAGGACGATAGGTTTAGACTGGAGGATTCACGCCCACTGAAATCTTCTCAGTGGGAGACAGAGCCAGTACCACCGAGGAAGGGGTAATAATTAGATTATAAACAGAACAGGAGAGCAGTTGGTACTGGAGAGAACTGTCAGCTCATTCAGAAAAGTCAAATGATTTTCACAGGCACGAGTTCTAAAAAAAAGGAAAAAATAGCTGTAAGATCTGGTTGACAAATACAGAAGGGATCAGTCCAAAGCAATATATTATTCAATTATTTGTAAGCATGCATCAAGTTACTCATACATAAGTTCCACAGAGGTTATAACATGAGACATACTTACTTGAAAGTATATCCTATTGAAGTCAGTGAACTGGATCCATATTTAGCCATACTTAGAGTAGACCCATTGAAAACAATGGGAAGAAATTTAGATGTGACTAACTTAAATCCCTTTGTTTTCAGTGGGTCTCCTCTAAGAATGGACTAAATCTGGATCCAACCTAATGTAATTTGATTCCAAGTAAACATGTATAGTGTTAGTTTGCTTAAGTGAAGGGAGAGACCATGTCTCCTGTAAAGCCTTCTGGTGTGTTCTCCCTAAATGAAGTCAGGGAAACAGAACAGAATGAAATACAAACAGTATGAGCAGGCTGATTCTACCACAAAGATGGTGCATTAAGGTCCACACGTTATGACTTTGAGTATTACATTTTTTTTCTGGGTATGCAGATTCACAAGTGACTTCCAAGCATCTTTACAATGAAAATATTGCATGTGAACATGCATAATGTTCCGATCAGAGCAAAGCGTTTGCAGGAGATGAGCCAAGCCAAGGCTGCTTCGCTAGATCAATTTTGGACCTTGTCTTCCATCCATGCCAATGTTTTGTATCAGCTGAGGTTCAATGTGTACATGGTAATATGTTGTCTGGAAGCCAATTCACATGATCCTTTCTGCTGGCAAAAGCCTTCCAAGGAGTCATCTTGTCTGTGCTTCCAGTCACCTGGAGATTTATCCTTCAAAAGTGCCTTTATTTTGCTTCTGGGACAATGCTTCCCACGAAACTGTCTAGGTGGGGAAGGAGACGAGAAGGTAGCTAGGAAGTGGCCCACTTTTGCAGGAAAAGTTGAGATGTCCTTGCTGCAGGTCTCATGTGTTATTTGAAGATCCCAACATAACCAGATCCTATTAAAAAATTAGCAGTTGGGTACTTTAAATATAACAAACTGATTATTTTCTTTTGTTTTCTCAGTCTTTCAATACCACTGTGATGTAGTGGTGAGTGAAAGTGTTGGACTCGGACCAGGGAGAGACAGGTTCACATGCCCATTCAACAGTCAAGCTTGCTCTGTGATCTTGAGTACTGGTCATTGTTTCTCCACCGGGCTGATGTGAGCATGAAATAGGAAGGAATGCATACACATTGACCTACATTCCTTGGAGAAAGGGTGGGATACAAATGTAGACAGCGAAATAAATTCAAGGTAGTTATGTTTTCAAGGTTTCTTTTGTAAGGGCCAAACACACACAAAAAACGAAAGAAAGAAGCTAAAATTACCCTTAGGAAAGATTCCTTGGCCAACAAAAACATTTCTGTACAATGCGTGCTATAAAACACGAAGAGGCACCTGCCAAACCTTGAGTCGGCTAGTCTTTGCAGAGTTGCATGCAAACTCTGTTCCTGCATTGACGCTTACAAGGCCGAAGGTGTTAATCGGCTTGTGTCTGTAGCCTAGTCTGCATTCTGCCTGTAACTGCTTGGCCCTGTAAACGTGACTGTCACGCTGCCTTGGTCTTTAAATATCTGAACTCGAAATAGATGCCTGTGCAACATGTTGGGCCTGGCCCCATTGTTTTGTGAGACAGTGTTATTCACTTAGCTTCAGCCAGCTGCTCTCTATATTCAGCTTGGAGGAACAGACTGGAATTTATAACCAGACAGGCAGGCTCAGAGGTTACAGGCTATTCTCTAAGCTGATAGGAATACAGCAAACAGGCACCCACTGGGAATGTGTGTGGCCTCCAGAAAAAAAAATGTTTGCAAAGTAGTATGATTTCCCCCCTCATAAAAGATGAGACGAAACATTATTTTCAGCTTTGAGAGCCCTACTGCTTGCTGAATGTTGGACGAGGCACGTTCCAGCAGGATATGGTGGTGTGAATTGGTATTTTTGAAGTACAGGGGCAGGGAATTGCACTCTTGTGCTGAATAGGAAGTGAGACCCACTAAAGAGCGTTTGATCAGGTTTCCCCCTGGTGGTAAACTCCTGCCACTGCCAAGTTACAACCTTAAGCTGACCAGAGCCATAATAGTCATAGCATGATATTGCATGAAATATGAAAGCCATTCAGAATGTGAGTCCTCATCTTAGATGTAATCACATAAGAGAATAAGGGGAACATACATATACTTCACTGCCAGTCTGGGACATTTTTTGCACCTAGAGCAGAAAGGTCTGTTTTGGAATAGAGCTCATTTGTTTAAAATGAAACAGATAGAGAAGAGAGGCAGCTTCTTTGGAATAAGCTTCTTTGAATGACTATTTTCATTGCATTGAAATTACATTGCTTCATGGTAAAACCAGCCTTCCCTTCATTTTCTGTTGCGAGGATTCCCCTTATTTACTTGTATATATTTTAATAAATGTTAGGTTTCTAGCATCTACTGGGGCAGATACATTCCGTTTCCTCTAAACTTTAGTATAGCTGGAATTGGGAATAGCGGGGAGACTGCAGGATCACGTGTCAGCCAATGTGTATTTAGGCCTGGATCTACTAAGCCTTCAGCAATGGTACATGATGTCAGGTGACAGGATGAGCTATTGCATAGTCAATGTGTAGGCAAAAGTTCGAATCAGGTTAGCAGTCTAGGTAAACAGGTTGGCAGGGCAGAGCAAGGCCAGCCAGATGGACAAAGTGGGTGGGAAGGGCAGAGTAAGGAATAATCTGGCAGATACAGTGGAGCAATCAGGGTGATTTGAAGAACAGCAATAGGCCTTAAAGGTTATATATGAAGCACAATGGGGGGTTTTTCCCCATGGCTAGCTGACTCCTGGCACAAGAGGATTCTGCCCAACCCAGATGTTAAATTTCTGTTAAATGGCTTGCAGTTCCCTTCTTCTATCACAGATGGAACTTGAACCTTAATATCCAAGATCTAAGCACAATTCTCTATTCACCGGTTCATACTAATTTCATTGAGGATAGCATGCCTGACAAAGCACCACTTCCTGTATTAACTTACTTGTACATTATGATCATCTGAAGCTCTTCTCCAAGTGTCCCCTCCAAGGGAGGTTCGGAGGATGGCAACAAAGGAGAGGCCTTCTTAGTGGTGGCCCCTGGATTATGAAACACCCCTCCCTGTGAGGTCTGCCTGGTGCCAACATTGTCATCTTTTCAGCACCGGGTTAAGACCGTCCTTCTATTGTCTGAGGCACTTACCAGCATATGATGGGATTTTAATGGGTCTTTGGGTTCTTACTGTTAATTATTAAAACTGTGTGTGTGTGTAGTATGTAACTATTTTAATATTATGTTACTGTATTGTATTTGTAAGGTTTCACTCTTTGTAAACCGTTCAAAGAGCTTTGGCTATTGGGCGGTCTATAAATGTTATAAATGAAATGGGAGAAAGACCCATTCTCTGCTTTTCCATAACAGGTCAGATTCCTCCTCTCGAAATATATATCCTGTTTACAAAGATACGATATTTCTGGTTCCTATTATTTTTATTTCACAGTTTAAAAAATACAGAACCATATGAGAAAGGATCCAGTGGTATCTTTGTAAAACAAAGCAGTGTAGGCCTACAAAACATAAGGTCCAAGGGGCAACCCGCTCCCAGATAATCTGTGTGGGAACATCTGAGTGCCACCCATCAAAACAGGGGGTGAGGAAGGGAGAAAGACTGTGCTACTTCTCCTCTCCCTGGTTTCAGAGGCATGTGGGCAGTTGGCTCTGTTTTTTCAGCTTGTTGCAGCCAGCCAGTCATAATCCATGGCCCAATTATATCTGAAACTCCTTCACTGGTGTGAATTGCTGGAAGAGTGAAAACCTTGTGTGCTATTACTAGTAAACACAGTGAAGAAGAGTGTGGGGGAGGCACAAAATCAGAGGAGGAGGATCTGAAGGAGGGGATGGGAAAATTGAGATATAGGGATGGGGAGAATTCGTTTGGTCTACATTTTTAAGCAAACCAAATTTTGTTATGCAGTTCTCAGCTAAACATTAAGGAAAGCTGCATAAAGAAATCCATATGTTATGAAAAGTTGTGGACAAAACTGCATGCATTGGGGTAAATTGCATACAAATTATAAGTTGTCGGGTAAATTGTGTACAGAAATAAATACGAATGTTCGTGTGTTTGTGTGTGTTTAAATTTGCAGAATGATGCAGAAGTTGAACAGAAGAGATTTATGATTAAATACAAATGAAATTGACACAGACTAGAAATAGATTGATTCACGTCTCCTACTGAGAAAGGTGGTTCAGAAAGTGTGGAGAAAAGACAAATATCAGGGGAGCAGAAATAGGGGTGCAGAGGAACAACAAGAGATTGAGTTCAAAAGAAAGCATTCCGTTCATTTTTTTACCAAACATTATGTTTCCATGGTTACAGAACGGCATGGCCCACTTGAGTTGGTAAAAATATAAAAGTGGTCCTGAGAATGAATTAGAATTTACATCCTCATCTTAATATGTGTATGTGTGTATGTTCTTAAAATATACACCGAGTTTGTTTGTTTGTTTGCAAATTTTATAAACATCTCTATACCTTAAAAAAAGATTCTGGAATGAGAGCTCTCTCTCGTGAACATTGCTTTTATACCACTTCATTTGTCAGAGTTTTCCCCAAAGAACCCTAGGAATTTTAAGGGTTGGGGTTGGATATTGGCAATTCCCAATACAAAATCCCCAGCCTCCAACTCTCCTCACACAGGTGTGTTGCCCAGAAACTCTTTTGGGGATGCCCTGATGGTGAAGCCAATTTGACATATACTGTGTAGACATTTCCCAACAGAATCCTCAGCTCTTTCGCACCTTCAGAATTTCTAAGTAGATTTTGCATAGAGCAAGATCTGGCCTTGAGCCTTCCAAAACAAAAAGGCCTGACTAACAGAATTCTATTTTTCTTGAGACTCGGTCCAAGGCTTTGATCTAAGCCAAAATGTTGTCATGTGCTCTATCAAAATAAAACTAGTGTGAACATCTGCTGCAGTGTGACGTGTGAGAGTGAAGTTTGGTCTCGGGAAAGGGATGCAGGGCGAGTAAAGCAGGAAGGAAGCGAGTGATAGATTGGCTCCTCATCAGGTGCAGTCGCAGTCAATGGAAATATTGACAAGAAGGTGGGGAAGGGACTGCACTGCATGCAAAACACTGGAATACAAAGTCGGAAAACAATGCAGCTTAGATAATGAGATTGGAAAGGGGTGCTTATGAACAGGAGGCTGAGTTTAGCCCTCTTACTTTAGAAGTGTGAATTTAGTGGATAAACACCTGAGATGATATAGCTGCTCTCCCCTCACCCACCATGTGTGTGTAGATATAGATATAAACTTATGAAAACTGGGCAGAGGGGGAGTGTTTGTTGCCTGCCATTTTTATATCCATGCCTTCTCCCAGTTTTATTTAACTTAAGGGCCCTCTATTTAAAAGGTATCTGGATTAACAGTGGCAGGCATGATAAATATTTATCAGCACTACTGTGCTCCCATCCCAAAGGCCCAAGTCTCCTGTCAGAAAAGTCTCTCAAAAAGAGGCGATGTGGGATCGCCAGGGCGATTAGTGCGCGCTGTCTCCTGCCAGTTCTTCCATTACTGATCCCCCTGAGGCCACATAAAAGATTTAAAAACAAAACACTCCAGACATTTCCTTATCAAATAAATAAATAAAAGCAGCATTTCTGACTTCAGTCACTCCTTTGACGGGAGTGGAACATGAAGGAAAGAGAAAACACAGCCGTAGGCATAGGGCAGGGCAGGGGGCAGAGATTCAAAACCGGGGGGCTTTAATTAGAGGCCGTGAGGGAGGATGGGAGTTGGAGGAAGGGGATAAGGAGAGTAACTGGGGCCTGCAGTAGGAAGGATGGAGAAGGCTAGTTTGAGACTCACTAGCATCGTTTAGGCCTCTATGTGTGTGAGAGGATGCTGGTTTCACACGTTGGCCCACAGAAATGCCAAGTGCTAAGGTAGAAGACTATGCCTCTTTGACAGAAAGCTCCACCTCCAAACAGAAGGGTACCACACCAACAGAATTCCTTATGCATACTAGAGTCACCTGAACAATGAAGTATATAAAGTCATAGGTATTTGTTGTTTAATTAAAGCGTATAATCTTATTTTTCTTCAGAAATCCATAGAGTCAGTCATAGGATGAAATCAATGGAAGCTGATGGCTCTGATATCAGTGCTAAAGAACTCTAAAGAACCAGTCAGAACTTTAAAGAAGCAATCCAAAGTGTGAAGCTTCTTTATAAGGCGGTTCCTGTAGAGTTCTAAATGGTTCTAAATGAAACCCAGAGCAGATTCACTGCTCTGATATTGGAGCCACCAGCCTCCACTGGGGCCAGACCTACACCAAGCAGGATATAGCAGTATGAAAGTGATATGAAAGTGGAATATAAAAGGCAGGAGCCGCACCAAGCAGGATATAGCGGTATATGGTATGTGACAATGGGCCCCAACAGTTGTCGGTGCACTTCAATACCGCTATAAAGCAGGAGTGTGGCTCCTGCCCTTTATATACCATTTTCATACCACTTTCATGCCGCTATATCCTGTTTGGTGTAGATCTGGCCCTGGATGAAGTAGGAACATAGGAAACTGCCTTATACCAAATGAAACTATTTGTCTATTTAGGGGCTGCTTCTTAGACAATCTGAGTGGTGGCAACCTGGTGCTGTATAAGCAGCCCCTTAGCCTAGTATTGCCTACTGTTACAGCATCAGCTCTCCAGGGGCTCAGACTGGGACATTTCCCAGCCCTACCTGGAGATGCCAAGGATTAAATCTGGGACCTTCTGCATCAAACGTGTGCTCTACCACTAACTGTGTTTCTTCCCTCTAATGTGTGGCCACTCCAACCAGTGTTTTACATTGGATTTCCAGTTCAGGAGAAGAGTTTGAGGTGAACGTGGGCTCCAAAGATGGGGGAGGTGCTAAATTCTGTTTCCCCGAGCCCCCAAAATTTTTCAAAAATCTTTCCATGGCTTCAAATCTATGGCTATGGTCTTCCATTGAATTTGTATGTGGGATAGAAAGGATATTGGATGACCTGACATGACCTGACAACCTTACTCCATTTGCATCATAATTTAACCCATGGTATGTAGGGAATTAAAGTGTCCCTGTTGGTTATTATGACTGTGAGGCTATTTTTAGGGAGGGGCCATAGCTTCGCGGAACAGCACATGCTTTGCATGCAGAAGGTCCCAGGTTCAATCCCTGGCTTCTCCAGGTGGGGCTAGGAAATATCCTGCCTGAAAACCCTGGAGAGCTGCTGCTAATCAATACTAGCCAGATCTTTTACTTTTTTTATATAAAGAAGAAGCTAAAGGCAGTTTAGAGGTGATTTGGATTGGGGCCAAGCTACCTTGGGTGGCGAATTATTTTTCCCCATGCCGTTTTCTCAATAAAAATACTAGGGATCTGCAGCGGATCGGGTCCGATCCACGATCCGGACCCAATCTGGGCGAAACCGAACTATCCGATCCCAATCCTGATCATCGGGACTATCCGATCTGATCCGATCCGAAAGGACCCAATCCGGATCGGAAAAAAGTTGGAGGATCGGACCTCCTCCCCCCTTCCCCCCACTCATGCTCCTTAACTGCTGCCTCCTCGCTGCCGTCCACTGCTTCTGTACTACTTTGAAACAGGCCTTGCGGCCTGTTCCACAATAGAGCGATGGCGCGCCAGGTGATGTCATCACATGGCGCTTCCTCGCTCTATTGTGGAACAGGCCGCAAGGCCTGTTTCTCAGTAGTACTGAAGCAGTGGGCAGCAGTGGAAGGCAGCGAGGAGGCAGCAGGTAAGGAGCGCAAGTGGGGGGAGGGAGGGGGAGGTCCCTTGTTACCTGCCGGCAACCCGTGCTGCCATCCACTGCTTCCGTACTACTGATAAGCAGGCCTTGCAGCCTGTTTATCAGTAGTACGGAAGCAGCGGACAGCAGTGCGGGACGCCGGCAGGTAAGGAGAGTGAGTGGGGGGAGGGGGAGGGAGAGGGAGGTCCCCACTTACCTGCCAGGGCCATCCGCTTCTGTCCGCTGCTGCCCGCTGGTCCCTTCTACTGAGAAACAGGCTTCGCGGCCTGCCTCTCAGTAGAGCACCGGGTGATGCTCAACCCAGTAAATTTGGGTTAAGCTGTTGATAAACATATGGGTTCAACTACAAGTTTGTCTCAGTCTGACTCCATCCTTGAATTTTGAGTTTATTTTGACAGGAGCATGGAAGATGCTTCTATTTATTGCCTTGTATATCAATAATTGTTTAACGTTTGATGTTTTAATTTTTGTAAACC
Organism: Anniella stebbinsi; assembly: GCA_029215795.1. Classification (NCBI taxonomy): domain Eukaryota; kingdom Metazoa; phylum Chordata; class Lepidosauria; order Squamata; family Anniellidae; genus Anniella; species Anniella stebbinsi. Next base: position 217,734,748 of record JARDYH010000002.1, read on the forward strand.
TCCCAGAGAGCTTCAGCTATGGGGCAGTATAGAAATGTAAATAATAATAATAATTTCCAAGAAAAAATAGACCACATAACAGGAGGATGTAAAATTCTGGCAGGAATGGACTATACAGACAGACACAATACAGCTGCAAAGATAATTCACCAACAACTGGCCATCAAATTCAACCTTATCAAACAATCTACACTATACTGCTGTATACATACTCACCTGAAACAATCTTGGAAAATGCAGATAATAAAATATACTGGGACAGAACAATTCATACCGACAAGACAATACCCTGCAACCGACCAGACATAATGGTCATAGACAAAAAAGAAAAACACACATACCTCATTGACATAGCAATACCGAATGACAAAAATGTTGTTGAAAAGGAAGAAGAAAAGAGAGATAAATATACACCACTGGTCATGGAAGTCAAAGAACTATGGCAATAGGTAAAAGTTACAATTATTCCATTAGTCACCTCAGTCACTGGCATCACATCAAAAAAATATACAGAAAACCTTCAGCAACTGGGCCTACCAAAATACATCCACACCAACATCCAGAAAGCAATCATACTTAAAACATGCTCAATTGTCAGGAAATTCCTGAATCCGTAAAAGACAACATGACTTGGCAACGCCTGTCATGTCTGTCTAGAAAAACCGCCACGAGCGAGAAAGGGATGAAATAATAAGTCACAATTATCCTGTTAATCACGTACGGTCACAATTATTCCGTTAGTCATATCAGTCACTGGCATCACATAAAAACTATACAGAAAACCTTCAGAAACTGGGCCTATCAACATACATCCACACCAACATACAGACAGTAGTCAGGAAATTCCTGAACCAGTAAAAGATAGCATGACTTGGCAAAGCCAGTCATGTCCATGTAGAAAAATCACCATAAGAGAAAAAATAGACAATAATAATAATTTACATTCAGTGGGGGCCAGACCTGAGTCCCTATGTGCCTGTAACAAATAGTAATGGCTGCCTATTTTTGCAAACCTCATTCTTGGAAAAGCTATGCAGCAAATGCAAAAAAATTACTTGCCACATTTAACCCATCACTGATTTTGAATGCTTTCAACTCTCCTAACTCAGTTTGCCTACATGTAGTGTTTTTCTTTACAATGAAAACAAAATTCTCTTTTTTCATCTAACAAATAGTTCCTGGTGATATTCCCTCTTCATCACAACAGTTAAAGGTGCAAGCACTATACTAGAGTGACCATATACAAAAGAAGGCAGAGCCCCTGCAACTTTAACAGTTGTGATGAAGAGGGGATTTCACCAGGAACTAATTGCATACAAATGACACCGGTTGAAATTCCCTTTTCTCTACAACTGTTAAAGTTACATGAATCCTGACCTGGATTTTATCTGGTCACCCTACTGTTGTTGCTGCCATCACCTCCAACACATGCTCTGGAGAGTCCTGTCAGATGCCCTCCCTCTGTGGCATTTGCTGCAGAGAGAGAATAGCTAGTGGGCCTCTCTGGAGCAGCCACCTTTTGGAGAGCTCGGTGAACGAAGGAAATGGTCGCTGGGGTTCTTCGGAGAGCAGACCAGGCCGAAGTGCTTGGTTCTGAGGGTATCCTCCTTCATATTGTAGAAAGTGTGTAAAAGGTGTAGAGGTAGGCATTTTAGCTTACCATTTGTATACTTTTTTAGGATGTGAGTGAATAGGTACAGTAGGTGTCTTAACTCTTCTTTTAAACCAAAAGTTTTTGAAACCTTTACTTGCTGGGCAGTTGTAGTCCAGCTGGGAGTTGTGGTCCAACATCTCTGACAAGTGCCATCTTGGGAAAGGCTGATATAGGTGTTGTTTGTTTTTTAACAGAACCATAGAACTATAGGGTTGTGAGGGTTTTTACAGTGTCGGGATCCATACTACCCATGACATCTGTAACAGATTAGCCCATATAATAGAGGGATGCAGCCTGTAATCACATCAAATTATAGTATGCCAATAATAGAGAGTAAGAAAACCAAAGTCAGCCAAAACCAGATGTGCATATACAAGAGAGTAAATTTAGTAAAATATGCCAAATGATCTAAGGAAGTAACCTGTGCCCATGTGCCAAGAAAAGGGATAAAACATCAACAAACCCAAAACAAAATCCCCAGATTCTTTGGCTAATCTAGGTGGCATTTCTTCCTAGGGTATAACATTCAGAGAAAGTAGAGTATCCTGGTTAGAGTGGAGATGCTGGTTCCACAAAAGGAATTGGATTGCTTCAAAGCTTCCCAGAGTTGTGTACAGATCTTGTATAAATGCAAAAGGTAAAGGAGATTGGAGTGAACAGATTTCTGAATCTGGGAAATCAGGTTAAAATATACATTCCCCAGAGGAATGTTTGATATTGGCCACCTCTATACAGCAGCAGTTTGACGCCTGTTTCTTCGAAGATTAGCATTTTCCTTTGTTCGAATTTACAGCTTTAGCGATAGCCGATAGCCATGAAGTCAAATTACTGGTTTTATATACTGCGCTTTACAATTGTTTATATGTGTAGATTCGCAGCATAGTTGGAGCATAGATCGAGCTTTGAGCGAGGAAAAGTTGAGGAAAGTACCGCCCTAGTGGCTTTTGGTACCACCCACCTGCATTTCCTGCCGTTGGTTACCTGTTACCACTGCCCTATCGCAATCTCACGGTACTTCGCATGTGAACATGATTTCTAAAGGTTGGAATTGCATCCTTACCCTGCCATGATGGAGTCATTTGTTAAAAAAAATTATTGTCAGTGGGTTTTTTTTAAAAAAAAAATCTCGTTCGTTACTGAGGATTAGTACAAAAATTTTGGATAGCAATAAACAGTCCATTTTCAAAGAGATGGGGGGGGGAACGGTAAAGCAAGAGAGGGGGGAGGGTAGAAGAAAATAGGGTTTCCTGGAGTAGTCTCTGCATTCCGTCCTCAGCCACAGGTCTCCAACTGATCTTCCCCAACCTTGTCCTTTTCTCCCCGATTCATCTCACGCCCCCATTTCCTGCAATGGCTATGATGGGAATGTGTGTGTGTGTGTGTGTGTACAATGGAAGACTTTACTGAGAATGATGGAAGAGAGGTTGGAACCAGTATCCACCCCCCACCCCCACCTCTGCTAAAACAAAATAGGCTGCCACCTCTAGGGCTGAAGGTTGTATTTGGCTCATTAGAGCATTGAAGATTGTGTTCTTAGGGATACATGTTCCTGCTCCCATTGAAGTCAATAGTAAAAAAACCCTTAGCAGACCTCAAATTATACTCAAAATGTAATTGTTTCAATGCAATCATTCAACAGCGAACATCCTTTTTCCAAGAAACTCCCCTTCCTTTCACAAAGGTTTCTATCACAATGGTCAACGATGTATCAAAAATATCTCTGCGCAGGAGCTCAACAAGTGGATGGAGAACTGGGAGGGGTAGCCCGGTAGAGGAAGAGAAGGGGCAGTCATTCACTCATGACATCACCAGCCTTGCCCTCCAAACTACGCCCACTATTAGCATTAAACCAAATGATCACTACATTGGTCACATTATGAAACTGCGCTCTAACTGCGGAGAAAAATTTAAAGGCACGGTAAACCGACATCTCGAAAATGTGCATCCTCAGAGTCTTTAAATCGCATGTGCGCCCCGCTCGTCTGTCTGAAATGCCACCAGTGCGCATTCAATGAGGCGCAAATAAGCTGTCTAGAGGTACCCCTAGTCAAAAGGCAGGTGAGCTACTTTGAAAGGTGTAGATTAAGCAACATTGATGCCCAACATATTCATTAAAACACAATTATTCTATGATGGCTGCAGAAGAAGAAATAAAGAGGGCCAAGTCTAAGGGTTAATCTATACCTATAGCTCTTTCGCAACTGAGGAGGGATGATTGCAATGGTTCCCTGCTTCCACGATCGTTGCTCATGGGGCACATGCGAGGAAAGTGTCCCGCAATGACAAGAGTGCCATTGTGGGAGGGCATGTGTTCCCTGACGGCTCTTCCTTATGTGAATCGGGAGAAGTGGGTGGGGCTAGGCCGATGACACAGCTACAGGGCTTTTTTATGAATTGGGAGGGATATGCGCAAACGAAAAATCACAGCTACGCTTGGGGTGGATAGGAGGTCCAGCGAATATGCGATGCTGCGCAGAGATGTTTGTGTCAAACAAAATGCACACGGTTGCACCAAAACATGCCAATAACCAATCAAATAATGTGTCGGAAATGGCGGACAGGTCCATTCCCACACTGGTCTGAAACTACTGGACATGCCCCTGACGGGGTTGCGGGTTGACTGTTTTCCGAGCCAGGAACTCACGCCAAACAGCAAAGGCTTCTTGAAAGGGGGGGCCATACCAGCTGCAGACTTCGGGATCGTAGCGGGAGAGCCGGAAAAAACTGTGACAAAAGCAGTCAGCAATATTCCTGAATATCTGAGGGATCGACCCGAGGTCACAGCAGGATCAGCTGTGCGTCATATGGCCTGGGACAACTTCGATATTATCCTGGAATAAACGGCTGGTGTAGACACAGCCTAAACCAGACTCTGCTAATTTCGAAATAATGTTGTAGGAACTCTGTTTATGGTAGAGTTTGACTGTACTGATATCCCTGGATTTTAGAGACGTGCAGACAATATTTATGCCTGTGAATTAAATCCCCCTATCTTGGGTTTAAAAACCTGGTTTAAAAATCTATTGAGGGTTGGATCCAGAATCTTCCTTCCACAGGAGGAACAGCTCCACTCATATAAGATCGTTTCACCTGATTTTGGAGGATCCATCTCCCAAACACACTCCCTCTCTCACACACACACACACCACAGCACACACCATTCAGCAGGATCTATTGACTTTTTGTGTAGCATTTTCAGGGGACTGGAAGGGCTCCCATGGAAAAGAAGGGGCAAGGAAGGCCACTTCTGTCAGCACAGTGGATCCAATGTAAATCTGGATCCAACCCTAAATAAATAAATAAATAGTAAAACTGGGAATTAATGGTGCTTCCATAAGGGGATATTTTCTGCTCCTAAGTTTATGCTTTAATACCAATTAGAGAATTGGGAAAAGATTTTCAGAAATGCAAATATGACATTGGACAAACCAGCAACATGGGCCTACAGATAAGAAAGGGGTGAGCTCAATTCAGCATGCATGCAGTTCACAGAGGTCTGATATACTGAATAGGTGCGGAACTCAGAAGAAAGCTCTCTGAGAAGGGCCCTAACTTTCAATATTTTGAGCTTCACAGAATGCCAGGGTATTTCCAGTTGAATAACTCCCAGCACTACCAACGAAAAGACATTGTGCAGCTAATCTATCTTTTCCTTAAAGGGTTTTCTGGGTAAAGAAAAAAGAGGGAAGAAACGGTGGGAAAACATGGGAGGGACGACGTCTAGACTCCAGTCAAATTCCATGAAGCAGGCAGAGCGATTGCACAATAAAAAGCTTCGTCTGGAAACACCCACCCCCACCCCCACTTAGTGAGTTGCGATTTTTTCATATGGTAAGTTCTCAAGTGTTAATTCTACTTCATGTTTTCTAGCTGTGGGGATATTTAGGTGAAATATAAGACTTCTAGTGGAAATTAAAAAGATAGAGAAAACAACAACATGGTAGCATCACTGAACAATAATTTTATTACGTAAAAATAATATATAGATTATTCAGGCCTTAGTAAAATAACCTCAATTAGGCGATGTTCACCTGTTCATTTATCTTTAAAGCTGGCAGCAACACAGCAAATGACTTAAAGATGCTCAACTCACTTGACATGAATGTTTTATAGAAACAGAACCATCTTCTCACCCCTTGCAATCATTTTTTTCACCCGTTCTGTGTGCTAGTTACCTGTAGCTTGCTTTCGCAATGCATTTATTAACAGTTAGAAACTTCCAAGGTTCAGAATTAGTTTTATAGTTTGTTGTGGGGAATTTGCTGCTTTTTCTTATTTTACTATATTGTTGGACATGATGCAACTAGATCATTTTAGCATGCATACGAATAAAGGCCCCAGAAAATGGCCTTCTGTACGCCGTCCTGCAGTGTGATTTTGCTTCTTACTGTTGCTTAAATCCCCATAACAAAGAAGCCATTTGAGGTTCCTGTGCACAACTATTTCAGTGATGTTAACAGTCTTAAAAATGTCTACAATAGCTGGAAGTGGTACAATATCCTGGACCATGGAATCTTTGAATGACAAGTCTAAATGGGAGACCATGCAAGGCTAAAAATAGCTTTGGGGTGAGGGAATAAAGGCACTGCTGTGTTGCTTTGCATTTAGTTGGAACTGCTGCAGAACCTTTAATTGTTGCAGATTTCACTACAGAAAAGAATCCCAGAATCTAGAGATCAGTTATCCCAAACTCTTAGTGATTCTATGGGCCAGACATTAGTTTTTAGCACCCAGGGTGCACAACTGTTACTAGTAGTTGCAGGGATCCAGACGACTTTCCCCCAAAGTACCACAGATCTTTCTCAAATGTTATGGGTAATCAGACAACTTGGGGGCTGTCTATACGCGGGAAAGCCTGCAGTGGCTGCAAATCTGTGCTACGTCAAGTTATATGATGCAGCCGCAGATTCGCAGTGACCGTGAAGCTGCGCATTGAAAAAGTCAGGGACTTACCCCAACCTTTTCATTGGAAGCGAGGTCAGTATGGGTCCTGGTGGAAGGCAACTGGTGGGGCGGTTCTGATGGAAGGCAACCGGTGATTGGTTGCCTTCCAACAGGAAGAGGACAGGGAGTGGCTCTGGTACCCGGATGACCGGCAGAAAACCTGAGCTCCCTCCTTGGTGTTGGGATTACCCAATGCCACCCCGGGGGAGTGGCATTGGGGAAGCGGCACCAACTCAGCGCCATGAAGATAGGGCTCAAGATCGCATTTCTCTTGCAAACACGCACATACCAGCAATTAAGTTGGCAGGCAGGCAAGTGAGGGCCACATCAGACATCTACTCCAGCTAGACTTTCCCCTCCCCCAACAGGGCCATTATTACCAACTGCCCTGTGGGAAGGGTTCAAGGAGGAAGAGGGAGGCAGGCAGGCAGGCAGGCAGAAAAAGACCACCTCACAGTCTGATTCAGCTGTACTTTCCTTCCCTTCTCCCCTGCCCCCGCACGGCCCTGTGTACTGGACCCTTATGAATCATTATGTACATATAGTATCATTTATTGTGAATGTATTAATGCAACTCTGTGTTACTTGCAAGCCATCTTAGAAGACTTGTAGCCAGAAAGTGCGGTGTAAATAATTGTAATAAACAAAGAAACCATTTCTGGGAAAATGCAGTTTTCCTCCCAGCTGACACATCCATTGCCAACATGACCCCAGCAGTACTATGGGAACTATGTCAGGGCGGCTCCTGCCATTAGAGCTTGTTTTGGTCGATATATTTTAGCAGTCCATTAAAGGCCTGCAAATTGTCAACTATTTCGTTAATTTATTTATTTAGAATGCAACCCTATGCAAGTTTTGAAAGAAAATCATTCTACTATTCCCAGCATTTTGGCAGTTGTAGCACTTTTTTTCCTGTCTAAACACGCATAAGGTTGCACCCTTATTTATTTTATCACTAGTGTAGGGAGGGCAACATTTGATGTTTCTAACGGAGACACCAAAATGACTTGGATTATCTTTGCACTGGGTTATATATTTCATCAGTAGGGTTCGACGGATTTCTTCCATTCCAGTTCATAAATTATCTGTGCCTAGTTTCCCAAACTGTTTGTCTTCTGATTTTTAATTGAGAATGTCTATAATTCATTCCAGAAGTGGCTCATGTGCAGTCAGCTTTTCTCATGGCTTTCTGTTATACAACTCAACATAGCAGTCCGAGAGCTCATGGGAGGGAGGGGAAACTATGTGAGGAGTTGCAATTTGAAGGATCGTGTGCATGAGTTCTCACTCTCTTGTGGTCCTGTGTCATTGTAACCTAATGTCATATCATTCCCATCTCTCTGGGTTTGTTGTTGTTGTTGTTGTTGTTTGGCTATTCAAAGGTTTTGGATAAAGCTGGAGTCCAGATAAATATAGTAACCTTTGTAATATTGTAGAAGGTGATAAGACCTGGATCTCTTTATTACTTATTCATGCAGATTGGCAGCAGCCGCAGAACATAAACCTCTCTCAAAGCCATTCCATCTTGTCAGAGGAGTTTAATTTAGGGCATAATTTTATACTTGTTTAGACAGGAATAAGTCCTATAACTCCCAGCATTCCCGGCTGGGGGGTGCTGGGAATTGTAAGGCTTTTTTCTGTCTAGACTTATGCCCTTAATGGCTTAGAGTGTCAGATTAATGCATTGTGTAGAGTTTTTCTGCATATCTTGTGATAATATATATTCAGAAGAGTGTATAATCTAAAAGACAGCTTTCTTACAAATATCTGAAATCTGTTTTTTCCTAATCAAAAGATTTGTGCTACAGATTCTGTGAACTCCTGGCTAAGTAAACTATGGGTTGGATCAACTTCACAGGTGGAAGTGGACATCCCTGTCTCCTTCGTCTCATGGCAGCCGCTCCCACCTCCTGAAAATACCTACGGAGATTCAGGAGACCCTGCTGAATGGGTGACCATTGGTGGGGGGGGAGGGGAGATCCCCCAAAACTGAACAGAGTGATTTTTCACAAGTAAAACCTTTCCTCTTACAGAAGATCACTTTCTCGCAGTTGGAGGACCCTGATTCCAGCCCTTATCTTGACTAAATATCTTCTGATTGTATATATATTTCAAATATATTAAGAATTTTAGTAGAGACATGCCATTAGCGTTTGGGGCATGCGCTGTCACATACAGTCTCATACAACAATTAACCAGAAACAACCCACCCCACCCCCTTTTAACGCAACTTCTGTGTCAATTTTCCTGTGTGTCTAATTCCCCCATAACCCTGACTCAAGTGACTAATGTCTGCAGCTATAGAGAACAGTGCTCCTTTGGCCTAGTGTGTCATGTTGGCAGGAGAACAATTCCATCAGCAAGAGGTAATTAAGTCTGCTAATACAGCATTAGCACAGCTTTAACTGCAAGGTTTAGCTGTTAAAATAGATAGCAGCCTTCTTGTGGAAACTGGGTCCAATATGCCTCTCAGAGACACACTAATGCAGCCGTTATGTCGGAGGCAACATTGGCTGACACTTGAAGAACTGAATTTCTCTATGCTAATAATATCTATCTATTATTGCATTCCTGCAGATGTCAGTATAGTATGAAAAATACATCTTGAAACCAAGGGTTTTGAATTAGAAAGGGCAAGGTGTCGGTACCATCTTCTGGATATTTGAAAGAGGCACAGGAAGTTGCGGTTATGAAACCATGGCATTGAGTTGCAACAAGGAACACAGGAGCTCTAAGGAAGCTGGATGCAAGGAAGGACTGCGCTCCCTTACTTCTAAAAGCTAAAAGCAATTCAACAGAAGCCATTTTCCTCATCCCTGCATTATAAGTTTTACCTGGCTAAATGCACTCTTCTATCCAATTATTGGAGCTAGAGGGGCTCTAGTTCTTTGCATCTGGTCAAGAAGATTTCAGCAGTTACTCAGTTGAAACAGGCCAAATGCAGTATAGGTATCAAAAGGGAGGAATATTGGTTTCTGAAATACAAGCATTACAGTTTGCAGATTGTGTTGTATTCAGGCACTGTTAATTAACTGTGCAGTCCCCTTAAGTACAGCCCAGCCCAGCTTCTCCTCTCCTCTCTCTTTTCTCTTGAGCCTTGCTTAGTGCTGAGTACCCAAGCAAGGGACTGTAGACTACCCTGTTATGCTATCAACACCTGTGCATAACCTGAATGAGCAATCAAGGTGATAGAGCCTCATGATAGAGCCTCATTAACACACAAACATGTTGTAGGAACCCGGCTTCTATTTTAATTCCAGTCATTTTTATTGTTTCATATTGTATTTTAATGTTGTCTTTGATTGTGAGCCCAGAAAGTGTGTGATGTGGCATCTGTGTAAATTCAGTAATGTATAAATAAATGCAGGGCGGGAAACTCTGTTATAGGGTTGCCAGCTTTTCCCTCTGGAATGCCTCCTGTGTTTCAATAGCTTATATGGTAAGATAATGAAGGTGAAGCTTTCCTCATCACTACACATGCATGCTAGGAAAAGTGTTTCCTGCTGAGAGAGAACAGAGGAATGCAGAGTGATATTGAAGCCCAGAGAGCTTCAGCTATGGGGCGGTATAAAAATGCAATCAATCAATCAATCAATCAATATCTTTGCAAATGTGTCCAGTATTCTGATAGGTCTTCTTTCCATACGGAATCCTCCAATCACAAGGGCAAGGGGAGGGACTTGTGGGTGTCCATAAGAGAGAGAGGCGAAGGCTTGGTTTTTTGCTTGAGTGGGTTCTTGCTCCTGCAGGGGAACATATGCAAGTTCCTCTGCTGTTCTGTCTTTGTGCAAAAACAATTTCTTACTATTCATTTAAATATTTTCTTTCATTCCATTTCACTTTGTGTTTCCCCACCTTGGTGTTAGTTAGTTGTAGTTTGTGGGTTAGTTAGTTGTAGTTTGTGGGTTAGTGAGCAGTATTAGTTAATATTTTGAATAACTCATAAAATTGGGTTTTTTAATAATGAAATTGGTAAAGGGGGAAACTTGCACACACACACACACACACACACATGCCATGGAACAATCACAGCAAGTACAGAGACTCCAAAAAGTAAAGAGAAAAGGGCAAAAGTTGTTTTAAGCCCAAAGTTGGGGGGCATGACATGTATGGTTGAGAAGAGGGCAAACTTTTCCTTCCTTACTGTTGTGATGAAGAGGGAATTTCACCAGGTTCTGTATATATACAAACGACATCTGCTGAAATTCTCTGTCCTTTGCAACTGTTAAAGATACAGGAGCCCTGTCCTCCTTTTCATATGGTTACCCTAATGTGAGAGAGACATATGGGGAGGGACCTTAGCTCAGTGGTCAAGCTGATTTAGGGAACAATCCTATGCATATTTTGACCGGGGGGGGGGGGGGGGGGATCCTACAACTTTCAGTATTCTCCAGCCAGCCATTTTGTTTGGGGAATGTTGGGAGTTTTAGGGTTTTTTTCCTGTTGCAGGAATTTTTCTGACTTTTTTCTGCATGGGATTGCACCCTTTTTTATTTAAAATATTTCTAGGTCACCTTTCAGGGTAGAAGAGGCAGATTGCAATATAATCATATTATAAAAATATAATTCATGTAATAAAAAAACCCAATATGTAAGGCAACAAACATTCATAAAACAACAAACACTAGCAATGAAACATTATTAAAATCCTACAACATCATTACAGCTACAGAGCAGAGCTTGGGCCTCATAAAGATGGCCAGCTTTCAGCAATATTGCCTTTCCGTTAATACGCTAAATGCCAAATGATCCCAATTTCCTATTGATCTATTGCTTTGTTTATAGGCTGACTAGATAAAATCCAGGTCAGGGCTGATGTAACTTTAACAGCTGTAGAGAAAAGGGAATTTCAGCCAGTGTCATTTGTATGCAATTAGTTCCTGGTGAAATTCCCTCTTCATCACAACTGTTAAAGTTGCAGGGGCCCGGCCTACTTTTGTATATGGTCACTCTAGTATAGTGCCTGCACCTTTAACTGTTGTGATGAAGAGAGAATTTCACCAGGAACTAATTGCATACAAATGACCCTGGCTGAAATTCCCTTTTCTCTACAACTGTTAAAGTTACATGAGCCCTGACCTGGATTTGATCTGGTCACCCTATATTAGCTAGATGGGTGATTTCGCCTGTCTAGTGGAGGCTTCGGGAAGGGGGAGGGATGGAGATGGCTAGGGAAACCTTATAGCTCCATGTCCCCAGTCTCCTCTCCTTCCCACTCCTGGAATACCTCCTTTTCCCCATCCCTGCACTCCATTTTGCAGTTGCAGAAAGGTAGCAGGCACGGTTCTCTCTGCGCTGTCTATGAGGGGGAGGGGGAGGGGACAGGGATTGCTGTTTCCTGCTCCCAGCTCAAAGCTTGGAGCCAGGAAACTGAATAGTCCTATGTCCACACAAATCTAAGGGACATAGGATCGTTCCCTAAATTGGCTTCTGATTATTCCAATTTTATATGACCGCAGTCTCTAACTTTTCTCATTTTTTAGTTTCTATCTCAAGAAAAAAATCTATCTTCATGTATATGGGCACATAGCAATGGTTCCAAATTTTGGATCCAAGTACTACTGAGAAAAATCCTACAGTAGCCACAGTCTACTGTTTTGAGATAAGTGGTAACAGAGACCATTTGTAGCCAAGTTTGTTCTCGTTGGGCCTGCTCAGACAACACGCTAAGCCATAGTTAGGCCGCTAACCCTTTTGCAGCAAGTTGCTAGTGAGCAGTTTTAAATTGTGGTTAGGTAGCCACCATGGTTAGGAATGGTTCACACGACATGCTAAGTCATGGTCCACATGACACGCTAAGCCATAATGTTTAGCTCAAAACACTTAACCATCATGGTTTAGCATGTTGTCTGAACAGGGCCTTTATATAGTTGAGGGTTAGACATACTTTCTTCTTTCTGTACAATCAAGTGATGAGGATGCTCAGAAGCCTTAATAGGGTGACCATATGAAATGGAGGACAGGGCTCCTGTATCTTTAACAGTTGCCTAGAAAAGGGAATTTCAGCAGGTACCATTTGTATGCATGCATCTCCTGGTGAAATTCCCTCTTCATCACAACAGTTAAACTGCAGGAGCCCTGCCCTCTTTTGTATCTGCAACTGTTAAAGATATGGAGCGTCATCACATGGGGGGAAATCACGTTTCCTTACTGTCGCTCGTTTGATGATGCCTATGGGCACCCTACCCATACAAGAAGTCTCCTTTCACATTGAGCACTTCAACTTTCTTCTGGTCCCTGTTAATTTGGCCACGGCCTGTTTTGGTCTATTCCTTCCATTTTCCATGACATTGCAAGTGTTGGTTTTCATCATGCGGGAGAATATTCAGAAGACAGCTTCAAAACATGAAAACACTGGAGGAATTACCTCAAGCATGACTAGAACCTGGTAAAACCTGATAAAACCAGGCATTTGGCAAAGCCCTACTGGTTAAAAGGTACACCAAAAGTGAGGGCATGCCTGCACCAAAGTCACCTTCCTGCCACTTAGAATAAGAACAAAAGTTGAAAGCAGCGATTCCACCCCACCCACCCTGGTGATTTTGACCAGAAAAATGTGCAGCTGGCCCTACCCACAAGATGGCCTTTCATTTTAAAAAAATAATAGAAATAATAGATTACATTGGACTTACCATGCATTACATTTAATAACTTTCAGGGTTTGGGTTTTCCCATGCTTTCTCCATTCCTCCTCCACATGCAAGGCCTTCTGGGTTGTTATTTCCCATTGCTCTCATAGATGTGAATACCAATTTTGCACCACTGTAGTCATCTTCCACCTTGCTTCTTATTTATGAACAGAATTTAACATCACATCACAATAAATGACATCCAGTCTTAATCACTGCCCATGTTTTTGCGTTTTTGTTTTGTTTTTAAACCCCAAATGTCTTATCTATAGAAACCTCCCCCTGGTACCCTTCTCATCCTGTCTTAACATGTTTTAGACTGCAATCCTATATCCACTTACCAGAGATTAAGCCCCAATGAGCTCAATGGGAACTATGACTGAAATGGCATGTTCAAGATTGCACTGTGAGTTTCTCCACTCCTTGAAATTGCCGTGCTATTTTAATCTGTCATCGCGCTTTTAACAAGTAGGTTTTTCAGGCTGTCACATTTCTTTTTTGGATCTGGGTGATTTCGTATTGTAGGTAAAAAGGAATAGGAGAAGACATCTTTTGTGATTAGGCTGCTGATGCATGGAGCAGTGCTACTAACAAGTATATTATTTTTGCCTTGCTTTCTTTTAGTACACTCTGCTGAGTTACTGGAGATAGTTGCTCTCAATTACTCCTAATGCAACTGGCACATGAGCAGAGACTCTGCTCTATCTTTGCTTGCATGGAGGGTCATGTGTACCTCCAAAGGGATGGCTGTTTTGCATGCTCAATCCTTTCTCCAATGCTTATCTGTGCATTGGGGGAGAAGGGAGGTATAGCTGTGTTGATAATGAGGATTCTAATACTAAGTTGGCTGAACTACACACACACACACACTGTTTTCTGCTTTGGGAAAAAGTACTAGGAAAGATTAACAATTGTTCACCAGAGAAGATGGTGGAACCCATCTTGTAGTTAAGATCCATTTATTCCAAGTTACGTTTTCATTTCATTTTAAATGTTAGATTTAATACCATGGAAGGTGTTGACAGCACAAACTCTGAAACTCAACTCATACTGCTGTGGCACGGCCCAATATTAAGACTTGTCTGACCGATGGGACACACCAACAATGTTGCCAAGTAAACATTGCAAATCATGATGTTATGTCACACCCACATCGTCAGCAAATTAGCCAACAAATATAGCTATGATCTTATGTTTATTCATGATTATTTGGGAAAGTTCTTAAAAAAAAATGATGGAAATAAGTACCTTTATTATTTTGTGATGAAACAATCTCTCAAAGAGCCTGACTCATTACTAGGCTTAGGTGCAACTTCTTCCAAAACTTATGGTTTATATTGTGGCTGCATTTGGGAGCAGCCCTGAAAAAGACAAGTAATAATCCCAAGATTAAAAATAAACTAAAGAGATTTAGAAGCGTACAATGAGTTTACTTTAAGCTTTATTTCCAGCTGAACATGGAAAGCATTCAAAACTGCCTATTAATAAATATCAGTTGCATTTCAGATGCTGTTAGAGCCCTTTAATCTATAGCCTCAAAATTTGGAACAAGAACGAGGTTAATACTTGCGTTCAGGCAGTTGCCCTAGAAATGGATAAATATTTCACATTAACTTGTGTTCTTCAGCCAATTTTTGCCATGGGGACCGGGGTTCAGAAATGTCGCATTTGTGAATTATGGGAGTGAATGTTCTATTGCTTTGACCTTTGGAAATGGCTCTGACATGATTGGCCAGCTATCCTTACCCTTTTCCCAGGGGTCAGCAAGGTTGTAAATATGGGCGCAATGGAATAGGCTGATAATCAGATTGAGTCTTTTCCACTGCAATGCAGGGCTGTCACAAGAAAGTGAAATTTCATCCTTGTTAGAGGCTGCCTTTCAAGAGCACTTTGGAAGTCGTCGTAATTGCCTGCTCCAACAATGTGTGCAATTGCGCCGCAGAAGGAGACGGTAGGTGCGGTGTGTTGTTGTTTTTTAATTTAGTACTTTAAAATAAAACAAGCCCATTTCCTATTTGAAGTGTTGTGCTCCGGGAGCAGGAGCAGAGGCAGAGAGAAAACAGCTCTCCTGTCTTTTAGAAAGCTGGATGAAGTTCCAAGTCATCCAAAATGTTGGCTGCAGCATCAAAGAACAAATGGAGTTTCTTTACTCACTGTAGATGCACCGCCAGGGCAAAGCATTATCATACAGTGGTACATCCTCGTGGCTACAGAATTCCCCTGTTTGCGCTATGAAGCATGTCCTTTTACATTTCCTATCGTCTGGTCCCCTTGGGCATAGATTTACATCTATTGCTCAGGGAGAAAGGGGAGGAGGAGGAAGGAAGCCAGAGCTGTAGCAAAGGACATAAAATAATGCAGTGTGTGTGTGTGTGTTTCGAATCCTGTCCTCCTCATCAGAGACAAGCTACTGAATGAACTGATGAGATTAAAAAACCACAGAGAGATTGCAGCCAGCTGTTTAGAGCTCCATCACATCTCTAGCTGGACTAGCCGAAAATGATTCTGAGGGATCTTAAAGGGCTCTCTGCTAAATGCTGCTGGCTTCCTGCATAGCGCTATCACAGGGACAGTATCTGTTTTTCCCTGTGCTAGTCTTCTTGCTGATAGATTACATTCCAAAGCAGTGAGTCTGCACCTGTAAAACTGTAGCGAAAAGACTATACTCCACCAAGTGGTGGAGGCAGATAGTGCACTATTATTGTAAGAAACCCCAATTCATCACTGTGAAGGAACCAATTTGCATATTAGGTGGAGCTGCACCATATGGAATAAAATAAATAAATAAATAAATAAATAAATATGTTTCACTGTTACAGATGGAAGAAGTTAAGGAACAGATGGGGTGTCCGGGATATTTGTGCCAACTCACCAGTCACCCTCAGTAAGGGTGCTGGTTCGCTCTGAGTGGATATCAGTCGTTACAAATCTGGCCAGAGAAAGAGTTTGAAACTGGGAACAACTAAGATACAAAGAATGCATTTAGACAGGGGGGGATCACATTTCCTGCTTCTCTTCGGCATTTGAAGAGGAAATGCAGAACAGGAAGACAGCAGTGACCACCTGGCCTGTAATTTAAAACTTCTCAGCTCATATAATTGAATGGGAACAGCACCCTCTAGTGAGTGTTTTATAGCACAACTTTCAGAAGAATCCATTCTTCCTAGTTTTATTTTTAAACAGATTGACTGAGAAAAGGAGCAGGAGACGTGCAGGAGGCTCACAATGTCGTCAAAATGACCCACGAACTTCCAAAAGTCGCCAGTCACAAGCGTGCTATAAATCATTCATTTAAATAAGCCCAAAGAAGGCAGAATCTTTATTTATCTTCTTTCAGTCACAGATTTTAGCACAAGCCAAAACTGCAAATGATGCTGCGCTCTGCGCTTCAGAGAACCATTTTAATCACTACTAAATGTTGTATCACAATGTTGCAAATTCTGCTGTTGCATGAGCCCATTGACTGGGACATGCCAGCTGCGTGGGACTTGAGTGCAACTTGCAAACTTGATAATTTTACAGATGAGATTGTCACAGATTCCGTAAACATGAAGACCAATAATCTAAAAATCCATCAAAAACTTTCTCTCGCCCAAAGACCTGACTGAAGAAAACAGTAGGATTTGCCTGAAGAGTGGGAAGTGTTCTCCTCTGACTACATAAGATCAGGACTCTGAAAGCCAGTAGAGATTTATGTAGCATGGTTTTGGACACCCAACTTGAATGAAAAGGCGCTTCCATCTTTCCTCTCCTTAATGGATTTCCCTCTTTAACAAAAAAGATGGAAGTGGTAAAGAAATATGGGAAGATCACCAATGGAAGACGCCAACAATAACTGGGCCACCCTTAAAAATATGTAATTGAGGCAGATCAGACACAACAAAAGCCTCATCTGGAAGCACCCGAGATGCCAGCTGTTACTGGGGCAAATCCCAGCCAGAAAGCAGATTTTCCAAGGTACCTTTCCAAGATTATCCCACAATATGTAAGGAATTCAAATAAAAGGACATTCGTTAAAGTCTATAAGTCTGTAGTTAATCATGGCAGATCTTCCCACAGATGATGTACAATTTCTGACAAAATTCTGAATGTCATCCAAGGTCATCCTTTTCAACACCACTAGGTGTGAATGGACGGCCATGAGATGTGCATGCTAGCAAATTCTGGTTCCCACACACAAGACTTCTTCATCGTGAAGTACATTGTGCTATCTGCTGCTTTTTGCTCACATAATTGTGTCCTTCAGACATGTTCCAAGGAAGGTATGGAAAGTCTCCAATCAATATTTTATTGCTGATCTGGAATACGAAGGTTGTAATATTCAAGGTAAAAGGTATGTAGGCCAATTGAGTTCACCTATACTAAAAGAGTTTCTGCATTAATGAAAGCCCCGCATCCTTACCAGGCTTTCTTTTTCTTGGGTCTTTCTGCATTCACTAAGGGCTGCTTTACATCGCGACCAACGGCAACCACATGATTTTGAATTGAAAACTTCTCCTCTGGGCAACATTATTCTGCTAAATGGAACAGTGCCATCTAGTGGCAGAATTATTCCCATGATAATTTAAATATTGTATTATTGCCTTGAAAGTACAGGAGATATCCTGGAGGTTGATAGCGTCATGAAAAGTCACCTGCAAAGTTCCATGAGTGGCCAATCATGAATGTGCAATAAATTGCTCATGTAAAGAAGCTCTAGAATGGACTCCTCAGAGTGATTTGCAAATGATTTTGGGTTCAAATAGCAAAGAACCTGTCCTGCAAACTGTGGGAGATCACACATGGAAAATTATTACCAGAAGGTTCAAACCCCAAAATTAAGCTAAAACAGAAAAGAAAAGCCATATTAGTAGGGCATAGAGCAAGAAATGTACCCATTACACTAAGAGAACAAGTCAAAGAAAATACTCTCAAATTATGCAAACCTGACTTTGAACCTAGTTCCTCAGGATGAGTTTTTCTCATCATCCTGGAAAGGAAGGCTAATGGAACTATTCAGATATATGTGTTACCAGCTCAGTTGCTGGTGACACCCTCCCTATTAACCCCAATGCTGTGGGCTCAAGATCCATGGAAAGTGCCTTCCTTTAGAAAGACCGTAGATGATTTGGAGAGCACATGCTTCTCATGCCTAAGATCTGAGGTTCAAACCCTGGCAGCTCCAGGGAGGTCTGGAAAAGACTCCTGCCAGAAACCCTGGTGAGCCAATTGTCAGTTAGTACACAATACTGAATTAGATTCGGCTGACCAGATAAAATCCAGGTCAGGGCTCATGTAACTTTAACAGTTGTAGAGAAAAGGGAATTTCAGCCAGAGTCATTTGTATGCAATTAGTTCCTGGTGAAATTCCCTCTTCATCACAACAGTTAAAGGTGCAGGCACTATACTAGAGGGACCAGTTACAAAAGAAGGCAGGGCCCCTGCAACTTTAACTGTTGTGATGAAGAGGGAATTTCACCAGAAACTAATTGCATACAAATGACACTGGCTGAAATTCCCTTTTCTCTACAACTGTTAAAGTTACATGAGCCCTGACCTGGATTTTATCTGGTCACCCTAAATTAGATGGACCAATGGTCTGACACTATATAAGGGAAGGTTCCCATGTAGACTTGAAGGTCCTTATCTTAAAAGACCTCCATGTGAAATGGTTATGCCCCTTTGAAGAAACAAAGGCTTTTACAAGTCTTGACTTATCCTCATCCTATCATGAGGTTTCTCTAGTAAAAGAATCCCATAAGTTCACAGCCTTTATCACTACAGAAGTCGTATTCCATTGTTCATAGACAAAATGAGGGGTTTCCAGGGTGGTTTTAAAAACTTGCCTTTTGATTTGTCTTCTGAAGAGAACATGGATCAGTTCTGCCCCTCTATTTTCTATTTACAAGTAGATCTGGATTGGGACAACAACATTTTGAAAGTGAAGGTTTCAGCCTTCCTCCCCACCCCCACCTCAGCTGTTTATCTCCTGAAATCCCCCTCCCTCCTGTATGGGGGCTTTAAAAAAAGAAAAAAAGCTTTCATTGACAAATTCTTGTTGTGGGGTATTTGTGAAGCAAACCATACTGGACAATAAAGGCCAACTTCAGGCATTACTGGGACTATGCAAGTACTGCTCAAGCTTATATAACAACGTGCCCCTAAGATATAGCTTCTTTGTGAATCTCCTAAGGGAGGATGTGAAATTTGAGTGGGATGCAAAGTGCCAGGACATTTAAGGAGATCAAGTATTCCATTTCCACCCCTATCCAGACCTTTCCAATCCTACCCAGATCCTGAGAAACAAATGTCACTAAAAATGCATGTGATTATGGGATTGATGCTGTCAACTTGGGGGGGGGATGAGTCAGAGATCGCAGATGCATTTGAACCCCAACCCATGACCAAGGGTGTGTCTTCATGGTGCCAGGTTGGCACCACATCCCTCGGAAACCCCAGGCTTTCCCTCCCCTGGGGTGGCGTTGGAATGCAGAGTTCTTGGTGGCCATCCAGCAACCAGAGATGCCCCCACCCTCTTTCTGGTGGAAGGTGACCAATCACAGGTCACCTTCCACCAGACACTGCTTGGACACACCTGCACTGTGACTCTGGAGTGAGGTTTTGGGGCTGTCTTGATGTTGTCTTGTGCATCCTCACCTTGCTCCAGAGAAAAAGTCAGGGTAAGTCCCTGATTTTTTTTCTCCTCAGCTTCAGTGAAAAGCCCCTGGGTGGGTGCACAATTACAGCTGTGTCATATAATCAACACTGCACCACCGCGCACCTACCCCAGGGCTTTCTGAGCATTTAGACAGCCCCCAACTCAGAAGAATCTTTCTCAGTTATTAATAAGGACATTTTAGCAGGTTTCTGGACAATGGGATGTTTGTTTGTTTGTTTCCCTGAATTTCTAAATGGGGTGTAAAATGTATGGACTTGGACTTTGAGACAGGGTTTCTTCTTGGAGCTATAAATATGGTATCTGATTGTTTATCATGCCCATCTGTACATGGCATCAAGTGGAATCAAATGATGATGGAGAAGCTGTCGTTGCACAAATCACTGCAAGGAATTGTGAGATGGGCAGGACCTAGGAGAGAAGACCAAGAATTGGTCAGGTGAAGGGGTTGGTTTTGCAAGAAGACGGAACCAGAACACTTGCAAACCTATCAACATGTATCTCATAGCCCTTCCATAGCAGATAAATGGATTGTGGGGGAAAGCGTCCCTTTCTGAAGTATGCCTCTTTAGGGTATCTGTAGTTTAGCCCCCAGAATTAAATCTCCCACTATGTCCAGAGAGACAGGGAAGAGACCAGATGGAGGAAGGAAAATGGCCGGGGCTGTAATATAGCACCATCATAGCGCCAGGGCTTTGCTTTTTGTTTTTCTTTTAAGAAGTGTTTCAAATCCTGCCTAATGTGCCCTCGTTGCCCAAGGCAAGTTATAAAAAGGCAGCTCACCGTCTCCAGTCATGCATGAGGACATGTTCCCTGTCCAGGAAAATCACTTAGAAGCTTGAGGTTGCAGCTCGGAAAATACATTTCTGCTTTTTGAAGGAGGGCAAGCAATAAGGTTGTTTCTCCGTTGTTTCTTCTTCAAGCAGCACGGCAGCACGGGCATAATTAATGTTTACTTATAATCAGCATCTTTCTGTGCCAGCAATCATGGCAGGCTGAAACGAAGCAGGGGGAAGGAGGAGCCCCGCTGCTTTCAGCTGTCTGGAGCAATAATTACACCGTGCCACAGCACCTCTGGGAGTCTGGCACCATTTATCCTCCCTGCCTCTCCTCATTGGTCACCCGCCACGAGGCAATCCCTAAAGCAGCCAATCCGTGCCATCATTTCCATACAAAAGGTGGAGAGAATGGCAGTGGGGGTGGCGGGGTGGGAGGCTCTGTCGACAGAAAAGCCGGAGCTGGTGCCTGAAATGAGTTTAAAATGAGCTCCAATCAAAGAGGTTAAAAAAAAAAACCCCACATAACAAGGCTACTTAATCTTATATAAATACAGAAGAGATGCAAGTGGTGGAGGAGAGGAGAATCAATGTCTCCTGTAGGGTTTCTCTGGAGAATAATGATTCGCGAGGCACTGCACAGATTGAACCAAGAGCAGGGCTGCTTAGCATTCAGGCCTGAGCGACTTGGGCGCAGAGTCACCGGCTAATTTGAATTTGTGGGTGGGCTGCCCCCCCCCTTTCCTCTCTGTCTGCCGTGAAAGCGGCATCCTACTTATTCTTCCCCTGGACAGTGATGGATAAAATCAATAGCCTTCTAATCTGCAGCCTAGATGCCGTTTCATACGTAACATAACTGATTCTTCAGGCAGAATAACACCCAGTTCATCTTCGAACACTAAATCTGGTTTGCACGAACAGAAGAACTAGCAAGAAGATGGGTGTGTTTCCTTTAAGCATATGAACTGCTTCCCTACTCGCAATTACTATGTCCTGTTCTCCTTCTGCAGTTAAATCTATTTTACCATTGTGAGCTAAGCCGGTACAGCCCTAGCTATGCAGGTATTGCAAGGATGCCCTCGGCCTCTTGATCACCAAGGTTAGCATAGTCTCTTCAGAAGAACTAGCACCATGCCGGATCTTCTAGCAGCTTGTGGGTAGGGGATGAAGGGGGGGGGGGTGAAAACTGGCAGAGACTAGGAATGAAAAATAATATTTCAAATCCCTAGACATCGCAATCACATTTTCAGCAGCAAAGGCCTGTAGTCATGATGATTACAAAATTAGGATGTTTCCTCTCGGCCTGATTCCTTCTTGACTTGAGTGAAGCGTCCCAAACCCAGCACAGGCTCTACTTGCAGGTACCTGGGGGGTGACTTCGGCCCATCTAAGGAGCTCCTCCTTCTATGGTCCAGCAGCAGTGTGTATTTCTTCAAGCTCCAGTATTTGTCAAAACTGCTTGGAAATCATGGGTTTGCATCCAGATTAAGTCAGAACAGGCCCATTGAAACCAATGGGATTTAAGTTAGTCAGGACTTAAATTTCAGTGGGTCTACTCTAAGTATAACTAAACCTGGATCCAAGCTATTGACTCTTTGATATTACATTGATACTTCCTTAAAGCACATAGTTACTCAGATCTCACTGTATACCGAAACAAGCAATACATCTATTGAGTGGTTACACAAATATGCCTACAAGAGCACTGCTAATACACCAGCACTTGAAGCTCTGCAAGCTGGCTAACATCTCCTTTTTAGTACAAAAGAAGGCAGAGCCCCTGCAACTTTAACTGTTGTGATGAAGAGGGAATTTCAGCAGGAACTAATTGCATACAAATGACACTGGCTGAAATTCCCTTTTCTCTACAACTGTTAAAGTTACATGAGCCCTGTCCTCCTTTTCAGATGGTCAGCCTACTTTTAGGGAATAAATAGGGTTGTGTTTAATGTTACCCCACCACCATTCTGACATCACCACACACTCCTTACTGCCCACATCAAGCCTGTGAAGGTGTTTAATAATGAAGCTGCCCCGGCAGATTTGCCTCAGTGCAATTGAACTGCCATGAGCTGCTGCACCAGGGCAACGCCTTGGGTGTTTTCATGTGCAAAAGCAAGGCCTTGATGTGGCTTGATGTGGCTCTTTCGCAACGGCTTTTGCATGTAGTGTGCCAACCATAGGATCAGGGAATAACGTCCTGAACACTTAAATCTTTTTCCTACTTTCAGGTGCCAAATCACAGACATACCAAGACCTAACGGCTTCAAAGACTTCCTTCCACAACATGGACGCCTATTGATCAAGTCTTCAACTCTGTGAAGACCTGTCCCTTCCCCTGTTAGTCAACCAATTTGCCATCATGAATTTCTATATTATGTTTTTATCTCAGACATATTGGAATGCAGGGCAACGTTACTAGGTTTCCCTTCTCCCCTCTGTCTCCTGTCCGGGTACTGAACAGATCTTTTTAACTCCAGCAAACAGCATCATGTGCCTTCAGACCATTTATTCCATTTTCCCTTTGAAAATATATGGAACTTCCTTTAAACTTCTAATTTTTCAGCAATAGCAAGGGAGGGGTCAGGCGACCAAACTAGGGAGAATTCCTGGAAAATAAAGATCTTTGGAGCATATGCAATACACTGAAATAACAATGTCCAAATGTTGATTGTATCATAGCTCCCCGCTTTTCAAGTAAACTGCCCTGCCAGGTTTCTGCCACCAATTTCCCTTGAGGCATTACTCCAGAAAGTCTCAAAAGGCAATGAAAAATGGCCCTGTCCAGATACTCAGAGGCATCCAGAGCCTCAGGTTGCTGAGGCATTAAAGGAGAATAATGATGCTGTGAACAACAGCTTAGCATTCAGTGCCTGGTGATAACATCTGAAGAAAAGGTTTTGCAGCCCCTAGGGAAACAAAAACTTTGAGCTGTTTTGTGGCGGCACCTGGAGAAATGACTCTTTCTCCAAGAAGAAAAATGAATTTATCATATCCTCCAGGTTCCATGCTGGCAATAAGCGTATGCTGGAACAAAACTTTTTATCCAACAGCTCCAGATATATATTTTGCACAGATAAAACCATTATTATTGTAATTTACAGACACAATTTTAGTATTGTGAATAATCCATGTGGATGTTGCCTGCTATGGATTATTCACAGTATAGTGCTAGTTACTTCACTAGATGCAAACAACAGACATTAACAGGACATCCCATCAACATCTGAGCAAGTGGTACATTATTTTGTCAGATCTGCATGGTGACTTTGCTACAGTTCCTACAGAAACCTTCCTCAACCTGATGCCTTCCCCTCCCACCATTCCAGATCATTGGTCATGTTGACTGATGGGAATTGTAGTCCAAAACATTTGGAGAGTAGCAGGTTGGAGAAGGCAACCCTACAGAATTCAGGCACTCCCATCGCTGGGGGCTATCAAACATGCATGCATGTTATTAGATTTCTAATATGCCTGTCCAAGTGAGGCATGAGTTTTAGCTCTTGTATGTTTTCAGTCAAACAAATAAATATCTGCCATTATTCCATTTCCCCTGCAGACAAAGTTTGGAAAAGTTGTGATTATTTTTTCCAGTTTTTGTTTACTGCTGATCTGTGCCCCTGAGACTGTGACCATTCAAGGACTCTCCATTTCCTTCCGGAGCAGAGTTGTGCATGTTCAAAAGGAGCAGAGCTTTGATCCCCATTCTGTTCCAGATGAAAGGCATTAAGACAATAATCTGTCATACCAGATTTAGGGTGACCATATTCGAGAAACCAAAACAGAGGACACCCAGTGTGGGCAGGGAGAGTGTGCTTTACAGGGCCTCTGGAAAGCACGTCATTTACCCAGCCACGCTATTGGCAGCTGCCGTTAGCATGGCCGTTGTAAATGACATGTTTTCCAAAGTCCCCAGAAAGCACGCTTTTCCCTCCTCCATTCCAATCGGGGCCTTAACGGCCCCGATTGGAGAGGAGGAGAGGAAAGCATGTCATTCCTGCCCCCCCCACTGCTCCAATAGGGGCCTCCAGAAAGTACATCATTCCCCTCTGTCACACTGAAAGTCTTAAACAGGGAAGTGTGTCATTCCAGGACATTATAGAAAATTACAGAAAATCCCCCCTGACACCCATATAAGAACAAAAACCAGGACAAATCCGGGAAAATCCTGACAGTTGGTCACCCTAACCAGATTATTGGCAGGTCATCAGGGATGACCACACTGCCTAGAAAACCCTGTTTTACCATACCTGGTCTCTCCCTCCCATCCCCCTAGCCAATCAGGGGGACAAGGATTGACTGTCAACGTAGATACCCACAGCTAATCAGGGTGTGCAAATCTGCAGCAGGGCCTACATCGTGGAAAGAGGAGCCTCTGCCTTGGTGTCTTGCCACCATTTGCAACAAGAGAGTGAGTTTGGCTGTTAATTCTTCTGTGGGGATTCGCGGGAGCCAGGAGTCCCTTGATGCTTTGTGGACATGCAGAGCGATGGTTTTGCATGTTCTCAGAATGTGCTGTCCATGCTTACTCCTGAGTCGTCCAGCCTTGAGTAGATACACATGTGACGGATTTTTGTATTGTACTGCTTTTCACTTTTACATCTGAAAAGACATGTAAAGGGGTCGTTTGGGGGAAAGCTCTGTGTACATGCAAAGGATCTGCATGAATCACAGAATAATGCTGAATTTTCAAAGCCAGAGGACATAAATTCCCTTCGGGTTTGGGTTTGGATGCTCTCCGGAATTGCTACTAGGTCTAAGGGCTGTTTTTCTGTGTGGCTCTCAGGATGTCAGTCATCATTGTCACCGTCACCTTCACCACACACTCAGTTTTATAAGAATGCTCTCTTAGTGTCTCCTTTCATAATGGATTGCTATAGGATTCCAAAGACTCTTTTTTTGCATTGCTCTGGGAAAATTATAACAATCATTTTGTGTGGCTATATGAATTTCCCCCCATCCCCCTATTTTGAGCTCATGATCTCTGTGCCATGGGACTGATTGCTGCAAGAGGACAGTGAGGGTGTGGATCCTGCTCCCACACACACTCCCCCCACACACACACTCATGATCTCAAAGTTCATGTGCCTCAGTTTCCCCGTCCTGTGGTATAGTTTGCTGGCTGCCTGGAATCCAAAAGGCTGCTCCACTTCCGGTGAGGCCTTGGCTCTGCCATACCAGCCCCAGTGTGCACCACTCACACTGTCTGTGGTCCTGGGAAGGTAAAAAAAAGAAGAAGCTAGGACTAAACAACCCTGCAGAATCTCCTATATCAGTCAGGTAAATTGCAGGATAAGGAAAGGAGCTGTTCCCATGAGAAATAAGGTGCTGTCAAATCAAATTTGTCAATAGTGGAAATTCTGGATCACAGAATAATGCTGAATTTTCAAAGCCAGAGAACGTCAATTCCCTACAGATTTGGGTTGTTTCCTTTCTTTCTTTCTTTCTTTCTTTCTTTCTTTCTTTCTTTCTACTGTTTGGGAACAACTTGCTCTATCACCAGTCTGAGTAAAAACAATGTTAGGAAATATGAGACATTTTCTGTGCCTTAAAAAAGGAATGCAGCTGCCCATTCAAAAACAACTTAGAACTTCAGGGGTGTTCCTTTATGATTAAACAATTTACAACTGTTATAAACAGTTTTAAAGCAGTCGTGTAGATAGGCTCAGTGGTACAGCTAGAGCATTTAAAAGGTGGGATACCTACAAAGTAGAACTCACTATTCAACAAAGCATGGATTGGAGTCAGATACAGTTATACTTAAGAGTAGACCCACTGAAGTCACTAAGGGCCCAATCCTATGCATGTTTAGACAGGAAAAACTATGCTGGAAGTTTTAGGATTTCTTTCTGTTTAAACATGCATAGGATTGGGCCCTAGGTCCAGCCCAATGTATGTAAAAGACATACTTGATAGTACAACCCAGATTGATGCACTAGATAAAGTGTTTGGAAGGAGCCAACTGCTGACTTTCCAATCCTGAGGCACTTGAAAGGCCATGAGATAGAACAGAAATGCTCCAGCACCATTATTGTACCAGAAAGAAGTGGAGCCACTTTTCACACCATGCCTTCAGCCCCATTGTGGCTATACAACTCAGAAGGATGCAATGATTGATGATATTAAAAAAGAAAAAGGAAGAACTGTCTCAGGATGCTGTGGACAACTTTATTGTGAACAAGCCCAACGTGCTTCGGTCTCTTGTTTTCTGTTAGGCCTTCTTCAGGGGGTTGTGACGATATCTGCAGAAATTATTTACAACAGGTTGTCTCGTGTCGCCGCCAGCATTATTCACTTTTTCCTGTTCATCTTGGATGCTTACTCACCTTGCACCCTTGATGGTATTGAAAGGCTACTGAGAAGTCCAGGAGAACCAAGAGGGTCAAACTCCTCCCATCCATACCTGCCAAAAGTCATCCACCAGGGTAGCCAGGGCCATTCCATACCTTATCTAGGATGCAAGCCAAACTGGAATGGATCTAGTAGACATTGATAACATAACAATATTTTTCAAAATAAATTGTACAATGAAACAGCTGTTATTCATTTATTATTAGTTCATAGTTATCCTTTAATACATCTTAAAATAAAGCTCTAGACTAGCCAGTAACTAATTATATTTACAACGTTCAATAAAAGGTGCCCATTATTAATAAAATTAACAGTTTTTAAGGATTTTCTCTTGCTCTACAAGTTGTTAATTTGTCCATGCCTGTGAGATCCCATATCTTTACAATCCATTATTTTAAATTTTATAATTTAGTAATTTCCAGTATTAGCAGAAATTAGTCTAATAGTTGTTATCACATAGCTTGCTATTTCTCTAGATTTCTTTGTATTGAAGCTTTTGTATATGTTAAAAGAAAAAGTAATGGATCAAGTCTTCATATAAACCAAGATTTTGTTATTTTTAAAAAATATTTTTCTAATAATTTTTATCTACTACATATGATTAAAAATTTCCCTCACCTTATTTAACACTTCCAATAATTTAGGTTATAATTCTTATCAATTTTGCTTGTTACCAGGATAACATACCATCTAACCATCATTTTAAAGCAATTTCTCTAATATATATGACAGGCCTATCCAGATGAATTTTAGGATATTTTTAATGTTGTGTTGTTCTCTTGTTTTTAAATTTTTTAACTGTTGTGAATTTTTGTGTTTATATTGTCGTTGTTCCCCGCCTCGATCCGGAGGGAGAGGCGGGTTACAAATAAATATTATTATTATTATTATTATTATTATAAATAGAAGATATTTTTCCTACTGGCCACAGATATCCCAAAATGTGCTTTTGAATATTACCTCTAATGTTCTGTGCCAATTTTTCCATATATTCATTCTCTAAACTGTTCAATTTCACATTCAGATTTTAATCAAATATATTATATTGGATCCAGATTTAATCATACTTTAGAGCAGAACTGTTGAAAATTGGTCATAACTAAATGTCACATTTCTTTCAATGGGTCTGCCCGAGGTATAACTAAGTTTGGATCTAACCCAATTTTATATTTTATAACGAATATATATATATATATATATATATATACTTTCTCAAATTTTACAACTTTGCTCAGTTGACCAATTTGAAATCACTCCGACAGAAAAGTTCAAATTTGAAAATATTTGTACCGCAATGCATTTCCGCAATTCCAAATGCTGATTTCATTTGTAAAACCTATTATCCATTAGTAGGTCTTTATACTGAAGTGAGCTATTTTTAAAATTAGTATATAATATTCTACAAACTGAATAAGTTGTCAGCAGGATTAGAGAAGTACTATGGATGATATGTAAAAGATTAAGGTAAAATGAATTTGCATTGAATACCTTTCCCATCAGGATAATTGTCCATTCACCCTTTTCGGCAAAGCAACCTTAGGGTGCAATCCTATGCATATTTAGACAGAAAAAAGTCCTACAACTACCAGCGTTCGGCTCAAGGATGCTTGGATTTGCAGGGCTTTTTTCGGTATGAACATGCATAGGATTGCACACTTAGGTGCTCTTTACCTGAGTGTAAGCTGTATTGAATATAGTTGGATTAATGTCTGAGTAAACATGCATAGGGCTGCACTCTTAGTAAGACAGACACACAATCATTTTAATAGTGGTAAATAGGAAAGGAGGATTGTTCTGCATGAAGTACGTTTGATCAGCTAAGTCTCTCTCATTTCCAGTCCAGGCTCATTAGAAGGCAACTGCAGGCCTTATTCAAGTCCTTTTTATGCTGTCTGCAGGCAAAGAAGCAAGCCTAGAGCGTTTGCCAGGCAGTGCACATTCCTGACTACATTCTCAATGAGGAGATTGTACAAATAAGGAAGCAAACAATCTCCAGTCACACTGACTTTCAGTGCAGGCGAAATAGCAGGTGGGCGGATGAAGAGATGGAGGAAAATCTATCTGTGCTTACCAAAAAGGGGAAAGGAATGATTGGTAATGAAAGGAGTGGTTCAAAACAAACAAACAAACAAACACCAGAGTAAAATAAAAGGATCCAAAAGCCGTATCAAAAGAAATTGCAATGTTTCAACCCAGTTCTCTGCATGTTTACTCAGAAGTTAGTACTGCTGAGTTCAATGGATTTTCATACTTTTAATTTCTATTTATATCACTGGGACCAAGTTACGCGCATGTTTAATTGTCCTACCGAAACCAAGGCCACTTAAAATGGTGTAACTAAGGCTTCATTGTACCCTAAGCTATTCAGGCTGGAATCCTATACCAACTCTTGGGGAGAAACCCTATTGGATTCAGTGAGACTTACTTCTGAACAGGCAAGTATAGGATGGTGTAGTTAGTTGCCTTTCCTGCTAAACCTCATGTCCTGTGGGATAAGTCAAAATTTATTTCTTCCTAGTATGGGATATTGCGATTAATGACAAATTAACATGTAATATAAAAGTAAAGAGGGGATTATCTAAGAACAATATTTTTGAAAATATATGGGGGCCATTTTAGACTTTGTATTAATAAAGGGGAAAGGTTGTACACCTTTAAAAGATTCTTTACAATTTTGAAAGAATGTATAATAGAATAGAATAAAAGAAGGTCTCAATGGGTTACGGAGCACTGGGGGGTTGTTAAGGTTATGTTAGTATATTATTTTTATGATTATGTTGTATTATATGTTGAAAATAAAAAAAATTCTTCCTACTGAAACAAGTTTCAATTTACTTTTCTATATGTTGTTAGTGAGAACACAGAATCTTGGGAGTCACCTTGAAAGATGGATACTTGAAGAATTCATGAGATGAGAGGATTCAGAAGAGGTCAAGGGCAGGGGCAGCCTCAAGGCCTACGATGGAATTGCCAGGTTACCCAACTCTATTGTTTCACCTACCCTCATCACATTTGAACCAAAGATGGAGCCCAACAAACAAATACATTTGTTTGCTTTCAAATGAGCTTTTTTATAGCACCACAGCAGTTGCAGAGGGATACAAGTGTTATAAATAGAAGCAGCCTCAGCACATGCTCTCCCACTGCCTGAGGCAAGAGAGCACATGTGCCACTGCATCACAGCCCTCAACCCTTCCCTTTACTGCATTGCGCCCCAGAACCACTTCCTCTTGTTGCTCCCGCATTGTGTCACTTCCCTCTACCGCATCACCACCCCCCCTCCTTCATGGAGTCCTCCCTTCCTGCCACCACATCATACCCCCACCCCTTCTCGCATCGCGCCTTCCACCCCTTACCTTCACTGCATTGGCTGCCCCCACCTACTGTACCAGAGAGCCCTCTGGATGATCTCCTGGGACGTGCCTCCCATAATGCCTGGCTCTGAGGAAAGACCCCATTAAAAACTGGGCATTTTAGCCCAGATGAACACCAAACCCCATAGTTTTTCACACCAACGTATTTCCACTGTTTTGAGATTTGGGTGTGCCCAGAAAAGGCACTGAAATTCAAGTAAAAATACCTCAGCCGCTAGCATCATGGATATTATGAAATATGGCCTCCAGTATTTAAAGCTTGAAGTTCCAGAGCCTTGCATCCAATACTGCCCAAGAGGACAGTGAAGGTGTGGACAGACTGAGATTCCTCTCACCATGTCTCTAGCACACATTTGTTCTTCTTTTGGATGAATCATTTACAAGGATGTACACATTGTTAGGGGTTTTTTTTCTTTTTTTATAAAAGGTCATTTGAAAAAACTGGAGTGGCTTGTTCTGTGTTCATACAAACTAGCTGTGGAAATGAGTTGACACTCTGGTACGTTGTTCAGCCATCTGTGTGAACAAATTGAAACAGAGAAATAGCGTTTTAGACTTCAGCAAGAGTTTTCTGTTCCTTGCCTATCATCTGTGCAACTTTGCTGCACCTTTGCTTCCCTTTGTATAACAAATAATAATAATAATAATAATAATAATAATAATAATAATAATAAATACAGGCTGCTTACCTGTAACCGTAGTTCTTCGAGTGGTCATCCGTGCAGTCACACACTATGGGCTTGCGCCGGCGCCGAGCCTCGATTCGGAAGCTTGCAAAGCCTAGACTCTTTTGGCAGGAACCCCTCCCCCCACCGTCCTATCGTGCATGCTTGGGGTTCCCGCTTACCTCAGTTCTATGAGACCGAATTGCCTCACGAATGAGATAAGTAAGGAATACAATAGCATAGGAAAAAAATTAACATTAATTTTGAAAGTCATGCATGGCGATAGCCTATGGACCAGGCTTAAGCGAGGTCTAGAGGGGATGGTGGGAGGGTTGTGTGACTGCACAGATGACCACTCAAAGAACTACGGTTACAGGTAAGCAACCTGCATTTCTTCTTCGTGGTCTCTGTGCATCACACACTATGGGCGAGTAATCAGCAAACCACTTACCGGTGGAGGGTAGACTCGCTGAAGATCGTTGCAAGATGGAGGACAAGACTGCTCGGCCAAAAGAGGGTCCGCCCTGGAATGTGCATCGAGCTTGTAGTGCGACACAAACGTGGAAATGTGTGCCCATGTAGCTGCTCTACAAATGTCCAGGATCGCACAGCCGCGATCCAAAGCCGTAGATGCGGATAGCGCTCAGGAAGAGTGTGCCTTTAACCCATATGGAGGTTCTTTGCCAGCAAGCTGGTATGCGATGCTGATCGTGTGGACAACCCACTTGGCCAGTCTCTGAGGGGACACCCTTTGTCCTGTGGTTTTTCCAGCGTAACATATAAAAAGTCTGTCTGATCTGCGATAGCAAGCGGTTCTGGACTTATAAAACGCTAATGCCCGCCGGACATCCAGCGTATGCAGTGTAGAGCTTATCGGGTCTGTTGGGGATTGAAAAAAAGTAAGCAAGGTGATGGTCTGGTTTACATGGAAGTCCGAGAGGACTTTTGGTCGGAACGACGGCCCTGTTTTGAGAATGACTTTGTCCCGGAAGAATTGGGTGTATGGCGGGTCAGCCATTAGAGCACACAGTTCAGAACTCCTTCTGGCCGAGGTTATTGCGACAAGGAAGGCGACCTTTAGAGTAAGTAACTTCATAGAAATTGAGGCTAATGGCTCGAAGGGAGGCCTTGTTAACGCAGTCAGTACTACAGACAAACTCCATTGAGGGACGACCGGTCGCAATGGAGGATGTAAGTTGGCGAGACCCTTGAGGAACTGCTTTGACAGGGGATGGGAGAAAACTGTAGAACCCTGCAATCGCCCATGTCGACTAGATATTGCGGCTAAGTATATCCTGATTCACATAGGTTTTAGTCCATTCTCGTACAGGGTATGTAGAAAAGAAAATATGTGTGAAATATCACATGTTGTTGGGTCTTGTCCTAGGTTGGTGGAATAGTCGGTAAACTTAGTCCATTTGGAGTCGTAGGACTTCCTGGTGGAAGGCCTCTTTGCCTCTAAGAGGATCGCACGTACCTGGGGAGGCAAGTCCAGGCCTCGCCCGGGTGGTAGATCCGCCAGGCCGTAAGGCGGAGTTGTGGCAGGTCCGGGTGACAGATTAGGCCCTGTTCCCTGGAGATCAGGTCCGGGATCCCCGGAAGACGTAGGAAGTTGCCGCTGGATATTCTGAGCAGTGGGGTAAACTACGCTTGCCGCGGCCACCACGGTGTTATCAGGATGGCGCTCGTTAGACCGTGGGCCAATTTTGCCACCACTTTTGCTATTAAGGGGAAGGGTGGAAAGGCATACGCTAGTCCTTTCCCCCAAGGGGTGCAGAATGCGTCCCCCAGAGAGTGACGTCCTAGACCTGCTCTCGAGCAGAACCTCGGACAAACGGCATTGGTCGCCGATGCGAAGAGGTTGATTACTGGAGCTCCCCAGATGGCGAAGATGGTGTCCAAAGCGTTGTGGGCTAGGGACCATTCGTGTGTATCCCGAAATTGCCTGCTGAGGAGGTCTGCTTGACAGTTCTCCTTTCCAGCTATGTGTACAGCAGAAAGACGCATGTGGTGTCTTATTGCCCAATGGAAGATCGTCAATGTCAATGAGAAGTTGTCTGGAGTGGGTACCACCTTCTTTGTTCAGGTACCACACCACTGTGGTGTTGTCTGAAGTCACTCGCACGTGGTGGCCCGTGAGGTATACTTTGAACGCCCGCAGGGCTTTTTGGACTGCCATGAGCTCCAGCACGTTGATGTGCAAGGATTTCTCTGCTACCGACCACTTTCCCTGTATCTTTAAGTGATCGCAATGGGCCCCCCATCCATCGAGGGACGCATCCGAAGTTAGAGTCCGGGTCGGTTCTGCTTCCGTAAACGGTAGGCCGCCGTTGAGATTGTAAAGATTCATCCACCAGGTGAGGGTCGAACGCAGAACTGGTGGAAGGGACAATCGCCTGTACCCTGGTATATGACATGGGTCTATGTTGGCTAGCAGAAACTGTTGGAGCGGTCTCATGCGGAGATGGGCCCACCTGACAACGTACACTGACGATGCCATCAGACCTAGGAGATGTTGGATCAGCCGTACCGGTTCTGTCTCGGATCTGTATAGAAGGTGGGAGAGTGTGCGGAGCGTTTTTGCGCGGTCGCTTGGCAAAGTGGCCCTTTCTAGAGTTGAATTTAAGCAGACCCCAATAAATTGGATTGTCTGCGTAGGTATAAGTCGAGATTTTTTGTAATTGATGGCCAAGCCTAGCCGGTGAAGCAAGTCCCTTGTGGTGGTAACATCCCGGATAGCCTGTTCGTAGGATGGGGAGACGATGAGCCAATTGTCTAGGTAGGGATAGAGCTCTATCCCGGACATCCTGAGGGAAGCACACAGCCACCATACATTTCGTGAAGACGTGTGGCGCGGTCTTGAGGCCAAAGGGGAGTACCGTAAACTGATATGCTTGGTGTCCCACCACAAATCTGAGGAAGCGTTGATGGTCACGATGGATTGCGATATGGAAGTACGCGTCCTTCAGATCTATGAGGGAGAACCATTGGTGGCGGAGGAGGAGAGGGAGAACTGTGGCGAGTGTGATCATCCGAAACTTCTTGGTGGTGATAAATTTGTTGAGGGCCCTGAGGTCCATGATGGGGCGTAGACCACCGTCCCTCTTTGGGACCGTAAAATAGCGGGAGTAGAATCCCTTGCTGGCGATCAGGGGATTAACCGGTATGATTGCCCCTTTTTGGAGAAGCGTGGCAACCTCTTGTAGAAGGATGTCCGAGGGGGGGGTGACTTTCACACGGCCTGTTGGAGGTGGACTGGAGAATTCCAATCTGTACCCGCGGCGGATGATGTTGAGGACCCACTGGTCCGATGTTATCTGAGTCCACGCAGCAAGATAGGATTGGAGGCGGCGGTTGAAGTTCGGGGCTGGGCAGTCAAAGGCGCTGTTTTTGGGGCGCCTCCGGCCTGGTGCGTGTCTGTCTATAGCGGCCAGATTGATACCCTTTCCTTGGAGGGAATGGTGTTTGCGAGGGCTGCTGGTAGCGCTGGTGTTGCTGTGGCTGGCAAAAGGTGGACTGTCGTGGGGGGTAAGTCTGTTGTTGGCCCCATCTCCTTGACCTGTAAGGGAAATGTGCTGTGGGGGCGTAAAAACCCATTTTCTTGGCCGTGGACTTTGCCTTCTGTATTGTGTCCATAGTGTCATCGGTAGACGTGTGGAACAGGCTCTCCCCGTCGAATGGAAGGTTTTCAATTCTTGCCTTTGATTCTTGGGGCAAGTTGGAGGATCTGAGCCATGCGTGACGATGGAGCGCTATAGTGCCCACCAGGGATTTTGAGGCAGCGTCCATCTGGTGCCTGGCTGTGGTTAATTGCTGCTTCGCCAGCGCCGTTGCCTCACTCTGGAAAATCTGGGCGGCCTGCCTGATGTCATCGGGAAGGTGAGCATGAACGCCGCGATTTTATCCCAGATAAACAGATGATAGCAAGCCATCATTGCCTGGTAATTTGTGATCTTCATCTGCATGGCTGAAGACGAGTAAATGCGGCGCCCAATGGCATCCAGTTTCCATCCCTCCCTGTCAGTTGGTGCAGAATGGGACTTTGAGGTCTTCCCTTGAGCAGACTCGATGATGACCAAGTTGGGCTTTGGGTTCAGGAACAGAAACCCAACGTCTTTATCCTGCATTTTGTATAATGAGTCCAATCTCTTGGAAATGGAACCCATTGTGGAAGGGTTTTTCCAAGATTCTTTCACAGTGTGCAACAGAATTGGGATGAATGGCATGGCAGTCGAGGACTGGACGTCTGGGTGCATGACGTCATAGATGTTATCAATGCATGCCTCTGTCGCAGGCTTCAATTCGACCCCAAGTGATTCTGCCATCCTGACCATCTGCTCGGTAAAGTTGCCGACCTCCGATGATGGTGAGGCGCGAACTTCGGTACCGACCGCATCCTCAGGTGACGGTATCGATGGTGGGGCCTCTATCGAGGACGAGGAGTCTGAGGCATAGTCTTCTATCGATTGCGGCGATGCCGGAGTAGGAATATCCACTAGAGCTGGTTGCGGTACCGAGAGATCAGCCGGTGGAACAGAGACAGTTGCTGATGGCGGAAGGCACGGTGGAAGAGGCGGCACGAAGCTCCTGGATGATTGCAGACGTTGCCCTGTATACGGGTCGAAGATATATGCCTGCTGTACGTGAGGGTCCCTATTGTGGCTCGAGCGGGATGCCCAGGAATGCACTGACCGCACCGACAAGCATTCCCAGTCCTGGGATGGCGTTGGCGATCTCGACCGGTAATGAGTGGCGGTCAAGACATCCTTGTGTGATGAGAATGCAGAGTGGATGGATCCGGGAGATGCCGGCGCCGAGGTTGCTCAGTACCGAAGGGGCGAAGTCCCGTGTAGTTCATCCCACGGAGAAGAGGGGTGGGAGCTCAATACCGACAGCCCCGGTACCGATGGCCCCAGTACCGATGACCCCGGTACCGAGTGCAGCGCACGTTTTGAAGACTTCTTCGGTATCGAGGGGGTTGGTACCCACGATGGAGCCCGCGTCGCAGACTTCGATGTGGGTAGGCGCGCCGACGTCGTGGGCGGTATTGAGACAGATGCCGACAGTGACGGCAATGACTTGCCCATCGGTACCGGCGATCTTGTCGGTACCGAGGCCGATCCCGGCCGAGTTGCGGCCGATGTAGTCGATCTCGACTTGTCCTTCTGCTTTTTGTGAGGCTTGTTTCCGCTTTATCGGCTCCTCGGGCTGGAGTTTTTTAAGGCTTCTTCGACTTCACAGTCGAGAGCTGGTCAGCAGCGGAGCATTTTTGGTAGTTCGCCGGAGAGCCCGCACTGGGTTCCGGGGCCGATTTCGCCGACGTCAGCGTATCCAGTCTCCAAAGCCTTTTTCCATAAAAGGGCGCAGAGTCTATCGGCCCGATTCTTCCTCGTCTGCCTCGAGAAGCCCCGACAATGGGTGCACGAGTCAATGCTATGGGCCTCACCGAGGCACAACAGGCAGCGAGAGTGGCCATCGGAAAGAGTCAGTTTTGGGGGGCGTGGCCAAGCAGATCATGGATTGAGTCGCAAATCCTTCATCCTCCGAAAGAAGCAATGAATTAATTGTAAATTCCCTATCTTAAAAGCGTCCTCTGTTGCATTTAAGTCTGCTATGGAGAGGGGGAAGCTTGCCAAAGAGATTGCAGCTGGAACGAGATTTATGGCTTTATAACCGGCTCGGCAGAAGGGAGGAGATCGACCGACAGCTTTGTAGCAGCGCTGCGAAGGTAATTAAAAGACGTATTTATGGTTGCGGGCTGAAGGCTGTGGAGAACAGAACGATTGCTAGCATTCAGAAAAGAGGCTTTTAAGACTTTTAAGCTTTAGGCTCTGAAAGATTGCTAGCTGTATAACAGCCTGGCTGAGAAGCCCGAGGAGAAACGAAACTAAAAAAAAAAAAAAAAAAAAAAAAAGCCGGAGGGAGAGAAAGAGACTTTGATTACTGGCTAGAAGTGGCTTGTGCTTGTGCTTGTGCTTATCGGATAGGCTTGAAAGGTGGATGAGCAAGAAGAAAATAACTTCTTGGAGCCGAATCAAGGGAGATAAGCCGTCCGATAGAAGTTTTAGGCTTGTCCGTAAAATGGCGGATAAGGATTCTGAAAAGCCAAAAAAGCAATCCCCGAGTCATGCCGGAAATGCTAGTTCTAAGACTGGAACTAAGCCAGGAGCAATCCCTAAAATAACCACAGGGAGGCAAGCTGACCCAACAGATGAATTGCTTCAGAATTTTCAAAAAATGCTGGATCTGGCAATCTTAAAGCAAGATGGAAATTTTGAGCAGGCTTTACTCAAACAAGAAGATCGATTGGCAAAGAGGATTGCTGATTCACAGCAGCAGCTTTTAGCAGGACTCCAAAAGGTGGAGAAAGAGGTTGGAGCTTTGCAGGAAGAAACTGGAGAACTAAAGGTTTTATACAAGAAGCAACAGGAACAGCTAACGCAACAGGATTTACGGCTTATAGCGATGGAAGACCGGGACAGGAGAGCAAATCTACGCATAAGATCTTTTGGGGAGAGGCAAGCGGAGACCCCTAACAGTATAAGAGAATTAATTTTGGCATGGGCCAAACAGTTGATGCCACAGGAAGATTGGAGAATGGAAGATATTGAGCGGGCCCATAGGGTTGGATTTGGAAAGTCAGGAGAGCTCCCAAGAGATATTATTGTGAAATTTGCTAACTACTATAAAAAAGAAAAATTAATGCAAGCAATTAGAAGTCAAGGTCAACCGATGCTTCAAGCAACACCAATCGAGGTTTTCCAGGATTTATGCCCTCAGACCATCCAGTGGAGGAAGAGCGTTAGAATATGCACAGGGGCATTGAAGATGAAATCGATCTCCTATAATTGGGGATACCCAGTTTTCTTGAGGTTCAAGTGGAACGGGAAGCAGCAAAGAATAACATCTTGTGAGCAAGGAATCGAGTTGTTGGAGGAGATGGGCATAATGGATGCCACATCGGTTGGAGAGGAGAAGCAAGACGAAGGCGCGGCAGGAGGGAGCAATGAATAGACTTTAATATATTGTAAGAGAGATAGGGAGAAGAGGAGACTTGGAGGGGAGGGTAGACGTCATTCCGGAATGTTGGGCCGAGTTCCCCCCCCCCCTAAGAGTTCTAAGAAGATTGGGACCAAAGCCCAGCAAGCTGGTGAGGAGGGGGGTGAATTGGGGTGAATGTGGGGGGGAGGGTTAGGGGGGGGGTATGTGTTACACACAGGGAGACCGACTTAAAGACTTGTGTGAAAGAGAGAGATGGAAAATAAACTTAGATTGGCAACATTGAATGTTAAAGGGCTAGGAACGGTAATTAAAAGAAAGAGGATTGAAATGTTATTAAAGAAAAAAAAATAGATGTAATTTTTTTGCAGGAAACTCATCAGGCCAAAGATGGAGTTAATGAGCTTCGAATGAGGGAGGTGGGCGTTTATGAGAAGGCATATGGAACTTCGAAATCGAGAGGAGTGGCAATAATAATTTCAAAGACATGTGGTATAACTATTCAAAGTGTAAAGAGAGATAGCAATGGAAGGTTTCTTATTATGTTCTGCAAGTTGGGAGAAGAGGAATATGTATTAGTGAATGTATATGCTCCAAATGGGAAACAAATGGATTTTATCGATGAAGTATTTAACGGGTTGGGAGAAGTGGGTAAAAAGCACATTGTGATGGCTGGTGACTTTAATATGGTACTAGATATAGGGAAAGACCGGGATAACATACTAAAAGATACTAAGAGGGTGGGGAAGACAGAGTTAAGCAAATTAATGGAAGGGAAAGAATTAATGGATGTGTGGAGAGCTTTAAGAGGGGAAGAAAGGAAATATACTTTTTATTCACAGAGATTTAAGAGTTATTCAAGGATAGACCACATTTTTGTATCAAAAAATATGTTACCCAAAATTATAGATTGTGATATTGGAGTTATCAAGGTCACTGACCACGCGTTAATGACAATGGACATGGAAACCAAGAAAGACTATAGACAAGCGAAGAGATGGAGACTGGATGTAAGGTTGTTGAATAAAAAGGATATAATGGAGAAAATAAAGAAAGAAATGCAGGAAATTTGGGAGATTAATGAAAAAGAGAATAATCGGCAGGACATATTATGGGACACAATGAAAGCTGTAGTAAGAGGGATTTGTATTAGGGAAAGATGGACATTAAAAAAACAACAGGAAGCTCAAAATAAAAAGATTGAAGAGGAGATAAGAAGTTTGGAAGAAAAGTTAAAGGAGACAAAAGATAAACGCCTAATAGCCCAAATTCAAGCTAAGAAAAAGGAACTAGAGAAAGAAGAATTAGAACAAGTTCAAAAGAATTTGTTGTATTTAAAAAGAGACTTTTTTGAATATAGTAATAGGAACTCAAAGATGCTGGCTAGATCCACACAGTTGGAAAAGGCTAAGAATATGATAGGGACAATAAAGGATAAGGCAGGGAATAGTTGTAATTTAATGAAAGATAAATTAAGTATATTTAAGGACTTTTATAGTGAATTATATACATCAGGATCGGGACCGCAAGATAAGATATTGGAATATGTAGAGAGGAATTGGAAAATAAAATTGCAGAAACAGGACAGGGATTATATGGAAGGTTTAGTTACGGAAAA
The DNA here is from genome assembly GCA_029215795.1 of Anniella stebbinsi. Lineage (NCBI taxonomy): Eukaryota > Metazoa > Chordata > Lepidosauria > Squamata > Anniellidae > Anniella > Anniella stebbinsi. Next base: position 217,774,413 of record JARDYH010000002.1, read on the forward strand.
AGAGATAGAGGGAGTTATTGATAAACTAAAAGGAGGAAAATCACCGGGGTTGGATGGTTTGGGGTCGGAGTATTATAAGCTTTTTAAAGGAATTTTAGTACCAAGATTAAAGAAATTATTTAACACTATAATAGAAGGGGGGAAGACTCCGCCATCATGGGATCATTCCCTGATTATATTAATTCCGAAACCAGGTAAGGATTTAACGGATCCCGCATCATATAGACCAATTTCCTTAATAAATCAAGATTCAAAGATTTTTACAGCAATATTGGCAAAAAGAATGGCCACATTTATTAGTAAATATATTAAAAAAGATCAGTGTGGATTTATTCCGGGTAGGCAAATGTCTAATTTAATGGGAAGAGTATTAAATATAATTAGTATTATAAAAAAAAGGAATTTAAAAGCAGGTCTGCTAGCATTGGATATATTCAAAGCCTTTGATTGTGTGGAATGGCCAGCACTCAAAACAATATTAAAAACATTTGGGTTTGGAGATTGTTTTATGGGAGTGATGGATAAGTTGTATAAAAATAATAAAGCGGAAATATTGGTTAATGATGGGTTAACACAACAGATTACACTAGCCCGAGGAACTAGACAGGGATGTCCTCTTTCACCGATCTTATTTGCAATAGTAATAGAAATTTTGGCAAATGTAATAAGGGAAGATGAAAGAGTGAAGGGGATAGGAAGAAAGGAGAAGATTAAAATGAATATGTTTGCGGACGATACTTTATTGACGGTAGAAGATCCCCTAGGGAGTGCTGAGGTGATTAAGAAACATTTAAGAGAATTTGGAGAAATTACGGGATTAAAAGTAAATTGGGGGAAGTCAGAAATGATGTTATTTAATTATAATAAGGAAGAGTTGGAAGAAGGTAAGGATAAGTTGGGTCTTAGACTTAAAAACATAGTACGTTATTTAGGTATTAACATTGATAGAGATTTAGATAGGCTTGAGGAACTTAATTTGGTAGCTTTAAAAAAACAAGTAGGGGAGAAATTAGAAGTATATAAGAAATTAAAACATTCTTGGTTTGGTAGAATAGCAATTATTAAAATGAAGATTTTACCTAAGATTAATTTTTTGTTTAGAATGTTACCAATTAAAATATCAGATGTAGAGTTGAAAAGTTGGCAAAATATAATCAATGCATATTGTAATGGGGATAAGAAAGCCAGGATTAATAAAGGGTTATGGTATAAGGCTCAAAAGAAGGGAGGTTTAGGACTTCCAAATATTAAGTACTATTATATAGCTAATCAGTTAAGGTATGTTATAAGCTGTATTCTAGGGGAGGAAGATCTGGAGTGGTTGGAGACGCAAACTGGGGAAATAGATTATAAATTGAAAAATATTTTCTTTAAGAAAATTCAAAAGAAAGAATTAAAGGGACTGGACAACCCTTTGTTGGTAAATATAGTGGAGATCTGGGAGAAATTTAGGGGGAAGTTGATACCAGGAGATTCACCACTTGCCCCAGTGGTAGTAGTGGAGAATTTCCCAAGAGTGTTAAAAGTGGAGATTGAAGCGAGATTGAAAGATAAGGAAATAATTAAGTTAAGGAAGTGGATGGAAAATATGAAGGATAATGAACAAATTAAAGAGCTATTGATAGGTCATAAATTTGCATGGTTTAAATGTATACAATTAGGGAAATGGACTCAGGAATGGAAATTGAAAAATAAAAAGTGTAGAAACAATACAAGATTTGAAGAATTAGTAGAGTCAAAAGGCAGGAAAGAAGGAAAGGAAATTAAGAAAGGGTTGACTAGTGAGATATATAAATTATTGATAGAGGAAGAATTTCAAAATTCACTTAAAGTAATAAAAAAGGCTTGGGAAGAAGACGTAAATGGAGAAATTAAGGATTATAACTGGGAGAGGTTGTGGAACGCAAGAATGTTAAAATTGTTATCGATCAGAATTAAGGAGAATTTTTATAAGGTATTGTGGAGATGGTATCTAACACCGGTTAGATTTCACCAGATTGATAAAAAAATATCTAAAAAGTGTTGGAGAGGATGCCAGGAGGTTGGAACTTATTACCATATGTGGTGGAGCTGTGACTATGTACAAAAATTTTGGAAAAGGGTATTTAAAGAAATAAGTGAAATAATTGGAAGTAAAGTGGAATTAGACCCGAAGCTCGCTCTACTAGCAATATGGGATAGAGGGGAAGAGGACAAAAACAAGAGGGAATTGATAAACAACCTCCTGACTCCAGTTAGACTAATGATTGCAAAAAATTGGAAAGGACAAGGAAGCTATACAATAGAAGAATGGTATAAAGAAATATGGGATATGGCTTTGAATGATATGCTAACTTGTAAAATGAAATTGAAAAGGGGAATGTCCGGTAAAAATGATTTTGGGGAAATATGAAGACCCCTTTTGGAATATGTATTAAGATCGGGGAAGGGACAAACACCTTCAAAAGAGTCGATAAATTTCTGGATAGAATAAAAGGTTAAGAGGAGGTCTCATGGTGGGGGGGTACACGGGGGGGGGATTGTCGAGGGTTATGTATGTATTTTATGTTATCATTATGTTGAAAATAATAAAATTATTTACAAATGAGGGAAAGAGTCAGTTTTGCGCTGCATGAAGAGCAAGTTTTGAATAAGGCTGTCTGCGCCATGCCTGGCGTTCGCGCCACAACTCTCTAGGAACGTTCTTTTCGCGCCGAGCCGCAGCGGGAGGAAAAGAAGGGAAAGGCTAGAGAGATATTGGAGATATAGATATATAGAATAGGGAAATATAGAAAATATATAATGAATTTTTTCATTTTTTTATTTTTAGGAGGAGTCAAAGGAAATAAGAGAGAGAAAAGGGGGAAAGAGACGAAGAGTCTAAGCGAAAAAGGAGAATACGAACGGTTCTGAGAGAAAACTCCGAGGAGAAAGGCTTCCGCGAAGCAAGCTGCACGGCGGTCGAAAAAGAACTGAGGTAAGCGGGAACCCCGAGCATGTGCGATAGGACAGTGGGGGGAGGGGTTCCCGCCAAAAGAGTCTAGGCTTTGCAAGCTTCCGAATCGAGGCTCGGCGCCAGCGCGAACCCATAGTGTGTGACTGCAGAGATGACCACTCGAAGAACTACGGTTGCAGGTAAGCAACCTGCATTTATTATTATTATTATTTGTTATTCAAAGGGATTCCTTGACCATGGGACATACTGACTTGCAATGATGGGAGTTGTAGTCCAACACCTTTGGAGGGCACCAGGTTGGGGAAAGGCTGCTCTAAACAAAAAAAGAGAAGTAGGTGGCCCTAAGTTGTTCGTGATCAGTTTCCCACAACCCCACAGTCACCTCTGCATATCATATTCTCCATCCTGTTCTCATGGTTTATCTGCTTTGGGAGAATGAGAATTTCACTTGCACTTTCTGCCTCCTTAGGGAGGGTGTGGCGTTAAGGCTTGTGAGCCTTAACTCCCAATTTCCCTGCTTTTTGGTGCTTGGTTGGAATCTGTAGAGCCTTAACATTGTTTTTGTAAACCGTAGGTTTTTTGTTTAATGAATATATACTTACAGTTGCGGAGGAGCACTCGTACGCTCTTCCGTGGAACTTTGGGGGGGGGGGGAAATGGCCACCGGGCTGTCGCATTCCTGATGCAGTTTCAGCGTGCCTAACCTGGAACTGGCTACTTCCGGGTTTGCCCGCTTCCCGCCCTCTCCACCCCTATGGTATGGAAAGGGCCATAATTAAAACATGCTCAATTGTCAGGAAATTCCTGAATCTGTAAAAGACAGCATGACTTGGCAAAGCCCGTCATGCCCGTCTAGAAAAACCACCACGGGAGATGAAATAATAATAATAATAATAATAATAATAATTATTATTATTATTATTATTATAATAAATTATTCCAGAGCAAGATGTTTTGGATGCTGTTGTGCGTAATAGAGGCTTACCCAGCCTCAGACCACAAACACTGCAGTTTTAATTGCTCCAAGCTTCACCTGCTCTGTCAAGTCACCAGTAAAGACCCTGCAGGACGTCAATGGTTTCTAAGCAGCTGCCCTCTTAATGCTCACTTTGTGTTGCCTCTTGTTCTTCGGAAGGAGCAGGAATAAGAGTATCAAAAGATGGATTTTTGTGTTCCTGGGGGGGAAAAGGGGGGGGGGTTCTTTTGCACCAGCAATTTTAAGAGCCAAGATTAAATGGAGAAACATGCTCTCTACAAGCCTTAATAAGAAGAGAAAGACCGAGCGAGCAAGTTTGTTCTGCATGTGCAGTTATTCTTGCTTTTGTGGAACTCTAAAGGTTACTGCACATCTGATTAGTTCGCAATGAACAATGCAAGTGGTAGTCAAAGCCAAGTGTTGTTTTTTTAAATCAAGCAATTAAATAAATCAAAATGTAAAATTCTAGCACAGCTATTCTAACTTATTCTCCATAGGAATAAAGAGAAGCCCAGACACACACACACACACACACAGATCCCCTTCTAAAGGGATTGTTTTACAAATGTGCCCTTTAAGCAAAATTGAAATGTAGAAAATATTCACTTAAGCTTCATTATTATGAGGACAGGCTATTTAGTAAGGGCTTGATCCAGCAAAAAAACAGCCTCAGCAGCTGCTCGTCCACACAGCCTTGCAATTGTGGGAGCTCATTAAGATTCCCTGGAGCAGCTCTCTTTCTCTTGCGTGGCTTTGGAATGCCTCATTAGACATTCAGTAACCGGCCCCTTCTTCAGAGTACTGTGTCCAACTCATCCTAGCCAAAGTTTATGGCGTATAAATTAGCGGTTTCAACAGATTGCTCTTTTCTGCCGTGGCCTGAAGCTGGTTACTCACACAAAAATGACTGATTGTGTTTAGCTTTAGCGGTAACTACTGAGAGTTCACTCTGGTAAACCTAGCTTAGTTCTGACCATCCAGTTCTTTCTAACCTGTTCTCATTTATCAAAGTCAGTTAGAGTCAGGAATCTGCACAGTCACGATACAGGAAAGGGTGCTTTAAAAAAAACACAACGGAATTTGTATAAGGGTTTTCAATACTCTCGGTGGCTGAAGTGCAGGAACACATTAAGAGATTGCAGGACAGAATACATTTTAAGAGATTGCTTTAAAGCAATACAAACACAAGTCAATAGTTAAATGTACATTTTTCAAGTCAAAATAGCATCGGGTTGTCTTGTTGCTGGACCTCCACAGTAATCTATAGTGACTAAACAAAGTTATTTAATTTGCAAGAGAAGTTGTATGTCACTAATTAGTGGCTTCTCTTCCCTCACTCCAAAGAAAGCAATGCAGTTATTTCCAACAAAGCAAGCCCTGAGTTAGCAAAACTCATTTGTTCTGAGGCACAGCCACACTTCAGGACTATCGATGCTGGTGTGTTAGAGCTGACAGCTTTGATATGTTAATTGCAATATTATGCTCGACATGAGTTATTTTAAAACACTAATTTATGCCAACACTTTTATAAGTCCAGTTTGGGGCTTGCAAAGGGATTCCCCACCCCCTACGATAGATCATGAATTTATCATTGCTTCCTACTTATGTATTTTAAGAAATAGAAAATGTAAATTTATAAAGCCTTTGAGAAAACATAAAAGCTTGTCAAGTCCAAAGGACAAATTAATTTCTCGCACAATACACGCCAGTTGACAAACATACATTAAGTGTTCAGGGATTCAGGAAAACAGCTGTCACAGTACAGAGTAGCCTCATATGGCATGTTTCATAATTTCCAAGCCACACCTTTAGTCTATCCAGCTGATCTAATGTACTATGACAGGCAAGAGTCCAAGATCTCAAAGGTCTATCCCAGCTCCACTACTCAAGAGCATTTTGAAATGGCAAGGATCAAACCTGGCACCTTCTACATAGTAATAATGTTATCTATCACAGTTCCGTGGACATTCCCCTGCTGTGCCTTAAGGGGCAAAAGAGGGTAATCATAGTCAGTTGCTCTGAACCAGAGTTGAAACAGAATGCAAATCAGAAATGTCTATAGTCTCTGCTTATGCTAATTGCTTGAGTCAGATTCAAGTATTGGTATCCAAGAATTCTGATAGCATACATGGAGAAATTTAGCTAATTTACTAGGAGGGCCTTCTCTGCTGTAGCACCCCGGCTGTGGAATGAGCAACCCAGAGAGGTTTGCCTGGCATCTACATTATACTCCTTTAGACGCCAGGTGAAGACCTTTTTATTTTCAGTGTTTTAACAGTTCTTCAGTTTGATTTTTAACCTGCTGCTTAAATTTGTATTTTAAACCCCTATCAATTTCTGCATGGCTGCTCGGTTTTATCCTGTATTTTAAATTATGTTTTTATATTGTCATTGTTTTATATTTTGAATGGTTTTTATGGTTTTAAATTTTGTAAACCGCCCAGAGGGCTTCAGCTATTGGGCAATATAAAAATGCAGTAAATAAAGTGTGACCCTTACCTGTTTTGGCTGACTAGGTTAGAGACTGGCACCATTAGGTTAGAGAGATTATCAGTTGTTCCTCTAAAGGAGGAATTATGGAGGTGAGGTGGTATTTCTAATTAAGAAGTTATTGTTTGAGCCAACTGACTTTGAGAATTTTTTGAGCTTTCTGTAACTTGGGAAGGTGAGTGAGCAGCTTCAAGCGTATTTGGTAAAGTATATTTCTAAACCCGTTTCTGCCCCAAAGCCTGAATAGGAACACAACTGAAATCATTTTAGTGGGGATCGATGACCTTTGTTTATGCCACCGATTGAGAACATGTGAACCTTGGGCTTATGGGAATTGCAGTCCAACAGTATCTAAAGGGCCACATGTTTCCCATCTCTGGCTTAAGAAATGGCTGTTGATTCTTCTGGATATACTATTTAATACCACTGATCATCAGATCCTACTAAACCAACATGGAGAAACAGTGAGTGCAGGGAATTCATTACATTCACATCCCACCTTTCCTTCAAGAAGCTCAAGACTCCTCCATTTTTATCCCATCAGCCATTATGTGAGGTAGGGTAGGCTGATAGTGCTTTAAGCCAAAGTCACCCAGTGAGCATCATGGGTAAGTGGAGATTTGAATCTGTGTCTCCCCAACCCCAGTCCAGCATTTTTACCACTATGCCACACTAGCTCTGGCACTGCTATGTTCCACTTGTATCTTACTGGGCAATTTTAAATTTGTCAATAGTAGGCAACTTCTATTCTAAACCCATGGTGATGATGGCTGGCAGGCTGTGCCTCTGAGGAGATCTCATCAACTTGTGGATTGGGAACACAAGTTGACCTAGAGAATCAACTTTGCAACCTGGCATTACTCCTTGAATTAGCCTTGCTCCTGAATGGCCAGGTAACTATTGTTAGAAGTGATTTTTTTCCGGACGCACCAGCCATGCCCTGCTGGAGGACAATATTTTTTTATCGTCATTCATGCCTTGGTAAACTAGTAAGAGTGTTACTATCGTCCACTCCACATGGGATTGCCCTGAAAGACAAGTTACAGGTGGGGCAGAATGCTACAATCAAGCTTCGGCCCCAGCTACTTCTCAAACAGCAACACTTAAAACAATACACAGATACCAACAGACAGATAATTAGTGAGTTTGTACCCACAGTTTCAGCAGGGCATAATACCTCCCACATCTGGAGCACCAAATTCCAAATCAGCTAACAGTTTTCTTTATTCAGATTCCACATAGCAATTGTCAGATACAGCAGTTAGTCTAGAAAAATACATTTAAAAAATCTTCAGCAGACCACGTCTCCTGTAACAAAAATCTTCCGAAACCTATTTTACAAATCAATCTACATTATTAATGTAAAAAGGAATCCTGAAATTTAGCTTTTTCATTATATCCAGACATCCATCTATTCAAACGTAGGCATTGCTATTTATAGATGTTAGAATTTGTATTACATTTATCTAATGTAGCTCCTGTACATATTAAATAACATCAGAGGCTCTGCTTGTAGTGCATTAACCATGTAAGCAAGCACACTCAGTATTTTCCAGTATAATTTGCATTACAATTATTTGCATGCAGATGTAATTAGCATTTAAAAGTGCCCAGAGTGTTTCCCCCCCAAGTTGCCCATTTCTCTGTGGAAACTAAGAAACTATTTGAGGCATCACAATATCAGTTACTAATCTACACGTGATTAGAAATGTAGGGCTAGAAAGTACTCTGACACTATACAACAGTGTATATAGTATACAACAGTGTATATAGGTGTTTTTTTTAAAAAAAGTTAGGGCTGCAATCTGTATTTACATCCAAGTTCACTACCACAGATACATACCAAGAATTCAGAACAATGTTAAAAATAACCTTTTAAAGTTAGGATGGTTTAAATATGATTTAATTGCAGATGAAGTATAGCCCAAAACATAACCTGAAAAACAAAATAACTTTATTAGTTGAAAGGTCTGGTTCATGACAGACTATGGTATATCCTTGGATATGTGTACCAGTTCAGTATTTGAAGTAATACTAGTGTGCATTCAAGAGAGCCAGCAAGAGTCTGTGCAACAAAGTTAAAACAACAACAACATAAAAGCAAACCTCTTGTGAGGAATATACACTGGCCACTGTTAACATCTGCTTAAGTCTGTCAAATGAATATCAAAACCTTGTGGACAAGATACAGAACTAACATGTAATAATTCACTAAAATGCCCATGGATGTTTTCCAAGTCAGTTGATGGGGTTAATCTTCCCCAAAGCAAGTGGCAAACCTAATATTAAAAATCAAATTTAAAATGTTATTCCAGATTATCCAGACTGAGATTTAGGCTTAGCTTCTCTCATCATGGAATCCAGTGTGTACATCTATAATAGACCTGCAGTTTAAGTGTTACTAAAAATGTATGAACCTTGAAATATTCATAACATTAAGTGTAAAGAAATTCAAAGTTTTAATAGCATCCACACAAAAAACAGCTTTCTTTTTTTAAAAAAAAAAAAAATCACACTCTTCCCTCTCCCACAAAAGTGCAAAAATAACAGGTTGCTGCTTGGTCCACAAATTCATCACGTACAAAAGAGATGCAGTTTCTGCCAGAGCCAATTTCTTCTCCTACTATGGTCAATTTCATCAGAGAAATTCAGCGTCCAAAGATGGAGTTCAATTCCAGTAGGATTAACTCTACAATCTGGTTCTGATACACGGTGTGCACTGCTATGTTACAAGTCTCTTTCTCTGGTTTTAAGAGCGTTGGACCAAAAACTATGGCTATGCTTTGATAGGTCATTCGGTTCTTCTCTCCATTTTCTACAATTCTAAGGGGGAAAAAGAAAAAGCACTTCAAACCAAGTTCACATCAGGAACAAGATCAGAGTTGTCAAAAGAATTTCCCTCATATCAAGCTTTACATAAATGTTCTAAACCAGAGGCACTGATGTGCTCACATACGCACAACTCCAGCCAAGCAATGGCTGGCCACCCTCTTCCCTCTGCATTGTCTCACCTGGAGCATTCCCAGAACATAACATTAAACGATAAAACCCAAACTTGCCCACAGCTCCATGCCTGCACTGTAGCCTCGGGAAACGTTTACATAGCCACAATTTTTCACTGTTGAGTCAGGCAGCCACACACATCAGCACCCCCCCCCCCTTCAGTGCAAATCAAGACATTTCACCGACAGCTAAGTTGCTTAATAATGTGGGCTCCTTCCCACCTCCCTCCTGAAATCACAAATTTCCACCACCCTGAGCTTCAAATAACAACGTTTGTGCTCATTTTTCTAGAAGGTAGATATGAGGGGCTGGGACTCAATGTGCAAGGTGACCTCCAGAGGAAAATAGAAAACAAAATGAAATTATTGTTCATTTGTTCATGTGAAATACTGAGTAAGTCACATTTCTTTTCCCTGCACTACTTACCTCTTGAGGTGTCTGAAGAGCACCTGCATGGTATCTTGATTTGGCTTTGGCAACTGTTTAATCAACTCTTTCACAGCATGAACACGTTGTCTAGGCTCTTGTTCTGGACAGGGAAGGAAAAGACAACTTCTATGCACATTGCTTTTCACTGTTGATGGCTGGATGTGACATTAGCAAATATGTACTACCACCTACTGGTCAAAATTGACATTGCTATTCAACAATAAGATTATTGAGGAATTGTGCGCTGGACTGTTGCAGCACTAACTTCTAAAAGTTCTGTAGCATCTTAAAGACTAACCAGTTTATTGAGGCATGAGTTATCATGAGCTATAGCACACTTTATAAGATGCATGAAAAAGGAGATAGGTGATTATGCCCTGAGTATAGAAAAGAAAGGGACTGAAGATAAAAAAATACACTTTTTTAAAAAAATGAGATGTTTATCACAGGCCAGCAATGGCTTGCTTCCGTTTCACAGAGTCCAGTTTCTAAGCAAAAGAATAAATGGACACAATAAAGACATAAAGAATGGTAACAGAAACCATTTCGATCTCTCAGGACTTTCTGTAGCAGATGTTAAATTAAGTTGCCATATTAGAATCCATTAGCAATTGTGATGCTGTAGAACGTTTTCAATGAATCCTGGGAATGGACAGCTCATCTCAGAAAATAATTGTATCTCTTTATGTACACTATTCATCTTGCTATGCCTATTCCATTAAAGGTGACTGTTAGTCAGGTGTGGGTCACACCCACACTATTTGGATTCCATATTCATTTGATTGGATTTATGCTCTGCGTAGTACTATGAACACACCTATTGCAATCTCTTGAGTTGCTTGATCTTTTGGCCTTACTTCGTGAAGAAAAAAAGTGTTTTTCTTCATTTGCCTGCATCAGGGTACATATACACCAACCCACATAAGTGGGCACTTCATGCAGGTGAGCCATGAATGCATCTGACCATGACTCATTTCACAATAAATGTGTTAGTCTTTAAAGTGGCACAAGGTTTTCTGTCATTTCCTTTCCAATAATATTAATAATACTATTTATTTAGCAGTTTAAGAGTGCTGAAAGCCTCTCACATATGTTCCTGAAAGGTATGTCACTTTTATTCCAGTAGTGCAGATGGGTGGAAGGTGCTGCAATTGACAGACTAGAGCTTACTTAAGGCGAACTAGTGAGTTCATGGCCAAGGTGAACTGGGGACTTCCTGATTTGTAGCTCAGCCTCTTACTTGTGCACACCCTCCAACACAACTACTGCTCTGAATTTGCTAAACAAAACTATCTTAGAGTTAAAGATTTCTTTAGTAAAGACTTACTGATCGCATTGACAAAGTCATTGAAATGACTGAAAGTGAACAGTGGTTCTGGCAATTCTCTAAAAAACATTTTCAGAGCTCCTGTAATAACATGGATATCTTCCCATTTGCTATCATTCAAGTCCAGTTTTTCATCTGAAAGTGATAGAAGCATAACTATGAGCTTAGATAGAGACACAGTGATTACATCATAATGAACTTTCATGGCCACAGTTTGTACTCTTGAATGCAACATTCAGGTAAAGTAGGCAATGCTATTCTGATAAAACATTCAGGCTAAAGATTAAAAACCTTATGAGGTGATTCAGTTTAGCTAAAACCCAACAGAACATAGCCCATCTATTTCATCTAATCAAAATATAATTTGTTAGGACCTGTTCTGTTAAGCACCTATAAATCAACTATGTATGTGCGCATTTTAGCCCTACTTTGCAATTAGTAATTGTTACGTGCAGGAACTTACCATGATTAACTGCAAATCTTAGCTTCTGTATCACTGCAAGATTGCCACTAACTCGGTACAATCCATCAACATCCAATCCTAGAACAAATTAAACTTGTGTTCAATAAGTGATTTTCCTACGGCTTATTACGTCTGGCATAAATTTTTCTAATATTTAAAAGGAAAGGCACAATCGAAAGCTTCAAGAAGAAATGCAAACTTATGTGTATACAAGCCAGGTTTAAAGATTATAGGACTTAGTTAACCCTGAAGGGTAGCTCAAATCTATTTGAGAGCCTGCTTCAGCAAGACCGTGGAAATATGGAGGATGACTGCCATGGTGCTGCCCATTCTTTTTTCTCATAGTCTACTGTGAAGGCTAGAATTTATGAAGATAGTACCATTTCCATTTGAAACACGTCTCCTCATTCAGACCATGTTGAATGAACATATGCTATTTGAATGTGGGACAACAGGAAAAGAAGTTCTCTCACACATTTGCTCACCCAACAGGAAGGAGGAGAAGAAATGGAAAATGGAAATACATGGTTTTCTAAAGTTTATAGACAAGACATTTCCAGCCGTTGAGGAGGAACCTGAGCTGAGCCCAACCATTTTTTCACAGATGATACAACATGAATTATTATGCCCAAATGCGTAGGCAACATGGCACCCATAGGCACCACATCCTCAGACACCTTTCTTGGTGCCCACCTCCCACTTTTTTAACAACAAAGTTTGTTCCTGGGACTGCTTCAAAGCAAAGCGAGGGCTTCTAGCTGCTTCCATCTTATTTTCCCTCAAAGCCTCGGGGCCACATGTGGGGCTCAGAGACATTCTTAGGAAATATGGCAGATGTCTGCAGGCCAATGCTTTCATCTGCAGTGCACCCATTTTATGGTAATGTCCAAGACAGTTTCTCAAACTGCTAAAAAGGTTGCCTATCCCTGCCCAAATGTGTGGCTTGGACATAGTATTCACCTACCCTGCCATGTGAAATTTTACTAAGACTTGTGTACTTTTTTACAAAATTACAAAGCAAGAAGTATCTTCCTCCTACCATGTTCTTCGACATGCTCAATACAAAGCTTCACAAATTTTGGCACAGTGCTGTTTTCTCTTTGACACAAACTGCTTAGATTGCAACCAAATACTTGATCTGAAGAAAAGAGAGAAAGAAATCTAGTTTATAAGAGACTGACTTGAATGTTTCAGAATGATACAGAGTGCGAACTGATGGAAATGATTACTAAGTTAATGAACATGGACACATTCTGCTTTTCTTAAGATTTCTCAGCTCTTAACATTATACTATATTCAAAGTTAGAACCAACAAATTCTTCAAGTATCTTTCCTGATTTATTAACAATTTCCCACTTGACATTTTATCCCTAAGTCACAAACTGTAGAACATTTAAACAACTGTAGCATTCCCATAGAATCAGTTGCCCATTGTAAAAGTTCAGATATATAGAAGTCCAATTACTAGAGGGACTTCAAAACTGAGAAGCACATTTTTCCAACACACATTTCATATGCTTGTATCAAGGGAAATCTGTGCCATCAATAACATTTCATTCATTTTATTATTAAAACAAACATGTTAGACATTCCACTTTTGCTTTCCAGGTTTTGTTTCATGTCTGGACTGGAAAGTACAATGCATTTGGATTCCCTTTTGCTATATCACCAAATACATTAGCCAATTCATTTCCATTAAGTGTCTCTCCACTGTATAGTAGTATTCTGCCACAGTAGGTAAACAGCGTTAAATATGTTTAGGCACTTTAAAATCTACATTCCATAGTTCTATCTGAATATTTTATAATTAACCTCTGAATTGCAAGGACATAAATACTTTAAGTAACAGAATCCTCAAAATACTCCTCCTCCCATCTTTAATGTGGCCATTTCAGAGACTGTCTTGTGCTGGGGACATGGCTGTTCCCAGGATGAAGGTTTTTCAGAAATATTGTAAAATGCTGGATATTACGTTTTCTTGGACATCTCTTATTATATTCCTTTTTTTGCATCAAGACTATGCTAGAAAATGATAAAATCTTGTGGGAACTAAGATGAGAAGGCATTGCAAGAAAGTGGACTATATGTTTCCTACATAGTTCTCCTCACTCTTTTTGAAGAAAAAACAATAGTTTATCAAATTTTCCATGTGATTCCTGTCTTCAAAAGGGAACTCTTCAACACCTTGCACAAAAGTAACCTCAGACAATATTCTGATCAGTGGGTATACAGAAAGCTGCTTCCAAGGATTATGCCTTCCAGTTGCCAAATCACCCAAAGGCAGTTCTGCTGAATTGCCAAGAATAAGGTTTCTGTCCCTAAACATCAGCAGATCATTTTTGTGCAGGGGAGGGCAACCACTTTTAGTCCAGGGGCCGATAGATCCCTTGGATCTAGCAGGCAGGCCAGATGATGTCAAGGGTTGGAGGCCCTGTCCCAAAGCCCCGCCCCTTCCTATGGCATCATCCCTCCCCCACTTTTTGTATTTTAAAAAATCTGTGCCATTCTTTATACAGAGAAAGGGACTTGGCTGGGGCTTGCATGAGCTGGCTCCTTCTTCTTATACCACTTCAGGGATTCAGGTGGTGTTTGCAGGTAGGGTTGCTCCTTCCAGAGTTGCTCTCATCTTGGGAGCAGATCAGAAATGCACACAAATGAGCCTGACTGAATGGTGCAGGAGAATCCCCATATTATGTTGATCTCTGCAAGCCCCATCCTTTGATGGAAGGTGAGTGGCTTTGGAGATAACATGGTGATTCCTCTCCCCCAGGGGGGCAAAGCCTACAGAGGGTGCTCAATCCTCCATAGGCTGTAGTGCAAAACAGATTAGGCCCACAGGCTACCTTCTCTTGTTTTAGTGTTCCAAGTCAAGGTGCCCCAGAGGTGTGCAGTGATAAATTCATGGGACCCTTAAGAATAATAACACTCAACCCTTTTAAGCTTGACATGGCTTGATTACTGCATGAGAAATTAATGATTGCAGACTTTTTGTTCTAGACTGACAGTAGTGATGCCAGAATTCAGATCTCTGTGGCATCTGTTTCCACAAATATCTCCTAAACTTAAGGTTTTTCATTACCTTTTTCCAGTCCTGAGAGAGGTCTTGTAAAGCTTATGCTGGTCCTTGGCCTGCAAGAAGCAACCCTTTCCCTACCAAGATGATATCCTCTTTTGGTCTTACCCAAAAGATAAAAAGGGATATTCAAGTCTGTTTAATCAACCACTATTTCACTTTAATCAAGCCAAGAGTTGTCTTCCTCTGATGTAGATGAGAAATGCTGAATTCATAATAAAATTATGTTGTTGATGAAAACATCCAACATTAGGACACTGACCAATACTTTGAACATATGGGTAGCTTATAGTTGTAGGTCAAACACTAGGCTTGATGGTCTAACAAGAGTGACTGATCTATAAATCCATATGGTTGTTTTCAGAGGGTTTTTCTGCCTTCCAGTTCGTGATGGCAGAACAACTATGCCTGCAGAGTTAGGTCATGGCAGATGTTTGTGTATCATTAAATTGGTGGCTGTTCCTAACTACACACAGCACAGAGCCACACAGTGTCCTCTTTAGCCTTGATTTTCTATCCAGATTTCACAAGCCAAGATGGCCACCATAGATAAGAAACAAATGGGGAAGACCTATTCTCATGCATCCCCCATATATGCTATATTTATTTGTAGTATTAACTTGTTCTATATGTCTGCAGATATTGTCTTGCCTTTGTTTTGCATAAATGTTTCTCATTCGAAGGAGAAACGGAAGAGCCCTCAGCTTTCAATTGTCCCAGGACCTAGGACTCTAGAAAGTCTAAATCTTGTTCTTTCCTTTTGGACAACAGACATCACAGAATGTTTGTACAGGGTCTATGCAAGTGACCTAAGCCGCACAATCAATACCCTACATATAATCCTGGAATCAGTCCCATGATTTGGACCATCACATGTTGGAACAAAAAGTTCTATGCAAATACGGCCTGGAGGCTAGACAACCTTGCAAGGTGAACAGGGCAGGAAGAAGCAAACTCACTAACATACTGCATGTCACCTCTACTCAGGAAGAGGACTATCCAATATTTAAAAAATCAACATAGTGATGTAATACCTAAGTATATTTAAACTCAAAATCACTCTACAAAACAAGGATGGAAACATGCTTGTATAGAATTAATCACCACAGGAAGACACTTTATTTTCCTGTTTGCACTTGAAGGGGTCCTGGTTATGTTTTCTTTTGGGATGGATGTAGAGATCAAAATAATATCTTAGCTTTAGAGAGTACAACCTTTATTTTTATTATGAAAATTTCCTCCGTGTCTAGTTGCAACACAGATCTTCAGTGTGCACCTAGCCAGGATTTAGAAATATCATGCTAAGAGCCACCACCTCTCTGCCATTTCCTGAGGAAATAGTTATCCTACTCAGACTTAAGACACCAGTATTAATAGTCTGTTACCCAAGAGATATTACAAAAGCAAAAACAACCCAATGACAAAAATTACCTTTGATGTAGCCCTTTTCACGGACTGCTTGTAACGTGGGCCTGCGGGTCAAAAATTTCTTCAGTTTTGTTTTGGTCTTCTTCTGTTCTGAACAATCAATGCTACTAGATAGCTTTATCGCTGCAAAAAAAAAATCAAATGTACTGCATATTAAACACTTAAATGTTTTAAGCTAAATATTTTGTCCTAATTTATCAAACACAGACAGTGTTGAAGATGGAATTGGGTCATATATCTAATTTAAATGGGCTCTGCTTCAGGCTGTCAATTGTACAGACATTCAACTAGACCATTTCCAAAAGTTTATGGGAAGATGATGAACTCCAACACAAAGACTGACAACAGCACAGCTCCAGTACTAGCCTTTATAGAATCTGTTAATACATGTACAAGATTCACACAGCACAGGAAAGGTGACCACCTGAACGGCAGAGAAGCTATCTTCCCATGAAGAGTTCTTTGTATATGCATGGAATGCAAATGCTCAAAAAGGTAGAGCTACAGCTACATTCATCCAGAAGAAGACACAACAGAACTGATTATTCCATCTCCCCACTTACGCAACTGGAAGCTCTGTTCTGTCCTCCCTAGACCCCTGGATCTTAAAAACTACAGACCAGTATCAAATCTTCCGTATTTCTGGGCAAGGTGATCGAGAAGGCAGTTGCCTTCCAACTCCAGGCAGTTTTGGATGATACAGATTTTCTAGACCCATTTCAAACCGGCTTCAGGGCAGGATATGGGGTTGAGACCTCTATGGTCGCCTTAGTGGATGATCTACAATTGAGTATTGACAAGGGGAGTGTGTCCCTGCTGGTACTTCTGGATCTCTCAGCAGCTTTTGATACCATCGACCATGGTATCCTTCTGGAACGCCTGAGGGGATTGGGAATCGGGGGCACTGTGCTTCAGTAGTTCCGGTCCTACCTCTCGGGCAGGTTCCAGATGGTGATGCTTGGGGATAGTTGATCCTCAAAGAAGGAGCTGTTGTATGGCGTACAAGGCGCCATCCTATCCCCAATGCTGTTTAACATCTACATGAAACCGCTGGGAGAGATCATCCGGAGGCATGGGGCAGGGTGCTATCAGTATGCTGATGACACCCAAATATATTTCTCTATGCCTTTGACAACAGCATCAGCTAAGGATAGTGGGTCTCCTCTGAATGAATGCTTGGACGCAGTAATGGGCTGGATGAGGAAAAACAAACTAAAGCTGAATCCAGACAAGACGAAGGTGCTTACTGTTAAAAGTCCCAACCTGGGTTTGGAGGTATGTCAACCAGTTCTGGATGGGGTTACACTCCCCCTGAAAGGCTGTGTTCACAGCTTGGGGGTGCTCCTAGATCCGTCGCTCCAAATGACAGCCCAGATAGATGCGACGGCCAAGAATGCCTACTATCAGCTTCGGCTGATACGCTAGCTGCGCCCCTTCCTAGAGCTCAAAGACCTAAAAATGGTAGTGCACGTGCTGGTAACTTCGAGGCTCAACTTCTGCAATGCGCTGTACATAGGGCTACCTCTGTGCCTAGTCCAGAAACTTCAACTAGTTCAAAATATGGCAGCCAGGTTGGTCACTGGTACACCTAGGGGTGACCATATTACACCAGCTTTCAGATCACTCCACTGGCTGCCAATTAGTTTCCGGGCGAAGTACAAAGTGTTGGTTATTACCTTTAAAGCCCTACATGGTTTGGGTCCAGGTTACCTGCGGGATTGCCTTCTCCCATTCAATCCGCCCCGCAAGCTCAGGTCCTCTGAGAAGAATTTGCTACAGTCGGCCAAGACCAGGCTGACAACTGTTACCCAGAGGACCTTCTCTTTTGCCGCTCCCAGACTGTGGAATGGCCTGCTGGAGGAGATTCATTAACTTAATAGTCTTTTTGACTTTAAGAAAGCCATAAAGACCGATCTCTTCCGGCAAGCCTACCCAATCGAATTTTAAGTTTTCTTTGTAATTTAATAATGTATTAATTTTATATGTTTTTAATCAGTTTTATATATTTTATGTCATTTGTATCAATGTTGTTCCCCGCCTCGATCCTGAGGAAGAGGTGGGTAAGAAATAAATATATTATTGTTGTTGTTGTTGTTGTTGTTGTTAATATTATTAATATACTGTAGTCAAATCTTTAAACCAGGAGTGGGGAACCTGTGGCCTTTCCAATGTTGTTGAACTACAATTCCCATCATCCCTAACCCCTGGCCATGCTAGCTGGGGCTGATGGGGTCCAACACCATCTGGTGAGACCCAAGTTCCCCATATTGGATTGCTGGAAATGAGATGTTACCAGGCGTACCAGCATCGTCAACCCTCTCAGGAAGGGACACAGTTGACATATCAACAAAAGGTGATGGAATGTTCTTCTGGGCCGTTGTCTCAATTTTGGAATCTGATAGAGGCTTGGATTCAAAAAGACTCCCAAGCTACAAACCTGTTTTCACCCCCTCTAGAATGGGCATTTCCACCACATTACTAGGACTTCCCATTGCTCAACGTGAGCAGGTCTGTCTTGTCCAGATTGAGTTGTAATTAGCCTCATCTGGTCCATTGCCAACCTCAGTCATTCAGGGATGAAATTATTGCATCCGGGACAGATGGAAAGGAGAAACAGATCTGGGTCTCATTAACATACTGACACTCAACTTCAGAACTCTGGCTTACCTCCCTCCAGCAGTTTCATGTAGAGTGTGAAAAGAATGAGGGACAAAATAGATCCCTGCAGGGCCTTACAAGTGAACTGCCATTGCGAAAAATGGTTCCCCAGCACACACTTTTGAATACTCCAAGTGACGCAGGAACAAAAGCACTGTGAAAAACAGTGCCCTTATCCCAACAATCTGATCCAAAAGGACTCTGGGATCAATAACAGCAAAACCACTAAGAAGCCTGGAAGCAACAAAGCCACATTTCCTCTTTTAATTCCTTCACGATGACTGTAAACCAGGCATGGTTTACATGGTCTGAAGATGGACTGAAAAGAGTCTAGGTAATCAGCTTTATCCATGATCATTTATTTGGAGCTGCCTGGCCACTATTCAGGCTACATATGGTACATCTGACACTGGTCTATAACTCCCTAGATCTTAAGGGTTAAGAGGTTTCTGAAGAAGAAAAATCTCATTACTGTCTCCCTCAAACTTGGAGGCATCTTACCTTCTGTCAGATATGTATTCATAACCATTGGTTTTTTTAGCTTCTGCTGACTAGCTTTCATTTTTAGCTTCTGCTGACTAGCCTAAATGAACAAGGGTTGATTAGACAGATTGCAACACCACATCCTCATCAACTGAATTTCATCAAAAGAGCTGGACCTGATGTGGGTGATATCACTCAATTATCAGGAAAGGTTTTCTAGATGCAAGATGCTACACTTGCATATAATTCCTCATGGTTATGAAAAATACATTTGTCAAAATGAGCAAAAAGCATATATGTTTACTTTGGAATTGCAACTTACAGCGAAGTTTTTTAGAGTCTTTATGGTCCTTTTCTTTGTCCTGTTTTTCCACCCCAGGAGAATCCGGCACCTCATCATCTAATGCTTCATCAGTCTCTACAGTCTATTGAGAGTTAGAAAAAGATTCAATTAATCTTCTTCTTACAAAGTTTAACAGCTTCCCTAATTAAGAATACACTTCATTTTTAAAATAGTAACATTCTTCAAAGAACACCATAAGTATGATTCCAAGCTACCATATAATTTAATGAAACTGAAATACCATGATCTTGAAATGGTTTTCATTGTTTGACAATTAAACATTAACTTTCAACTGCCACCACATAGTGCTTGTGAATAGCTTCTGCAAGCAGAACTTCCACTGGTGCAAGCTAGTTTTCATTTTACACCAAACAAGTGTGCCAGACTATAGCACAGATAACTCTTACACTGACTGCAATTGTACTACCTTCCAAATGTTATTTGGTGTGCTACCCTTTCCTCCCTTTCCCCTTCCTCATCCCATTTTGTGATCCATGGCTGCATCAATGTTGGTATGAGGACGTATGTGGGACTGCTTGATCATGTCAGTGTATCAATGGGTGGAATGCGTAGCCCTTATCTAGCACTTAGTATTCAAAGTCCTTCACATACACTGGATATAGCAGACCCATTGAAATGAATGGGACCTAAGTTAGCCATGACTAACTCATTCATTTCAATGGGTCTACTCTACATAGCATTAACATTGAATACCACCAACTATCCCAGTAATCCTTACAATAACCTTACAACAGTAATCTCTACAACAATCCTGTGGGATATTTTCCCTATATTGCAGATCAAGGAGGCAGCTGAGGCTGAGGCAGCGTGGCTTGCCTAAGACTATCTAGTGAAGTCATTGCACTGGGGTCTTGGGATTCATGCTTTTGGTTCAATATTCCTGTTCTATGGCTACAACACTGTATCAGCCAAAGTGACCTTGTCAACATGGATTGCACTTAATAGTGCCATCTATTCCACAAGACCTTAATACTTTCTCCTGTATGTACTTTAATATTCCTTTGTTTCAGTTCTATTCTGTCCTTCCTCAGAGGAGCTTACAGGAATGTTTTAGATCCATCACATAAATTAGGTTGGTCTCACATGCCACAGTTGACTGGAAGAAATTCCCAGATATTTTTCTGTAACAAAACCAATCTCTCTATTTAGGATACAGTAATGGTACAACTGATGTCCTTGCACCTTGATTTTATTTGCTTTCTACTCTACATAGGAACCAATATTTGCAGAATTTGGTCATGGGGACATAATAGAAAGAATCTCTTGAGTTCCTGGGAGGAATAAGCACAAACCATGCTAATTTCTTACTCAAGCTCTCCCCCACAATAAACAAATTTCACAGAATCCTGTGTTCAGCAGTAAACCTATGGTTGTGTGACAGAAATCTGGGTTCAGGAACTTAAGTCTCTATTTTCAGTGAAGTTTTCTAAAAAAAGGGGTGATATGTTCATATCCACCATTGCTGAAAATGTGAAAGCACAACAACAACAACAACAACAATGGGAGAAAGGAGGGAGCCACAAACATGGGGTCAGTTTCCATGCACCTTTAAAGAGAGTTATACAGGTAACATGCCCAGAAAAAATTCTTATCAAACCAAGTTCAAGGGCGTACTGAAACATACTGGTAGGATGTGAGGCTGTACATAAGGTATACACTGATGCTGCACGTTTGACAATCTGTACAGTCAATAGAAATGGGTCTGGAAGGTTTCACAATCTTACGCTGGACTGGAAATACCTGTTGGCAAAAGTCTTTTCAGGCAGAAAGCCAGAGTTAGGCAGTTGTCAATCTAACACCATGACCTGCCAGTCTTTGAAAGGTCTATTCTCTCTGTTAATGTCAGATATTTAGCTGAATCATTCAGCTAGATGTAATCTGTATAGGCTAGTTTCCAGTGCCAGGTATCAATTCCAAAAGCCATTGGCAGTGTCCCAGTGAGGCTATGTACTTGCATCATTATGCCTGGGACAGTATTTCTAGCATATTTCCAGTTTTGTAAAGATCCATTTATTAAAGCTACAGTAAATAACATTCAATAATTAATGTTAACATTAAACATGACTCCCCATTCTTGTCAACCTTCTAGGATTACAAAAAAGACTACTCTTCTTTGTATCAGTGAAATAGCTCAGTGTCACAGTTCAGTATATGCAAGTCTAAGAAAATAGTAACTAGACTTTTATTTAGAAAGATATGAATCAGTCCTGAGCCTCGCTACCCTATCTTATTTCATCCTCAAATCTGGAAAAAAAAAAACGTATATAAGCACTGAAATTCAGGAGCATTAGCACAAAAATAGAAAAGAATCATACAGAAGTTTCTCTCAAGAGATTTTTAACAGTATCTCCAACTAATCAGCATTTCATTTTAAGGTAAACCAGGATTTTCCAAAAATAAAGCAGTTCGGATACTAAAGTACAGAACATGTTCCTTAGAAAAATTCTGCAAAGGTCTTTTTTGCCAGTAACAGAAACAAATCTTGCACAGACCAAGCACAACTGGTCAACAAGCACAATATACCAAACCGAGGCAATTATTACTACCATGCCAATATGTTACATGTAACGTGGTATTCCCACTGAGACAGTGCTTAATCAATAAACACGAAGTGCCATCATGTAGCCGAGAAGCCCACTGTAGTGAACCAAAGGTGAGGCCATGCCTTTTCATGGTTACAGAGAATGATCTAAAACAGGGTTTAATGTCCAAACTACATGTTACACATGAAACAGCAGCCCAGTAGCCCCCTTTTGGGGCATGAGAAGCCACTTCAAGCAAAATTATGTTAGTGGAGGGAAGCCATGGGGGGTGGGGGAGGATATAATCTGGAGAGAAGAAATAGAGGTCAGAAAAAAGGTTATGTATAATACCTCCCAACACTTTTCCACTTCCTAGGAACACATCATACTCTCCAAAAGCCATCCGGCTATTATTACAAGTATTTGCATATAATGGGCAGCTTGGCCCCATCTCTCAACTGACAAGAGTTTTGACAGGGCTTCTGCACAGCTCCTTGACCCTTCCCATAGAGCTAATAGTAAGCTTAGTGCTCCAACACCCCACCCCACTCTTTCCCTTCTATCATTCAATTATCTTGGCTTAAAAAAAATCAAAGTACAATGTAATCAATTTAAAATCAGAACATTTATTTAAGTCTTTATTCAGATTCCTGAGTGTGGGTTTGCTAGCTGAAGAATATATTTTAGAAATGTATTGGTCTTAATCCAGAATTGTGAACCACATTACAAAGGGAGATTGTATCAAAAATGTATGCACCCTTCTCCTCTGGTACCAGTAGCAAAAAGCTACCTCACCCTCTGTTCTGCCTGAACATTCAAGAGCAAAGGCTGAGTCAGTTCTATTTTCAGGTTTGCTATTGCTTTAATTGATTGTTTCAGGCTGAAATAGTTGTCACAGAGCCAGCACACATTTTCAAGCATGAGGCAGGGAGGGGTGGGGAGAAGTTTAAGTACATACCTGCTTACTGATAGCATAACTGAGAACTTTAAACCATTCAGTAATGGAAATATCATTATCCGATTGGATTAACAATTCTGTCCCTTGTCGTGTTTTCAGCTTTAAAATAAAAGAAATCTGGGCATTAGAATTAAAGTACATATTTAATAAACCCCATTATGATGACACTAATTCTAAAATTATCAAGACTTGCTTTTTGCTGCTATGGTTTCCCACATTTTACATCAATAAGACAAAACACTAAGGAAAGCCAACAATTGTAAGATTTCTGAAGTTTTATTGTAAACATTTCTCAATGCCTGACTCGGCAGTTTTCCCTTTCTGTAGTCAAGATAGCACACAAAATAAAGTCTAGCAAAATGTGGAAAAGTCACCTCAATCACATTCTTCTTGCTGGATTTCTCCTTTGAAGCCCAGTCAATAAATCCACCTCTGAGATCCACTGTGAACTCCGGTTTAGACTGGTTGACCCCAAACTTCTGGCGGGGGAAAAACATTGATGACTTATTTTCTAACTATATGATCACAATAAAGCTGCATAATCACCCCAAAATACGGTCTGTAGCATATTGTCACTACCTCAAAGAAACATCCTGGTAGCATGGTTTCAGATTTATGATTTAAACATATTATTTTCTTCATCCTGTCATCTCCTTTCATCCTCTTGTGTTTGCTGCATGGTCTCTACGCCTTCCTGGAAATGCAGGATGTGTTGGGGTGGGTGTGTTGCCATGAAGTTGCTGCTAGACAGTGACCAATTGTCAAAAGTTTTCCTTCCTCAAAAGGGACGGAACGGGAGAAACAAGAGAAGAGAGAAGTGCACAACACATCTGGGCAGTTAATCTGCTAGCAGTTGCTCCCTTCTCAAAACAGTCCTCCACAGCTCTAAAGTGTTGTGGTATGTTCACATAGGGTACACAGAATATCAAACCCTCAAGATTATAAAAACATTTACTTATTTTAAAAATTCTACCCTGCTCTCCACTTAGCACTTCAAGGAAGCTCAAATTAAATGTATTGCAAGCTTCAGTGATCAAGGGATTCCTAACCCCAATCAATTACTGTACTGATATGGCAAGTTCAATATGACCTGTGTTTAGCTGCAGTTTGTTTACCTATACCCAGCTTGGGTGACATGAGTGTGAGCAAACAATTTGGAGCTGATAAGTGGCATTTAACAGGCATTTAACAGCATATGATGAGGGTTTTGTGTCGTTGTTGTGCTTTGACCCAGAATTATTGTTTTAAAGGATATTGTAATTATAACTTGTTTTTATGCTTTATGGTTTTAAATTTTGTACATTGGTGTTTTTAATGTTCAATGTTTTTAATTATTGTAAACCGCCCAGAGAGCTTCGGCTATGGGGCGGTATAGAAATGGAATTAAATAAATAAATAAATAAATAAATAAATAAACTCCATGGCCCACCAAAGAGTTGACTAAATGCAAAGGGGGGAAGTTAATTAAATACAATTGGTGATTAAAATCTATTATCTTCCAGATCCTGCTCAGAGAGTGAAGAACCAATCAGCCACTATAATTCTTCAGTTATTACATATGGAGTTCATTTTGATTGCAAACCTATGCAAAAGTCAATTAGCAAAGCACTGGTGTGAATCTAACATAAATTTTAGCAGACTAGAATTAACAGAGTATCTTGCAGATGACAAATGAAGCCTGCTTGTACCTGTAAAAAGGAAACTTTATGCTACCAGAGCTAGTGACAAGAGTGCAGGAAGTCTTAGGAAGTAGGCACACCCCACTTCAAATTCCTGCACCACCTGGAAAAACTTTGCATCACTGCCTCTACTGTGGCACTGATGCTTCAATGCAAAGTAGAAGAACTCAAAGCCTTCAATGGGCTGTCTGTTTTGTTTTCTCTTAACTATCTTTGAGAAGCTTGGACACTTCTGACAATTTTAAGAAATGAAATAAATAATGGGATGCTCACTAAGCCCTATTTTGAGTTCTCCCATCCTGAAGAGTCACTTGATAGTTCTATGAGTAGTGGATACAGGAAGGAGAGAAAAGGCACTGTTATGCATAATGAAATGGATTCTTTGGAAAAGATGATAATAGTCGACTACTTACCCAACTAGTCCCACTTCCTTGAGTCTTGGTGAACAATAATGAGTAACCCTGCAATACAGCCCATGATGACATCCAATTCTTTCTATAGAAGAGGCAGATATTTGTACACAGTCAAGTACATTTATCAAGTGCTGAGATCATCCAATGATGCCTGACAAACTATCCCTTGAATTAATGTGTCTACAGATATACCTATTAGTGATAAAGTGCCAATGTGGTTTGCTCCATCTATAGGCACATGAAAAGTTACGTAAAAACAATCCTTAATTATAAGCATACATCGCAGTAGTTCCTACTTACAGAACACATCGACATACACTATTTATTCTCCCGCACACATTAAAATGCTCAGTTGCGAAGATAGTATCTTTGCTTTTCAACATAGACAACTATACTGGAGGTAGCCTGAAGACATCAGGACTAGTAGCCATTGATTGCCCTCTCCTCAAGTAGATTGCTAGCCAACATTACTTCTTGTGTAAGTGAATTCCATAGTTTAACTATGTGCTATGCTTTACCTGTTCTAAATCTCCCACCGATCAGCTTCATGGGCTGGTTACAGATTTGGGTTTCCCTATCCACTTTCTCAACATCATGCATAATTTTGTAGAGCTCTATTGTGTCTCTCCTTACTTACCCTTTTTCTAACCTTAAAAATCCCAGATGTTGTAACCTTTCCTCATATAGAAGTTGCTCCACCCCATTGATCATTTTAGTTGCCCTTCTCTGCACTTTTTTTTTCAACAATTTTTTTTAGGTGTGGTGACCAGAACTGTACACTTTGATGCAAAGCTGCTAACAATCTGGATGTTTGAACACTGCATCATTTTCATGATTTGAACTGTTAACTTGATCAAATCAAAACTATATGTTAAAGAACAGGTACTATTTCTCTACATTCATACCAAAAAAAATAAGATTTTTTAAAAAATAAATATTAGTAAATTTACATTAATGTTTACGTAGTATTTTTTTTAATAACATATAATAATAGATGATCACACTTAGAATAATGTGTACAGTTTTGGTCACCACATTTAAAAATATATTGTAGAGCTAGAAAAAGTGCAGAAAAGGGCAACTAAAATGGTCACGGGACTGGAGCATCTCCCCTATGAGGGAAGGTTACAAAAGCTGGGATTGTTCAGCTTGGAAAAAAGGAGGCTGAGGGGAGACATGATAGAGATGTACAAAATTATCCATGGTGTGGAGAATGTGGATAGAGAGAGATTTTTCTCCCTCTCTCATAATACTAAAACCCGGGGTCATCCCATGAAGCTGATTGGTGTGGAGATTCAGGACCAATAAAAGGAAGTACTTTTTCACGCAGCAAATAGCCTCTGGATTTCACTACCACAACATGTGGTGACGGCCACCAATTTGGATGGCTTTAAAAGGGGGTTGGATAAATTCCTGGAGGAGAAGGCTATCAATGGTTACTAGTCCTGATGGCTAAATGCAGTCTCCAGTATCAGAGGCAATAAGCCTGTATACACTAGTTGTTGGGGAACACAGGTGGGAGGGTCCTGCTTGTGGTTCCCAAGTTGGCAGTTAATTGGCCACTGTGTGAACAGAGTGCTTGACTAGATGGACCCTTGGTCTGATCCAGCATGGCTATTCTTATGATCTAGAGTAGTGCTCTTCAACTGATGGGTCACGACCCAAAAGTGGGTCACGAGATCAGTCCAGATGGACCAAGACAAAGCTGTTGCTGCCATGTTGGGCATGGAGAAAATTGTGAAAGTGGGTCCAATGTTGCATGGTGGGAGTCCAAGGTGGATCTCAGATCTGGACTAGTCGAAGACCACTGATCTAGGCTTTAGGCTACTGGGTGGTCTAGAAATGTAATAAATTAATAAATTTATGGTGATACTTGCCGAACTTTTTTCCCATTTTCTGTAATTTTCGTTACATTTAGTAATCCATACTTCTCTTGGTCCTGGTGAAGAGAATGAAAAGAAACAGTTACAAAAGGAAATAATCTCTCCTCCTCTACAAACACTTTCAAGAAGAGATAAGTGGCTGATATCTCAGCTGATGAAATGTGACTTCCCTGAACTTTAGCTAACAGTCCAATCCTATACATGCCTACTCAAGTCCCATTGAGTTCAAATCCCATGTAAATACAGGATTGCAGCAGGACAGAGAAATTGACCCTTGGCAAAAGGTGGTTGAAGAAGGTTATGATGGGGTGTAAGTGCCCCTCTGCTGCAGAGAGGATCTCTGTTGAAGGGGCAGCCTGTGCTCCTGGATGCCTCCAGTACACCTGCAAAAGGCTCTGGAAGTATAGGATTACCACCAGCAGTAAGCCCCAGAATGGGGTATTTTAGGGGCAGCCTTCAATCCACTAGATCCAAAGCTCTCACTCTCCTCAAGAGGCCTCTTACTTATAGTTGCCTTGAGGTGGCACAGGAAATTTTCCTTCCTTTAGTTTCAATGGAAGGTAAATTTTAAAAACATGAAACTCCACCAGAAACTAAAATTAACACACACACATATATACCGTCTCACACCATAGTCAACAAGAACCACCATGTAGCAGATCACCTGCAAGGAAACTCCTCAATCCAGCCCACTTAGGATTGATCTGTAAGTGAGTTCAACCAGCATTCTAATCAAGTCCAAAAAGTTACTAGTCCACAATATTTTTATTAACCCACCTGTCTACACTTACTTATATACATCATTTGTAGCCAAAAAGATAAAATCAAACTTTTATAGAACTTCTGTGTACCTGAAAGGCACTTCTTGCATTGGTGAACATGCCAATAGTTACTACATAGAAACTCATCCTAAAAATATTCCTTAATTGGATTCTAACAATTAGGCTAGCTTTCAAAGCTCTACTCTGAGAAATCATATCACATGTTCTAGAATTAATAATGGCTCTTAACTCATGTCTTGGGAAACTAACATTTTATTCTAAATATCAACATTATTGATTTTATAGTTTATTCATACGAAGCAGTGTTTGCAATCTAACATTTCTGTTTGGTAAACAAGTCAGGACAGACTACTAGATCTACTGCAATGCAACCATGCACACATAGTGTAAATCCTCCCATGATAAATTATAATTATTGCATTCTAAACAATGTAGGTACTGAAACTGTTTTTTTTTAAAGTAAGAAATCCATTAAGACTTGCCACTAATGTTATTTTCCACATGGTAAGGAAACATTGAAGATTCCACATACATTTTTATAGAGCAGTCATTAGAGGTAACAATTCTAGTAGCCAAATCCAAAACACATGAGGTTAGGGTATCGGACAGTTCCCTATTCATGGTGTGTATTCCTTGTAATTTGTGTTCTCTGCATGGATCATAGGATAGAAAGTAGATTCCAGTTGACTACAATATGGCTAGTGTTATGTTTACTAAGTATGTTATGTTAGGGACAAATCCACACTAATACAGGATCACTTGCTACTTCTCTGGGGAATACTGACTCCTTTTCTGAGAGAACCTACATCTACCAATGGCTGAACTGCTTCCTCCTTCTTCCACCAGCCCACTTGCACACAGTGGCCTAGTTCACACATAACGACAATCCAGAGTATAGGTTAAGTATGGCTCAGGTATGGGCTGCCGTGATGTGCGAACACCACAAAATGGTTTAACTATGGGTTGTTAACCACAAACAAAGCAGGAAGAGAACCCATGGTTTGTGGTTGGTTGTGAATTCTGTATTGTTTGTGATTAACAATGCATAGTGCAGAGTTCACGCATAACAACAACCGATATTCAGCCTGAATAATGAGTTGTCGTTATATGCAGACCAGGTCAGTGTAAAGGAGAGCACTGTTCCTAAGAAGTTCCTTGCTTGTCCAAAGCTGAAGCCATGACTAAAGCTTTTGTACCCTGCAAGTATTCTACTCCTCTAGATCTGTCTCAATATGCTGAACATTATATATATATATATATATATATATATATATATAATATATATATGTTACAACATTTATACTGACCGTGGCTTGATGCTTCGGTGAGGAAGGAGATGACTCATTTGAAGCAATTGGAGAATCCTATGAAATAAAGATGTATTTAAGAAATAAAGGAGAAACTCCTTAAGATTTACATAAATTAGACATAATGATGGAAAAGGTGCACAATACAATTATGTACAAGTGAAAAGCACTGTCATTATTTTTGTAAAGGTTTGTGTTGCACAGGACAATGACCTACTAATATTGTCTATAAATAAATCATGTTTCAGATACTAACTTGCTCCTGGTGTGTTGGGAACAAATATGCAGGATTATGCAAGAGAGGTTCAGAAGAATTAGTTGACAACTGTAAAAATACAAAAAACTATTTCAATAAATCATTACTGTTTCATAGACTATTATCAGGAATGTTTTAAATTTGTATTAGTGTCTTATAATCAAAACTAACTTGCATCCTTTACAGATAAACTTTGTGAATTAAGCATAAATTATGCATCCAACCCAAAAAAACCTTCTACTTATCAAAAGATTACACAAGTTGGAAAGCCGATGATCACTTTTCATTAAAAAGCCGAATACAATTCTATCAGGGATAGCTGATATAAAAATAAGTGTTTTGAGGTTATATTTCTTTTCTTTCATGATTTTTTCCCATTGTTGGCAACTATTTCATTACAATAAATTCTCTCAAAGTTTCATGACAGATTAGGGGTTTTTGAAATTCATGTCCATCTTCATAAAAAATGCTTGTTTGAGTACTAAAGCACTTCACACATAAAGATCCAGTTTGCATGATTACCAAGGCTTATTTTTGTTTATTTATTTATTTATTTATTTATTGCATTTTTATACCACCCCATAGCCGAAGCTCTCTGGGTGGGTCACAAAAATTAAAACCATGAAATCATTTTAAAAATATAAAACAAGCCACAATCTAAAAACACAAAATAACATACAATATAAAATCACAACCATAGTGGCTTGTTACTGAGCCAGACCATCTAGCCCAGTATTGGCAACAATAACTGGCAGCGACTCTCCAGGGTCTCAGGCAGGAGTTTTTCCCTAGTCCTACTTGGAGGTGCCAAGCCTTGAACCTGGGACCTTCTGCACGCAAAGTTTATGTTCTTTCACTGAGCTACAGCCCCTCCCAAAGTCACCACCACCAAATTGCAGAGATGGCAAGAAACCTGCCTTTTCACTTTAAAACAAGCTATGCAGAGAGAGAGTGCTTTTTTTAAAAAAAAATAATAATACAATTTCTTGCTCAGCTCCCCTCCCTCCTGGGGTTTCCAGGAGTGCAATTATTATTTAAAACAAGGTGCACACTCCCCATGCCTTGTTTTAAAGTGAAAAGGTGCCCTTTTTGCTGCTACTGAATTTTGGTGGCTTTGACCTAACGCTTTTAAGCTTATTTCATTGTGTTTTAAATCTTGCACACACTGCCTTAAGATGAAAGTGATATATGACTATATCCCAAAAATAACATCTTATAGTAGTCATTGGCTTCAGGGAAGAAAGAAAAGCAATTGCCTCATTCCAAACTCTGACAATTCCATTATCAAAGGTAGAAGCCAGATTTGGCCCTTATCCCAAATATGTCCTCAACCCTAGCCACTTTATTTTCCTCCATAAAATGAATGGTTTCCCCATTGACTTCTACTGGATAAAGCAAATACAGACCATCATAGAGAACTGTGCCCTAACTGCAAAAGAGAAGTAAATAATCTAACACAAACTTTAAAAAATCACATTCATCAGGAGAATATATATATATATATATATGATTAAATGAGCTTGCAGAACACATAGTTAAGACACAAGCTGGAATCCTATGCCTATTTACTTGGAAGAAAGTCTCACTGAAATCAGTGGGGGTTACCTCTGAGTAGATATGCACAGAATTGTGTGGTACAAGGATCAGCAGTTAGCTAACAATTTGGCACCAGTGATTCTCTATATTTAGTGCACAGTAATGTTTAAAGGATATACAATGCCACAAATGTGACAACAGAATAGTTCAATGTGTTCTTTAGAACATTCCTACCTTGTCATTTGTGTCCAACATAATTGAGCTGTGCCTCCATTTTGTTAAAACGATTGGTTCTTGTAGCCTTCTGTCCAGACTCCTGCTTTTAATTATCTCCCTTTGCTGTTGTGGTGAAGCATTATGCTAAAATGAAAAAAGAGGGAAAACCACACACTATAACTATAATCAAACCTGTACTGACAATAAAAGCCAAGTAAAGTATGTATAATCCACTAGTAGCTACTTTCACACTATATATGAAACTGCAAGTAGAGGCTCTATATTTCCCTCATTTTATCTATATTCTTTTACTTAGTCAACAAAAATCTGCCTAGTAACCTGGAACTTTAAGCAGAATTAAAATTATTCTGCTGGTTGACCATAAAGGCTCTGAATAAATTTGAGCATAGTACATCTCCATCTCTGAAGGCACAGGGCTACCCACACAAAGAAAGGTAGGTTCCCAAGTTACCATCAAGCTACTGAATATGCAACATTAGTATTTACAATACAAGTCAAAGGGAATCTAGAGTCAAAGCAATGTCAAGGTATGTCCAGGTTACACAGCTTGGAATGGAGACACATCAGGCCCCTTTTGCGTTCTAACCCCAATGGACCGTATTCAAGTTTTCATATCCCCAAAGGATATGAAAGGAAGCAGGTTTACAGAACTGATGACTATACAGATAACTTTAAAAACTTGATAGTAAAAAAAGAAGAACCCAACTCTTGTAATTGCTATGTCTACAGATAGAGAGGCCTGACAGAGTATTTTTGTTTAACATGTGAAAGTAATAGTTTAAGTAGCACAGAAGTGAAGCAATATTTGCACAATTGTAGTATGCATGCTTCATTTGCATATGCAAAAACATGTTCATTCAATTTAATGTGAGAGGTGCAGTTGTCTAGCTACAATAAATTTTAGATATGCTTTCTGGTGCTGAGGAATTCGTCCATACACACACACACACACACACACACACACCACACACACACCTATAAATTAGTGAAGTTGATAGGGCCTTGATATACCTTCTTGCCTTAATCAACTTAGTTGAATGAAGAATTAGAAACAATAAACTGACAGTGACATAACCTAATAAAGAGATTTAGATTGGCATGTATTATAAAACATACATTAATTTAATTAGTTGCAAGATAACAGAATACATGAAAACAAAGTAACAGCTTTATAAGCCAACACCAGAAAAACCTAGTGGCTAAGACAAGCATTTCATGCAATGCCCACTAAATGAATATTTATTTGTAGCATGCCACTATTACATTCTAGAGCGTCTCTGTATTAGACCAATGCCAACAGCAATAATTTCTGTTCAACTAATATGGTATAAAGACACATATCATAGCAGTGAGCTATACAAACTCTCTGTACACATCATACCACAGGATGAATTGATTTAAATCAACGCGATTCAAATCAGCAATGAAAAAGGCTGATTTAAAGGATTGATTAAATCATGTTTCCCAGTAATATTCTTCATATACTTCCTAATCAATGGTGAAAATCTGACCACTAAATCATGCTAACCTATAGCCATGGTATTATTTACTCTGTGCCGGTTTGCATGTCACCATGGGTTACTTTAGGGCCAGATCTACACCAAGCAGGATATAGCGGTAGGAAAACAGTATGAAAGCGGTATATAAAAGGCAGGAGCCACACTGCTGCTTTATAGCTGTATTGAAGTGCACTGACAATTGTTGGGGGCCACTGACACATACCATATACCGCTATATCCTGCTTGGTGTGACTCCTGCCTTTTATATACCGTGTTCATACCACTTTCATACCGCTATATCCTGCTTGGTGTAGATCTGGCCTAGGACTATCTGAGGAGTTGCTCAACTCTCAAATAACCCACATCACCCAGGTTTGCATGACACGACAGGACGCTACATGCTCCTGCCATGACCTGCATATTGGCACAAATCTCCAACCCCTGCGGGTTAATTATTGTGATGTGATAACCAGCCCACTGCTTAACTCTTATAACCAAGCCCTGGAGCTCTTTGTCACACTGTATACATTTTACACTCTTTCCTTTTAAAAAAATATAGCTTATATAGGGAATGACTTTAAAATAGTCCCTTCAATATTCCCTTATAGCACCTTTCTTACAACCAGTACCTGTAACAGTTTGTGAGTGTGCATTTTAACCTATTCAGGGAATGTCTTTAAAATATTTCCTTATAGAGCCTTTGTTATGACCACCATCCATAGCAGTTTGCACACCGCACCATTTTCTATTTTCTTGTTTCCAATGTTGCTCCTTTTACTTTAATCTGCCTTGCCTCAGTCCCAACCTCACAAAAACGAAGTAGCAAACAAAAGTAAATATCCATGACTGATAGATTGAAGTAAGTTCACAATGGCAGCCTTTTTTCTGTTGTTGTATCCTTTATGAATAAAAATGCATTTGCAGAGGTATAGGAATCTTTTCCAGGGAAATGGCAACAAGCAAAGCAAAACACAGCATTTTCTATCATACTATATTCCAATCTCGAGTAGAGTTTGTACCATGCAGGGGTAAAATGTATCCATGATTGGCCATATTCTGTTGATGGAAAACCTTTTAGCAGTGTATGCAATGCCACTTTTACCAGGTAACATTTTTTAAGGAAGGCATTAACTCAACCACTAAAACAGCTCTGAAATACTTTCCCCTTTAGAATGATCTATTTCACAAGAATTGGATTTACAACTGCCAGATAATTCCTCCTCCTAGTCAATTTCTGGTTCATTTAGACTTTTCTGAGGAACCCTGTGTTTCTGTGACATCAGACTTTTTCATTACTTCTTTTGGGTTTATGAAGTTGTAATCTAAAGTTCCAAAAGATGAAACTCTGGAAGGTGAAGCTCCTGAAGATGAGGCTGGGTATTTTTTATTGCAACCCATTTCCTTTGTGATATGGAATAAAAGGAATAAGATGCCTTGAACATGGTGGGATTAGTTGATGAGTAAACACTCATAGGCTTGCACTATAATTAAATTCTTCCCACCCCACTTTTCTTTTCCTAATGCTCTTAGGAGAAAAAAAAATGAAGACCTGGAGAAGGTATAGATTAATTCTTTCTCCCCCCACCCTCTCATTTTCCAAATGCCATAAAGAAAAAAAAGGAAGAGAACCATGGATGAGGCAGATTAATTCCTCCTTTCCAACTTCCAAGTGAGGCCTGCAGAACCTGGATAAAGGAGAAAGGCCTGGCAGAGGCCGTAAAACCTGGTCCTATTAAGTCCTAGAAGGTAGCCATAGATACTCAAAGGGGCTGTAGTGTCCTTGAAAATGTGAAAGGAAGACAAGTGGTTACCTAATCTTCTGGTGCTGCATTCATGATGCTTCTGCCCAACAGCACACTGAAGACTCTTTGGTATCAAACAGGCCTCTTTATTAAGATGACTACATTAGAACACACCAACTTCTTAGTCTTCAAAAAATACACATACTAAGGGAGAGACTCCACCCACAAAGACCACAACGGGGAAAATTAAATTAGAATCTAACAAGCCTTCTTCACAGGGGCAACAATAACTGACCGTTTACCCTTCTATAGGCCTTAGCAACCTCTTCTCTCCAAGCCTGAGTTTGTTCCTTTTTGGATGAGCTTTTTGCAACCTCCTCCATACCCTCTCTCTCTTCACATCTCTCTGGAGCTACCAAATCTCTTCACCTCTCTTCATGAACATTTAAGTATGTGTATGCTGCACAGTATAGAGAACTGGATCAGATGCAGGGCACCGGGTCAACAATGGGACTGCCTGCAACTGAGGACTGCAATAATGCCCAGCCATTGGCCTAGTCAGCTTCCCAAGTTGCTCCATTTTAGTTGTTCCCTCTCCACTATGTCACTGCATTTTTTCCACCTTTACTTTATGTGAAGGCTCTTCATTCTACCACCACTACACTCAGTTTTTGAGGATGCCTGGCCTTGTGATGTAGTGGCAAATTTTCAAGCACAGGAGTTCTTTATTTCCCCCTCCCATAGTCACATTCACATCTCCTAAGCCACTAAAACAATTACATCTACAAAGCAACTTTAATGTTTCTTGCTTATATATAGAATTAGGCTATATCTCACTCTAGATAACATTCAGCATAATATCTAAGGCTGAAATTCTATGCATGCTTTCCTAACTCTGAGTAATAAAAATGGATAGGTGTGTTACATTATAAGGGCAACAGCAATTGAGAAATTGGGATTAAATGAGTTGTCCTACACTCAGGTGATTGGCAGAAGGGCTCTGCTTGTATAACAAAGCCACAAGCAATTCCCAACCTGGCTCACACCAAGGGGGGGGCTCAAGAAAAAACAATAGGGAGTCTAGTCCACCCACCCACAGCAACACAGCTGTCTGTCCATGCCTCCTCAATTACTTCTCTCCCCTGCATGTCAGACAGTTCCCCTTTCTCCTTAGTGGATTGCCACTGGTCTGCTGGAATCTTGAAAAGTATGTCAGTAGATGCAAAATATGTAGCCTTTGTTGGCTCAAGAGCTGGAGCAGAACTGTAGAAGAGCCGCAGAGATGATAATACATGAATACATAATTATTGGAATCTAGCAATGGGGAGGGGTGTGAGCTCTCTGTTTGGGGGGGCTTGTCCCCCTCCGGCACTGCCCCATGGAGTGGACCAGAAAAACCTCCCTTGGAAGGCTATTTTATAGTTTAGGTGTCACCACTGAAAAGGCTCTCTCAGAGTTAAATAAGTTTATAAAAGTTTATATTTTAGCTCTGTTATCTGTTCTCAACCCTTTCTTCTCCTGATCCCTGTGATTGGAGCATTCTCCCCGTGCCATAACTTAGGCAAGATCCTTTATTAATACACAGCAGCACTTTGGCCCACAGTGGCATTTGTGTGCCCCCACTCAGTCCCTGCCAGTACCACTATCACCATTCTTAAATTCCCAGCAGCCTGCCAGTAGGGAAGGGGGCACTGCCCCTGTAGGGTTACAGGTGAAAGGCAATTTTCAAAGATTTCCCCTGCCACCAGTGCCGGTTTAGACGGTCCCTTAACCTTCCAGAGCAGCTTCTTAGGTTGCAGAGGAGAAGGAGAAATAACTAAAAACTGCATCTCATGAGCATAATTCTGCCCACAAGAACTCTATATCCAGCCCATGAACTTTATTCTAATGGTGGTGGTGGAGAATCAAACAGGTTTAT
Source organism: Anniella stebbinsi (assembly GCA_029215795.1). Taxonomy (NCBI): domain Eukaryota; kingdom Metazoa; phylum Chordata; class Lepidosauria; order Squamata; family Anniellidae; genus Anniella; species Anniella stebbinsi. Next base: position 217,810,774 of record JARDYH010000002.1, read on the forward strand.
AGTCAAAGGATGGTATAAGAATGTATCAATACAAAAAGAGACCCATTGTCCTTATCCTCATGTATGGTACAGGTCTGAAATGTTTCTGAAATTAGACAACCATATCTAATAGGATGGACAAATATATCAATTTTGGTTTCTCTCAGTTTATCTTCCAGTCTTAAGTTTGTTCTATTCTGTTTCCTCATCAATTTATACACTGAGGGAGGGGGAGATTAGAAGTCTGCACAAAAATTTGAATGCAAGTGTGTGCATTCCTCCTAATAGACACAATTTTCTCCAAAAATGTCCCTAATATACCCATTTCTGCAAGCAATTTTCTCAAATATAATGCATTTCTATACGTAATTCTCACCAACATACACATTTTTGTGCTACTTTCCCCTAACATCTGCTTTTCTAAAAATCGGAGAACTGCATCACAAAATTCAAAGACATGTGAATTCTGAAAGATAACTGTATTGCAGTTCACATATTTTTTCAGGAAGGGCAAATTATATAAGGTAGCATTAAAACCCAAACCAAACAATTATTTCTTCATCCCTCATCTAAGCATATATTCAGGCTATTCATATAGTCCAGTGAAATATCACATCATCTTCACAAAAACAAAGCAACTTTAAGCAACTAGAAACAAGAGGGAACCCAGAACTATGTGAAGTTCTGGGTTCAGCAGCTCTCACAGATATTTTTAAAACTGTCCACTCTGATTCCTATACAATGATGCTATTTGTTTTATATAGTTTCATTGCCAACTTCTATAAGTCTGGATGTGTGATGTTGCCACAAAGCAGTTCCTGTGCTTTTATTATACAGGTTTCATTTTCATCTGTAATAAGAATTTGAAGCAAGGACTGTCTGAAGTCTTCTGTTTAATGGCCAAGTGCCATCTCTACACAGGGAGAATATGCCTTTATATGGATTTCTATAATATAGATAAGACCCAGTATATTGTGTCAGCTTATAACACAATTAAAACTGGATAGCTGGGTTTTTTGTTGAAAAAACACTGCTACTTTGATAGCAAATACTCAAGCGACAGACCCTAAAATCAGTATAAAATGCAGAATATTGAATGCAGTCACTGAACTATACAGCGTCTAAAATATGTTTTGTCAAGCTACAGTCCTAGAATCTGAATAGGTGCACAGCAGGAAAGAATAGAGCACTTCCCCTCTTAAACATGCATCATGTGCCAGTGTAGTAGCTGACAGGATGGATCCAGATTTGAAGAGTTTAAAAAAAAATGCTGAGCAAAGTGCTCCAATTACATCAACTGAGGTTAAACTTAAAGGTTCTGATTTAAGTCTCAGCTCATCTGTGCATTCACTAAGTGGCCTTAGCTGCCATCTCTCAGTCTAAGCTTGCATTTTGTAATATGGGAATAATAAAACTCACTTATCTTACAGGGTTGTTGTAAGAATTACTGAGCCAAAGTATGTGAAGCACTACATAATGCTTACTGCGCTTTTTCTGGTACAAACTGACAGATCAGTATTACTACTCTTACTTCGTCAGTTTCCAATCAATTTTCTTACAAAATAGGAAACACCATTCATCTATATGGATTTCAAATCATGCAAAGATGGGTAGTAAACATTCTGTGAATTAATTCAACTCATGCAACTGACCTTGTATTATTATTCATGCCCTCAAAAGATTTTGGTTAAGGGAGGGTGTGGGAGAGATTTGTACAAAGAAAGGTGTATACAGATGTTAAAGAGTGCCTATTTCCAAAAGGATATTTGTAGACAAATTAAGAACTAGAATTTTAGGGAGCCATGTATTATGTTACAGTTTGTAACAAAGTGAGTATACTTTTATTTGCTCTTATTTGCTTCAGTGGTACTGAACCTCTTTCAGCTCAAGGGTCGAATTCCATTTTGGACAAGCTGTTGCAAGCCACATTTGTGGGGTGTGCAGGCTGAGGTTAAAGGGGTCAAACCAAAAACAGAAGCATATTTTGGCTTAAAGCTCTTACTCTTACTAAGCCTTAGGAGATGCATTAGGAGGGGGGAGATGCACAAAAGTCAGGAAACCACCTGACAATCTATGGTTAAAGGAAATGGGTGGAGCTAGAAGAAGGGGACATGGCTATCTAGGGAACTCTGGAGGGGCAGATTAGGACACCAGGTAGGACAGATTTGGCCCCCAAACCTGAGGTTGCACACTCCTGCTCCACTTATCTGATGGACCAGATCAAGGATTTTTTTAAGGGAGAGGGGAATATTATTTTACACCTCTCTTCATTTTTGATATTGCATAGATTATTGGGTAAGAACTCTTGACTCACCTGTCTGCAGTATGCAGGGTGTGAATTCCCTTTCGTTTTCCCCCAGTGGCAATTAGATCCATAGCTAATCCTCTCCCTCAGCTGAGAATGGCTGCAGAAGGTAGACCGAATATAAGCCTATGGTACACATAGAAGATGCCTCCTGTCCATGCAATGCTCGCCCAAGCATTTCATCAATTCTGCAGAGAGCTCCCACAGAATGACAATGGCAGTCAAGACATATCAAGTCTAATTACATTTGGTCCAAGCAATTTACCGTACATATCTGGTAGACCAAGACAGTCAAGAGTAAAATGGAAAGTTTGACATCAAGTATTTTGGATTACTGTTTTAGAAAGATAGGATGGGTTCTTCTACAGCAGATTTCAGTAATGCTACAAGAGGTAAAAGATAGGAGCAGCAGTAGAGATCTTATACAGCGGGAAAAGCTGAGGAACTTAGCCCAGTTCTAATAGGTTGCTACCTGCTATCATAAGTCATCACTAGAATCCCACTGTGATACAAACCAAGCTGCTCTATAAACCATTTTCCCACTAGATAGTTGCTCTCTACTACAGAAAAATACTATTTACTCAACTTAAAATAGTCCAGTGCACTTTCACTAAAAATAGAGGCATATATAAGAAGGCTTTTTCAATATTTCTACAACTGTATGAAGATTTTTCTATTTCCAAACCTACTTCCAAATCCACTGGTGACTGCAACCAGTACAAACAACAGGACTATCTGTAGAAACTGTTCTCATTCTAAAAGTATCAAGCACAGATGTGTCAGTCTTGATATTCAGGGAAACCTCTCTTCCCTCCTTCTCTATTGCTATTGATAATTAGATTAAAATATTAAAGACTGTCCGCAAATTAGCTAAAGGGGGAAATGGATAACAACCCTATGCATATGTGGCATACTTTTGACTGTGTCCTCCCTGCTCCCACCCCCAGTTAAAGTGATTTTCTGGCATTCAAATGTTTCTGTACATTTGGCTGAAGACTAGCTAGCAGCTGGGTTGCCTGCATTGCAATGTCTATGCTTTTTGGCTGGGGTGAGGGGCCAGAGAAACCATTATCTTCCTATTCCCCTCCAAGGCTGCCAAGGGACATGATAGGGTAAAGAGATGTTGGATTAATGTGTACCATACTTTAGTGTGCTACGGGTTGGGGTTCAGCACCTCATGAAAGATTTTCAGCTCCCAAAACCTAGAACTGAATCCAAAGAAGTGCCTGGCATTAAGAAAGTATTAATGAGCTTCAGAAAAATTGTATGAATTCACACCTTTCCATTTCATTGTGAAGAATACTCCATCATGTGCCTCTTTTAAAAATCAGCAGTTGCCAAAGAAAACTAACCCTTGTATATCTTGAATCTCATCACTCACAGGGACGGTAGTATCAAACCCATCGGTTGACTTTTGAAGTGTTTTAGTGTGACAATATTTCATCAAAACACAAGGCAGCTGTACACAAAGATGACCAATATGCTTTTCATTATAAGAAAAAAAAAATGTGGCTAATACTGAGATTGAACCTTTTGCACAATACCTGAAGGCATAGGCTCAATTTGGATGACACAATAAACAACTGGTGTGGGGGAAACAATCATCAGTTGTTTTGACTATTGTGTCATCCGAATGCTGCCATAGTCAACTCAGCGCTGATCCTCATCCACACCACAGTTGATTATTTATTACCATGTTGTGTGGGGAGTATCCCCTAGGGTTAGGGTTAGTCAACCCACCATTGACTATCGTGTCGTCCGAATTGAGCCACAGAGTCAATAGCAAGTAGCTCAAGGTTTTCAGAGTGACACACAAACATTTATTTCCAAAGCTCACTATTAGTAGGCTGGAAAGAACCAAAACCAATATATGAAGGGAAATAGATAGATGAAAAATAGGTAAACATGGTATTACTATTCCAAAAGACTGAAAATGGCCTCAATAAGCATGATTTTAGTTCCATCTCTGAAGACAAGCAATTCCAGATCAGGCCAGAACCTGGATGGGAAACCACTTAAGGATTGTTGTATGCAGTTCTTGACTCACTTAAGGAATGAGAGAAAGTGTATAAAAATAACAAGACTTCAAAGCATTGAACGATCATTTACTCTCATCCTCCAAAAACAGATATTTAACAAAATGGTTTGACCTATGAACTCTGACCAATTATACTTACTGACATGCCTTAAATATTAACTTTTTCATGATATAGCTACTTTTAAAACTATGTTGTCATAAAGAAATGGGTCATATTCTATTCTCAATGCACATCTCAGCCAAATAGATCACTTGTTTGCAATTACATTCACTTGTTTTGCAATTACAGGGTTGAAGAATGTTAACTTGCCTGGTACAAAGTTTTCAATTCAAGTGCCTGGCCTTGCAAGCAACTATGCATGTTTATGTCAAAGATATTGCTGGAATGTATAACAAATGGGAAAGAATTCAGGCATGAACTTTGATAGAAAAAGTTTACAATGCCTTCAAGGACTTTGACCCATATTTTGAAAACAATGAAGTGTAAAATCTATCGTTTTCAACATTCCATTATATTTCATGCCTTTTCCAAAGTTTAGAATATCTTTGACACTAAATGTTGCTCAAGTCAACTCCCCCCACCCCTGCTCCAATATCTCAAAGAGTTTCTTCTATGCACTCTTTCTTGTACTCTAATTATGGATGCATCAATACTCTGAAGAAGAAGGAATGCACACCACAAAACTAGTTTCAAATCTCTAACTTCAGCTGAGAGAGACACCTGCATCACTTCTAGGAACAGGAAGCAAATAAAAACAATTCTTCAAGCATATCCATGAATCCTTAAGCATACTACTGATCCTATATCTTAAGTGAAAGATTGTGCATTCACCTGTTTGCTGTATGGGACTCTGTGATGTTCTACTGTTTGCAGTTGTAAATATATTGCAAAGTTTATTGTTTGTGATATGCATTTGTTTATATCTTTAAAAAGAAGTAAGAATAATAACAGGTAAAGTAAATAATTAGGCTGAAATGTACTTATTGTTTGTGGTTAAAGGTCTAGGTAAGTATGGAGGGCCTGGATTGGCTGGCTGTGTGCCTGAATGGAAAGTGAGTGCTGATTGGCTAGTTGTTTAGAGTGTCTGGATTGGTTGGTTGTGTAAGAATGGGAGGAGCTAGAGAGCGAGTGGAGTGTATATATGTGTCTGACCAAGAGAGCTGACAGGTTGATTGGGGGGAGATTTGAGGGGGATTTTTGAGAGAGATGTTGAAAGAGATTTGAGAGAACTGAGAGTATTGAGAGAGAGTCTGAAGCAGGATTATTAGATGAGAAGAGTGTTTGATTGAGAGATTGAGATAAGATTTTAGAGCATAGGTTAAATAAGGAACAGTTTGTTAAAGTTTAAGAGTGTACTGACAGAAACCACTAAGCTTTGTACTTGTAACCACTATGCATTAGAACTGAGGAAACCATTAAGCTTATTTACCTGCAATTACTTATGTTAATAATTTTTTGTTAATTACATCAACTGGTGTGGTCTATGAGTGTACCTGAGAAGGTACTGGTGGCAGCGAAACAAAGAAGTTATCTGGAGGCCAGGTTGCTAGGCTGTAGTGCTGTGGGGCCTAAATAGTAAAGGCGAAACAGGGGCAGCAGCAGCAAGTGGTCAAAGATAACCTCACAGACATCACCATGATAATTGTTTATGCAAAATTAAGATTTTAGTTTCCCTGAGAAATAGGTCCTTAGGAGTCCAAGACATCAACTGAAAGTGCTTGCAGCATGCCAGAGTACTATCTGTTGTTTCCCTCCTTCCCTGAGCAAACACCCCATTACAAAGGTCCAATTCAGATTTAACAAACCATTACTTTATTATTACAAGCATAAGCTGCAGCAAGACCTGGGCTCACACACTCCTTCCACTTCTCCCCCGCACCCTTTGTGTACCAGGGAAAGGGATTAGAAAGTACAAGTAGAGCTCCACAACAAAAGGTGCAATGCATCCTTGTTGTAAGCTACTCTCTCAGCTACAGCCCAGTGTGCAGCCACTGTAAAGAAGGCAAATTCTTTGTTAGGCATTACTAGAAAAGAAATTGAGAATAAAACTGCACTTGGAATACTGTGTACAGTTTTGGTCACCACACCTAAAAAGATATGGTAAAGCTGGAAAAAGTACAGAAAAGGGCAACTAAAATGATCAAGGGACTGAAGCATCTCCCAAATGAGGGAAGATTACAACAGCTAGGATTGCTCAGCTTGGAAAAAAGGAGAGAGAGGTGTACTAAATTATCCATGGTGTGAAGAATGTGGATAGGGAGACATTTTTCTCCCTCTCTCATAAGACAAGAACCCAGGGTCATCCCATGAAGCTGACTTATGGAAGATTCAGGACAGATAAAAGGAAGTATTTATTCACACAGCCCATAGTTAAACTCTGGAATTCACTATCATAAAATGTGGTGATGGCTTTAAAAGGGTGTTGGATAAATTCCTGGAGGAGAAGGCTATCAATGGCCACTAGTCCTGATGGCTTAGTGCAACCTCCAGCATCAGAAGCATTAAGCCTGTATACAATAGTTGTTGGGGAACATGGCTGGGAGGGTGTTGTTGCACCATGTCCTGCTTATGGTTCCCTGGTCAACAGTTGGTTGGCCACTGTGTGAACAGAGTGCTGGACTAGATGGACCCTTGATCTGATACAGCATGGCTCTCCTTATGTTCTTCAAAACCATTTGCTTTTTGATTCTAGGATAGTATACAAAGTACATGCTAAGATGTTTCACAAATTAAAAACGTATTCTTCGGAAAATATGATTTTTTGTCATTTTTCAAGTGCTAAATGAACAGTCCTTTGAAAACTGAAGTTGCATCTTACATTTACTTTTTAATCACTTGATTCAGTCTTTCTTCTCCAAGATTAAAAAATATACAATAATTAAATATATTCCCAGGATTAAAAAAAAACTGCAGTGAGATCCATCTCTTGATCAAGAGTTAGAAATATTGTTGTATTTTATTTTGATTACTCACTTTTGGCAGTGTCCACTCTGATCGAGTTCCATCTGCATTGTAGTAGTATGACCGGCCTTGTTCATCTACATGCCTTATCCACTACAGAAACAAGATAAATAAAATATTTAATACAAAATAATTAGAATTACAGCCTTAGATGTTTTGTTTATAAGTTTGTCAACTCTTGAGACCAAATGGAAATACTTCTCATTCTTTCAGTCAACTGAAAACGCACACAGCAAAAACCTCTACCTTCACTCCCCACAGTATGACACTAAAGACTCAAACAAACCCCTATCTGATATTGTAATTGAAAACCTTTTGCCTCAAGTCTGAATCCTGTAATACGGGGTGGGCTGACTTCAGCCTTAAGTGCAAAGCAAGAGTGCATACATAGCTACAGCATTACTAATCATATTAAATTATCGTGAATATGCACTACTGCTTACATACATGAAAAGGGACTTCATGAATTGGATCAAATTCTACCTTGCCCAACATTCCTTGAGATTCCCAGAAACCAGCATACATTAAGTGATAAAGCAAAAATTTACCACTGGCCCACCAGTGAATAAAAAATCTATCTTCTGTCTATTCCTGCTGTGATAGAAAACCTACCTATATTTCCAAGACAAGTTCTTCATTGAAGCTCTTTTGAACAAAATGTTAATTGAATCACCATACTTATAACATATTTAATAGAACACAGCATTTCACAAAATGTCATCGAATGGGAGGGGAGTTTTCCTAAGGCTATGATTCTATATGTGTTGATTCAGAAGTCCGATTACGTGTAGTAGTGTTAAGTGTATGTTGTAAATGACGTCTATAGTATGATCATATGTTCTGGAGAAATGTAATATTACTGTAACATATTAAAAGAAAAATTGTATGAGATTTTCATTCTTGTTGGTGGCAGAAGAGGAGTTTACTTTGAAATGAAGGTTGTACTACTACTGCCATACACAAGACCAAAAGAATTTCCTGAACAGGAAGTAGAGGAGCAATCTCCCTCCTTCTTCCCAGAATAATTATAACCAAGCTAAAACACTAAACACTCAACATTGTGAACCCATAAAAACAACTAGTCTAGAAAGGACAGGAAAGAGAAAAATCCATTACAATCCCTAATTTAAGGAATATCCACTAAATATCCTACTTCCAGAACTGTGGAAAAGTAAACTGCTCTCCCATGACCAGGAAAAACTGAACTTTATGGTAAGCCTAGTTTCTCTCTCAGATAGTGGGTGAATGCAGTTTACTTAGGATTATTATTAGTAGTACATTTCTATACCGCCCCATAGCCGAAGCTCTCTGGCCAGTTTACAAAAGATGTCCAAGAGCCATATGATTATGAGTGAGAGATCACTCAGGAACATCTTACAGCACCTTCCCACTAAAGATTGCGTTTACAGAGACATATAATGCCAAAAGAATATGAATAAACAATCTGCTTTGCATATCTTTGTAAGGCCACCATGTTTTCTGCTCCCCTTATAGAGTGCGCTACAATCCCCAGGAATGAGATCCTCAATACCTTTGTTGTGCATAGTTCTAATGTTCAATTTCTCAGGCCTCAATCATTTCTACCAATTTTCCCTATTCATCAACAGAAAATACAGGCTCCTTTGTATCCAAGCAGGCTATCTGCATTCTCTCCCCAACCATTCCTTTAATTTCCTAGACAAATGAAAAGCACAAAGCCCCATACTGGCATGTGATTCTCAAATAAAACTTCCAAGGAACCTATCATTCAAATGGAATGCAGGTAATGCCCAATGTACTTTTTGTTCCTTTCCCTTTGATGGAGAAGAGGAAGAAACCATATCTGCTGAGTGTAACTGGGAGTGGACTAGTTTCTGCTTTTTCTCTCTTCTCTACCCACAACTAGGGGAAGAGATTCAAGTCCTTCCAAATGGATCTCTGTAATGCAGAGCTCTGTTCTTAAAGAGGGCGGGGGAGAGCAACCCCCAGAAGACCCCCACCTATTATGCAACCTTCAGAGCAGATATTTATTCTGGAGGCAGGTTGTATAGTCATTTCTCTCTCCTTTCTAGGAGGAGTCCAAGAGACAAGCAGCCTCACACATTGTTTCAAGAATTACAAAACAATGGGATGCAAGCAGGTCTGTCTTGCCTGATTGCCAGGAAGCCCAGACAAATTGTTATTTTCAAGGCTGATCTGATCCCAGTCCACAGAAACCTGTCACTTTTTTTTCTTTTAAACTATGTTTTTCAAATTCAGATATAAAATTTTACAGATATTACATTAATAGGCAGTAATCTATTACTGCCAAAGGGAATTATGTGTCACCTTCAAACACAATTTTTAAAATTGCTCTTGATAAACAAACAGTGCTCCTGTAACACGGCCAGAGGTAAAACAGTTGTTAATAATGCAACATTATTCATAGATTAGAAAACTGATGGAATTGGTTTCAGACTTGCCAAACAAGAATGAGTTGGCAATGCATATTAAAAACTAAGATACACTACTAATTCATAAGAAACTTACACGGAATACAATAAGCAACGATAGCTCTAAATATTATTTTCAGGACAAGCAGAAACTAAACACAATAAAGTCTTCAACTAGAAGAGCAGTTTCTTAAGCAGAAAGAGAATAGTGCCAAGAAACAAGCATGATTTTAAAAAAAGGAAGTGGGAGGAAGGTGGCACTACTCAACACTTTTCCACTACCAATGACATAAAATCACACTTATCTGAGTTCTTACCTTCTATGTTTCTACCAATTTAGAAGATAAGTGATGAAGAAAAGTGTGTACCTTTTCATTAGTATAGTCACTGGTATATAGCATTTGCCCATGTTCATCCAACTCTTCTGACCACCCTTTGGGAGCAGAACCATACTGACTATCTGACTGGCTGTTACAACAACTGTGGGAGTTTTCTTGTGATGAAATACTCTACAAATTATCAAACAGAGAAGTATTGAGAAGTGATATTAGTTCAGATTCTGGAAGATGTTAGAACTTGTCTAGAAGTTAAAACTTTAAATGAAAATGGAATTCAAGTTTTATAGGGAGGAAGTGGAAATAGGGAAGAAGTGGAAACACACTTTCAGGGGGAAAATCTGATTATTGATGATTCAGATGAGACTCTTATGCCTTTTCTGCACATCAAGGTTGAATAAAGATTCATTTTAACTTAGTATACACTTAAGAGTGAAAGCCATATCCTATAAAAGTCAACAGCAAAACTTATTGGCTCTACCAATTGAACTTTGCCATATTTCAGTCCGATGACCAACATGGGTACAGGTATGCACTTTCAAAGGAAAATCAGTGGATGGGGTAATGTGTTTAATTTTCCACCAATTTTTCTGTGCAAATGGCATCCTCATGCATATATATATATATATATATATATTCTTAGCCATTCTCTCAAATCCATAACATTTGTTTCTATCCTTATTTTTTTCCTAAGAGAAGCTAGAAAGAAAAGAGCAAGTTATTTGACAATCCTGTTTCTTAAATCTGATGTATGTGTTAAGTTATCATTAACATTGCAGAAATTCAAGACTGTAATTTAAGCAAAAACCCAGTGGTTTTCTGAGAGGCCCTTACGATAGAGAAGAAAAAGAGAAATTAAAAATTACCAAAAAAGGATGCAGTCCTCAATGGATACAGACAGAAGAAAGCAGATTATGGTCTGAAGGCAATATAGGAGATTAATGAAAATTAAAACAAAGATGACTCTAGGAATCAAGAGAATAAACTAGATGATATATTGATAGCCCTCATATATCTCAAAAGCATACAAACTGAAGCAATATAAATAACTGAACTGTTGATGAAGGAGAAAGGAAAACTAAAATAATCAGGTGATAATGAATACTTAGCATTAGTGCTTCTAAATGTTGAAAACACATACAATAACAATCTCAAGAACTGATATACCAATCAGATGGTATTTGAATAATGTAAAGGAGATGGACAACTCACTTGAATTCAAGCAAAAGAAGAACTCAACCAACACCTGAATCCTAAAATATTTGGAAGCATGTTCCACTGCAATCACTTAGACTGTGAAGACATGTACCACTCAGTCTATCTTTGGAGAATACAGCTTATTATCCTATCTGTAAAGCGTCAGCTCACCCACACATTGACCACCAATTCCAGTACCTGTTTCTCTTCAGAAGGTTACAACAATGCAACAAGAAGCATACCAGGAAAGCCTGGCTCCCAAAGGAGGAAAAGGCAAAATGTTGTGCATAAAAATAAACCCTACACTATAGCTGAGTTGCAAGAAAGATCCAGCATTCTTAGAATAAGCTATACTGAACCTAACCATCGGGGCTCAACCGGTATGAGAAACTAGCCATGGAGCAGTCACTTGATGGGAGCTCACTATTTAAAGCAATGAATCTCAATATGCCATGGTTCCCCAAGTAAAGGCCCAGAGGCACACAAGGAGGATGTATTAGTTTCCTCACTTGGGTCCCCTGTGGGTCAGAATAACACTCTCATCAGCCCCAACAGGAGAAAGATTGCCAATCTCCAAGACCAAGATGGAGATTAAGGCCAATCCAAAGGGCCAATGAAGATTTAATGTTTGGTATCGGGGTACCAATCTCACACCAAAACAAGTACAGTGACCACTACAAATATGTCATTAATTTCACAGTTGCCCCCTAAAAGTTACATAGTACTGAAATTCTAAATAATAATAATAATAATAATTTATATTGTTCTATCTCGACTGAGTTGAGTGCACCTGTACTTCCTGCTGCTTACAAGAATAATGCTGCTTTGATTGATACTGAATGTAATTGGCTTAAATTTTAAATTTCTGATACTGATGTCTTTTTGCTGATATTTTTAGTGATATGGATTAGTTAAAAGTGGAGTTTTAGTGATAATTGTTACAAAGATACCTTTTACCAAGATACCTTTTCTATATGTTTAGGGGAAATTTAATTTTGGCTGAACACAGAAAGGTTTTTGTAAGATGGTCTGGGTAGGCATTCCAACAATATTCCAAACATAACATTTTCATTCAACATAATTTCAAGAAATATCACATCATCTCTCAGCTCAAACACTCAAAGGTTTGTTAAGTGAGGGGTTTCATTTGTTTTGACTCTGGTATTACGGAACTGAAATAAAAAGCCCAATGATATAGTTAATCAACTCAGGTAGAAAAAAATAAAATCACCTGGAACATTTTCCCAATGTTTGTCCATTATTTATGCATATATATCATTCACACTCCATTTTACCATCAATTAAACTTACTTCTTGATCTACTTGGTTCAGAGAGTCTCCTTTATTTATGCTATGATCTCGAGTCCAACGTGGGGGCTTCCAGGTTCTCTCTTGTGTTCCTTTGTTGTAATAGTAACAACGACCTGTTGTATCTTTATGGGTCTCCCATTCCCCATTCATCTGGATTGGAGGATTCGTAGGTAAAGGCGGGAGTGCAGACTGAGATATTTTCAGTTCTTGCAAGTTAGCATAAACTGGTGAATCTGGCCTTCCTTGGCTTGGTGGTGTTGCTGGCTATAAAAAAATAAATTGCAAATGACTTAAATGTTATGATAGTATTACACCAATAAACACAGACACTGAATATCTGGCCTGGTACATGCAAAGGACAGATTGAATGCTTTTCGTTAAGGAAGAACAATGTGAGGGTTTTTTTTTAATTTTTAAAGCTGGTTTGTTGTTCAGTATTATAGGGACTGTAATATAGCCAATAAATCTGTAAAGCATTCGAACGGCTTATATGTGTTTGTCATGAAAATCAGTTTCATATGGGGAAAGCAGAATGTTTATTGCTTAAAATGGTTTCGCACAGGCTGACATTAGTGCCCAAGATTATGCCAGTATATGCTACAGTTTAGCATGTTAAGTTATTTATTTCACTTTAATTTAATTACTTTATATAAGTTTGGTGCCAGGTAAGTTAGAGTGTAAGAACACACCTAACAAATATGCAGTAAGAAGTGCGATTTATTAGAGATTTCATTTTAACTCTACCCAAAATATCTACTTCAAAGTTTCTTGAATTGTACATTCACAACTTCCAGGTGTTGTCACTGATGTAGGATAACTGCAAACTAATGAAACAAACTTAAATCCAATGTTTGTACTTGGTTCTAATAAAAGAACCTGTAAAGTGAGGGTGCATTTGGCGGATCAAATTATTTTATCTACTGCTGCATCTTTCAGATTGCAATCCCAGACACACTTACCAGGGAGTAAGTCACACTGATATCACTGGGACATACTACAGGCTTGTGCTACATAGCAAGGCAGTGACATGGCTTGCAGAACATGCCCAGGTCATCGTGGATCATTTAACCAATGATGAGCCACAATGTGTGCCGAGCATGTGCAGCCACCAGTTTGCAGTAGGGTTTTTCAACACTCATGATGGCTTGAGTTTGCATGAAATGACGCAACCCCCAATCACTCCAATCAGGTGACGCATATCCAAAATAGCGGCCACACATACCCAGGATCATTGTAGGTTACATAACCTACAATGAGCCAACCCAGTATGATCATTTTAAAACCAAACTTATGTTCAATACTAATGCTAAAACGAAGAAAATATGTCTACACTGCATGTAATTAGAAATATGGGTTTCCTCAGAAGGAAGAGTAGTGTTTTGGTTTACAACACGTAGTAAAATATTAATCACAAGTGGGGAAAACTCCTAACCAAAGGAGGAAATGGAAGTAGAAGCTTAACATACTTTAGATTTATTTCTATTTCTCCAACATTAGCTTCCTATGGTTACTATGGTGAGGTAATCCAAGAAGACCCAACAGCATACATAGGTCTTTGTTCTCATAAGTGGCCAGATGCCCCTGGAGACCTAAAGAAAAAGTATCTGGAAATGAGAACGCCCTGTTTGTCCTCAGCACTACTAATCAGATTCTGAATACAGAATCCCCTTCTTGGTTATTATGTCTTACAATCACTTCCAAACCTATCCTTCACCAAAATGTATATGCACTTTCATCAACACCTCCATGTTACTACAGCAATCCCCAGCACCAAATCAAAATATATTTTTAAATGGCAGCAAATTCTGCAAACATGTTATCAATGATAAAACAATGATGTTTTGAAGTTCTTATTATAATTCTATCCTACTCTTACATGGGGCTTCCAGACGTTTCCCATCCAATTTACTGATCAAGTCTGTATCCATTTATTGCAACTCTGCAACATCAGATACAGACAGATCATTCATTGGGCAGAATTTCAATTACCTTTATTTATCTAGCACCATCAATGCACATGTTACTAATGGTTTTCTGATTAATTATTTAAATTAGACGGTGTGCATTAGTTTAATAATCAACAGACTGTAACCAATACAGAATACAGAACATTATTCAAATACACGATTTCTTTAAAAATACTTAACAAGCAAGAAAGTCTGACCACTAGATGTCACTGTGGAGCCCAATACATTCACGGAACACTAAATCAGTTCTATTTTTACATGTGATTTGATCAGATCGTAGTTTGATTACTATTTTTTTAAGACTATACAAAACCAAAACAAATATTTTCCCAAAAAAATTCAATAAATTGTCAGCACCACTTACAAAGCCAGTTGACCAAGAATTCCAAGAGAACATCCTAACAATTATAGTTATGGCGCAGACTTACAGTTGTATCCAACCCTGACCATCCTGGAGCAGAATAGAAACCACTGGGGAATGGTTTTCCCCTCCCCTCTGCAGCACCTCCCCCAACCTCTGCACACCCCACCAAATCTGTTCCAGAAAGTTGAGGAACCCTCTAGAGCAGATTTGGAAAGTGTGCAGAGGCCCGCAGTGGGAGAAGAGCAAAAAGACGTCTGCTGATGCAATGTTGGCTCACTGTGAAACATGCTTTGCAAAATCAGCAGCCAGGCTCAAGGGCATGCAATTTCCTCGCCCTCTCACCTTGTCAACGTTAACAATTTGTAGAGTTATATGCATACTGCTGATAACCAGAATATGCAAACCCACAAACTATGGTTATGATAGAACCTGGTTAGCATATATCTCTACGAGCACTTTTTAAATCAATTTCCAAAGCACTACATACAGTAGAAATATAACTAAATGTTGAAAGTAACTATTTTTTGAACACATTTTCCACAGAAATAGATGGCTTTAAGATTAGGTTTCTGATAAATATATATAAATACATAAAGTGCATGAATGAATTGCGTAATTGCTGGAGGTTTTTCTTTGTAAAATAAAATATCAGAAGTGGAATGCTCAAAATATGTGGGAAAGGTTTTATAAGATAACTACACTCTGTTGGGTTAGCAGCAGCAAACCACATATACTGTAGTGTTTACTTTAATGTTACACATGCACGCACACACAATTCTATGGAAAGTTCTGTGACTATGCACTTTAAACATCCTGCCAGTGTAAATAAAATACCTCCATTCTTTGAAACCAGGTTCCTTCATCTTAGCTTCCTTGCACCCTTGCTGCCCAGGCATATAGCCTGTTGACACATCATTTACAAGTGCCTGGTCTGTCCACTGCCTTCTTCACAGTACACATGTGGTCCTTCCACCTGCCAGGCTGTGTGTGAAATTCCCTCTAGGGTCCATCCTTCCACTTTCTGCCTCCTCTGTACTTTCAGCCTCTTTCCCTTGCACATAGATCCCTGCTCCTTAACTCATTGTCTAATCTCAAGTCACTTTAGATCTGGGCTTCTCAACACATAGAAACTTCCATCTCATAGGCCTCATTCTTAGGGACAAATTAGACAAAATACTGTCAGCACAATTGATAATTGTGTGAATGGCTTTTCAAAGTAAACTCCAGGCATGTCCCCCTCCCCAATCTGGATTGGGCTCCTGGCATGGGTGGTTTTTTTAACCCTTTCTCCCTTGCTGAAAAAAATATCACAATCACTCCAATGGGGGCTTTTACCCCAATGCAAACTGGAACAGGGTGGCCATCCAGATCAAGGCCACAGTAAGGTGCAAAGAGTCAAAGGCTCTGCACTCCCAGTTCCCAATCCAATTCAGGTACTTACAATTTACTTTAAAAATTCATTCACACATTTGCTAATTGCATGAATGATGTTGGGACTAGTTCGACCCTCATTCATCTTTCCAGTCCTCATCCTCCCTGCCTATTCAGCAACCCTGGCCTTTGTCCTACATGCCAGCACTACACAGCTCCACCTATTCCTAGATACTATATTATGTGGCTCTCCTCAACAATAGCTCTTTCACTTCTGCTAAGAAAACTGAACAATTTGTCAATGTTGCTGATACCCTTCTAAATTACCCTTGGAAATTGTGCATATATTGAATGTCACCTTTGTTTTTCTTATTTTAGAATATTTATATCTCTCCTTTTCAGCAGTGGTCTCAGAAAGGGATACACCAACAGCTGAATCAAGAGCCAGAACCAATACACAATTGGTACTGGGGGGAAATGGCTGAACGGCCACTATAAATTGCAAGAAGAAAGCATTGTTACATTAATTTATGATTACAATTCAAATACTAGCTGCCTTGCCTAGCCACGATGCATTCCAGGTGTTGTGTGCACACTGGAGAATCACTGCATGCCAGCTGTATTTTAGCAATACAAGGCCTTTTACCTTCAGATTCTGAGACTAAATACAGAGTCTCTTTCTGAACTGTAAAAAAAACAAAAAAAAATAAGGAAGGCATTAACAACAATGTGGTGAAATTTGATCTTGTCAACAGTGTGGAATTTTAGTTATGTTCCTACTATTGAAAAAGATGACAATTCAGAACACCCTAGTTCATAAGCAAAGTAATTATTTCATAAACAGATCTATACAAAATTAATACTCAGCACATCACCATGGAAGAAAGCTCCAGGACAAATTAAGAATAATATTTCAGTCTAATTGAAGTAGAAACCATTAAAATCAAATCAGTGCTGCAGAACTAGTTGACAAAAACCAGGTGGAGCTAGTTGGCATTTCCACAATCTTCTTTCTATTCTACCTAAAAATGTGATAAAATTTGGATGGATGCATTCTATTTCTCTAAGAAGATAGAAAACAGTGGATGAATCTTGATCACAGTAAGCAGAAAGTGCATGCGCGCACACACCCCTCATTCCTCAAATTAAAAACACAATACTATGGAAATAGAAGTTAGGAACAAGCAAGTCCCGTATCTTGGATCTGCTGTAACTGATGCCATCAACTTTGGAGGAATAGTTATTACAGATTTTTAAAAAAAAATCTTAACTCATTTTATGTTGTTCTTCCTCAGTAAAGAATTTCAAAGTAAAAAAGAATGTTGCCCCACATAAGGGTCAGTGGAAGCAAAACAGACTATTCCTGCAATCACCAAACAAACACTCACAAGAGGAATGATGAGGTGCAATTAGGAATAAAACAGCCTTCTTTGTCCTGTGTGAAACCTCTGAGTGAGTGGTTCCTGGCCCTGTTCACATTATTACAATGCACTAGAGCTTCAACTCATATAAAAACACCCAATATGAAGACAGTTGTTCAATACAAAATATCCCATTATTTTGATTTGATGGTGTCCATTGTGCAACCTTTCTTGTCCTAGTGATTTTAAAGACAGTATCAGTAGAAACACTCAAATTATGCATAGTTTCTCTTTTAAATACAAGAGAATCTGCACAATACAAAATATTTCATATGTATTATGCTAAGCTGCAACTTTTAATCAGCTAAGGTTTTAATCTAATTAAAAATACATCCGTTAACAGTGAGAAATTAGTCTAACTGCCTTCTCTCCCCCACTCCCATTCATTGTGAACAAGGGGCTGAGGGGGCTACGCCTAGAATCTCCCAATTCCCTGCTGCTCCTCAGCAGCTGAAGAATGCTGTGCATGTTGCTCTTTCTTATACTCATTACTTCTTATGCTCATTAAAGGGGATGTCTCGCTGGCGGGGGGGGGGGGGGGGGGATGGCTTGTTTTTTGTTTTGTTTTTTGATGTCCCAACATGTAGCAGAACTGGTTACTACCTCCTCTTATGATTACTATAACTGGTAAAGCTGATGCTGCTATGCAGATAGGCCCAGGTTCTGTCCCCAGTATCAGAGGTCGCTGTGATAGACCTGGCCTGTCTGAGACTTTGGAGAGCTTCTGCCAGTCAGGAAAGACAATAAAGAATGGGCTGGATGGACCACCTATCTGACCTGATATAAGATAGTTTCATATATGGAAAGCATAAGGTTTTCAAGTTCTGGACAAAGCAAATTTGTTAAGCAAAAAGCAGCTGCAAATGATGGAAATTATCTCACTACAATGGACAGTAGTGAGGTAAGACGTCATGCAGTTCTTACGTCAGATACTATGCCTACTAAGTGTTAACCCAGTGCAAATACTGCACTGACAATTTTCTTATACATTTTCTCTCATTTCTTTCTACTATAAAGTCACAGATAATTTGTGGATTAAAAGGTAACAAATCAAGCCCAACATCATTTTTTTTAACATTAAGAAATGTACTGATGGAGAAAGTAAGACTGATGGGAAATGGATGGATGTAAACCTTGGCTAGTCATCTAATCGAAGTTATCTGGACCCTTATTTTTCACTCCAGCTTTCATAGTTGTAGTATTTTAAAAGAAAGGCTAAATCACTGGTTTTGCTAAAATGAATGATAGAATCTAAAAGTTACTATTCTACTGCACCATTTTTTCAAAATACACAATATAAGTCACTTTGTGAGGGTTTGTTCTAAAAAGGTGGGATATAAATAATCCTACTAATAACAACAACATACAAAATTGCCAGTCCTTTTGCCTTCATCATTAAGAAAGCTGACAAAGCAACATGCAATAATTGGTCATTATTCACACACATTCACGTGGCTCAATTATAAAACCACGCTCAGCATTCAGCGGATCAGCTAAAACAGCAACTCTTTGGAGAACATTCTCAGTTAAAACCTGTAATAGGGTAATAAAGTAGCACAGATCCCCACTCATTATAGTGTTTACAAAATATACACCACACACATATTAAAATGTATTCCGTCTATGCATGTTATCAAACAGCAAATTGCAACTAAAAGCGTCCCCATTCTAGAATACATCAGTGAAAAAAAGCTGAAGACAACTATCCATATCATTTATTACAGTCTAATGGTTATCTTCAGCAGAAAAAAAGTAACAATTACTAGTTCTTTATATAAAGGCAGCAGTAGAGAAGAAGAAAAAACCCATTAGTTCCTCTTTTAAATCGAATATATTTAAGGGCTTGGACATTCAGCTGAGTACTGAAATGAGGAAAATACTGGAGACGGAACAGGACTTAGTAGCAAATCACCCAAGTTTCACAACAAGCAGTAATTCTGGTGTTTACTGAAAGCTGAAATGTAAATTCTTGACAAGAATTCTGACAGTGGCCACATCCTTCTCTCGGCTGATAAGTTACTCTCTTATTTGGCACTTCTTTAGGAAAGAGTGGCATATGATTCAATTGCGAATGCTAAAGTATCTTAGAGCATCCTTATGCTTTTAAAGCTGCACTTAAAAAATTCTAACTGTAATTTATTTAATCCATACATAATTACACAAACTACATTATTGCTTGATATATGATGACTAGCAGTACAACTAAATTACAGCCAATATTTGGCTGCATACAGGACCTATTAAACATTGAATTTTTTTCTCAGCTTTTAAGAAGCTTAATAAATTTCAGTGCCCAAATATTTTGCTTTAGCAAGAACAGCAATCTCCTCCCCATCCCTATAACATGTTATTTTGTTAAACATATATTCCCTATACAAATCACTAAATGTAAGTTTAAACCTTATGCTTTTTACTGAACTCAACATGCTCTATGAAGGGACATGCGGAACACGGCCACCTGCCTCAGCAATTATGGTCTTGTGCTACTCAGCAAGGTTTGCTAAACTGTACTCAGTCTTTAGTAACAACTGTTATTATTAAGCCTCAACAAAGAGGGAAATAAAACTCTCATCAGTGCAGTGCAAAGTTTTGAGTTACATTAGTTCACTTTTTAAACATACACAATGTGCTTTTAAAGTTAGAAAACACAATGTTTTCTAGTGCTGCTATCAGCGTTCATACTCTAAATCACCCTTCCAACCCTGAAAGCCTCCAGATTGCAATTTTCATAATTCCCAGCCAGCATGGCCACTGGCACCAGGTTGGGAAAGGCTGCCCTAAATAATCTATCTGTACAATATAGTGGACAGTAACAAAGTCCTATAGCTTAACTTTTCAATTGCAAGTTTTACAGTCACTGAATTGATAAAATAGTATGGAATATGTATAGCTATCTAGGAATGAAACATGA
Organism: Anniella stebbinsi; assembly: GCA_029215795.1. Lineage (NCBI taxonomy): Eukaryota > Metazoa > Chordata > Lepidosauria > Squamata > Anniellidae > Anniella > Anniella stebbinsi. The sequence goes on from JARDYH010000002.1 coordinate 217,831,346, forward strand.
ATATGCTACAATGTATAGAAACGGTATGGAAATGTTTACTCTGAGAAAAATACAGCTCAAATTAAAATGCTCAAATATATTTGACACTCCTCTCGAGCAGACTGACACATAATGACCCAGTTCACACGACATGCTGGGCTCACTGTGGGTTATTTAACCCTACAACAAACCAAGGGTTATGCGAAGTTGTTAGTTTAACCTTGCATAACCAATGGATGGGTTCGCCCAACACACTGCAGCCCCATTGGGAGTTGCATATTGAAAATGGCACCTGGCACACATTACAGCTTATCATGGGTTAACTACCCCACAGTGAGCCCGGCATGTTATGTGAACCAGGTGACTGGAGATTTATGATAGTTTACTGGAGTCTCCTTAAAAATATACCATTATGTTTCCTAGAGATTAGGTTACTACTGAAACTTCCCCTTTTCCCCCTCAAATGACCTTTGGAACCCCAAGCAAACTTTAAATGAAAGGCCTTGAGTAAAATATCCTAAATTCATGTTTAATCACATGCACACATATTTAAAACATATATGCCTCAAGCATTAATGAAGGGATACAGGAAATTCATTTTTCTGCACCTATAGAATAAGTTTTTTGGAAAGGGAACATATAAAAAGTCGCTTAGATTTACCAAAAATATTTTTTTTAATTACAAGCAAAACCAGAAACATACTTAAAAGTATGACTGAACCCCCAAGATAAGAGAAAATAAATCATTGCTTGAAACCAAGTTTTCCATTTTGTAATTGGAAATTGAATTGCCTGCTGTAACCGAACATAGGGGATGATCCAGATCACACACTTAATTTTTCTATTGAAATCAAAGGGACTATTGAGCAACTAAACTCTTGACTGAGTCACGAACACATTAATAAGCAATTTAAATGCTATAGGGGTACTGTGGGGTGTACTTTTCTGTGAGTTTATCCCGTCATGCTCCACTTATAGTTAAAGGCCTACAACCATGTGGCCAAGTCTAATCACATCTGTCTTTCCTATGGAATCCGCACTTGAGGTAATATTGAAGAGAACCATTAGAAGCCTCCAGAAATCCACTCACCCTTTTGCCAGGGACACGGTAACACGCTCCCCAACTGGAAAAGGGAATGAGGAGTTTTTAATGTCATACTGCTGAGCTTTGGAGTCAGCGCAGGAGACTCACTCCTTCTGCCTTCTTCAAAAAACAGCACAATATAAGACCCTCCTCTTGCCCAAGTTCTCTGCCAAACTGAGACAGCTTGAGGGAAACAATGAGTTAGTAGCAATTGCATAGTATGGCTGGTTAATAAGCCAAGTCAAAATTTGTGGACCTTTGTATCTTTTACAAAGCTTTTGTCCTACCTATGAGGATTATCCAAAACTTTTTCTCACAGCCACATGGCTTTTATACTGAAGTACTCTGTTTAAACTTTAGAAGAGAGAGAATTGTGAAATGAATGGTTTTCTTTTTGGCCCTCTATATACTTGTTTAAGGGAAAAAAAGCTTGGTGGAGATAAAACATAACTAAATCTTCTAAGCATAGTTTGAAAGCACTCTGTAGGCTCCTGTGTTCCTCCATTACTGTTCAGGCATTTCCCACTCTCTTTTACTATGTACCAGTGTCTTCATTTACCATACTTAACACCAACCCACAACTTACAACCATACTTAGGATCACAGTGCTAACTATAGTTAAAACACTGGTGCAGTCTATAGTTAGTTCTGAAACTGAAGGAGTGGCGGAATGCACAAGCCAAAAGAACGCTTCGAATCTAATCACATTTAGGAGATCAGTAAGTACTAAGTTTGCACCAAGCCTAAGTGCCCAGAACTTTCCAAGCAAAGGCTAATGATTACCAGGGCTTGTTAGGAGAACTTAGTTATTCGGATCATAAAAAGGGTGTATGAGACCATCTGGACTTACTCAGTTGTTGATCCTGTTACCATATAGTATGGCGTATCCTGGAATCAGTGACTCAGTTCGCACAACATTGCAGCCAAGATGGGTTATTTAAGCCTCAGCGTGTGCTGGGCACCACTTGCCTAATTCCCATCCTGGCGCAACTTGTCATTTCATCCAAACCTGGATGACATAGATTCTTGGATGGGGAAACCAAGCCTAAAATAACTCATGGCCTATTGATGGCTTATTTGAGGGTTGTTCCCTCCTCCAAGGAACCACGCCACTCAGGTTTGGATAACAAACAAGCCATGTCTAGGTAGAGTGGGGAGGTAATTAGGTAAATGGAGCACAACTGTGCAGTGGCTAAACAAGCCACCTTGGCTTGCTTAAGCTGCAGTGATCATGCGAAACAGGCCAGGGGCTGCATCCTAATGCCTAATCAAGATTTGCCAGTCTCTAGCACCCACGGTAAAGACCGTAATGTAGTACGTTACCTACTGTCCATATTAATAATGCCCAACTTCAATAGCAAGTGTGTGTTTTTAAAAGCAAAGGTGAATCAATTATCAATTTACCAAATTTCAAAGGTTTATTAAAAAAATGTAAATTATTAGCAAAAATTGTAAGTATGTTTGAATTAAATTCAGATTGAATTTTAAACCAGACTGGATTTTTTTTACAAAAATAACAACAGATAAAAACTTATTAAATCAAAAGTTTAAAAGAATAAAATCAGTCATAAAACAAACCTGATACTTAAAGCCTTTTTGATCCCCTCTGTCTATTCTAAAAATATAGTTTACTTGGCTCATTTTAATCTAGGTTCTCTCCTTCAAATGTCCTTTGTCTTACCTACAGTAGATCCATCTAATTGATTTGTTTTGGACAACAAGGACATTAATTTCATTTATATCCTCCACAGTTCTGCACAGTGACAATAACCTTCTGTGTGCTAGGCCCAACAGCACAAACAAAATATAGAGGTAGCTTAAATTTGCAGTCTGCTCACAAGCAAATTCCTGCAATCTATTTACACAGCAACTTTAACAAGACCCACTTACTCATCTTTCATTTCTCACACCTAAAGCTATAATCAACCTGTAAAGTTTGTTTTCTTTACTGCACACACCATACAGTACTGAAAACTTTCTATTTGCTAGAGAGCAATGAACTTTTAAACTGATTAAAGCAATTAAAACTGTATGAACTGGAATTAATAATAAAAGAAAAAAATGGATGATTATAGTCCAACTGCATAATTATATAAGGCTTTAAATCTTCCCTTGCCAAAGTGCTGACTGAATAAGTGATTAACACATTACCTTTGCCCCCTTGCAAGTTCAAACCCTCACTTCCATTCAACATTACCAGTGAATCCTTGACTACTGTTGTTTTTAAGTGTTTTAATCTTATGTAAACCGCCCAGAGAGCTTTGGCTATGGGGTGGTATAAAAATGTTAATAATAATAATAATAATTTCCCCAAACTGTTGATATAACCTGACGGAACCTGTCACAAATGTAGGTCTGCAACCATGACTGGGGAGAAGCATACAGATCTAATAAGCACTCCTTCTCCACACCTTCATCCCTGCCAGATGCCTTTTGCCAATACTGCCTTGCAGAAAGTAGTGGCCAAGGGTTTCAAGACAGATTGTGGCCATAACATTCCAGTAACCTAGTGTTGTTCTTGTCTTCAATGTTTACTGAAGACCAATATTTTGAATGCTAAGGGTTCCCCCCACCTTCCAAGCTTCCTATTTCTGAGATGTTATCATTCCCAAACTTTGTGACACTGGTTTAACAACCCACCCCACCAGCAGCACCAAAGATGGGAATGGAGAAACTAGCAAACTTCCTATAATCTTGACATTTTAAAAAATCACTTATTAATATAAAAACACATTGCAATATTAAAGTTTGAGCAATATTGGGAAAAGTAAAAGATGCTACACGAAGGATAAAGGAAAATAATCTGCCAGATACTATTACAGAAAGCATTTGAGGAACAAGAATGTAAGGATACCTGTGAAACATAACCAAAAAGAAACGGTCTTCAGAACTACACTGGATATAAGACACATACAAAATTGACTCTGATAACAAAGAATGAAGAATGTGATTTATGTAAAGGAATTTTATATTATGTATTATATGGTAGACTCAGTTCCACAATGCCATTTGCTTATAACATTTAATGGAACTATATCGATATTCAGGGCCAACCCAAACATTTTGATACCTGAGATGAAGGCCAAGATGTCAACCACACACAAAAATCTGGTTTGCATATCATGGCAGCAATTCTTCAGAATTGCCAGGGATAGGCAAAGTGATGAGCACATTGCCTCCTGCACCCTCATCATATCTGCTTTTAATAAACAATCCAGGAACAATTGCCCATTGTTTGTTGTTGTGTTAACTCTGGGTTTGCACGTCACAAAACAATCCAGGAATGGAGCATACCTGGTTTGTTAATTAAAAGCGGAAATAACAAGTGTGCAACTCAGATGCTTTACTCATCCGCACAATTGCTGAGTTAAACAATTCAGGAATTGCCACACTGATGTGGAACCAGTTCAGTCACACACACCTTTTCACATATCCTAACGGACTGGACTGAATCTTTCTTCAACAATGCAACAGGACAGCATCCTCCACTACTCCCAAGGCCAATAGGCTTGTTTAGGGAGTAATACATACAGCTGCGTGCTCCAACAGAAGGAGGGAGATCAGAAGCAACGGACGTGGGGTGCTGCAGCTTCCCCCTAACCAGCAGCCACTGCCTGAAGCAGCCACCTCACTGCCCAATGTTATGACTGGCCCCTACAGTGTTACAGGTCATACAATTATTTAAATATTAAAATTATTTAGGGCTAAAAGAAAAAAAACCTAGCACTGACTACAAAGTAGGAAGCTATATCCTTCAGCAAAGAACTTAGGATGGCTGCACTCAGAAACTACTCCTGGTCTCTCCTAACTATCCTTCACACTCCACAAATGTTTGTTCAATTATATCAATATCACAAGCACCTTTGTTAATACTTGCTATTTTCCTTAAGATGTTAACAAAACACCGTTATTTTCCCTGTGAAAAATAAGCTGGCACTTTTACGTTAATACAGATGTGATGTTTATATGATTAGTGCTTATTTTATATATTCAAATTTACACAAGCATATATACAAAAGCCCACAATCTGCCAGCCTGCCCAGCCACAACAGGAAGTATGAACAGGAAAACTTAGTCAGCAGACTTACTTGAATGCTTTGCATTTCTAGCATTGCTACATCTTCCTTTTTCATCTTCATTCACTTATTGCTGAGCCAAAATTTCCTTCTGAATACACAAAACAAATGTTACCTAAAGAAAGCACATACAACAGAACGAATCTACTCCTAACAGTGAAGCAAGAATCTATTTTGCTGGAAGAGAAATACTGACGCAAAACTAATTATTACTCACATAGAAATCCAAAGTTCAAGAAGTCCACTCCTTGGACTCCAACATAAATCAACAGGCTACCTTTGGTACAGCATTTAAAAAATACTGATAATGAGAGTAGCCTTTATGTTCAGCTTCTTAAAGAAGTTATGAAGAGTTTGTGTCTGGATAGCCATAATAAAATAATCTACAGATGTCAGCAATTTTCCTTTTACCTCTAGCCTCAATTTTCCTTGTACCTCTAACCCAATCTCACATTCAAGTCATAAGAAGCCTCTAAAATCACACAGGACAAGTTATTTTTATACTCAAAATTTTTCCATATTGAACAAGACCTGTATGGTTTATCTTATTCTAATCAACAAATGCTGATTCGTTTGATTAAAGTACATAGTATTTTAACTATTGCACATGGGTAAGTCACAATCTTTTAGCTTTTAAAACTGGACTGATTTTGCTATATCTACTTCTCTTTGGTTAATTCAACTAGATCGCTTAACAATAAGGAAGTGTGCTAGTATAATCTAGGAAACAGATAGGGAACCCTACCTTGTTAATGTAGTTACAGTAGAAAAGCAATGGCTCTAATCACACTCAATGAAACATCTGCTCTCAGCAAAAGAAATAGACGAGCCCACTTCCTCATTTCCAGCAGCTTAACTTCAGTGAGTCTGTTAACACATTACTGTTTTCCTAAACACACACCTGCCTGGCTTTCATAAACAGTAAATTTGTCACAAAACAGAAAAAAATAATGAAAAATAGGTCATCTACTGATAAGTACAAAAAAAAACCTTACAGAAGATTTAACAGCATTGGTATGTAAGTTATCAAGCAATGCTGTAATAGGTTACGTCAAACGAACAATCTAATGGTAACCTGCAAATATAAACTTAGTTCTTAGAAATTCCACATAACTATTCCTTACACTGAAATTTACGAACAGATCATGTTGGTTGACAGACCTTTTTCCTAGCATGGATTGTAGCTGAATTTACAAAGCAACTTACGAATAACTAAACATACAAGGCCAGTTTGGAAGTAATGGCAAAACAGATTTTTTTTTTACAATTTCATCTTAACTGGAATGAGCAAACATGGTGCATCCTGTCCATGGTTTGCCTAGTGTTACTTCTGAACTGGAATACCTGGTTTGTTGTTCTCCTAACAACCCAGAATCATAAACCAGGGTTTGTTCTGGGCTAACAACTCTGGCTTGTTAGGAAAGGAACAAGCCAGGAATCCTGGTTTGGACATAACATTAAACAAAGCATAGAAGAAGGCTTCCTGGTTTGTTTAGCTTCTTGCAGGAACAGCCAAGTGGGAACAAATAAGCAGCATGCACTAGCACACTTGCTTGTTCCCAGTAAGATTTTTTTAAAATTCCGGTTTACTATGTCCAAACCAGGCAGAGCTCTTTTCTGTAGCATCAATTTAGCTATGTACAAATACAAACACTTTATTCATAAATACATAAAAACCTAAATACATTAAAACAAATTAACTGACGTGCCTCCTTAGTTCCATTTTTTCTTAGTAAACAATTAATTAAGACTTCTTCTCTGCATTCCCCACTGAAAGAAGACAGAGTAATAAAATGGAACAAAAGCAGTAAAGAATGCAGCTGAGAATCAGGGATTAGTAATGAGATATGGAATCTCTCTGCTTTCAAATCCATCATTTTTATCCATAATATTTTTTGTGACAGAAAGGGACTACCATCTGCCATTTGAAACAAGATAAAGGGTGGTTCTCATCTCAGTTCCTCAAAGCCATATGTCAGCATTAACAGTTTGGATCATAATTAGCATTCTTGCTTGCTCATAGAACAAAGAATAGGACCTTACCCATATCTCAAATATAAAAAGGAATGTATCCACCAAGTGATATAGAAACAAAGTATATTGATTTTCATAAAAGATCCATATCTTTGTGAACTGTTAACAAAGAGATATTAAACAATTCACTGTGAATATGATATGCAAATTTAGTAGTGCTAAATATGATTACTGAATATTAATATTATAATACCAGCATGACAAATTTGTCATTCAAAATTCTCAATATCTTAAAATTTGTTTTTGTATCTGACAAGAATTCTTAAGGCCTATCTGACAAACCTACTTGTCTCTCTGAAGAATTTTTGAGTATATGTTCTACTTTTATACCCAAATTCCCTCCCCTCCTCCAATTTATTCAGTGACAGAACAAGGTAATCTTGTATAAACTACAGGGCAATCATTACCTGAGCCCTATAAAAAGAAGTCACTTTGAGAAACTCACATTTTAAACAAGATTTTTTGAGGAGATAGTCACTGAAAAACAACAACCAGCACACATATCATTAAGAAATATTTACAGTGTTATCAGCAAGGCTCTATAGTTTCAAGGTAAACTTGCTGGGGTAGTAAAAAAATCTATTTCCAAGGTCATTATAACCAAAACTCACCAAAGCAAGATATTGACTGAATTCAGACAATAAGCAACTTGGGGGGGGGGGGGGGGGAACAATCGTCAGTTGTACTGACTATCGTGTCGTCTGAATGCTGCCATAGCCAACTCAGCGCTGATCCTAATCCACACCACGGTTGATTATTTATTACCATGTTGTGTGGGGAGTACCCCCTAGATAAACAACTGTAAAGTTGATTATTACCCCACCATTGACTATCGTGTTGTCCGAATTCAGCCATTGTCTTCCTAGTGATAATCCCCCTTAGTGATTCGCAGTTTATGCAGTAGTAAATTACTAAAGAGGATGAACAGCAACAATCTTTGCAAATAGGTCAGTGTCTATATTTGTAATGACTAAGTGAGCTTTCTACTAATAGTAACTTTTCTATAAATGGGAAAAGGTAATGTTTTAGCATGGTATAAGGGTAGATCTTATATAAGCATAGGTAAGCACAAGAGAAAATTAGGAATGGGCAGACATGTATTTCAATTGCATGTCTTCATTGTTAAGTCTGTGCCATCCTGTTTCTGCATCACCATGGTTTTATTGTTGTTTTAAATGAAAATATACATTTTATTCTAAACTAAAAAAAAAATGGTACATTTCTTTGAGCCAAGAACTGCATTACAAAATTCAGAGAAATGCAAAAACTGGAGGGATAACTGTGGTCCAATCCACATATTTGTCCAGCAACTGGACAGCAAGTTGGCTCACTAAAAATGTGGGCTGAAAAAAAAACCTTGAACATCTCTAGACAAAATATGGGTTACAGAAAAGCATTAGCCACAAAGTATATCATTTATGAACTTTATGTAGACAATCTCTAAAACAGCCCTCCCCAAACGGTGTGCTCCAAACTTTTTGGCCTACAACTGCTATAATACCGGACCATAATAAGCCATTCTAGTTCAAGCTTATGGGAGTTTTAGTCCAAAACATCTGGGCAGCACCAGATTGCATATCCCTGCTCTACATTGAGCAAATTAACATGGATTTTTGAATATAGTCCAGATGCAATGGTACCCCAAATGGATACCAGGGTGGAGGGGGGATTTCTCTCACAGTCTGACATTACAGCTGCAGGAGATATCCTTATACCCCTATGCCCCAATCTCCATTTGTGCATGTCCCGGGAAGCGCATGGGGAGCTACGGATCACTCCCCCAGGACCAGAATGATTGGTGGCTCCCCACATGGCACTGGTTCCCATGAGAATTTCCCTTCATGCCAGTTCCCCCCACCATCGGAACATGAGGAGGAGAGTGCGGCGGCAGGTACTGACAGTGGGGGGAACTGGCACAAAGGGGGATTCTCATGGGAACCAGTGCCGCCAGTCGGTGGGGAGGGCAGAGCGGGGTGGGCCGGGGCAGAGTTCATCAATACTCAGCCATGTGTTAATAGTCAACTCCACAGATGACTATTATCATGTCAAGTGGGGAGTACCCCCTAAATAGTCATCAGTGTCTGTCGAGACTTTTTCACACCACGCTTGGTTATTTGGCCAAAATAACCAATGCAAATAACCAACGCTGTGCAGAGTTGACTATTGAACAACCGTTGGTTATCATGGCAAGTGTCAGGCACCATTGTCTATTTCGTTGCATGCAGTTAGTTATTTTCGGCATCTACAGAGTCCCCTGGCAAGAGTGACCAAAGCAGCAGCTGCTGCTCTAGCCCAACTGGCAGAACTCACAATGGCTGATGAGATTTCACTAGGAGGACTAAGGTGGGGTGAGAGGGCAGGGGATGTGTCAATCAAACACACCATTGACTAATAGTCAAGTCGGCGCTGGCCTTAATCCACCCCCCCGGTTCATTATAATCCTGTGTGGGGAGTACCCCCTCAATAATCAACCGTGGAGTTGTCTATTAACCCACCATTGACTATTGTGTTGTACGAATGCAGCTACAGACATCTTATGGTTTTCATAATAAAAGAAGTTCCACTAAAACCTCCTTAGGTCACAATAAGAAGGGGTGAATGAAAATGAATGAGTAGTAGCACCAAAGGATGTATAGAAGAGATAGAATATGCAAGCAGTCACTTTTTAAAAACTTTGAATGTAATATCACTGCTTTTCATTTAATTAATTTTTATTTTCAGATTTTTTTTGAGAACACAACAATCATGCTGCCATTATGTAATTAACAATTCTAAAATCCATATCAGTGTAATACTTGGCAAACTAAAAGATCACAAAAAAAATGTTCAACCCTTCAAGATCTCAAAAGCCTGCACATTTTTGTGATCTTTTGGTTGGCCTTATGAAGTATTACACTAATATGGATTTTGACATTTTTCTTACGGTCATCACGGCTACCTTTGGTGGGGTTTTTTCAAAGTTTACAATGGAAATCTAACTTAGATCACACATGTGCATTGCTGCATTACTCATTTATTGAATTTTCACTCCCCTATCCCAAGAATTTTGGAAGAGACACATCCACTGCATTCCCATGAAAAAATAGAAACAAGCCAGGAGATGACCTAGGAGGTACCTGATCCACAACCCCAAGTGCACCAAAAAGGGGGAAGTGGCTAGAAAACCTTGGGGGGTTGCAGGATCAGGACAAACTCCACACGCAGCCTCTCCTAGTCGGGAGGTACCCGATCCAACATCAAACCCCTGCACATTTACTCTAGTGAAGCAAAAACCTCAAGTGCACCAAAACGGGGAAGTGATTAGAAACACTGGGGGTTTGCAGAATCAGGACAAACCTTTATGCACAGCCTTCTCTACTCAGGAGGCACTACTGTGTCATCAAACCGGGTGCCTTGACACTGACACTTGACACTGACACTGACAGAAGCAGAGTGGCAGTAGTTTTGACAGCTATTACTACACAGCTCTTGCTGACCAAAATAAGCCACCTGAGACTGCCATATAACACAATAATCCACTCTTCAGACTGTGAGTTATCAGAGTGAGTTATTTTGGCCAAATAAGCCATCATTGGTTTAAAAAACTCCCACCAGACAACACAATAACCCACAATGGGTTAATTAAGCCACTGTGCCTTAATTAACCCATCATGGGTTATTGTGACATCCAAACCCAATCAATGAGAACATCAAATCCACGTTTAACCATGCCCAACTCCACTGGCAATTTAATATGACTGAATTTTAACGTAAGATTACATTTTCTTTGTTAGTATAACAAAAATGCTCCAAGTGTTCTTGTTACCATAAAAAAAGCTCCAAGTGTTTACCTGTAAATAGTAAACCAATTATTAAAATGTGAGAGATTATTTGTTGGGTCAAGCAAAGAAATTAAAGAAAACTAGTATATATTTATACCAATTACAATAAGCTATAACATGGCCTCTCTGTATGCCTAAAAAAAAGACGTATACAGCAAACCCTTCTGCTATTTTTCAAAAGATCCCAGCTACTTTTTGATGCAGACTTCAGACTGTACTGTTATATCACCAGTCTGCACGTGAACTGACCTAAAAGACAATCATCATCTGCAGTTCACTATACAGTGCACACACATTTGGGTTAACACTTTCAAGGCAAAAATATCCAGCCTGGAACTTCATGTTCTGACAACAAACAGACGTAAGAACAGCTTGCTAAGCCCTTAATTTCTCCACAGCTGATTTCTGCTAAACAATGGTCATTATTGGAAGATTTATCAAAACTATGAGGGTTATTCCAGTGAATCTAGTTGGCACTTAAATCACTATGTCCGCTTGATCTAGAGGAAACAAATTTGCTTACTCTTTTGCTGACCTACCATTCCAAATTTTTCTTCTTAATTGTTTCTGTTCAAATGACTTTCAGAAACTGCATCTGGTTTTCTTCAGGGAAGAAGTTCAGTTTGGTTTTGGTTTGATCTGACTGGCTAAACTTGAACTCTCTTAATAATAATAATTTCAAGTATTTAGCTTAGGAAACAAGATAAAGAATCATCATTTAAGTTTTAAATTTTACTGCATGCAGTAAGGAAAATGCACTGGGCAAACAGCAGGAACATTTTTTGGCTTGTTAAAATAATGTAGATGTTCAAAGGCAATGATAACTTTATACAAAATAAGGGAATAGTCGATGAAAATAAGACCCATTTTAAATTGACACAGGTTTAATTTCTAGTACTATGAGACTAGGTTCAGACAACACAATGGCCAATGATGGTTTAAATAGTCGACAGTTGGTTATTTAACCCACAATGGCTCAATTCAGACGACACGATAGTCAATGGTGGGTTGACTAACCCTAACCCTAACCCTAGGGGATACTCCCCACACAACATGGTAATAAATAATCAACTGTGGTGTGGATGAGGATCAGCGCTGAGTTGACTATGGCAGCATTCGGATGACACAATAGTCAAAACAACTGACGATTGTTTCCCCCACACCAGTTGTTTATTGTGTCGTCCGAATTGAGCCTATGTGTTATCGTGTTATGTGGAGGAAGTTCTTAAACCAATGGCAAGTTATTTGATTGAAACAACCAACACAAATAACCAAAGCTGCGCAGAGTTGGCTATTTGAAACACAATTGGTTATTGTGTTGTGTGGAGAGTACCATTGGTTATTTCCTCAGCCACAGCTGGTTATTTCATCAGCCACAGAGTCATAAGGCAAGAGCAGTCAAAGTGGTGGCTACCACTCTAGTCCAACTGGCAGAATAGATTTTCGGCAGCAATGGCTGGTGGGATACTGGCAGGAGGACTGAGGGGGGGAGAGGGGGGAAATGAGTGAGTCATCTCAGCGTGGACTAATTGTCAACTCAACTCTGATCCTAATCCACACCACGGTTGATTGTTATCATCTTGTGTGGGGAGTACCCCTGAGATAAACAACGGTTGAGTTGATTATTACCCCACCATTGACTATCGTGTTGTCTGAACACAGCCTGTGTCTCTGCAATTGATCTGTTTCTTGCCTAGCAAAATACAGAGATAGAATTCTAAAGCTAGATACTCCTTTACCGCTCACCCACAAAGAGCTAGAATAAGTAACTCACATGCAAATTAATGAGATGACAGAATTTTCATCACACTGCTACCTCAGTATCCATTAGTAAAGCTAGGACCAGGAGCCTATCCAGACTATGAACATGCTCTGTCAGGGTATGCTGTTCAAGAAGAACTGTTTGCCATATTTGGTTGTGACCTATTTGTACCTACACAATTCTTTTTAAATTGCATACGGATCAGTTCTCAGTGAGCTAGTAGTCTTCATACAAGACATGTGCATGTAAAGTTCCATAGCTCTTGCCTTTAGGTTATCAAATCTTGTCAAACTTGTTCATGACAGATTCCAAGCACTTGAGTTTGGAAACACCGATAGGAGCCAAAACCATTCCAAACTGGCTGATGAGTGGATGTTTTTCATGTGATATTACTAATATGTTTTATTTGGTCAGTTAATCTGAATTAATAAAATTATTGGGTTTGCAAATTAAATGTGTATGTTCAGTATTGAAAGGATCCGTTCACACAACAGCGACAAACTGTCAGTAAATTAACTCACGATTTGCTATGGTATGCGCTGCGGGGGGGGGGGGGGTGTTGGTTTTTTAAAAACTATTCAACCTCCAACCGGCCTGATTGGAGGTTGCTACGTGATGTCTGAACCCAGACACCCTGACCCAGTTCACACGATAAAAACAGCCCACCATGGTTTATTAAAGCCACAGTGGATTGCTGAGCATGCCAGGTGGGATTTGAATATTCACTGTGGCTTGTTGTGTCATGAGAACCTGGGTGGCAGGGGTTGTAGAAGGGTTAAACTATTAAATTAAGCCACAGTGAACTGTTCAGTCATGCAAACTGGCCCTCTAGATTAAGCATGAGATAAACAACCCACCATTAACCTAACTAAAACCCTCTCAGGCAATTATGAACTCAAACAGTCGATGGCTGCCTAATGATAGCTGGTGATGGCAGCCTGATGCTTTTAAGAAATAAACTGCACACTTTACAAAGGTTCAACTTCAAGGGAATGACACTGTCCCTACAGAAGGGCAGCTATTCCCTCCATAATGTAAGCCTGTGCCTGCCATAAGAGATTAATTATTTGCTATAACCACTTCACAAACATAGAAAATCATGTCTTCATGACTCTATGTGGCTGAAGCCTACTTATCAGAAAAGTTAGTGTCAATTCAAAATATGAAGTATATGTAGTATAATAAAACTGCTGTTTTATCTTCACCAAAGATAGTTCTACAACCCAGCTCTATAGCTAAGGGCAGAATTACATATTACAAGGCAAACAGAGTTCCAGTCATGTGTTGCCTCATCATGCTAATGCAGGGTTGGGACGTTTGCAGGAAAGGTGCCTAACCCTTCTCATACCTGCACTCCCACTTCAAACAGCCCAGTTCTCCACATCTAGCTTGCTTTTTCCACTAGCCATGCTCCAAGAGTGAAATCAGTGTAACTGATAGTGGGGAGAACTCCAGAGGGATACATGCAGGGGAGAATCAGTAAGTACAGGAAAGATTAAATACCCAGTCCCCCCGCCCGCCAATTCTCCCCTACAAGTGCACCACTCCTGTGTTACCAAGAAAATATAGATTTGGGAACATGCATTTGTCAAGGCAATGTGCAGTTCTGCTTTAAATGTGTCTTACAGATGGTTTTGGTAGGAAACCTGTCTTGGAACTGCTGCTACCCATGCCCATCAGTAGAGGTTAGAAGCTGCTCCTGGAATGTGGTAAGAATTCAATCCAAAGTACCTTGAGAATAAATAAAACAAGTTTTCCACCTAGCCCAGTGCCCAACACTGTCCACTGACAGATGCTACAGAATGTCAATACTTCATACTTCACTTTGTGTTGGCCATTTCAAACTTACTGGCAGTTTAGAACGACCTTTCTGACAGTTTTAAGAGCAAGGAGGATATGTACTTAACCATAACAACTGCCTAAATTGGCAAAAAAATGTTCCCTAATCCTTTATATCATCTGTCCCGTTAAAACACAGATTTCTAAGAAGGATTAATTTCCTAGAATCACAATTTAGAGGTTATCTGCAAAAGTCAACCAATCACAATGACTTAGTATCACCAAGGAAATATTAACTATTCTAACTCGTTACAAGACAATAGTAACTATCACAATTAGATATTCAAATCCATACTAAGAGAGAAAACACTGACAAAGAGACAAGATTCTAGTTTCTTAGTCCCTACGTTTGAAATTAAGAATTGAGCGTGTAAATAGTAGCTTATTACAGGAATGGTGTTTCAGATTTTTGTTTTAAAAAGAAAAGCTTGTATTTGAAGAAAGAAAAAGAACATTTACTACACTGCATCTTATCTTACCTGCACTTGTTCTGTGGAACTGCTACTAAATTCATCTCCAGATTCTGAATCTTGGTGGATTTTTTCTGAACTTTCTCCTGCTGAGTCACAGGATTGTTCTTGCAAGAAACTGGTCTTTTCTATTTCCATATATTCAGAGCAAGGAAAATGGGACCCAGAGAAGGTCCTGCTCTTATTGGAAACTTTAGGTAACTGTAATTCCAAAAATCTCCCATTATTTTGGGCAAGGTCCAGGCTCAGGCCAGTATTCTGACCTGGGCTACTGTTTGGTCCCAGATTCTGATTGGCGTCCCGAACTAGGCCAGATACTTGAACTGGAGATGATTTTCCAAAACTAGAAAGTTCTGGTGACTTATTCACATTTTCTGTTGACCTCTGTAAGCCATGCATGGGTTTTAGAGAGCTGTTTGGCAGTCCACCTGATTGCTTAATAGGTGGCATTAGTGCTTTGCGAGTTACTTCTTTGACATACTGTGCTGGCACATAGAAGGGTTTGGAATTTTCATCCTTTTTGACTTGCCACCAGTCATCATTAGTTTTTTTCATTAAGATGTATCTCTCCCCTTGTTTTATCACAATCCTTTTGTCTTTTGCGTCATACTCATAGTCATATTCAACTTCAATGTATAATGGACCTGAAAGAATTTTTCCACTCTTGTCGGCCATCCTTTTTTAGAAAGCTGTATTCACCTTTCCAGGTGAAAGGTGAGCCACATTGTTTTTCTTCCTTCTGTTTCTTAGAAGAGCTGTAAGAAAAATACAACATATTACCAGACAATCACCTCATAAATTTCAGCTACAAATTATTTATTAACCAATCCCTTATTTTGGATATACCAAATTTTGCACACAGCTCTTTTGCAAAAGATCCCCACAGTTATAATCAATGATGTTGGCTGTCGAGAAAATTTTGAATAGATAATTTTTAACTTATCAATGGAGATTTAATCTAGCATATTTGATTTACATTTATAAAACAAAAGTCTTATTAATTATACACTGTGGAAATACTTGAAAAGTCTTTCCAATAGCCAAAAGTAGTTGAATTGATATATTTGATTGGGGGGGGGGGGGTAATCAATAAAGTGCACTTTTGTTGTGTGGCTTGAAGTGCTACATTCAAACAAATTCAAAACTTTACTTGAAAATTATTTTACTGAACATTTTTATTGGAAGTGTTGTAAATTTTTTAAGACATGGCAACTCACTTGCTTTACATTATTTAGATTTTAAGACAAAAATGAAAGCACTAATAACTGTTAGCATACTGATTTTAGCATGACCAAAGAGTGCACAAGATGGTGGGGGGTGTTTGCTGGGTGGGAGAGGGGCATGGACTGCAACTTTGATTTTACATTTGGCTATTATTATATCCATTACAGTTGTTTGATTTGACTTATTTTATGAAACAATGCATTTCTAAAACTGGAACAATTTTCCATGGAAAGTGGGGGAAAGCAGGAGACGAAAAGGTCACATATCATCAATTGCCCTGTGCGAAAGATACTGATGACTTGCTATGTTTTGATATTGTTTACTTTTATTTTAAGCCACACTGGAAGCATTTGTACCCACAAGGCGGAATATTAATTACAATAAATGAATATTTCCATGGAAAATTTTCTTCCACATATCATCAATTAGAATCCACTTTCAGAGCCATTCACCCACTTACTAAATGTTGAACTACTGGATCTGCTCTAACTATATTATCCTTTGTTTTGCGAATCACGCATTCTAATTGTAGGAAGTTGATACATATGCCTCTGCTGAAGTGGCACACAGAACTATTATTTTTTTGCCCATGAATCCTGTAGGTGTTAAATAATACTTTAAGGGCACAATCCCATGCATGTTTATACAGAAAACGTCCTACAACATGTCTGTCTGGGGAATGTGGGTACCTGTAGGACTTTTTTCTATCTAAACATGCATACGATTGCACCCTAGATGATGTAACAACTTTTCAGGAAGTGCACGCTTGTTAGTAAGTAACAGCAAAGAGGCTAAGCCTATTGTTTCAGTTACTTAGCAAAATGGATCAGGTCTTTTTTTAGCTCAAGACAATCTCTTGCTTAAGTAGAAGATTTATTTACCTCAGGTATTATTAAATCTTGGAGAAAAGAATTGTTTTGCTTATTTTTTTTCCTTCCATCATCTGCTCACAGAGTTTCTTTTAGTGCTGTTTTCTGAGTTCATTAGTGACTAGGCCTCTTTCAAAAACGTCACTTCCTCCATCAATATCACAGATCATTACCAAAAATATTGGAGTTCTGTTATCCAACTTTATCATTAACATTTGCCAGACCTCTATGGATCGTTACGTACCTTCTTTAACCATGCTTCCACACTCAGGAAACAGCTTTAATAAGGTGACATTGTACGATATTGCCACAATAATCAGTTTCACTATGTGCTTTTTCAGTATCTATGACGCTAGTATAGTAGCACATAGCTATATATAACTTCCCCAAAACAATATGTAACTTCCCAAAATTACAAGTAATTCAAACTGTTTTAGCAGTGGTTAGATATAAAAATTCTTACATGCAAATCCACTGATCCCCAGCTGCAGATGCTGAAATTGATGGATTAGGATCTGACATTTGAGACGTCATAAATTCCAGAAATATTTATTTGCCAATTTTCTTACATGTACCTCAAAGTGGTGCACATACAGCTGCCAAGCAGTCTCCTATCCATGCACTCAGCAGACCCAGATCTGCTTCACTTCAGCAATTTTGCTCTATCACTGGGGTCAACTTGGTGCCCATGAAATATTCTCTTGGCATCAACCAGGCTCCTTGACCTTTCTGATTTTTTTAAAATAGTTCTAGATGTCTTTAACTGGGAACCACTGGCCTCCAGTGCCATCCTTACTTCCAAGAATGCCTCTAAACACTATGTGATCCCCAGAGACATTCTTAGAAAATAAAAACGGCAGGTTGCTGCAACCTGGTTCTAAACCCACCCCAGTCGTCAAGAAAAAGATAAAAATTAAGCTAAAGGGAGCAGGGGGTAGTTATTTTGCATTTGCTCTCTATATTTTGCCTCATTTGGAGGGAGGGGGTTAGCTGGTTTTGTTTGTTTCTTTGTTTTAATGGGTCTGTGCTTTGCCGAAGTTGTATGGATGAGTGGTTTTTGCATGAGGTGTATGGGTTGGGGAGAATATTTATCTCTGAGCATCACCATTCTGCCTTCTGAGAAATGGGTATTTTGTTGTGCTTTGTAGATGAAAATATGTGATTTGGCATTTTTAATTCAGATCCCCTTCTGTTCCCTACTTGGTGTCTAGGCCAAGTTAATTGTCTCTGAGCCTCATTAGTTTGCTTTCTGTGAAATGGGTGCTGGAGTCGTAAAGATTACATTCAAAATAGCATTTTTGTGTTTGGAATTCAGTTCCCACCTCTACAGTGTACTTAAGTTCTCAGACAAGTAACGTCTGTTTCAACTTCACCAGACTGGCCACAACTACCATTTTGTGAGAGTGCCCATGACTACTCTCAAAATTCCTACTCTATCATGTGCCTTGACCATGTTTATATATTATATTTTTGTTCCAGTATTCACTACAAAGATTACCAGGATGGTTAACCAAATCAGTAGGGTTTTTGTAAACCACCCTGAGAGCTTTAGCTATGAGGCGGTATATGAATGTAATAAATAATATTAATAATAAAACCAGCAATGAAACCAGTTAAAACTGCTCAGCCAATAAAAGCCTAGGAAAGCAGGGTGGATAAAAATCAATTATCTTTTTTAAAAAATAAAAAAATGGATTTTTAAAATTTAAATCAGATTTTTTTATTTAAATTGAATTTTTTTAATAAAATGCTTTTTGAGGAAAAATCTATCTAAAAATAGTTTTCTATTTAAGATATGTTATAGTCCAAAGGTTATTCATCACAAAATAAGGATTAGTTTTTAATTATGTAGCATGAGGCTGAATATTCAAGCAATGTTTAAACTTTTTGGTAAATGAATACCCCTAATCCATTCACAATGTCATGCTCTTCCAGAGGTTTCTGTAAGATTATTGGGCATTTTTTTCTATTTAGAAGATATTATCACAGATGCTTGGTTTTACAGTTCTCAAAACTGTGAATTTGTGTCTGCAGAGATCACAGTCCCATTGTTCCTTTGCAAATCTATGTACACAGCATCAACCCCTTACCTCTTAAGTGCTAAGTTTCAAAAAATTAAATGAATAGATTGTTGGGAGTAGAACAGATCTGCACAAGAAGCAAAGTGTGAAGAGGGAGGGGCAAGCAGTAAAAATGAAAGTGAAACCTTTTGAGCAAAATACTCCACAAGTCTTTGGATCTTTGTGCGTATAGCCTGAGGTTTATCATATTATTCTTTCCTTGGAGGAGAAAACCTATAATGGCAGCAGGCCGTAAAATAGACCCAGTTTGGGAATATTTTAAAGTTCCTCTACCACTGTTAAGGCAGGCATGCATGCATGCAAAATGAAAACACTGCAACAAAAAAATGCAAGGCCTGGTGGCCTGAATGAAACAACATCATGAGCAAGGAAGAGTGCGCTTTTTGGGGGGGGAGTCACATGATTAAATTGAGTCTTTCTCAGTAGTGATTTAAATCATGATTTAAATCAAATTGATTTTAATCAATTCCACCCTGCAGGAAAGTACGTAAAAGATTGATCAAGCAAGCCTCCCTGGAATAATATTTCATAAGTGGGTCACCACAACAAAAAAAGTATTCTCCCCAATCACTATCCACCTCAACCCTGTTGACAGGGACACGTGGAGAAGGCCCTCCAAAGATGATTGCAGTACATGGGCAAGTTGTAATGAAAGCATATGGTTCTTCCTGTATACAGGTCCAAGCTATGCAAGGCTTTAAGATGAGCACCAGCACTTTGAATTGACATCAGAAACAGACCAGCAGCCAACAATTAGTTGCATTTTGTACTAACTGCAGTTTCTGGACCATCTTCAAAGAAAGCTGCAATACCTGCCTCTAAGGCCCTTGGAATGTGGGTTGGGTTAAGTGGGAGGGGCATGCAATGGAGGGAGGAGGGAGTAACATGCCAGTTTGAAAAGGGAAAGATGGTTGATGGCTGAGAAGAGGAGGATTCAGAGTGAAGGAGGAGAGCTGAGAAAGAAATTCAGGGAAACCTGCAGCATGGTGGTAAAGAGAAAGAAACAGATAAATCAGCCAGCAGCTAGAAGAAGACTGTACCTTCACAACAGAGACTGGAAACAAAAGACTAAAAAATTGGGACAATTAACTGTTGTTGGTCTAGCAACAATAACACTGCACTTCACAGTGAACTGTGGCTTAAAGTTAGAGCTGTTCAGAATTGGTTTATAGATCTGTTAATTGTTTTCTTAGTATTGTTATTTATTACACATTCTAATGTTAAATATATACTGTTAAATATTTATTTGTTGGTCTCTGGAGTGATTGAAATCTGCCCCTCTACATTCTAGTTCTAGAAACCTGAAACATTACACAGCTACACATACAATGCATTGCAGTTGTCCAATCTGGAGGTTACCAGAGAGCAGATATCCAGACTGTAGTTATCTCTAACAAGGAGTGCCTGCAGCTAAAAGAGCAGTCTCAAATGGTTCTATCAAGAAGCCACAATGCATTATGTGTCAGTTTGCCCAGGGCATTCCAGAAGCTTCAGCTAGTAAAAAAAACACATGGCAGCCTGCTACTAGACTAAGAAACACATTAGATTAGTTGCTTCCAACTACATACCAGACACAATTAAGAGCTTGGGCTCTACCTGAGAGATGGCTTTTGCTACTTTGTTCCATCATAACCTTCAAGAGTTTATTTTAAAAACTGCTATGCAGGTATGAGTTGCTAATTATTATTTCGCTGTTAATAGTTGTTGAGGCTGTACTTTACATTTTGGGCTGCACTGGTGTATTTTAATTATAATATTGTATCTTGATATTGTATTTTATTCCCAGTTTTGTAAGATGCCCAGATAACATATATTGATGGATATGCATATAAATATGATAAAATAATATAAACAAAGCAAAGAGCATATTATTAAGTGTACCACCTGTGTACCAAATTCAAACATAGAGAAGCATTCTTGCTAACTTCCCTACAATTATGAACTCCCATCTCTTAGAGATCTTTCAAAACCCAAACCTGACAACCTCCAGTTATCCTGAAAGGCAATGTGGTCACACGACACAAAGCCTACTGTAACTTAATTTACCCACAGGGGCTGTTGCATTGTGCTGGGCACACGCAGATGCCCAACTTGCCATGGCTTGTCACACTCTGCAAACCCAGATGGCAGGGGTTGATTGAGAGTTAGACAACCCTCAAATAACCCATAGCTTGTTTTAGGGTTATTTGAGGTTTATCTAGCCTTCAAACAACCCCTGCTGCCTCGGTATGCACGACACAGCAAGCCAGGCACCCAAGGGTGACATGATGGACTGTCAAGAAAAACCAGGCACACCAAACCAGATCTGGACAAATAGGACTTGCTGTTCCATGATGGAGATGCACAATTGAACATGCATCCAATTGAACATAATGCAGAATATTTTTATTTTTATTTACTTATTTATTTATCATGACATTTATATCCCACCTTTTTTCCTCTTGCAGAGAACCCAAGGCAGCTTACATGGTCCACCTCCTCTCAGTTTTGATCCTCATAACAACCCTGTGAGGTAGATTGAGCTGAGAGACAGTGACTAGCCCAGAGTCACCCAGCGAAATTCATAGTTGAGTGGGGAATAGAGCCCGGGTCTCCCAAGTTCCACTGGCTCTCAATAGACAAGCAACATCCAAAGATGTACCTGATTTTACATATGCAGTTCCTGAGGCAGCAAGTGATATGCATTTGAAAGCTTGCTTGCACTTATCGATCTCCTTGGATTGGGATAAGATTCTTCAATAAACTCACTCTTAACATACTACTAGAGATGCTTGCTGATGCATCTGACAGCAATCAGTAAAAAGCTTCATAAAGTAGCAAGACCAGATCTGGACGATGAACCAGAGAAGAGCAGGGGACAATATGCCAGTGAACTGGGACTCTCTATCTGTACCTTATATTACTAGCTCTTTATTTTTAATTGTGTTTTGCATTGAAAATTCCTTTATTTATTTATTTTAAAAGTAACTTCAAGTTTAACAGGCAAATTGTGATTAAGAGCGTCATCACATTGGGGGAAATTTTCCTTTTGAAAGAGAAAATAAACAACATGTACATGGCCCATTCAGTCGGCCGTTTTGATCACACTGCTTCTCCTGCACACAGAAGGAGATAGGGACAACTTCCGTCTCTAAAAATAAGTCAGACTTAATGGGGTATTTTTTTGTCATGCGAAAAAGGCTAGAAGGGACAGGAGGCAGATGACATAGTGAGAGGACTGGCGAAAATCCGTGAGTGCCCAGTAATGAGCGTGCAATAAAACACTCATCTGATGGAGCTTGTAGTCCAGAGGGAAGAGAATGTTGAAGTTAGGAAGGGGCACAAGCACAAGTCATCGCATTTCCAACTGAAGGCATATTAAGAACCTTGCTGGACTGTGATCAAAATTTGCAGATAAGGAGGGAATAAAATAGTAAGCTCTGGAAATAAAGCATCTGTGTCCTATGAAGAAACACTGTAACATTGAGGAACACCAATAATTAGTATTTTAACCACCATCTGCTTTTATAAATTATTTCTTCCTATCACTTTTACTCTCTTCTTGTATAATCATAACAAAAGGATGTTACAGAAACAGGTGAAACAAGACCATTTACAAATTCTATATTTGACTAGCTGAATGAATTTAAATTCAAATGCTGAGTAGCTTCTCCAAGGAAGAAACAAATTGGCCATGTTTGCACTTAAAGGTAAATCAAAAATCTTGGCTTAATAATCCAGGAGATACACAAGCAACACAGAAGTAAACACAGCCCCCTTTCTTCATATGAGTGGGAAAACCAAACAAGAAGCCACAATTAACTTTTCCTTCTCATTACACATGGACAAGAACTGTGTTTAAATGCTCCCAAATAAACCAGGATTCATAAGCCAGTTTTAAACCATGGTCTGAAGATGCTTATGAAACCTGGCTTGTTCAGGAGCACTTAACCATAGCTCTAATGTGCACACAGCAGGAACCTACAGTTAACTGCAGCTTCCTAGTTAGTTTTCCTGTTCACGTAAAGTGGGAAGCAAAGGGACTATGTTCATTTACACATTTCTCATGCATAACAAAATATAATGCATATTCTTGGCTTAGCATTGCAAACAGGAAATTTGGGAAACCAGTTTGTCAATAAATGCCATTCACTTGTCACTTCATTCTGCTGTTGAACACAGCCCTCTTTCTGTTTGCACTTGTGTTATTGAAACAGTCAGCACCTTAGCCAGTGTATATGCACAAACTCCTGAAAGGAGCATGTAATTTCACAGGCTTAAAGGTACTGTCTATGTCACCAAACGTATCTCTCAGATGCTGTTTCTTAAAAGCCTTGTTTTTAGAGCACTGAAGAGAGAATCACCTCCTGTCGCCCGTAGCAGAAAGAGAACTGAGGGAGGGGAAATGGGAGAGAACAAAAAAAGCATGCTCCATCAATATTATGAACATAATAAGGCTGTAATCCCAAATCTCCTAAATCCAGAAGTAGTTCCAATTGAACTTAATGTAGCTTTATTTCTGAGTAGGCATGCATGGATTTGTCCTGTAAGTATAAGAATCCTGGTTTTTTAATACAGAAAACTGTATTATATACTAATTTGTACTTTTCAAAGAGTAGATGTAATGTAGGAGGCAATGAAAGAAAAGTACCATGACATTAAAACCCACACGCTTCACTAAACTAATGCAAGTCAAGGAAGGCTGAGGAAGGTCTGAAATTACTATTAAAGCCCTACTATTCCTCTGATTTTCAGAGCAGCAACAAAAAGTACAAACATCTTTGGCATGTTAAAGAATACTAACCCCAGGGATTCCCAGATGAGACAGATTATCTAGATCAGTTTCAATCTGGCTTCAGACCTATTATGGAACAGAGACAGCTTTGGTCACCTTGGTGGATGGCCTACGCCGGGAACTGGACAGGGAGAGTATGTCCCTGTTGGTTCCGCTGTACCTCTTAGCAGCTTTCAGTACCATCAACCATGGTATCCTTCTGGGCCGCCTCACCAGGATGAGGCTTGGAGGCACTGTTTTACAATGGCTCCATTCATTCGTGGAGGGGCAGACCCAGAAAGTGGTGCTGGGGGACTTCTGTTTGACTCCTTGACCATTGACCTGAGGAGTTCCTCAGGGTTCCATTTTGTCCCCCATGCTATGAAATCGTTGAGAGAGGTTGTCCGGAGTTTTGAGGTTCTGTGCCATCAGTATGCTGATGACACCAAACTCTACTTCTCCTGTCCACCTAAATCCAAGGAAACTGTTTCATTGTTAAACCAGTGTCTGCCAACAGTAAAAGATGAGGGCAAACAAAATTAAGCTTAATCCAGACAAGACAGAGGTGCATATCAAAGAATAGGGATGCAGCTTATGCTGGATGGAGTTATACTCCCCCTGAAGACACAGGTTCACAGCTTGGGTGTACTTCTGGATTTAGCCCTGAGCCTGGATGCCCTGGTCTCAGCGGTGGCCAGGAGTGCATTTGCACAGTTAAAGCTAGTGTGCCAACTGCATCCATTCCTGGAGATATCTAATCAGGCCACAGTGACACATGCCTAGTTACATCCTGTTTGGATTACTGTAACATGCTTTGTGCAGGACTGCATTTGAAGAGTGTTCGGAAACATCAGCTGGTTCAAAGAGCTGCAGTCAGACTGTTGACTGGGGCTGGTTACAGGGCTGCATACAACATCCCTGTTACAACAGCTCCACTGGCTTCCAGTTGTTTCCAGGCACAATTCAAAGTGCTGATTACGACCTATAAAGCCCTATACGGCTCAGGTGCAGGTTATCTGAAAGACCGTATTCTCCCTTATAAGCCTGCCCATGCCCTAAGATCTTCAGGGGAGGCCCTTCTCTCGGTCCTGCCACCATTGCAGGTACACCTGATGGGAACACAGGAGAGGGCCTTCTCGGTGGCTGCGCCAAGGCTACGACTCTCCTTTCCCAGGGAGGCTAGACTCCCTCCTTGTTACACATTCGGAGGCAGGCAAAAACTTTTTTGTTTCAGCAGGCCTTTGGATAATGGTCTGGACCTATTAATGCAGTTATGTGGAATTTGCTTTTAATCTTTTAAATGATTTAATACTACATATAATTTAATTACATTTTAACTATTGTATATTTCTATTTATATGTTTTAATTGTATATGTTTTAAATCTTGTAAACACGCCTTGAGTCCCAGTATTAGGAAAAAGGCAGGATACAAATATTATTATTATTAATAATAATCATCATCATCACTGTAATAATCTGTATGTCAATTGCAGTTCTGGTTCCCTCCCTAGAAGCTCTTTAAAATCAATTATAATTTAACTTAATTTCTTCAGTTAATGTAATGTTAATCAAGAAGCCTAGGCTAAAAAAACAAAACTTTATATTATGTTTAGGATGATCTAACTTCAGTCTCATGAAAACTGAAAAAGAATTACTACTATTTATGTAACCCAAAAAAACAACAACACAATCATTTGGTTCTTATACCACAGACTTTTGTGTTGGCAAACATTATTCCCTACAGCTGCAAAGAACACATTAATGATGTTGTGAGACAAACAAAGTTAGTCATTGAAGCCGTATTGGAGGACATTTAGATCCCCACTGTCATAAGTTCTTACCAACTGAAGGCCAGATGAAGTAAAAGCCAGCCAACTGTCCTCTACACAATAGATGTTTTCTCTTACATTGTGACTTGTCAGCATCTCAGGAACAAGCTTTAATTCAAGCACATTTCCGTTAAGCCCATGATTTCTGGGTATATTAACATATGAGAGCAAAATGCACCCCCATGGCATGACAGCTTTGTCCTTTATAGTTTTTCTACATATTGTAGTCTCACTTCAGGCAAAAATTTTGGCCAGAAGCGGAATGCAAGACAAAGGACCAGCATTACTCTCCAAGTTTAAAATCAAAATTTCTGACAAGAATCAAGAACACAGGAGTCTTCTGGAAAAAGAACAGCAGCATTTCTAATCACCATGGCAGAAAAGCAAACATGCCATGCAAAGCCAAGTCCGTGATTTTCATAACATTCCCTTCACATTTTCTCAGGGAAATCAATTTCACACACTAGAATTTCATCAGAATAAATTTGCTTGACAGCTTGTATGACTCATTTGTACTCAATTTTATATGAAATAGTTTCAAAATAAGCATAAAGATAAGAAGCACACAGATGGTAAGCACAGACAGTAGAGACCCATTACAAAAAATAGTCTAATACTCCCTGAACACCCCACACCTTAAAAAATGTGGTCTTCCCTTAAATAAAAGCCAAAGTTTACCTTTAAACATTTCTTGAAAGCTAACTACTGACTCATGTTTACCCACTTCCAAATGCACAACATGCTTAAATACCAAACAACTTTTAAAACCTATTTTTAAAAACTAAAAAAAAAAAAAACATCCCCCCAAAAAACCAATTAAGGGCATGCAACCTATCAGCTTCTTGCTTCTCTCAGCTATTTTGTTAGGGTGCTGACTACAATTACCAACTATAAATAGCTAGGAAAAATCTGTGGTTAATACACTATTGTTGACTCAAACAAACAAGACTGAGTCTAAATCATTTTAAGGCTTGTACAGGCAGTTGGAGGGACAGCAAGAATGCAGGACTTCCACTCAAATTAGTAACTAATATCTTCCCCCACACACAGATCACAATTTATTGTAACTAGCGAAATTTAGTTACTTGATGCATTCTTACTTTACCCTGTGTATTTATTATTTGGTGAACTATACAGAAGTATGTAAAGATCATACAGACTATGCATATACTATAGCTTTCCAATTTTGGAACCCTTCCTCACACAGGAAACTTCAAGATGAGTTGGGGAAAGGCAGAGGGATGGCATCCGATCCAAGTATAAACAGCACAAACATTAAGGTTTCCGGGCATAAACCAATCATTGGCTGATGAGGCAAACAGAAAGACTGCCAGTGGGGACGTCTTAGGACTTCAGTTCTTACATATTTCCGGAAGGAAGCAGGTTGCACTTGTTGAAGAAAACAATCAATTGAAAATTGGGCCTAAATCAGGAGAGCGATGGGAGTATGATTCTTTTCACATCATCCTTTATACACACAGAGAGTTACCAGTTAATTATAGAAAATCAAAAATCAGCACACACAAGTTCAAGAAAACTTTTCTAAAATTGTCCAATGAAGATATGGCTATGTCTTGAAGACACACACCCTTCCTCAATAGGAATTTGATTTTAATCATTAAACCCTTTCAGTCATAACCCGACAAGTGTTGCCATGGGGAACTTGAGAAGAGGACCCAGGCCGCCATCTACCCACCGTCGAAGAGAAGCTAAAATATCACGACACACGTACTTAATATTGTGCGTGCACACGACTGACACATTAGTTACCCTTTAAAAGCGCCTGTCGCTCATCCCACCAGGGTAATTAAAAGTGCTGTTGAGAAGGTGGGCTTCCCACACACACACACACACGCGTTTCATTACTCCACTTATAGAACGGAGTCTGTCTTAATACGGGTACACGGAAAGGCTGGGAGAGTTACTCCGGTTTAATTAACACGGGGTACAACAGTGTGAGCCTGAGGGGGGAAAAGTGGAGCGAAGAGAGAGGCCAGCAGGAAGCCCTTCGGTCTGTCCTTCCACTCTTTCGCAAGCAAACCGACCTGAGGGAGGGGAGAATCGGTGTGAAGCTAAGCAGCGCCCCCTCCCCTCAGCTCAGCAGAAAAAGAAGGGGGCCGTGGATACAGCCTTTACCTCAGAGCACTTCAGTCAGGCGCCCCGCGCCGCCCCAACGGTTCCCACCCCTCTTCCCAACTGAAACAGTGTCCCCCCCTCACCGAAATTGGGAGGTCCAGGTCGCGCGGCGCTGCTCCGACACCCAACGCGGCAGTTACACGACAGGCTGCCGCTGCTTCCTTCTCCGTCGCTCCGCCTCCTTCCCTCCGTCGTGCGCTCGTCGCTCCCCTCCTCAGCCTCCCGCTCTTCTCTGCCAGCCCAAAAGCCCCGCCCCCTCAGCTCGGCGCCGAGTGTCAGCTCCAGGGCACCGCGCTGCCCGGCGTCAGAGGTCCCCATCACGTGCAGGGGGGGAGGGCGAGAGGCGGGGCAAGGGTGAAAAGGAAGGCGAAGGGGAAATAGGCGGCAAAAGGTGATGGTCTTCTGAGGCAAGAGGGAAAGTTGCTCTGTGTGTCTGTCTGTCACTCAGCCTAGGCTGTTTGTGGCCAAGTATAGACGAATGTCAAAAAGTAAAGCCCAGTCGAAGGCTGCCTCTACAAGAGAGGTTTAAAGCTCTTTCAAGGTGCTTTAAAAATTTTACCTCTACAAGAACGGAGCACAAATTGGGCGTAGAGGCGCGTTATCTCTCCGATTATGCGCATTATCGAATGCGCGTTAAATCGCGAGTTTTATTTTGCTCCGGCCATTAAAGCGGATTTTGACTGTGTGAACAAGCGCTTATGCGCATTAACTACTTGTAAAGCGCATTTTGGTCATCCGTTAATGCGCTTCGCCGCCTCTCACCGCCTCTCGTGCAGAGGTATTAGGTGTAAATGCGCTTCAGCGATTATGCGCATAATCGCCTAACCGGGCACAAAAGCGAATCCTTGTAGAGGGGCCAGAAAACACGCACAAAACCTTCTCGGTGTTGTTGTCCCCTCCCACACGAGATGGTACTCAGGGTCAGCCAAAAATCTCAATTTTAAGGAGGGAAACAAATCCAAGTTTGATTCCATATATTTCCTAGACAAAGCCCTGTTGCTCTGCTAAAGCAAATGTGAAGTTTTGTGGCATCTTAAAAGGTGCAATCCTTTATATGTTTAGACAGAGGAAAGTCCTACAACTCCAAGCATGGCTGGCTGGGGAATGCTGGGAATTGTAAGTCTTTCCTGTCTTAATATGTTTAGGATTGCGCCCTAAGAGATTAACAGCGCAATCCTGTGAGCTCACTTTTTTCAGAGACGGAATGGAGTCTTTTTTCTCGGTATATGGGGGAAATTGTAAACGGTGCTGCCAAAAACATCTATTAAATGCAAGAAATATATAGTCTGACATGCCCAAACTAGCCCCTGGCTTCTGTGCAGCTGCCTCGCGGTGTCACGGAACGAAGGACTGGAAATTTTAGGTTAAAAAACTTCCCTGCTTTAGAAGACGTGAACTGCCTTCCCGCAGAGCTACACAGGCTCAAGCCTGTAGTTGAGCAATCCACTAGACATTCATTGATAATCTGAGTGTTTTGACTTCAAGCCTGAAGATACACGAATACTGCGAATCACTTTATGTGACTTATTTAATGGCTTTTAGGGGTACCTCCACAAGAGAGGTTTAATGCTCTTTGAAGGCTCATTATAAATTTTACCTCCACACCAGCAGAGCGCAAAACGGGCTCAGAGGCGCGTTATCTCCCGGATTATGCGCATTATCGAATGCACGTTAAATAGCGACTTTTATCTTGCTCCGGCCGTTAAAGCGCATTTTCGCCGTGTGAACAAGCGATTATGCGCATTAACTTCTTGTAAAGCGCTTTTTGGACATCAATTAATGCGCTTCGCCGCCTCTCGCCGTCTCCCGTGCAGAGGGATTAGGAGTAAATGCGCCTCCGCGATAATGCACATAATCGCCGAACCGGGCGCAAAAGCGCATCCTTGTGGAGGGGGCCTAGGATGAAATCCTATGCATGCTTACTCAGAAATAAGCTCTGTTCAATGGGGCTTACTCTCATAGTAAAGGCATTTTAAAGGGGTTTTTAATCTTGTTTTATTGTTTTACATTTGTTTTCAGTTTTTTTTTTAGCATATAACAGTATATAAATGCTACTAATAATGTCGCCTTAGGCTGAAATCCTCTGCACATTTACCTGGGAGTAAGTTCCATTGAATACAATGGAACATACTTCTGAGTAGACATGCATAGGATTGAACTGTTGGCCAAATCCTATACCCATTTATCTGGGAATAAGACCTGCTGGACGAGATTTACTTCTGAGTAGACACTATAGGATTGTTCTGTTACTCACCTTTTGGTATTCACAAATTTTAATCAATGTAATCATGAGATCCTAATCACAAATACTCAGTCCCATTGCTTGGGATGTTATTGGAATTGAGATAACTAATCCACATTTATTGACTAGAATGGGATTTAAGATGCAAATGGATTTACTTCCAAGCCAAGGGGCATTTAACGGCGCAATCCTATACATGTTTACTCAGAGGTAAATCTAACTGTGTTCAATGAGAGCTTACTCTCTAAGAAGTATGTTTAAGACTGAAGCCAAAAATATGATATATTCACTCTATCAACACAGGTTTATAAGTGAAAATTCTAATCTGTGTTAATAAGAGTGAGCATAAGATCTTTGGAGTTGGTGTTATTATTTATTTATTTATTTATTGTATTGTATTTTTACCCTGCTCCTCAGCCAAAAGAGGCTCTCGTGGCTTACAATCAATCAGTAAAGAAGACAGTCCCTGCCCTCAGGCTTACAATCTAAAAAAGACAGGACACAGGAGGAAAAGGAGATGGGGAGGGAAGGAGGGGAAAGAGAGAGAGAGAGAGAGAGAGAGAGAGAAGTAGACCAGCAACAGGGCTGATGGGGTTGTCCTGCTCCTGAAGGAGGGGAGACCAACTGGAGCAGGCCCCAACGTTTCCTCTGCCTGCTGCATCTCCCTTGCTGGTTTCTTCTTCCCCACAGGGCCACCATGTCAGTTAGTCCTGGGGGGGGGGGGGGGGGTCCAGCTGGAGCAGGCCCCAATGTTTCCTTTGCCTGCTCCATCTCCCTTGTTCTTTCTTCTTGATTATTGATTATCAGTTACTTTGATCTTATGTGGCTTTTAAATAGACTAGGATTGTTCTGATAGTATTCAGTGATTTGCCTTTTTTGTGCTGTTACAGATGAATAATACACTTAGGGTGACCAGATCGCCCTGGGTTTCCCGGTCCTAACTGGGAAAACTGGGGCGATCCGGGCCGACAGGGACAAACCGGGGAAAGGGGCAGCTCTCCTCCCGCCCTAAAATGCCGTGCTGCTCCCCATTTACAGGCCTTGGCAGGAAACAAGTGCTCAGCGTTAGGGCGCGTCAACAAATTCCTTGTCAGGTGGCTAAAGCTGCTTTTGCCACCCGACAAGGAATTTGTTGACGCTCCCTAACGCTGAGCACTTGTTTCCTGCCGAGGCCGGGGAGCAGCGCGGACATTTTAAAGCAGGCTCTTCTTCTTCCTCCTGCTGGGAGCCCAGAAGCAGGGCAAGAAGAGTGAGGGGGCTGCAGGGAGTCATGCGGCAGTGGAGGAGATCAGCGGTGGCAGCGGAGGACCCAGTAGGTCCGGGCTGGGTTTTTTTTGGGGGGGTGGTGGCTGGGGGGGGTTGTTTCGGGTGGGGGTGTGTCTGCTTGTTGGCCGCATGGTGGGCGGCCTTTTTAATTTTTTTATTTTATGTTGGGGGGGTCTGCTTTGGTGGGGTGGCCATTTTGGACCGGGATTTTGCTTTCCAAAATCTGGACACCCTAGCACAGTGGTAAACCTGTGTCAAAGTTGTACCACATTAAACTGTGAGGCTTGTATGACGGAATACTCCCAAATACAAAACATAAAAACATAAGAGCCCAATCCACTTATTCAAAAAGTGTGTTCAATGAATGTGCGTAGGGAAGTGGCATCATGGTGATGATCTATGTACAGAAACGTTTTTGCATGGTGCAGCATCCCATCATGTGATTCATCACAGCCCAGACACAGATAAACCATCTAAGAATTAGGCCTTAAAGAGAAATTGGAAAGAGGTCATTCATAAAATATATCTTGCACCAGGGGATGGGGGATGACAGTTAGCAGAATTGTGATAAGCCGAGGGAAGGTGGTGGTGGGGTGTTGAGTGAAATTCTGTTTCACAGTCATGATTTTCCTTCTCTGATGCACAGAAAGAGAATTAGTTGGTGCCAACAGGTACAATTTCTTGGTTTCCGTTTTTCACATTTTTCACTTATCATATGGTCTAAAAATATACCAACAGGAAAAAAAGCAGGAAAGAAGTATGAGAATCTCTTGACCTTTCTTCATGCCATTTCTTCTCAATGCCTTCTACATTCTGTGTGCTGCATGGTGTTTGAGCTCTTCGTTCATGTTTCCTCAAGCTGGTATCGTATCACTGAGGATGTGTTCACACCTTCCATCTCAAATAGGAAAAGTTTGCTCCAGCAATAACATCAGCAGTGAAGAACTCTTCTGTTCTGTTCTCACTTCCAACTCACTGTGGAATAAACTACTCTTGTTCACTCTGACATGATGGCATCTACCAAGATGTAGGACTTTACTGCTGGTATATTGTTGATTGAGAGGGTAGGTGCTAACGCACCCTAAGTTAAATGAGACATAAGAAGCTTAAATTCAAATGGATGGATATAAACAAGCTTTTGAATTGCATTGTTTTCAGCACTAGGCAAAGGCTTTTTTCTTATTTATCTAGATCTTTTAATATTTGATGGATTATTTTAATTCCACAAATTCATCAGCTCTTTTATTCTCTTGTGGTTTTATGATTATCCTTAGATTTTATTGTTACCGTTTTATCTGAGATTATATCCCACCCTAGAAAGATAAATACTGAAGCACCAGATATAAATTTGTAGTAGTACCCCAGACATACTTAACACAAACTCAAAATGGCTTATATTGGGTCATCATAATAAAGATGTTGACATTCGATGTGGCCAGTCATCCTCTTTGTGTTGTTTTCTTTATGAACAAGCAGGCCTTCCTATTCTTTAAAGAAATAACTTTTTTTTAGTGATTTGTAAAGAATTCCATTACTGCGCTACATGGAGCTCTCAACTTCTCTGAAACTGTCTCAGTGAGATAACATCAGTAGAGACACAATAAGCCTTAAAGAGACAGTGCACTTATTCCCACGTTCATAATCCTCATTCTTGACTGTAACCATGGTTTATGTATGTATGTAACAACATTTGGCCATAGTCTTCCTTTGTCTCTCCCCACCTCTCTATATAATTCAATTACAGATAACATGTTTTGCATGCAAAAGTTCCCAGGTTCAATCCCTGTCATTTCTAGGCAGGACTGGAAAGGACTCCGATCTGAAATCCCAGAGAGCTGCTGCCAGTCAATGTAGATAATTCTGAGCTAGATGGGCCAGTGATTTGCCTCGGTATAAGGCAGCTTCCTATGCCCTTCTGTTATTCCCTACTGTTTATTTTACATTATAATCTCCTTGGGAACAGGGACCTGTCTATGTTGCCTATGTTACTCTAATACCATGGTCATCATCATCAAGCTGAGTCTGTGAGCCCTTTTACACATGGCTTATATCATGCAACCAAGACTGGCTGCTCACAGTAAGTAAGTAATAGTTTATTTGTGTAGCAAAAGCCATTACAATAAACCAAACACATAAAGGAAATAGTACAAAAACCAAGAGCATGCTACATATTCATTTTAAACTATGATAAAACCTAATAATAAAAAATTACTCCTTAGTGCAATTCAGCTAGGCTGCTCACAGAAGGTTATGGGTCCTTTACACAACGTCGTCAACCTCCAAGGCCCCTGCCTTGGTTTATGACCTTTATCCCGCTTTCAAAAAGGTCGGAGATAACGTGATAACGGGCTTTATTCCAATCAATCTGATGTGTGAAATGCCGGCAATGTGCTATAATTCAGCCACTAGATGGGGTTGTGTAATGGAAAAGATAGAAAAAGGAAGATTACAATTCAACTCAAATCACGTGGAGCCCATCGTAATTAGGGATGCTGCATGCGCCCAACTGGGACCAGGAGTCTGGGGGACCCCCACCACCACATCCGGACCCAGTCGGGTGCTCTCACCATGAGTGTGGACCTCCTCCCAAGCACTCACCTGGCCAAGCCAAGCCTCAGAATAGG
The DNA here is from genome assembly GCA_029215795.1 of Anniella stebbinsi. NCBI lineage: Eukaryota > Metazoa > Chordata > Lepidosauria > Squamata > Anniellidae > Anniella > Anniella stebbinsi. The sequence continues at coordinate 217,865,436 of JARDYH010000002.1, forward strand.
TTTGTGCAGCCTGGCGAGCAGAGAAGGCATGTTCGCTTATCTCAATTGTAATCCCAGAAAGAAACAAGAAGTAGAAAGCCCCAGTAAGGATGCGGGATTTCAGCCTCTTGTGATGAATCCCTGTGAAGTGGGACTGAACTTGCTTTTCTGCCAATGTGTTACTGCATCTTTTGTAGCCAAGAATTGTGAGGAAAGTTATTGTTGTGTAACCCTGGTCCCAGAAGGCCTTATGTCTTGAGCAATATATGGTCAATTGCCCCAGGTGTCCATTCCCTAGTTTGTTCATTTTCCTTTCAGTTTTCTTACCAATCTGCCTTTTGTCTCTTTCCCCACTCCATTGTTGAGTGTTGCCATCTCCTCTGCTGAAAGATCATTCCACCTAAACTTCAGCTGTGCCGTTCTGCTGTTGTTTACACTGAGGAACAGAGGCAGGAAGTTGTGAAGTCTATGTGAAGAGAGCCCACGTTTTGAGAAGCAGAATATCCCTGACAGCAGAAATCTTAAATGTTCTTTCCCTCATCCCTCCATGAAATTCTGCTACAAATCTGACCTCCAAATGCTAACATTCCCTTCTCTTTACCTCCTCCTCCTCTTTCTTTTTCATTAAATTCCCTCCTACTCACATTCTCTGCTCTAACAAATTAATTAAAGACTCAGCTCTTCAGTTACAAGCATCCTATTAGAGCCGAAGCCCATTTAAAGCAACCCTTTTCACATGCGTCCATAATTATTTCTGAACAGTTCCAGAGGAATTTTACCTTTTTCTATACTTTGTTGTAGCAATGTAGTATGGCCATAAGGCCATTTTCTGATAAGGGTGGTGCTGTTTTAACTCAGTAGGGAGGTTAAATTGGGGAGGAGTTATATGGGAGTCCTTTCAGAAATGTGATACTTCACCAGCATTCTGAAGTGACTCAGCCCCATGAAGTGTGATATGTGAATCTTCAGACCCTGTAGACTAACCATATAATGTCACTATCGTCTTCCAACATGCTCCTAATACTACAGTACAAGAAAACATCTCACCTGTACAGCTGGCAGTACAACGTGTTGATTAAATATTTATAACTGTTGCTATATTAAAAAAAGGGGGGATGGAAACACGACCCTGGAAATGCCATCATATGACTGTAGGTATGTGCATGCACAGCTCTGCTAATAATTAGGACTCAGCTATTGAACGTCATCACACGGGGGGGGGGGGGATTGCATTTCCTTACCATTGCTTCTCCACCCTGCTTTTGTCCACCATTACTTCCTCATTCTTCTCAGAGGGGAAAGAAAAAGTAAACAAAGACCACCTGGTGTTTCCTGCACACAGCAGGAGATCGCGGCACATTCTGTTTTGGAAAAAAAAGATTAAAAGGGGTCTATTTTACTACGGAAGAACAAGCGGACATCTACAGAACGCGCACACATCAATAAGTAGGCAGCAGCAAGCATGTGATAAAACGCTCCTCTGATGAACCTAATTATCTCAGTATTGTCATCCTGAAATAATAACTGCTGCATACACAAACATGAGAATTCACAAAGTTTCAGTATCAGCCTTTTACAGACTATCCAGGTCTCTGTTTCTTTGTTGAAGCATGAACTCCACCCAGCATAGATAACAAGCATATTATTGCTTACATGCCCATTTATTCCAGGGTAAAATAGAGATGAACCAAAAACCATTGATCTTGTAGCTGACATTCACCAGGGATTAGTATCCCAAGGTAAAGGATTGTATAAATTCACTTCAATTATACTTTTCATTTTCTCTATTTACATATGCATTAAAATACATTGAGCAGATCTGCTCTTACCTTACAAATGTTGTTAAATTATCATTGTTTTGAAACTTTACATCACTACTTGGCACAACGCCTCTCTTCCACCACAAATTCCCATTGTGGTCTGTTTTCCCTTGCTTCTTGATCTGAGTTGACCTTGCTGTCCTGAATTATCCTGGACACGGTTGTCTACTGTTTCTGCCTCTTTACAGGACATATATAACAATGTTTTTTATCAGTTTAACTGTCATGGCTACCCTCCACGAAAACATCCTGGTAACTGTAGTTTGATTATGTGTATTCTTTGTTAAGAACATAGGAAAAACCCTGCTAGTCCAACATCCTGTCTCTCCCAGTGTGTAGCCAGATTCTTCTACAAAAATGCACCAAAAAAGCCCCAAACAAAGTAGCCTTTCTTCATTGAGAAGGTACTCCAGTCCCCTGCTGACTTGGTAGCTCTTTTCTGCGCTTACTCCAGCTCTACAATCTCCTTTTTGAGATGGGGCAACCAGAACGATACATAGTATAGTATTCCAAGTGTAGCTACACATTTGTCCCCCCCCCCCGAGCCTAAAAGTTCCCAGGGAAGATATTTCACCTATTAAACCACAAAAAGCAATAATCCTAAATCCGCAGTTGAGCAAAATCCACTATTTTGTGACATCCTGGTTGGCCGTAATAAAGGTATTGCAGGACCATGGATTTTGGATCTATTAAACTAGTTTAAGTTAGAAGTATAGATAATCATCTACTTCTGCTGTAACAATAAACAGTGGTTGATCATTGCACGCAAAAGGGTCGTACTTCTGCTCTCCCCTATTCCCTCTCCTCCTCTGGAGTGACCAGGAAGAGATCAAAAGCTTTCACTTCAATTTCATTAACCCCCGGTTAGTATTATGCGAGTCCAAATCCTAAACAATAGGGTGAAATCACATTTTGCATATATAATGTGGTGACATTATGCCATACTGCAGCCCAATATGTTTGACGTTGTTGTATAATGCATTTTCAGCTAGAGCAAACTCAATAATAATTTTTGACATAGGAAGTGAAAGAGGATAGAAAAATGAATAGTGGTTTTGGTTAGGAGCCAAAATAAACCACTGAGTAGTTTCAAATTCAACACTGAAGCAAATAATAGTGCAGAGCTTTCAAACATCACAATCTTGGTTAAATTGTAATTATTACTCTATCTATAAATCTACAGATGTTGGGGAAATCGGTATTGAAACTGAATTTTTTATTACATTTGCGGCATACTCACATTAGAGCAGTTAAATATTTATACTGCCATTTTTCAAATAATGTGGCGCACTAAAAGATCTTCAACTTACACTGCCCTTATCACAGAATCAGCTGTATTAATTTCACATTTCCCAGTTTATAATTTTAATGTTAGTATATGACGAGGCCAGAAGGAATTGGATAATCTTCTTTATAAATCATAGGTTTCCTCAATGTCACTTGGAGGGGGTGACAACTTTGAAATAATAATAATAATAATAATAATAATAATAATAAATAATAATGCTTTGATTTCAAGTGTTTGGACTGCATAAATTTAAAAAAAATTGCATTAGATCCAGACCCCATCATGCTTGGAGTATATCCATTAAAATGGGTGGGACAAACAAGCCATGATTGACTTAATTCACATTGATTTCAATGGGTCTACTCTGAGTATGACTAATGGGGTGTCTTCATGGTGTTGGGTTGGTGCTGCCTCCCTCTTAAACCCCGTGCTTTCCCTCCCCCGGGGTGGCGTCAGGTAATCCTGGCATCAGGTAATCCTGACACCATGAAGGGAGAGCGGGGTTTCTGGGCAGCCATCCAGAGACCAAAACCACCCCACCTTCTTCCTGGTGGAAGGCGACTAATTGCAGCTCGCCTTCCACCAGGCACCCCCTGGCCACACCTCCGCTGTGACTCCGGAGCAAGGTGAGGGGCTGTCTTGATGCTGTCTTACATGACCTCACTTCGCTCTGGAGAAAAAGTCAGGGTAAGTCCCCAACTTTTGTTCTCTGCAGTTTCAGCAGAAAGCCCTGGGATGGGTGTGTGATTGCAGCAGCATCGTATAATTGATGCTGTCCCACCATTCACCCACCTCATGGCTTTCCAAGTGTTTAGACACCCCCTTAATCTGGATCTGACCCATTAAATAAAAAAAAAAACATCCCTTTCCATTATTCATGGCAATATTTATAGCCCAAAGATCCTTAAGCTTGTCCCAACTGTAAGAAGGTGAATTGCTATGATGTCACAATGTTGTATTTCAGGTAGATGTGTCATTTTCCCTCTAGTGTTTTAGACCAGTGGTCTTTTGGGTCGCGAGATCAGTCCTGATGGGTTGCGGCAAAGCTGTTGCTACCATGTTGGTCATGTAGAAAATTGTGAAAATGGGTCCCATGTTGCAGTTTGAGAGATCTCAAGTCTGGACCAGTTGAAGGCCACTACCTTAGACTTACTGGCTCTGATGTCACAGAAAGCCTGGGTAGACTTGGGCTAGCCAGCTGAAGTCCAAGAGCAATTTGGATTTGAACTTCAAAGTACATAAGAAACTTCTGTTAAATTAAGCCACACAACTATGTTTTAGTTATCACAATCTTTCTAATGGAACCTTCCAGATGCAGATCAGTTGTTGTTGTTGTTGTTTTTTAAACTTCCAATGTTAACAAATAGATATAGACCCTTTTGCTGATAGTATGCGATATTTTGCTCAACTTTTGTCTTGGTTCGCATTTGTCTAATGGTTGGCTGACAGACTAGGCAAATCCTGTGTGACGTGTATAATTGAGGCATGTTGCATATTATGCTTGCTCAACCTTATACTGATCTTCTTTTGTATCATAAGATTTTAGGTTATGTGGCTGAAAGACCAAAATCGTATTGATTGTTTAGAATGTGGAGTTAGGGGCATGGATACCTGTGGTATGACAAAGCGAAAATTAATGTAGAATTTAACAATCACTATGTGTGACGTGCAATCCTGAGAATATGGAATAAATATAAACCCAGATTGTATCAGAAGGTCCCACTTTGGGTATCAGCACAAGAAGCAAACCATAGAAGAGAATGAGGAGACTGGAGCATATAGTCTGGCATGCCAGCTCTCCGGTACCACTCCGGCAACCGTCAGTGCCATTTGAATGACCCGCACAGCAGGGAACAGCCCAACTTCGAAGAGTCGGCTCGAACATTGCATCTGTGGACTGACATTAATTTCCATATGATTGATTCTGGCTCCCTTTTGTTCGGCATGTTCCGCCCAATCTCTTGTGTTTTCCCCACTTGTGCTGTGCCTTTCAGTTTGCTCCGGCCACACTTTTCAATGGGATTTTAGCCATATGTAACCATTAGTAGAATAAAGATATTGCATTGTTTTATGATAATAAAATAAGTGTTCTTTTCATTGCAATACACACACACACTTACAGACACAAAAAACTTCCAGTGAAATCAATGAAAGAAGAGAGAGTAGATTACGAAGCCCTATGCACGCTCGGGCGCTAAGCTGCCCAGGAAGCAAGCCCCCCTTCCTCTGCTCAATGCTCCTTACTCCCGAGTAACAGCACTCAATAGCAGGAACAGCCTTGCACATAAAGAACTTTCCCTTCCTTTTCAAGCTGTTATTCCAGTAAGGGAGTGGGGGAGGAAAGGGTAGCCTTAGCGGACCGCAAATTATTCTAAAAATGAAGCATGCACATTATTCCAACCCCCTTGATTCCTGTAGAACCAGCTCCATGTGGGTATCCACTCGTCTCGATGAAAGAAAGATTCCAGTGATATTGAAAAGAAACTTTATTTTTAGTTCCGGAAACTTGAGATCAGCCATTACTGAACAGAGAAGAAGAAGGAAGTAGGAGGGAGGAGTTTTGCAGCAGAGCAGGATCACAGCTATAGGGTTGAACGTGGGTAATTTGATTAAAGTACCTCCCCGTGTATCCTGAAAGTACCACCCCCGAGGAAAGTGGGGAAAGTGGCGGTAAACTTGGGGGCAGGAATTCACTTATGACATCACAAGCCCTGCCCACCAAACTACGGCCATGATTAGCATTAATCCGAATGGGCAGTGGAAGTTTACACAACCAAAATGCAATAGAACATCGGAGAAACATTAAAAATCGCATTTAATCGACACCTTGGAAACGCACGTTAACGGAGGCTATAAGTCGCATACACATCTGCTCTGCACCCCGCTCGTGTGTACAAAATGACGTCAGGATTAATTAAAGGCAACCCAAATTAAGATGACCAGATAAAATCCAGGTCAGGGCTCATGTAAAAGTTACATGAGCCCTGACCAGTTGTAGAGAATAGGGAATTTCAGCCAGTGTCATTTGTATGCAATTAGTTCCTGGTGAAATTCCCTCTTCATCACAACAGTTAAAGTTGCAGGCACTATACTAGAGTGACCATATACAAAAGAAGGCAGGGCCCCTACAACTTTAACTGTTGTGATGAAGAGGGAATTTCACCAGGAACTAATTGCATACAAATGACACTGGCTGAAATTCCCTTTTCTCTACAACTGTTAAAGTTACATGAGCCCTGACCTGAATTTTATCTGGTCACCCTAGTGTTGTTAGGCTTGGGCCCATGGGGCCCGAGCTCCAGATCTATTTCCCAGGGCCCCAGAACTATTCCACAGAGCCCTGAGTGTCCGTTGGTGCCAACGAAAGTTTTTTTCTCATCTTAATTGCCATGCGGGGGGCAATTTTCAAGGGGGTCTGCAGCTTGGGGGGCTTAATTCTCTGCTTCCTACATACTGCAACACCCTCCCTGCCCCACCTGCCTCCCAACTTCTCCTCCATGGCAATTAAGCTTAGTTTGATTTGGGATGATCTGGCTCAAAGTGCAAATTAATGGAATAAGTTTGCTTTATTTAAGGTGGCTTCATTAGGAAATGAATGGGTTGACTTTGCCTCCTGTGAAATTTAAATACATTCTAGTCATTATTTCTAAATTGGCATATGTGCAATTATTGCACAATGTTTGCATACTTGCGTAAATTAACTCATGCAGATTTTATGCAGAATGGTGTCCTCTGGACAAGGGCTCCAAATCTCTTAAATGCCTAGCAATGCCCCTCTCCCCCTGGCTGAAAAGATCGCATGCACACACCCCACCTTATGGTGATTACACAGTAGTCATAGTGGGCCTGATATTACTTCTAACTAATTTTGCTTCTCTCCAGGCAAGCAGGACACCATTTCCCACTAACATCAGTACTCTCCTGGCAGGGAATGCCTTTCTTTAACCCTACTGATGTGGCATAATATATAACCTTCTAATTTCCTGGAATTTCATGGAAACAGCTCAATAAAATAATTTTACAAGTGAAGCATGACTGCCAAATTCATTCTTCATTTCTGAGTGTTCCTTAACAAAAGGGAAAGTGATTCAGGTGTCTACATCCGGCCATTTAATGCCCTCAAACCTTTTACACAACTCCCACTGCTACTGTACAAATTAAATTTAAAACCCTTTGGGATGAAAAGTGTTGCATAAATGGAAGGTGGTGTCATTTTGAAGGTTATAAAGGATCAGATTCAAGATTGCAGTAGGAAGTCTGTTGGGATATATCTTTATTGAGATTTTTTAATGACATTTTTTTCTATTTTAAGATTTCATGTTAACTTTCAAATGACCTGATTCCGTTTTCTAAAACATAATGTCCAGAAAGTACAATCTCTAGTTTACTTTGGCGATTTGCTTTCCTCCTCTTTTTATCTCTTTATGTTGTTATCTCTAAAATTCCAGCCTTGGGCCAGGTTTGACCTCGTGAAGCAAGGCTAAAATTCAGAAGTGAGGTCCATCTAGAGCAGGGATGAGCAGGCTGTGGCCCTCTAGATGTTGTTGGACTTCAATTCTGATCATCCCCAACACTGGCCAACAAATTGCCCACCCTTAAGCTAATGGTCATTTCAGCAGTGGCTCTTAAAGTCTAACTAGAGAAGGCAAGGCCCAGTCAGGACCAGATCAGATTCAGCACAACAACCAAAATCACAATGGGTATTCATGATCAGGATCAGTGCAAATGCAAGCAAGACACAAAGCAAAAGGACTCCAGACTCAAGCGCAACAAGAGAAATACAACAAATTGTCTGTTGCAGCAAAAACAACAAAGATGTACTGTGACAGAAATTAAAGCCGAGATATTGATACAGACAGGCTCATTGTTCAAAGGATTTCCATTGCTAACGTCTTCCGGGAGAAATCCCTTCTTACTGGGAATCGGTGAAAGACAATGGAATCCTATATATGTCTATTCAGAAGTAAGTTCCATTGCATTCAACGGAGCTTATTCTCAGATAAGTGGGTATAGGATTGCAGCCAGAATCAGTGATTTCTGGTCTGTTTAAGAAGATGTGATAGGACTTTAGCACCTCATTATTCACAATGCCAGAAATTGAATCAGTGCCTGGTAACTAATGGTAACATGCTGCTTAAAACAGAGGTATTACTAATCCTAGTTGACATTGTACTCCTTGTGATCATTTTCCATAAAAAGAAAGTCTCAAGCTGACCTGATACAAGGTCATCCAGTGAACTTTACATTTCAATATAAGAATATCTGGGGGCAATGCCTCGCTACTCCGCTCCTTTGTTCAATTCGTTGGCAGCTTCTTCTTCCTACTCACCTCTTTATAGCATTTACTTTTGCCACCTCCACACATAAAACAATACAATCCCCTCCTCCTCTTTCCCTTTAACAGCCCAAGAAAACATTTCTGGTTAGAGAACACGGATTCCTGTGATTTTCAATAGAACGTTTTCAGCAATTTCCTTTCCTGCCATGGGTATCAGACGAATAGTTTTAAAGTGCATGGATACTTTTTTTGTCACCAAGAAATGATGTAATTTTTGCATGCACGCTTACGAGAAAGTTATCATTCTGTTGGCCATCGTAAAACCAGAAGAGAATGAGTCCTCTAATGCAGGGCACCCCAGCCCTTTTTTGGACTGTGAGCACATTTGGGAATTTGAGAAACTGCTTTGGGCACCACCACAAAATGGCTTCCATGGAGGATGTGGCTAGTCACACAATGGCTGCCGTGGGAGCCTGACTAGCCAAGAGATGTGTCTGGGGAGTGGGGGGGGGGGAGAAATGTGAGGCTAGAGGCTGGGAGGAAGGGGGAAATGGAAAGAGTTGCTTCCTGGCCCACCCAGTCTTCTTCCATCCACACAAAACTCTCCTCTTTGCTCTCCCTCTCTCGCGCGACTCCTTGTCTTTTGCCTGGCTGTTTCTCTCTCCCAACCATTTCCCTTGCTCTTTCTCTCTCTTCCCTATCGTTAGCCTCCTTCTTTCTCTCCCAGCCTTGCCTCTCGCCTTGCTTTTTCTCTCCCACCTACCCCTTTCTCTTGCTGCTTCTCTGAACCCCTCCTAGCCTCGCTCTTTCTCTCCTCTCTAAACCCCTGCCTTCCTTTCTCTTCCTGCCTGCAGAATAGCTGATCACTGTGGCAGGTTCAAAAACAGGAAGAAGTACCTGGCACCTAACCTTTTTGGGATTTTAATTTAAAATACATATATTTTTAAGGGGGCGGGGAGTGAAGAGCTTTGTGGGGTGCCATTGGGGTGCCCCTGCACATTGGGAACCCCTGCTCTAATGTGTCTCCTTTCAGCTGAGTGGGGAATCTGGAGCTCTTGGTCTAATTTCATGAAGCTCTTGCTCTCCAGACCACCCCTCTGAAGACCATTTCCTCTTCTGGTGTGTGTGCATGTGTGCATGGGAATGTACATATGTACATATGCACAAGAGAGAGGTCCCCTCTACAAGATTTCGGTTTGACGCCCGGTTGGCCCATTATGCGCATCTTCTCTCAATCGCTTTTACGCCTAATCCCTATACACGGGAGGCGGTGAAGCGCATTACCGGTTGAATGAAACCTGCGTTAAAGTTGTTTCATGCACAGCATCACTTGTTTACATGGTCATAAGGCGCTTTAACTCCCGCTGCAAATTAAAACTTGCTATGTAACATGCATTCGATAATACACATAATTGGACAGAAAAAGCGCCTCAACCTCCGATTTGCGCTCCGTTCATGTGGAGGTAAAATCAGTAATGTGCTTTGAAAGAGCTTTAAATTGCTCCTGTAGAGGCACCCAGAATGAGGTAGAGAAGGGATGGAGCGGCACAGAGAAAGAGAAAGCTATGCAATCGTGCAATGCTTCAAATTCCACCCAGAGTTGCCAGGCATTGAACCTGGGACTTGCTGCATTGCAAGGCATGTGCTCCACCCTTGAGGCCCTACTCCAAGCAACAGGAAGGAGGAGGAGGAGGCAAAGCCAGGTGGCTTATAGCAAAGAAGGCAAAGCAGCTCATACCATCAGTTTCTGAAAAGAACACCAATGGCTGAGTCAAGCCTGCTGTTGTGTTACTTTGTCTTTTGTAACTTTTGTTTATTTGTTTTAGCAGTTGAGATTGTAAAGTACCCTTGAATGCCTTAGCACAAAGATGGCATATAGATGCCGTACAAAAGGAAGAAGGAAGGTGTGGCTGTACATAGAAGAAGCAAGGGAAAAGGTAGGAAGCAATACTGAAGAATGTTACTTTGTTAGAAGGGGGAGAAATACTATGTTGTCTCCCTTCGTTCTTTACTCATAGGACAGAACGAGACGCAACAGATGAATGTGCTGCTGCTGAAATTGGCAGCCCGGTGTCAGGGCTGGGTTGTGGGCACCAGTCTGAGGCAAACCAGAACTTGGGAACACAAAGCTCTAGTAATCAGGATCAAGGAAGAAACCTGGAGTTACAGGACGGACGTGGGCAGGATCAAGGAGTAAGCTAGAAGTCAAGACTGAAGGATAACTGAGGATGCAGAAACAGGCCAGAGCTCAGGAAGACCATGCTGCTCAAGCAAGACTCAGGTGGAACAGGAAACATTTATACTACTTCCTGCTCAGCAGGACCAGCACTACTATTAGGCACAATGAGATAGCTGCCTCAAGGAGAAACACTCAGGGTGGAGATGAGGTGTTGGAGGACAAACACCTCATCTCCACCCCTTTGCCCCGTAAGCTAGCCTGCCACCTTCAAGAGGACACTGTGCCATCAGCAATTCTAAAATAAAATCCTGTCCAAACAGCTTCTTATCCTTTGCCTCAGGCAGCAAAATATCTTGGGCCAGCCCTGCTGCCCAGAAGGATTCAATGGCTAACCTGTCCAGGCAGAGTCAGTCTAGAAAGTTCTTCACTGAGAAGTCTGCCACCTTCAGCACAGTGCCTCACCACATCCCAGAGTAACATAGAAGTCCAGCACTTCCGGACAGTGAGGCCTTTCTCCCCTCTCCCCATATCCTCCTCCTCCTCCTCCTCCTCCTCCTCCTCCTCCTCCTCCTTTCATTTCATTTCTATACCACCCAATAGCTGAAGCTCTCTGGGTAGTTTACAATAGTTCATAAGATAAAATATAGCATAAAGTATAGCATAAAAACATACATATACAAAATTTAAATCAATTTAGAAAATTAAAAGCAGTTTCAATAGAATACTAGACCCGTTTAGATGGCTGGCAGAAGTACCCCATCATGTGCCATTAAATGCCTGACAGTCTTAACCTAGCACCAAAAAGATGACAGTGTTGGCACCCGGCGGGCCTGAGTGCAGAGCTCATTCCATCACTGGAAAGGCCCTCTCCCTTGTTGCCATGCTCCAAGCCATAATATTTATCTATTAATTAATTACATATATGTCCTGCCTTCAGCCTTTCACTTCACAGAAATCTCTCACAATTCCCTTTCAGCCCAGAAACTACAGAGAGAAATACCACTGTGCCCCTGTACTTTAGAGAGACAGCCAGGCCTTTGTAATACCAGCAGCCATTAGTATAATCCCTACCGTCATCTCATGCCCATTTGCATGTCTAATAACCAACACATTTCACACTATGAAAAGGATCACAGACTGCCATACCTAACAGACCTGGAAGAAGAAGGTCAAGATAGAATAGATATGAGCCTATAGAGCTGAGCAACAACAACACAACTTTTCCATATGCATTTCCATAATTTCATGGGCATTTTACACATTATATACATTAGTTTACAAATGTACATATACAAACATTTGACCAAAGTTTAACATAAGTTTGGGAGGTGCCGCCCATTGCTAATACATGGTTAATTAGTATCTCGGTGTAGAAGTACATATTGGGTTAGCATTAAAACCATAATTGATGGAGGGAGTTCAGGGAAAGTCTTTTGAATCCATAAATTGTGAAATCTCTTCAGGTTAAATTACCATCCATCCCAAAGTATTTACTAGGATTTCACAGCTTCTTACTAAGACACTACTATGAATTGTTAATAAAGTTCACTTTGTACGTAAGTCCAAAATGTGCTTAATTCATACAACTGCAGTAGCTTCTCTCTTTCTCATCTCTTGAATTAATCCAAGTGATTTGGTTTACTCGCCCCTGTTGACAAACTGGTTTCACTGACCTTCTTCATATGTACTGCTTGACATTATTTACATAAGCACTCTGAAATTCGAAAAGGGAAAATGCCACAGAAGTGCAGTGTATGAAATTTTGTTTGTACAGTATTAGCAATCCCAGCCCATCTGTGCTGAATCAACAGAGTAAACAGCAAATCTTGCAGACCTTATTAGCCCAAACAATAAAATAACAGGAAGCAAGGTAGCTTTATCTTGGTGAAACTAGTTTACTGACTTCTCTGTATTGTATTGTGGGCACAACAGAAATCATCTAAGATACTTCAGTGTTTGACTTGGAGCCGATCTACACACTAGCTTTGTAACATTTTATAAGGGTTACGAAAACTCTTTGGGCCACATGACACACTCCCTTGAACGTTGTATACCCGAGGTTTTTTAAAACTCACTTCAGCTATATACAATGGTTTTTACTTTTAATAAATTGTTTTAAGTAAAATAATGTGTCCTTCCTTACCGTTTGTGATTTGTGGGGGCAGTGCTTCGTTTACCAGCACCCAAGTGCTTAGCCGTTGATTGGTGGGGAAGAAAAAGGGGCTAAGGAGGAAGTGGGCGAGTGAACTACAACACCCACAATGCTTAGCCCTATACTCATTGAAAGCTAGGGAATGAAAGGGGAACTAAGGAGGAAGTGGGCGAGTGAACTACAGCGCCCACAATGCCTTGCCCTAAACTCAATGTAAAAACGAAACAGAAAGAGATGGACAGAAGGGTGTGAGACCGTACACATCGCTTTGAAGACTGAATAATTTTTCTCCTGTAATGTGAGTACTCCTTAATGTGGCCTAAGTTATTCTGGAAAGCACCTATTTGGAACATTTTAAAATACTATTTAAAAATGTTCCAAGGTGCTGTGTAGATAGGCTCTTGGAACTTTTTTTTAAAAAGCAAAATTGCCTAGATGTAGGACATAAACGTACAGGGGCAATACAAAATAACAAAATGCCTATCTTAACTCAACTGGTCTTTGTAGGCCTAGCTCCATCATGTCCTTGAGATCAGATACAGAACTGTAAGCTATCTGTATGTGCGCATACACACACCAATTTCTCCAAGCAGTGAGAAGTTCCAGGATGCAGCACTTACCTGAGGAACACTTATTCTGAGGAGTCTTATGGTGATTTGTAATATTTGGTTTATTTACTGATACACCAGTTGAGAAAATTGATGGAGCTGTAGCCTATACACTCCAACAGACACTAAGGCTGAATTCGGACGACACAATAAGCAACTGGGGGGTGGGAAACAGTTGTCAGTTGTATTGACTATCATGTCATCCGAATGCTGCCATAGTCAACTCAGCGCTGATCCTAATCCACACCACAGTTGATTATTTGTTACCATGTTGTGTGGGGAGTACCCCCTAGATGAACAACTGTAAAGTTGATTATTACCCCACCATTGACTATCGTGTTGTCCGAATTCAGCCTAAGTCTACTGCTCCCACATCTGGCATTTCAGGGAGAAAGCCAGCAGCCTAAGATGTTGTCATCTCTTCAGACAACTCGGTTTCTGTCATCAATCTGCCTCAAACAGCAGTTTTCTCCTTTACAGCAAGCTGCACTGAACACAGTGGAATTTTTCTGAGTAAACGTGCATGAGGCTCTGCTGTAGAACAAATTACAAAATATATCAAAATAAAATTCTGTATTAAATTGCAAGAGAAACACCACAACAAGATTTGATTTGATTTGAATTTTGATTTTATTTATTCTTTTTAACCGACTCTTCTTTTTACGACCACACAAAATGACTTACAACCTTAAAAACAACAAAACATTAGAATTTAAGCATCGATAATGAGCAAACAATTCAAACTAGCAGATAAAACCACATCCTATACAGCAAACTTTTAAAAAAAGAGGAAATTAAACAAGCTTGGTGCCTCCACTGAAAATGTTCCATCACTGAAATCCGGACATCTAAACTCCATAGGACCATAAGTAGAAGCACAGATGGCGATCCTAACGGCTGGGTAGGCTCCTATGGCAGCAGACAGTCCCTGAGGTAATCTGGCCCCATGCTGTTTTGGGCTTTAGAGGTTAAAACCAACAAGTAGAGCCTGGAAACTGATTTGCAGATGATGCAAACGATGTGAGAGCAACAAACACAAGAAACTAACATTACACCCTAAAGGTCTGACAAAATGCATAAACTTGCTTCCTGAAAACAGGCTAGTCCTAAGGACTGGATGAGAGAGCATTCCAAGACGAAGGTGCCGTTGCAGAGAAGGCCCCACTCTAATCCTAATGGATGCCATACATTAAACAGGTATACATCCTTTTACTATGTACGGGCAAGAGACTGGAGAAGCATCATGTGTGAATAGGCTGGTAAACCAAACAGTCCAGTGGTACCTGAGTTCACAATCCTCCATCTGCTTCCAAAACCTCTGTGTTCCAATGGACTAAAAACATCCACAAATGTTGAGGACTGTAGTCAAAACAACCCAATGTTACCATTGTTCTTTTTCAGCTGAGAAAACGTATTTCCTCAAATAAATCAGTAACGGGAGAAGAACTGCCCTTCAAAGACTGAAATCGTTGTGCTTCCTTCCCCAAACGAATTTTGTTGGTGAGGGTTTTTTCCCTGAATTGTTTGGGAAAGGCATAGACCTTTCTGTATAATATATATATATATATATATATATATATATATATATATATATATATATATATATATTGTCTAAAGGACAAATACTTCTAGATCCCTTGGTGAACAGATGATAGCAAAACTCTGTTTTGATGTTATTAATGGTTGCATAAGGAGAGTTGTTTCGGTCTAATCATAAAACTGTACATACAATAGAATATTAAAACAGAAACTTTCTATGCCAAAGAAGACTAAAGATGTAAAATAAGACATTTGAATTGTCTTTGGTGCTTGGTGCCTTTGATGCACGGCAATCCAAGGATTAAAATGAAACTGAAAATGAACTGACCTCTCCTTGCATCTTGCTAGTGCAGCCTTCCCCAACCAATGGCTATGCTGACTAGGGGTGATGGGAGCTGTAGTTCAACACATCTACAGGATCCTGGGATGGGGAAGGCTCTGCCAGTGCGTCTCTTTTTTGCAGTATGGGTGCTTAGTTATGTTTTCCCCTTTTCTGTGCTCAGAACAACACATTGTCTTGCCTAAATAAACGTCAATGAGCTTCAAGGGCCTACTTTAGACTATGAAGATCACCCATAACAGCCAAATCCCATTCCTGCCTTTGATGCTGTGATCCTGTGGCTTTCCTGGAGCCCCGGTGAAGCAATGCTGCTGGGTACCGCTACTCCAAATTAGTGGGCACAGGCACAGCTCTGCCCTGCACAAGGGGACATTTGCACAGCACTGGTGCTGGTAGCCTGATACCCATTTTTATGCTTTGTTACAGCTGCACAGCACAACCTGTTAGTTATGTGATGTTTGTGTACAGAAGCTACACATGGAACAGCACAAATTAGAGGAACCCCTGCAGGAGTCCTACTTATCATAGCTCTGATGTATAATTTAGTTTGCTGCTACTTTCTCCACATGGGCAGGATCTACACTACTGCTTTAAAATGGTTTATAACAGTAGTGACAACTGTTGAGGCCCAGGGCACACTCCCTAAACAGTTTTCAAACCATTTTCAAAGTGTCATATCTGCTTGGTGTAGATCTGGCCCTAGGTTTCTTTGTGCTTCTGCTTGATCACTTGTGTTAATAATAACGGATCTCTTTCTCATATTTCAAACAAGAAAGAGGTCTTTCTACTTGTAGCACTTGAGAAAATATTTATTTAGGAGGCAGGGTGGCTAACGCCATTCCTCTACCAATAGGAATTTTATTCAGAAGGAGATATCAGAGTGACGCACAGGTTAGGTGCACATACCACTCTCTGTGGTACGGTCATATGGCAAGGACATGGCTTGTGGACTGCAAGGTGATGGACATCACAGGGTGCACTAGCTATAGCAAGCAGGACCAGTGTTGCAGCCATGTGCAATGCTCCAGTATCTTCCTCTTGGGCTAGGGTACTTTTGAGTCCAGAATCTGGCTCCCTGCCTTGGAATCTTAGATGGCTACCTCCACATAAAGCCACATTTTATTTAGTAGGACATGCACCAGCAGATTGTCTAGAACAGGGGTGGGCAATAATTAGTTCTCTAGATGTTTTGGACTTCAATTCCTCAAAGCCCTTGCCAGCATGGCTAATGGTCAGGAATGCTGGGAGTTGAAGTCCAAAACATCTGGAGATCTTCTTTCTTCCCGGCTCTGACTTAGAAGACTAGGCCACCAATTGTCTAAGACAGGAAAAACAAGAGTTTAAAAAAGGTATGTTGAAGTAGCTTGGGACCCAGTGGTTAGTTCATGCTCAATATTTTATCTATCTGTGGATCCATCTATCAGAGTAGCTGAATATATGGAATGAGGATGATATGGGAGACAAGTAGCCCAAGAAAGAGAAGAGTGTCAACATGTGCAGGTCTAGCTGTTAAACAAAGGCAGTTATTAAAAATGTGTCCAGCTGAGTTTTGCTCATTGTTGTCGTCGAAACATCCTATTTAAAAATAGAAAACACGAAGCTAAAGCATTAGTGCCAGAGTGGAGAGCAAGAGCTATCATAATATTGCAGAGGCACCTGTGAACATTCATTCCCACTGGGCTACAAAGCTGGCTGAACATTCTGACAATATTCTTTTTTATTGTGGCAGGGGGAGAGATCGACTCTTACATGTAACTTTGTGCTTCCTAACTTGTGCATTTGCAATGCTGCTCTACGTACAATAAATACTTTTCTCAAAAGTAAAACGTTTGGTGCAAACTGCACTGAAGCCAATGATGTAGCTATAAAAATGTGAGTGCCTGTAGTTGTCAGGGATCAGCGTTGTCATTGAGGGTGCTATGCCAAATCCTGTGCTCCAACTTGCTGTTGATATTTGTTCCCTTGTCCTGTCCAAGGGGACATCTACTCGGAGCTTCTACTCCAGTTCTCCTCCACCCTGAAGTCGATTGTGTCAGATAACGCACGGCCCTCTCCGTAGGTAGCGTGGTGTTCCTTGCCCTAAATCTGTTTTTCTTCCAACTCATTTTCCCATCACTGCAGATTCAGTGGAATTTGGGAGTCAAATGTGACCTGAGATGGCTTCAGCATGAGTTGGTGGAAGCAGGCGCTGATTGGCCGAAGGAAAAGTTGCATGGGGCTGGAGCGTGGTGAGAGCAGAGGGCTAAACATAGCTACCCAGAACTAACATGACTACCCAGAATCCTTACAGGGAGCACCTTGACCAAGGGTGCCACAAACCTGGAACAGACAGTGATTGTTAGGACCACTCACTCCACAATGTGTCTTCAGGTGGCAACCTGAGGAATATCAGACAGGAATTTGGCCTATGCACCACCACTGAGTTCTAGCTAAAGTATGGGACTGCAGGGGGACCAGGCAACTGAGTTGGATAACCATTTATATACTGCCATAAATAAATAATTTAAATAGAAACACAATATATTTCACTAGCGTGGGGAAGACCAGGACCAGGTGTCTGCCCGAGAACCTCACAAAAAAACACCTTTACAGCAATAGGCCAGAGCAGGTCAGGTGGTAATTTATTACTCCTAGAGAGGCTTGCTTGCTGACCTAAGCAACTGAGAGACTCCACTCATACCCTCGTTGGCAATGGGCCACCTTTGGACCACCAGAGGAGAAGGCCTTTGGTTTGCTTCATCCCACTCCAAATAGGGTCTGAGTCTAACAACAGATAATTGGGAATTCAAAATCATTGCAAGAATGAGGTTTAAAAATAAAATCTATAGCATTATAAAATGGCAAAAGTCTTGGGGCATTTTAATGACTAATACATATTATGGCAAAAGCTTTGCATCTGATAAAAGCTTTTTCTGTTGCTGTTTTTGCTGCAATCAACTATCTGAATAATTAACTGAATCAAATGAATAATTGTTCCATTTTGGATCCAGCTCACTTGATACGTTTTCTTCCAAAATGCAGAGTATTTAAAAGAAACGTTAATTCAATCAGCCCAACTCTGGACTGTCAGACCCTTAGAGAAGAAGCTCCAATGCCATGCATATGGCCTGCGTATTGCTGTTTCTCAGTTAAGCTTACTTTCCTTTCTGTCCTGAGTCTGTCAGAATCCCACTTTGTAGGCTGGTGTTGTGCTTAATCAAGTTATCGTGCTTTAAATATGCAACTCAGCTCGCCAGAAATACACAGGATAATAAATAACAGTAAAGCAGCCTGAATCTGGAGCACTTGGATTGCATTACTTGTAGTTTTTTATTCAGTATGATACCTCAAAAGTATTTCCTGTATGAAAGTTAATACGCCACATCCTGGCAGAGTCTCTGCCTCTCTCTGTTTTAATACAGGGGTCTGGGTAAAACAAGGATCCATTTAATCAAAAAGGGATCCTCATGATTTCATATGATTTTTAAAGAGGACACCCACGAAACCATCCAATCATGGAGCACATCTGCCTTCACGGACTGAGCCACAAAAGTTGTGATAGAAGAACAACCTGCCACTACCAACTATCTTACGGTACTTTAAGCATGTAATACATTTTACAACAATCGTTATGCATCTTCTATTAGCGTATCTAAAAATATTCAAATATGAGTATGATTTAGTATTTTGGACTAATCTCCATAATTCTTCTGCAGTTCTCAAGCGAGCCCTCCCGGACCCAAAAAGGTGTCCTCTCAAAAGAGCAGCAAATATACACAGAGTGAATAATGTTAACGCAAATCGTATTTTGCAGGTTCTCTAGATTCCCCCCCACAACATAATTTGAAAACACATCGTATACTCCCATCTCTGTGCTGTTTAAAAGCCAACAAGATGGTGAGAAACCTGCCTAGTCTAAATCCCATCAAGAGGATTACAGATGAATTATGCATTTCCTCCCTTCCTTGGTACATGCGTGGCTCTAATCGTTGTCACAATCAATTATTTATTGTTGCTGCATGGCAGTTTCTCCTGGAACGTAGTTTCTCTCTTCCCTTCTTCCCTCCACCCCCATTACTGCAGTAGAAGCTCAAGGTTGCATTGTAATGTTCACACCCTACCCAGTCACACCATTGGAACATTCCATTTGTCCTGCTCATCCACTATGACTTATTGCCATCTGCCGGAAAGACAGGGCCGACTAACATGTAATAGCTTCAAGATTCCTGGAAGTCAAGTCACACGAGTTCAAACTGTAAACAGAATGAAAGCATCTCTTTTTCTTGTCACCCAGGTTTCAAAATACAAATATTGTACACTTGCGTGTTCTGTGTGTGCACCTTTCTGCTGGATTCCAGTGGCTGTTCACAAGTTGGCAACTCACGTAGCTGGAATCCAACAAAAGGGTGCAAACACCGACTCGTGTTTTTTTTAAGGCAAAGGCTTGGCAGCAGATTTCATCTGCTCTATAAACCAGGGGGGAAATATATGCCCTGCGGGGCTATGAGTGGTTCAAAAAACACCCATATTGACAGAGTGATGAGATCATGACGTGTTTTTTTATTTCATCATAGCACATTATTATTTGAAAAGGCTGGAAGGCAGAACATTTTTCTCTCAAAGGTCTTTTACCCCAATTATGTAAGCATTGTGAAGTCACCCAAAACAATGTACCTTAGGTTGGAGAAATACAGCTACCATTAAAAACTCATTCATTTTGACTAGAGGATCACTTTGTATAATGCTTCAAACACAATACAGCCATTATGTGTGGATTGGAATGCAGGGGCGAGTGGTCCTTCTGCAACACCCAAACACAGAACAGCCAGCTTGTAGGATTGGTGATTGTAAGTTGCCATTTTGGAAAAGGAGAAGAGGTGCATGCGATTTTAATAGACACGGAAGAAGCAGCTAGATCAAAGAAGCAGTTATTGGGTGCATTCAACATTCACTTATGAAAAGCCATCTATTGTAGGACTCTCTGCTTTTCATGTATCGCTGTAATTTTAATACTGCAACCATATTCAGCCTTTCCTCTAAATAAGGGTTGGACAACGTGTGGCCCTCCAGATGCTCACCATTAGCTATGCTACCTAGGGTTGATGGGAGTTGCAGTCCAAGAACATTTGGAGGGCCACAGGTTCCCCACCCATGCTTTAAATCAAGGGTAGGGAAATATATCCTGCCTACCAGAAATCACTACTCTGGCTGTCATGTCAAGACAGTCCTGCTGCTAGCGCTGTCAGATGTTGACTCACTTGAAGAAGGGTAGAGCACATGCTTTGTATGCACAAGGCACCGGATCCAATCTCTGGCACCTTCAGGAAGTGCAGGAGAAGTCCCTTCTCTGAATCAATGGAGAACCACTAGCCAGTCAGTGTAGAACTTTGGAAGGAAGCTTCCTGCATACCAATACTATTAGCAAGGCTGCCATCAAGTATGGGCTGCTAGCACAACACTGATATAGTGCAAAATAGGATTACACTGCTTACTCAACTAGAGTTCTTCCACTGCCATAGTTGCAGCGGATAATCCCTACACCAAGGAGTGAGCGTGGGGCTTACAGCCGCCGCCACCACCCGCCCTTCCCTGGCTTTTCCCCACTTACCCCTTTAAAACGTTTTAAATCAGAGATGCAAAAGGCTCCTTTGCAAAGGGAAACTCTTCTCCCCATGCCGAAGGCAGCATGGAGCTCGCCAGCCTGCCCTCTGCCCAGGCAGACGGTGACCAATCAGGGATCACCATCTGTGCGGCCATGCCTCTGTATCAAGGATGGAATGGATTAGGGTTCGCCTCACTCAATCCTGAAAAGTCAGAGTAAATCCTCAATTTTCAAAATGTGAGGCTTCTCTGGAAAGCCCTGCGATGGCGTTGAGGTGGTTGCTGCATCATATAATCGATGCAGAACCACCACAGAGCCACCTTGGGGTTCCCAGAGCGTATAGACAGCCCAGTAGTCTATTTTCCTTGGCTATGATTAGTCAAATCCATCTGTCGGAATATTTAGAGCCCAAGGGAGCTGCAACAGCAAAATGCACCATATTCTCCAGGAGCTACAGAGGTGAATCTTACTTGGTAGGGTATGATTTGAATGGTTACAGCTAATTATTCCCTCCAACTACACCAATGCCCCACAATGGAGCATAGGCCGGAAATATAAGCTTTTCTGGAGAATGAACAGATCAGATCTCAAACAGGAGGAAATTACCAGTCCAATAGGTCCCAGAATCACAACTGTGGAGAACTGCGGCCTGTACGCAAATGCTTAAAATGCATGGATATTTAGATGAGATTTTTTTGACAATACCAGAGCAGTGAATCCTTCTGAGTATGCTAGAGAGCAAATGGGGATGGAAATGATAAAGATGTTAACTCATAAACTGAGAACATACTCCAGAATCTTTCATAGCGGATGAGAAGCAGCAGGTGCTCAGATCCAGGTCCTGCTTTTGACAGGAGTTCATTATGAGATCCAGCATCCACTAAAGGCACCCATTTAATTCTACAGTGCTCAGATATTTGGCACTTTACTAGATAATTGGCACAAGGGAATCACAGCTGAACACAGCAGCATCTGTACATTTGACTCAGCGGTAATTCTGCCAATGCACTAAAATGGCAAATTAAATGAACCAAGGCATGTTCGGACTGGTATCACGAAGACAATTTCAAAGGACTGTATTGCTCCTTTTCAAAATTAGTAGTGTTTTAAGGCACTTGCTCAAAAACATAGTTGAGAGCCTATCTGTTCTCCACACACGTCCTAACTTCAGGTTGACCATTTCTAAAACAAAGCCAACAGAAAACAAAAAACAAAAAAAGGACAAATAGCCCCTTTCAAAAGTCAGCTTTCCCAGAGTATTTTCCCTCAACATCTGTTCTAATTATCTGGCACTTATGTGCAAACGTTCTTGGAACCTCACAACTAATTTTTAATCTCCATGAAAAGCAGCAAGCAGGCGAGGGGGGGAAAAGAGACATTCATGAGGAGAAATGGAACTCTTTATGTCATAAGAATTTTGTTTCCCAACGGTTCTAGTTTTGCTCACTAGGGTGGCAGTTGGAGGGGGGGAGTAGATTAAATAAATTAGGGCTTCTGAATGGGAGGGCCTGGTTCTCCACAGTTTTGCAACACACGCCTATATGGTATTCTTAATTGGGTACTTGAGATGCCATTAACCATTAGGCTAAGTCAACCAAAGAGTAAGGGCACAGCCAAATTAGGGCTTTTGGTGTGATGCAGTTATCTGGGAGTTTCCCAGTGTGTTTAAAGTGTGCCTTTCCCTAGATTCCTGGGAAATTGTCTGAAGGTCATAAAAGAGTGAATATTTTCTAGAGTAAATTAAGGGTGTAGGAAGTAAGAAGACTGATATATTTTTAGAATACTTCCATGCCATTTGTATTGGTGAAGGATTTAAGGGCAGGGCAAAATGCTATTTGCTTTGAGAATAAAGGCATCTCACCAGGGCAGAGGATGGGAAAACATGAAAATGACTCAGCTGGCCACTTGTATTTTTTTTTAGACTAGTTGTTTTGGAATTTGTGGAGTAGCCGGTTTTTTATTTGCATAGAACTCTTCTTATGGTGGAAAAGAAAGTGGGTGTGGGGGCATTTGTAAGAGTCACGTATACAAATCCTGGCAGAGGGAACACTGGTAGGCAGACCACTGTGGGAAAGCTAGTGAAGCAATGTCTTTCCAAAGTAGTCCCACAGTGGTTGTTTGAGTCCCAACTAACCTTTCAATGTAAGAGAGACAGGATTTTATTTTTAGTGTTCTAATAAAGAACACACACTTTTCTGGTGCCGTCAAGTGTTTAAGGCCCTCCACATGCTCTATTACTGTAACCTTTACAGCAACTCCGTCAAAGCAAGGATGGGGAACATCCAGGGGCTGTCTATACACGGAGAAAGCCCCCGCAGTGGCTGCGGATCTGCACTGCATCAGTTAGACGACGCAGGAACAGCTTTGTAGCCACTACAGGACTTTCCCGTGAAGCTGCAGATTGAAAAAGTCAGGGATTTACCCTGACTTTTTCAATCGGAGCGACATCAGTATGGCTCTTCTGCCGCCTGATGTCACTCCAGGGCCAATCCAGGGGAAGTGCCTGGTGGGAGGTGATTGGCAATTGGTCACCTTCTACCAGGAAGAGGGGGGGCTCTGGTACTCAGATGGCTGTCCAGAAACCCTGGGCTCCCTCCTCAGGAGAGGGAATCCATGGGGTTTTGGAGGGAGGCGGTGCCAACCTGGCACCGTGAAAACAGTCCCCAACCTGCTAACCAAATCTGGCTGACCAGGTCTTCCAATCCAGCGTACAAAGCTCTCCCAGCTGGACAAGTCCTTTGTTCTCATAATACAACCCTGCCTTCCCCTCATCTTTTTGATCATCCATTTACCTTTTTTTCTCTTTGAAACAGACACTGCTGGAATGTGATCTGTGCTCCTCCAAAACATTCTTTTCCTCTTCGCAGGGAGACATTTTTCTCCCTCTCTCATAATGCTAGAACCCAATGGGGTCATCCCATGAAGTTGATTGGTGGGAGATTCAGGACAGCTAAAAGAAATAACTTCTTGACACAGTGCAAAGTTAAACTATGGAATTCGCTACCACACGATGTAATGATGGCCACCACTTTGGATGGCTTTAAAAGAGTGTGTGTGTGGATAAATTCCTGGAGGAGAAGGCTATCAATGGCTACTAATCCTGATAGCTATGTGCTACCTCCAATATCAGAGGCAGTATGCCTATATACACTAGTTGCTGGGGAACATGGGTAGGAGGGTGCTGTTGCACTCATGTCCTGCTTGTGGGGTTTCCGTGGGCAGTTAGGTGGCTACTGTGTGAACAGAATGTTGGATTAGATGGGCCATGGTTTGATCCAGCATGGCTCTTCTTAGGTTCTTAAACACAATTTAACAAAAAAACACATAGAACAATAACTCACAATCCAATATAGCAAATCATCAATGGAAAAACAGAACCATGCTATGGTCAGTGACTGGCCAGGTCTTAATTTACTGTTAGCCAGGCCTCCAGAGGAAGGACATTTAATAACAGGGGTGCCATACACATGTCCCACTCTCGCATCTCCACATAACACACAGCTCCTAATGATGGGATGCAGAGAAGAGCAGATCTAATACTTGGGTAGGCGTTCTTGTCCCTGCTCTTATTTCACAATTATTAGGCAATTGGGCAGTGCTTTTGAAGCAGCAGGTAGCGTTGCCATTATTTCCAAATGGGGGGAATCAAGTTTAGCCTTATAAAACATACATAAAATAACCAATCATAGACAATAAACATGGTAAAATTTAATTTGGAGATATACAAAAATGTTCCGCTCCATTTGAAAGTATGTAGTTGTCAATCTAACGATGAGAGGCAAAGATGTTGTTGATAACAATAACAACCATGTCACTCCTATTGAGTTCCAATATACAGACTAAGACCCCCTCTAGATGGATTCCGTTTGACGCCTGGTTAGCCGATTATGCGCATAATCGCTGAAGCGCTTTATCGTAAATGCGAGGTATTGAGCATGCAACTGGTGACCTACCGGTTGTTTCAAATGCGCTTTACAAGTAGTTAATGTGGAGAATCACTTGTTCCCATAGTCAAAATGCGCTTTAACAGCCGGAGCAAAATAAAACTCGCTATTTAACGCGCATTCGATAATGCGCATATTCGGAGAGAAAACGCGCCTCTACGCCCGATTTGCGCTCTGTTCTTGTAGAGGTAATTTTTTTAATGCACCTTGAAAGAGCTTTAAATGCCTCTTGTAGAGGCAGCCTAAGTATACAGCCTACAGAAGAGAAGCCATTATCTTGCATCTGAGAAGATTCTCCATGGTTGTGAAGGAGAAAATCAGAGGTTCAAGTCTGTTACTTTCCTCAGCCTGAACACAGTTATGAGCCTCTTCAATTAATTCAAACAGAAAGCAACTACTTCTCAAAATTTGTAGTTCCCTTTTTGTTCCTTGCAGTTTTATAAGCTGCAATCTCAAAATGTATAACACAACAGTCTCCCTGCCCCAGTTACTGTATAGGACAATCCATTGTTCTCTCTTCACTCTATCTATAATGCATTCCTTAGGGTACAGGACCAATATAAAGAAATGTATCCCTGAACTACCTCTGAACTTTGGCTTAGAATTAATTCCAAGGTTCCTTGACAACATGAGTAACTCATGGGAATTTGATAGCATTGGAGCTAGGTAAATATGGTTTGAATGCTGAGCTTTATGCTATATGCTTAGCAGAATCAATGCAGAGGATGTAAAAGACAGGTCTTGTGATATATCTGCAGGGCACCCCGAGTGCAAATTGCAGCTTTTATCAATCCTGAGACATCTTTAGCTGCAAGAGAGGCTTGGAACCATTAAATTGTATTCTTTGCAACTTGGCACAATAGCCAAAGATGCTATGATGCATCCACCCAAATAATAACCATGGCCTACCAAATAGTATATAAAATTATTGCATTCAATTCTGAATTAAAGAAGATAATAGCAAACCCATCAAGTCATACACATATCACAAAATAATATTTTGGAAAAGGAAATCAATATTAAAATACTCTAAGATTGCAATCCAATACACACAAATTCAACAGGGCTGCCTTCTATGTAGACATGTACAGGATTCTGTAAGAGTTCTGTGTGCATGACTTCAGAAAATCTTACTATACACTTTGTGATCACTTCTATGCTAACTTTAGAGTTCAATGCTGACTTTGTTTTTAAAGGTTTTGTGCTTCGGGTTCACTCCAACATTCAAAGATCACCACAGTAAAAGCTGTATGGGAATGCTAGTCCACTCAAGCTGTATAGATTGTCAAAGACTTGACAGTCTTCAATATATTAGTCTTTGCAACACCCCTATGGATAACAGAAAAAATTATATCCGAATTTTACATTGGGCCTGTTCAGACGACACTTCAGGCTCTGTGGTTCTTTGGGGTTAGCACTAACCACAAGCCTTGCTGTCACACACAACACTTTAAGCCATAGTTAGAGCCGCTAACCTGTTGCAGACGGTCCGACTGTGGTTAGTGAGTGAGCAGGGTTTAGCAAAACGCATCACACAAGACACCTTAAACCCCACTGCTTAACCAAAAGCCTTAACCAGCAGGGTTTAAGATGTCTTTTGAACAGGCCCATTCTGGAAAGCGAGGCCAGAAACCTTCTCCAAACTCAGAGGGATGACAGTAAAAACAAGAAATGAGGGCCATATCTTGGATGTCTCATGTCGGCCTTTTGAGGATTCATATCTTCATCCTTGTATAGAATAGCCTGGAAATAGCTGGTTAGAGAACTCTCCCGGAGATAGATAGACAGACAGACAGACAGACAGACAGACAGACAGACAGATTTCAAGGCCCTGGGCATATGCATAAATGAGATAACTTTCTTTTGATCTTAAGGGAGGAAAATATGGCAATGAGATAAGTACTTGAGCAATTTTGTTCAGAGGCAAGAGAGTTTGACAAAGACCACCAAAAGCACAAGACAGCAAAAACATTAGTGTTGCTAAGGCTTAGTACAAAATCCACTAGGAATAAAACATCTATTACATCAGAAAGAATAAGTAATGTGTTTTCATTTCAATAAGGAGAATATTAAAAAGGGATTTAATGTGCTCTTCACCATGGCCTCTAATCTTGCAGCTGTTAACACAACTGATTTCTTAAAGAGTCTGACATCAGGTTGTGAGTGTTGGAGCCAGCCTGTAAGCAAGGATTATAGGGGAACATTGGCATTTATATATCTTGGGACTGAATGAGACCCCTATGGTCAGGAGTAGGAGCCTTTTGCTTCCTCCCGTCAAGTGGCTGATGCTTTCAAGAAATTTGCCAGCACCGTCTACAAATTTGCAATGTCAAATCCATACTCTTTGTGCCCTGTAACCTTTCTTCTTATTTCCGCATCATGTTCTACAGCAATGGTGGGGAACCTCCAGTCCATGGAAGTTCCAGATTTAGCCTGCGGAGGGTTGGGCACCTTCCACAGGCCTTGCCCCTTGGGAGGAAAGAAAAATCCCTATGTTAACTCCAATCTATGAGCAGAAGTGACATGGGTGGATTCCCCTGCATACTGCTCCCTCTGCCAATGGGAGGTTAAGCAGTGTACATGGGGGTTTGTTTGTTTGTTTGTTTATTACATTTCTATACTGCCCAATAACCAAAGCTCTCTGGGCAGTTTACAACAATTAAAACCATAAAAGATAATATAAGATACATTACAAAACATTTAAAAGTTTAAAACAATAGTATAAAAAGTAAAAGCCAGAATAAAACCTAGCTGCAATGTAAAGATTTAAAATACAGCAGCAGATTTAAAACAACAGAATTAAAAGACTAAAATGCCTGGGAAAATAAAAGGGTTTTCTCCTGGAGCCGGAAAGAGCGCAATGTAGGTGCCAGGCAAGCCTCTCATTCCATAACCAGGGTGCCACAGCAGAAAAGGCCCTCTTTTTGATACCCTCTGAGGGAGCTGGTCCTGCAAGAAGCCATCAAGCCCTTTGCTTTCTCTGTCACTTGGGCCTCAATTGGGATGTGAGTTGGGCACAAAGCAGGATAGGGACTTGGCAGCTCTTTGCAGGAGCCGGTCCTGCAAGTGGCTTCCAAGTCCCTTTGTTTAACTCACCGCTCGCATGCTAACTGCAACGCAAGCAGTGCACAAAGCAGACAAGATACCTTCCCTTCACCAACCCAATGGGCTTCCATAAATTTTTGATTACAACTCCCATCACCCCTGACCATTAGCCATGCTGGCTGGGGCTGATAGAGCTGAAGTACAACAACATCTGGAGGAGAACATGTTGGGGAATTCCGTGAGAACAAGCAATATTTCAGAGAGGAAAAGAGAGAAGTGGGTGGTGGATGAAGAAGAAAGTGAAGAAATGTCCGGATAGGTGAGGAAAATCGTGTCAGAAGACAATTACTAATCTAATCTATTTGCTCTCCCTCACAACTTCCACAGAGTGATGCTGTTCAGGCCACACGCTAAGCCATGGCGGTTAAACAGTTTGAGCTAAACATTATGGCTTAGCGTGTCATGTGAACCATGACTTACCATGTCATGTAAACCATTCCTAACCACAATGGCTCCATAACCATGGTTTAAACAAGTACTCTAACCATTTGCTTCAAAAGGGTTAATGGCCTAACCATGGTTTAGTCTATTGTCTGAACAGGCCCAATATAAAAACGTTGGTATATAATTTGACACATTTTCAAAGCTGAAACACTATTGATCCCAATCACATTCTGGGAACAAACTTACTTGAAAGTTTATACCATGTAAAACTGTTAGTCTTTAAGGTGCCACAGGACTATCTCTGCCCAAGAACTTGCTGGCATCCACTCTGCAGCTGTGATAGCCAACATGAGAGAAACAGAGAGACAGAAACAGACAGAGGGAAGCAACTACCACTCCACACAGCCAAGACTCTTAACCAATAGCCAACTATCCTGGGGCCAAAAAAATAAATAAGATACAGTTATCAGGAAGATGTGTGTTAATTGTACTAGCTTTTACTTAGATAAACAAAGTTGATTCTTGTGCTAATTTCTGAATTGGCATTAACTTAAAACACTTCAGTCTCATGTGTGGAACTGTTTGTATAAAGTCACCCCCCTGGAGCAAGCTGCCAAAATTTCTACACTATGCTGCTATTCAAACTCTCTTCCCAATGAGGTAATTTTGAAATATTTCACATGGAACTGATTTCAGACAAGAATGTCCCCTGTGAAATTTGAGGTCGCCTCATGACTCCTCATGTGGATTTGTGCCACAGGGCAATGTTTTTCAGTGAACATAGGGGCGGGCCTGATGTATAAACCTTAGCCACAAAAGATATCAGCATTTCAATCAGCTCCATGATCAAGCACTCCTCAGTTGAGGCAAACTAACCACAGCGATCTCTGTGATATGTTCTTATTTTCAGCCAACCACCCAATGCAGAGCATTTATATATCATGCATTTCCATCTTTAAAAGGCTCTAATCACAATTCATAATAAAAAAATACAAACTTCCCTCCTCCCTAAATATAACACAGCAAAGAACACAGACAGTACGAGAACATCAAATCATCAGCATCAGGAACAACAAATGGAACAACATTGTACAGACCAAGGGGCTGTCTATACATGGAGAAAGCCCCGTAGTTGTGGATCTGTGCTGCATCAGTTCTATAATGCAGCCACAGCTTCACAGCACCACGGGGCTTTCCCATGAAGCTGTGCATTGAAAAAGTCAGGGACTTACCTCGACTTTTTCAATGGGAGAGAGGTCAGTATGGCTTTTCTGCCATCTTACATTGCTCTGGGGCCAATCAGCAATTGGTTGTCTTCCACCAGGAAGAGGGCAGGGGCGGCTCTGGTACTGATGGCTGTTGGAAACCGTGTGGTCTTCCTCTCCCACGGTAGTGTCAGGTAATCCTGATGCCAAGAAGGAAGTGCGGGGTCTTTTGTAACTGGTCAAGATGACAGGGCTCCGGCAGCTGTAATTGTTGTGATGAAGAGAGAATTTCATCAGGTGCTGCATACAAATGACACCTGCTGAAATTCCCTTTTCTATACAACTGTTAAAGATGCAGGAGCCCTGCCCTCCTTTCCATATGGTCACCCTATGTACAGATAATTGTCTTCAGCCCACCCACCACTGGAATGGCATTCCGGAGAACTTCTCTGAAATTGAAAAGGCCCTCTGATTGAAAGTACTTTCCCATCCCTGCCTTAAATAGTCCACTTTGAGCTCTAGGTTACAATGTGAAATAAGTGAAGTCACGGTACTTTAAACATGCACCAATCAGATAAAACGCACATCTCCCTTGACTTGCATTTGGCGGCAGTTGTTCCCATTTCTCTCATCCTAGAGTTCCCTGGAACTCAAGGGTTTCCAGCTTCACTTTCTCCTTCTGTTCCGGTTCTGAGTAACTTTCCCGTTAGAAGCAGACAAGGGCCTATGGAGGACTGTGAACTAGAAAAACAGCACTAGGCTTTGGTCAAAAGATAAGCAGCTGTCCTAAGAGTTCGGAACAGAAGACAGAGAATGCGATCGCTCGGGGGCCAACGTCCCTTACATGTGGCAAGCCTTTCCACACAGGCACGCCATGATCCCCTGAAAATTAGTCTGGCAACAGAATTATTGATTGGCATTAACTGTATGCCAATCTAATGCTGCTGTGTAGGTCAACAGTCGCTTGCAGGCATTTCCAACTGGCACAACATGTTGAACAGGATTTCTGATACAATTTTTTTTTCTAATGTTCAGTAGGGTGACCATATTTGGGAAACCAAAAAAGAGGACAACCTGTGGGCAGGGCAGGAAAGTGACATTTCAGGGCCTCTGGAAAAAGCGTCATCCCCCACCCCGCCACCTTAAAGGCCCCAATTGGAGTGGAGGAGGGGAAAGTGTGTCATTTCTGCCCCCCCCCCCCACTACTCCAATCAGGGCCTTTTCTATAATCTCCAGGAATGACACATTTTCCCATTTAAGGTCCTGATTGGAGCAGTGGAAGGGAAATGATACGCCTCCAGAAAGCACATCATTCCCTCCCAAAATGCTAATGGCAGCCTTAAAGGGGAAAGTGTGTCTTTCCAGGACAATATAGAAAATCACAGACCCCCCCCCCCCCCCGACATCCAGAATAGAACAAAAACCAGGCCAAATCCGGGGAAATCCTGACAGTTGGTCACCCTAATGTTCAGGAACAGAGTAAGCAGATGCTATGAGCTGCAACTATAATTCAAGTTACCACATGACATTCAGATGTAGCAATACACAAATAAGACACTGCTACAGTAAGGGCTTTAAACAGTTAATTCATTCAATCCGTTAACAAGACCCCAGTGAACAATTTTACTTCAGCAGTATTCTAAGCACGTAATTCCCTATTTCAGCAAGCCAACAAGTATACAGTTGAATAGACATGAAGTCACATGTTTTCGGCAACTAGATGACGTCCGCCTCTCATGTACCTCCCGTTCCTTCCACTCATTTTTCCATGGTAAAATAGACCCCTTTTAATCTGTCTTTTTCTTTAAAAAATGGATGTGCCACCATTTCCTGCTGTGGGCAGGAAAAGTGGTGCGATATAAATGGCTCCTGAATGGGCCACGTGGTTGTTGCTGCTTCCTCTTTCTCTCCCCATGTAAAGAGACTGTTGCTATTGTGGGACAGCAGCAGGAGGCCATAGCGACGGTAGGGAAACATGAAAATCCACCCATCTGATGACGCTCTCAGTCTTCAGTTTCGATTTGTGGGAGATCTGGGCTTAGAATGTGGTAGAAGCATGTATGGAGATGCTGGCTTAGAAAGCGGCACTGTATAAGAGAAGATGAGGAATATTACCTAGATATAAGGGTTATGGAAAATAGGGACAAGATAATAGGAGTGAGTGGACTGGGTTTCTCAGACACCCACATCTCCACAAGCTAATTAATAAATACACATGAATACATTTTGGAAAAGTAACAGCAAAATGGCTGCCCCAGGCTTTGAAGTTTGCCATTATGCTTCAAAACCCAAGAGAAAGAGAAATTATTTCTTCAATTTCCTTTAATGTCTGAAATTTAACCAATTTTGAGCCATCTTGGCTCCCCAATGGCAGGTGCCCGAAGAATGATCTGAAGCAAAATACGATGCCTTATTAATGCCTGAATGTAACATATAAAGGGACCTCCATATAATGCATCTGAGTTTATGAAAAGAGTGGGATAAAAGAGAACAGCAACCACAAATACATTAGATGGCATTTGTGCAGAGTTTTGTACACAAATAAATACAAATACAACAAGGTTACTGGCTAAAGCCACAGAATTAGAAATGGAATCAAAATTAAGTGCTTCACCACACCAACCAAGGTCATGCATACACCTGTCCTTCTGTGCCACATGCTCACCTATGCAAATCACACCATAGTTTATCACAAACAGGGAACAGATTCATTCCCAGGAGAAGGGGGATGAATGGAATGGAGTCATGGTTCTTTCTACTAGATGCAGCAAAGTGCTCAGGTGGAACTCCAAGATCAGCTGAGAGGCAGCCAAGGAGGAGTAGAGACAGCAGCTTCTACAGTAGCCACCCAAAACGTCCCATTGGGCCAGGCCTAGTTTTAAAATACAGCCCAAAGTGTTTCAGATGACAAACAAAGGATAATTATCCAATTTGTGACAGTGCCCAGATCCAAGGACTGTCCTCCAGTACACGTTTTGGGTCTATATTGCACCGGAGGGCAGGAGAACATTCCTATGAATCACAGCTATGCTATTTTTCCTAAAAGCATATGTGCCTCCCTGACTCAACCAGCTTGTGAAAAATAGTTGCATCATTCCCTGGAGTTTGTTGCTATCCTTGTGCAATTAAAAAAAAATACTTCCCTTTTGTTCCCATGCCTGTTAAGCTACTAAGCAGTTCTGTCATTAGTGGGAAGGCATGGCATAGAAAGGTTTGTAAAGATGCCTCCCTAAGAAAATGCACATTCCTTTCTCATGAAAAGAATGGTGAAGTGTGTTAGTGTACTTATTACTCTGGAAGGGACATCAGTAATTTAGGCTGTGACCACAGGTGATACCTTGGAAACCATCACCAGCTCCTTCCTATCATTCTTCTCTTATTTCACATTATTGCCCCATCCATGCTCTTCGTTCATCGAATGTTATGTTACTTACCTGCCCAAGGGTCTCTGCTTCTCTTGCTCAGCTTCGTCCATTTTCTCTCGCTGCCCCTATGCCTGGAATTCTCTTCCAGAGCATTTGCAGACCATGAGTTCAATTACAGTCTTTAAAGCTCAGTTGAAAACTTTTCTTTTTTTTTTCTAAAGCTTTTGGAACTGATTTTGATCTTATTTTACACTGTTAGTTTTATTGTCCCTTGTGCCTGTTTGGTGCATTCCCTTCCCTTTCTTACTGTTTTGTTGTGATTTTATCAGAATGTAAGCCTGTGTGGCAGGCATTGCTGTTTTATTATTTTACTACGTACAGCACCATGTACATTGATGGTGCTATATATATATAATAATAATAATAATAATAATAATAATAGATTGCCTACTGTAACTTGGGACAAAAATGTACATACAACTCAAACTACCCAGCAAGGGAATCTGTTGAAATCTGAACTGTGTACATTCTCCAACAATGTGGCAGATTTTAACAGAAATGCTCCAGGTATGTTGAGCAGTTGTAGCATGGTGACTAAGGTTGTAACCATACGCATACTTATTTGGAAGTCAGGCAATTTAACATGATAGGACATTTTTGTTTAGCAAACAACTTGGAATCCTGCTGCACAAATATGAAATGGGAGCTGGGAAGTCCATGGTTCAAATCAGGCATCAGTGCACCAGATGGCCTTAGGCAAGCTTCTAACTCTGTCTCAACACACACCTCCCCATCTGCATCATGAAGACTGTACAGACATGGGAGTGCCTATGTAGCTAAGGTGGAGTTGTTAGTGAGCATACCGATCTAGGTTCAAGGGTGCTGAAAAGATTACTACGATAATGTATACAGAGCACTTTTAACACTCCAAAACCAGCATAACTGCTAAGTATTATGTTTGGCTTAATACTACCGAATCAACATGTAAATAGTTTTCTGTGGCTGTACGAAAACTCAGCACACATTTTGAATTAACCATGGACCGAATCCAGCTGTGTCACTGTAACCTTGAGATTAGGGTGACCATATTTGGCAAACCAAAAAAGAGGACATCCTGTGGGGGTGGGAAAGCGGCTTTCCAGGGCCTCTGGGAAGTGCATCATCCCCCCCCCCCTTGCCACCTTAAAGGCCCTGGAGTGGAGGAGGGGAAAGTGTGTCATTCCTGCCCCCCACTGCTCCAATTGGGGCCTTTTCTATAATGTCCAGGAAAGACACACTTTCCCCTTTAAGGCCCTGATTGGAGCAGCGGGAGGGAAATGACCCACCTCCAGAAAGCACATCATTCCCTCCTACCATGCTAATGGCGGCCTTCAAGGGGAAAGTGTGTCTTTCCAGGACATTGTAGAAAATGACAGAAAATCCCCCCTGACACCCAGGATGGAACAAAAACCAGGACAAATCCGGGGAAATCCTAACAGTTGGTCACCCTACTTGAGATGCAGTCCTACAAGACATACACCAAGAGGTAAAAATGCAAGAATTGCTGAGCCAAGCAAAATTTATAGCAGCATATCCCTTTGGGCACACAATCTCTCCTACCTCTTGGTTCCTTTTCCATATGTGTCGTTACTAGATTCTAAGTCTGCAGATAGGGCTGCATTTCCTAATTTTTGTAGGGCATCACCAAGTATAAGAACAGATGAATGCTAAGACGATAATGATGGTTATTCAGTACAGTACCACAGACAGACTTGAACATGGGGAAATCAACCTCAAAATCCCACTTGAGCGGAAAGCTCCCCAGCTTGGCTTTCTTAAATCAACATTTGCATTAGAAAGGGGAAATACCCCACCTACAGAAAAGGCCCATGACATCTAGCCTGTTGCTATCAAATGCATCATCTCTTGCAAGTTATGGTCTGTGAAGGAAAAAACAGATCTAAAAACGAAAGACAGGCAATACCATTTCCTGCTCCTGAGACAACTAAGAATCCTCCCCACAGAAAATATCATGCCTGTGTAGGTACAAATGCTCCACAAGCCTGTTTCTTTTTTTATTTGTTGCATTTATAGCCCGCCTTTTTTCCTCCAAGGAACCCAAGAAGGCATCCATAATCCTCCTCCTCTCCGTTCTATCCTCACAACAACAGCCCTGTGAAGTAGGTTGGGCTGAGAGTCTGTGACAGGTCCAAAGTCACCCAGTGGGGCCATGTGGGGGCTAGAACCCGGATCTCCTGACTCCTAGTCCAGCACTTTAGCCACAACACCACATGTAAGACTGTGATGTACTAATTTTAAAATCCAGTTTGTAGGTTGACCTGAAAGTATTCTGACTGCAGCACTACATTTACACTAACACCTACTCCAATTTCCTATATGGCATGTCCAGGAAAAAGCTACACTAGAGCTAAGTGATATCAGAGCAAGTTTAGTTGGTGTGTGACTATGCAAAATTGTTGAATTACACAGAAGTGTTAAAGTGGGTATAAAAGAGAGCCAGTGTAATATAGTGGTTAGAGTGTGGGACTAGGACTCAAAAGACCCAAGTTCAAATCCCCACTTGATCATGAAGGTCATGGGGTGATTTGGGGCCAGTCACTGACTCTCTCCCTAACCTACCTCACAGGGTTGTTGTTTCAATGATAATGGGGAGGAGGATTATCCTGTACACCACCTTGGGCTCCTTGGAGAAAAAAGCAGGATATAAATGTAATAAACAAACGAACGAGCAAGAGGGAGCTAATTTCCTGTAATCCAGGGGCTGTCTATACATTGCCTTTGCCCCGGGGTGGCTCTGAATCCATGCACCCATCGATTCGGAGCCACTCCGGGGCAAAGAGCCAAAGATCCGCAGCTGAAAAGTCAGGGAATTACCCCAACATTTCCTGCCCGAGCAAGGTCAGTGGGGCTCTTCTGCAGTCTGTACTTGCTCTGGTGCTGGCCCGGGGGTGTTTCTGGCTGCTGGAAAGCCCACGTTGCCGCCACCCCACAGCAGGGATACTGCGGGGTTTGGCACCAACTCAGCACTGTGAAGGCAGCCTCCAGAGAACTTCACTGACCAGATTTTGTTAGGTGAAAAAGGGATTTTTTTATTTGCACAGGATGGAAGGAATATGACCTCAACCACTGCATTTATTGCAGTTCAGATGTAGATGTGGGAGGAGGACTTCTTACAGCAATTTCAAAAGGTCCTCAAAATTGTCTTGGACTTTAGTTCTCCAAAGAATTTTAACTACATGATACTTAAATCTATTTTTATATTCCCAAAATGTATTCCTTCATAATTGGGGAGACAAAATAATTTTGTCTTATTAAACATAGCATCCCCCTTCTTGGAACAACCCAAACAACTTTCCCCTTGGTATATGGGCCCCTTTGTCCAAGCACCTATTCACAGCTCTCTCAATCAGACTGAAGTAACTGTGCCAATTACTGAATATGCTGCTTGTCATATTTAAAGCCAGTTGTTTGGCTAATTTTACAATAACTGGATTGCATATTAGTCCCCGTTAGTCCGAGATGCTAGAGATGATGAATGTGACAATCAGAAACACTGAGGGCTCGATGTAGTTGATCACCTTAAAGATCATCTAGTGTGAAGATGGAAGAATTCAGGAGTTCCTAGCCCATCTCCAGGACTGCTGCGGTCTCCTACAGCAGAGGAACAAAGGACATAAACTCCTTTCCTACTCAATTTCTGTCAGATTGTCATTGATACACCACTCCCCCATGTGGCTTGCAGTGGGGTTTATTTTTAAAATACCCTTTAATTCCACACCAAATATTTAGATGAGCAGCACATTATTTATGACTTGTTCATTTTGTACTTACCAAAGCTGCCTATACCCCGACTCCTAATAAATTCATCCTTAAAAATTTGTTTTTATTAGCCGCTTTTCATACTATCTGTTACCTGTCACTTTGGGTTCTTAAAGACTTGCGTCCAAGTAGAGAGATAATCGGCTGGATCTTGACTGTTAGTTGCTCTCGTGAATTTTGCATCTTTGCATTAGATGGACTTTAGGGGATTTCAGTGGGAGTCACAAGCAATTTTTCACACTGCTATCAGTGGGTCTAGAATCCACCCTCATCGTTGCTGAGGTTTCAAAGAACATGCTTCATGCCCAGAAATGTTTAAAATATCTGGTCTATTCAGTGAAATGGGGCAACCCTATCTCTTCCTAAACTCTTCCTAAGATGACACCACGGTGGTAAGACACGGACTATGAACTAAAGACATGTAGGTAAGGACCACCATTCAACTGTTTTTTGTTTTGCTTTTGGGTTTGCAGCTGTCCTTAAAACTTAATGGCTGAATTCGGACGACACATTAAGCAACTGGGGGCGGGGGAACAATCGACAGTTGTATTGACTATCGTGTCGTCCGAATGCTGCCAAGTCAACTTAGTGCTGATCCTAATCCACACTACGGTTGATTATTTATTATCATGTTGTGTGGGGAGTACCCCCTAGATGAACAACTGTAAAGTTGATTATTACCCCACCACTGACTATCGTGTTGTCTGAATTCAGCCAATGTGTGTATTTTTGTGAGCCCACAGCACAAAGCCCTACATCCCATACCCTACTGCAGGAGTGAAGACCTTTTTTTTAGGGCTGTGCATGGTCTCCCATTTCACCTGTCATTTCGAAGCCCCTGAAATGGCCCCAATTCGACTCAGGGTTGCAGGGTAGGCGTGAGAATAAAGGGTGTGTGTGTCTCCAGGTGAGTATTTAGTAATGACTGTCATGGTGACATTAAATTCTGCTTTTGGAACGAAGGACAATTATGTAAAATACATATATTCAAAGAACTGTAGCTGCAGAGCTGCAGGCTTTTAAAGCTACAATGTTGCGCAGAGTTGTCAGAAAACAAAAACATGCTTTTGGAGTTTTTCAGTCACTCGATCTTTGCTGCTCATTACCACCATGCGATAATGGCGCTGCGAATTTCCCTGGCTGGATAGCCTGCACTCACTCCTGCCATGTAACCCTAGCGCTGCTTTGCAGCAGCGATGCTGTGGAATTGGGGTGCAAGCAGTAGCAAAAGTGGTGCCGTATAGACGCCCCGAAGGTTAAGACTACCAACATATCAGCCATAGCTATAGAATTGATATGCCAAATTCAAAAGAGAGTTCAATAGTTTGTAGTGATCTATGGAAAGGGGTAAGCGTCCCCAACAAAATAGTATTGCATTAACAGTGCATGCATAGAACAATGCACTTTCTGATGCTTCTGGAGTGCATACTGAACTTTTCTTTCCCTTTGTACCAATGAGCCCCAGCACCATCCAGCATTCCATTCACAACTTCATCCCTCCACAACTTCATCCCTCCACACTCTCCTTCAAAACTTACCTTAAAAATTAACAATATTTTAATAAATGCATTTTCTGCAATTTCACTGTAGTTACTTATGCTGCAATCCTATACTTATGAGTTACTTATGCTGCAATCCTATACACACTTGCCTAGGGGTAAATCACTTTAGTACAGTGGGGCTAACTTTTGAGTACACATGCAAAAGGATGGCGCTCTCAATTTCCACACATTGCTTTGGGAGGAAGAACCAGTCTGAAAGGCAGCTGAAATAACCAAGGTACTTTCTTAAAATTCTTTTCATCGCAATTAAAGATTATGCTGATTTTCCCTCTCAGCTGGCATTGAAGCAATTGCCTAAAACAAACCCTAACCCTGAGCAGGTGCCATTGCGTAAAACTGCATATGAAAGAAACAAAACTGAGCCTGTGATACAGAGCACTTCATACTCAATATTGCACTAAATGCAAGTCGGGGTAAGTTCAGATAGATGTCGCTGAATGTTGCACACGCTGGTTAGGGTGATTTCATAAAGCAGCCGCCATACATTTGTTAAACCTTTAATGGTGTGAATTCGTGCATACCTACTTCCCCGAGACAATGCCAAAAGGTACCGATGAACTGATGCTCTCTTCTGCAAAAGGCTCTGTAGACTCATTCCTTTCCAGCAATAAAAGCACCAACAGCGTTTACAAGCCTGAAAATGATTTTCAAAATTAAAAAAACAAAAATCATGTTATTTCCCTTTCTGCCTTCTCTCCCAAGTGGGCATGATTTGGTTTTGATCTTTATTCCCTGCATTTCTCTCCAAGCTCTTCTTGTCCCCTAGGGGAACAATGCTGGCCTTGTTTCCATTCAGCGACCTGACGCAAAGATTAATACGCCTGAGTGGCTGTTCTATTATATTCCATTGTGCTCATTCTCTGCAAGGGGAGATGCTGTTGGGGCAGACCAAGGAGGCCAACAGGACTGGCCTTGGTCTGCAGGACACATGAGCACTTTTGCTTTGTCATGTAACAATACACACACAGGTCATGTAACAATACACACAGAGATCAATCTGCTGCTATGTAAGATCTGAAACCAAGAAGAAACTGAAATGTTTATTACCCGTTGTTTCTGGAAAGGATGTTTGTTATGCACTGAATAAATAGGCTGAACTCCTCCCTGCAGAGTAAGAAAATAAATGGCTCCTCCATTTGCCTAGGATCTAGCACATGCCAATGTCGAACGATGCTAACAAGAGCACAGTGATTAATTTACACAAATCTTTCAGACAGGAGTGGATCCGAGTAGATGTCTAAGGGCAGAATCCAATGGGGCAATTATGCTCCCGTTGATTCTCTTACGCCCCAATTCAGTTGGGCAAGCAACCGCCGCCATGTCCGCAATTGCGATTTAGTGCTTCCAGGGCAACCCTCTGATCAATAGTTTTTCATACCTCTGTGGCAAAACAAAGGCGTATATCATCTGTCACAGCCATATTCTCCATTATTAATGTAGTGCCACCAATGTGCATCGGTGCTTTACGAATGTAGTACCTTGGCCAAGGAGATGTCTATCTAAAGTTTGACGTGGGAGGTAGAGGAAAATGACAGCAGACTGGGAGAATATATATTAATTTCGGTTTCACATACTTTGGCTTAGTTACAATGGAGTATGGGGAACTAGGGGTTATACCAAAGGCATCACAGAGAAGGTGAGCACAAAGAAAGACAACTGCCTAGTTGCACAGCTATAGGAACTGCCTATAATAGCTAGCTATAGGTTGGCAGCACTGCAAAACAGTACCAATTAGATTACCTTCCTTTTTGATCAAAAGTGCCACTTTCAATATGAAACAAGGAGCAAACTGAGTAGCAGCTACATAATTTATACTTTTTAACCAAATGTTGGGTTCTGTCTCTGAACTAGAGCCAGAACTGGAGCAGAGTTGGCTCTACGCTAAGCAGAATCAGTATTAAGCAATGCACCAGGTGTAGAAGGAAGAAATTTAAGGCAGGCTGGTGCCCTCCAGATGTTTGGGACTACAACTCACAGCATCCGACAGTCTGCCTTGTCCAACACATCTGAATGCCACCAGGTTGGGGAAGGGCAATTTAAAGTGCTGTAGCCATTTACTTCAACTGATCTCCCCCCACCAGGTATTTGGTGAGCATACTAGGAACACGTAGATTTTTTCTGAACGAGGATTGTCTAATTTGTGTGCTTTGAACGAGTGCATAATGTGTAGGACTTCAGCAGCTGAAGTTTTTCCCCAAGAGGGCATCAGCAGCCAGAGAAAAATCCCAAGTGCTGGATTTCTGCTTGTCATGCAGCTCTTAAATGCACAGGAGCCCTGCTCTAGAGGGGGGAAAGGCAGAACTAGACCCCCCCCCATTCTAGTTGTAAACTATCGATGTATTTTAAAGATCCATCATCAGCAATGGGTCTCTTCCAAGGTCTTTCAGAGGAAATTTGAGTTTGCAAGTCTCAATGTTTTGTTCCCATCCATTATTTACCACTCCCAATTAGAAAAGAGGCAGCCATGAAAGAAATGCTTTTTAGTCCTTCAATAATTTAAACAGCCTGCTCATCTTTTGCCTACTTTCCCCAAAGATACTGTCAGCATTAAAGGAGGTTGCGTTTCTATGGTTACAAAGACCTGCTCCTAGCTAGAAGGGATTATAATCAATAAAACATGGAGTCAGGCACTTTGGCTAACAATCAGCTCTCCTAAGAAGGTAGCTCCATTAGGCTCCTCCCTCCATCAACTGCTACATAAAACTGTTAAGAGCCATGCTAGTTCCATCTAGTCCAGCATTCTGTTCACATAGTGGCCAACCAGCTGCCCATGGGAAACCCACAAGCAAGACATGAGTGCAACAGCACCTTCCCATCGAGGTTCCCCAGCAACTGGTACATATAGACATATTGCCTCTGATACTGGAGGTAGCATATAGCGAGCAAGATTAGAAGCCATTGATAGCTTTATCCTCCATGAATTTGTCCAATCCTCCTTTAATTCATCCGAAGAGGTGGCCATCACTACATCGTGTGGAAGTGAGTTCCATAGTTTAACTAAGTGCTGGTATATTACCTGACAGCATATGATCTGGCAGGAGCCATTCTATCCAGCCACAGCAGCAGCAGCAGCAGAGAAAGGGCCACAGTGTTAACTCTGCTAAGACACCATCAGTGTTTTGGCTCCTTTTCTCCTTGACCTTTTTCCACTCCAATTAGTCATTATAATAACTTTGTAACTAAGAAACAGTGCCCAAGATGTCTTCTTTTTATTGTCTCTCTCAATCCAGTTGCCTTTTGCGCTGTTTTTTAGATTGTAAGCCTGTATGCAGGGACTTAACCTTGACCTTTGTAAACCAAGCTGGGAGTTTGTTTGGCTAAACAGCAGAGTAAAATTTGGTAAGCTGCTGCAGTCTAGTGCTCATTGATAATCTTCTCACCCCCAACTATCACCAGAAGGGCATCTGAGGAAACATCTTGTCCTGTCAGGATGAGAGAAGTAACAGATTGAGCTGTAACTCAAAAGAAGAGAAACTGCCTAGAAGACAGAAAAGAGGAAAAGGCCAGGTAAGAACAGACCACCCCAGGAGGATAAAGGATGCAATGCAAACTTGAATACAACTGGATCCAGAATAGGCATATTCCCATCCATTTGGGCAACTGAATCAAGCATCACTATCATGTTTTTCCTCCTCCTTCACAATCCCTTTCCTCATGTCTTATCTCTTTTTAGAGTATAACCCTAATTATGGATTCTTGTAAGCTGTTTGGGGACCCTTTTGACTGAAGAGCAGGATAGAATGCTTTGAACAAATAAATAAAAATGCTTCAAATAAAACAAGTACAATGTGAACCTTTGGAATAATTCTGGTGGTCTATGAATAAGAGGGCATTATGCAACTGAAAAAATCATTGCACTTATAGCCAGTTTCATGTCTCGATCTGTACAGATGCTGTCTCATGTCAGTGACTGCACAGAGGCCACACACATACAAACCAAAAGTCTGTGATAGAAATGCAGCAGGCTAAAGTTCATGTTGCAGGCTGACGTTTCTCAGGCAGCTATTCGTATAATATCTTGTTTCTGTTATTGATGAGAGCCAAGAAGTTACTGTAAACACTCAAAATATTGCCAGTTTAAAAATTATTGGGATAATAGATATGGAGCAGTGAAAATGGTTGAAGCTGCTATATAAATGGGAAGTTGTATTAACAAGCAAAGTCAGTAAAGTCACTTGCTGAAGGCTCAAACAAGTAATCTGACGGTGTTATTTTCATTGCCCCCGTGGCTCTGAAGTCTGAGGCTGCAACTGTGGGAAAAGCTTTTGCCAGAGTTCGCACCTAGTAAGACACCAGAGAATCCACACGGGAGAAAAACCCTACAAATGCCCACGGTGCGGGAAAGGCTTCAGCAACATATCTCATTACTCATGAGAGAATCCACACGGGAGAGAAGCCCTATAAATGCTCAGAATGCGGGAAAAGGTTCAGCAACAACTCTAACCTTACTGTCCATGAGAGAACGCACCTCACGGAGAAACCGTACAGATGCCCGGATTGTGGGAAGAGATTTGGTAACAGCGCTGAGCTCATGGCGCATGAGAGGACGCATCTGACCGAGAAACCATACAAATGTTTTGAATGTGGGAAAAGCTTCAACTGGAGCTCAGACCTTACTGTTCATCAGAGAATCCACATGACTATTGGAGAAATGGTACTCAGTTGATTT
Source organism: Anniella stebbinsi (assembly GCA_029215795.1). Lineage (NCBI taxonomy): Eukaryota > Metazoa > Chordata > Lepidosauria > Squamata > Anniellidae > Anniella > Anniella stebbinsi. The sequence continues at coordinate 217,908,253 of JARDYH010000002.1, forward strand.
GACTGAGAGCTCAAAGTTGTTTTTAAATTGATATTTTTTGTATGTTGTCTGTTTTTTATGGTTTTAAATTTTGTATATTGATTTTTAATGTTTGATGTTTTAATCTTTTGTAAACCGCCCAGAGAGCTTTGGCTATAGGAAGGTATAAAAATGTTAATAATAATAATAATAATAATAATAATAATAATAATAATAATAATAATTTGGTTGCAGCAGCTTGGAAAACCTGGAGCACTGCTGCTGTCAATTTAAATCTTGACTCAATGCCCTTCTTTCACTTTTGATTTATTCAAGTTTAGCTTGGCAATTGTTGTCCACTATGTCCCATCTCTTGCTTCAGACTGGCCTCAGCCATCAACAGCTGGAGCTGTAAAGAGGGAGGAAAGCTAATGAAGCATCTTCCCAATACATTTTCTATTAATAACTCCCTTCTGGTTCTGTGATAACTTTGTTAATCTTTCAAGTGGGTGAAGTCTGTAGGAAAGCTGCTGAGGTTTCTGTTAAATAGTCTGCAAACCCACTCTTCCTGTCCACAACAAAATGAACATAATTATTCCTACTCAGCAGTGAGGACTTTTGCAATCCTGTAGACACAGAAATCTTAACCAAACCCTTCCACATCTTCAACTGTTAACTGGGCATCCAATGTCCTGTTCACTACTGCAAGAGGTTACCTTGCACCATACTTTGTAAGTAGCAAAAACTGCAGAAATATCATTGTAATGTGTAATAACCTGCTCCAAGGATATCCCTTCATAAAGGAGGATGAATACAAGCTAGAGGGGGGTTCAGAGGAGAGCAACGAGGATGATCTGGACACAAAGCCCTTTGAGGAGAGACTGAAAGAACTGGGCATGTTTAGCCTGGAGAAGAGAAGATTGAGGGGAGATATAGCACTCTTCAAATACTTGAAAGGTTGTCACATGGAGGAGGGCCAGGATCTCTTCTTCATCAACCCAGAGTGCAGGACACGGAATAATGGGCTCAAGTTACAGGAAGCCAGATTCTGGCTGGACATTAGGAAAAACTTCCTGACCGTTAGAGCAGTACGACAATGGAACCAATCACCTAGGGATATCGTGGGCTCTCCTACACTAGGGGCATTCAAGAGGCAGCTAGACAACTATTTGACAGAGATGCTTTAAGATAGATTCCTGCATTGAGCAGGGGGTTGGACTCGATGGCCTTATAGGCCCCTTCCAACTCTACTGTTCTATAATTCTATGAAAATATCTTTGAAGCCTCACATCATTTACACATATAAAAAGCATGTCTGGAGGCCAATTTCTCTTCATACTTTTTTTTAGAAATGGAGGTTAGATTTATTTTTTTAAACCCACCTTAAATAGGCATTAATGCAATTCCCCACATTCTACCTTTTCAATCAATGGCTTAGACAAATATTTCCAGTATAATTATTGCACCCTCTAGTGGCCAAAGTTTTTAGCTTAATTGGCTTCTGCTCACCAAGTCAAGACTATCAATTCTATCAATAGGATCAAGGTCCTCAAAGATACTCTTCTTTAGAAATGAGGTTTATTTACATTTAAATGGATCAATTGCAAGTATGATAGGATAAGTGCAACTTGGCATTAGTGTAGATTGATTAGGAAACATCAACATTTCAACTTTCAGAGTGGACAACTTTTTCTTGTTACAGAAACTGGCTTTCCACAGTTGACAACTTGAATAGTGTTAGCAAAGTGTATCACAACTTTTGTACTTCACAGGACTCTCCTACATCTGAAGGTGTATTAGTTCCTTTCAAGCATTCTAATGTTATATAGGTTGACAGAGATAAAAAGCTTTGTGCTGATTTTATCATCATTAAACAAATGAAAGAAATTAAGTCAATGCAATTGTTAAATCAAAAATTTAGAACTTCTAAATGTTGGGAATGTAGTACTTTGTTCCCAAACATTGGTTAAGGATTGACTCACATATGACATATAGGCTGAATTCGGACGACACAATAAGCAACGGGGGGGGGGGGGGGCAATCGTCAGTTGCATTGACTATTGTGTCATTCGAATGCTGCCATAGTCAACTCAGCGCTGATCCTAATCCACACCACAGTTGATTATTTATTACCATGTTGTGTGGGGAGTGCCCCCTAGATGAACAACTGTAAAGTTGATTATTACCCCACCACTGACTATCATGTTGTCCAAATTCAGCCATACACTACATATGAAAGGGTTTTCAGGCTTATAGCCTTGCACACAGAGTGCACAGAAGATTTTGTATTAATGAAGGCCTATGCACATACATTCATTTCAGTATGCCGTACCCATGCAATCAGTTTACCCTTTTGCAGCAGTTCACATAGGTGGGTTGTATGTACACACAAATCACTGAAGTTCACTTCTGCTTCCTAGTGTCTTGAGTATACACAATGGGACAGAGTACGAACTGGCCTTTAAAAGGCACATTATGTTTTGACTGATGAAGCCCCCCTTTGCTTGTACAAAGTACAGCAACTTAGTAAAGTACATGTAGATACTACATTAAAAGGTTATAATAGGTCTCAAGGAAGTTCGCTAAAATTGAAAGATTTTCTTTATTTAAAACACAAAAAACATTTACAGCATGCAGGTAGTTAACTATACGGCATCTTCTCCAAACCATTTATTCTGCAATGCATCCTCATGTATTGAGAATAAGCCACTGTGTTCGTAGGCAACGTTTTGTCTTTTCATGTCTAAATTAGAGTCAAAGTATTTTATCAGTAATATTATGCAAATAATTTAGTTGATCTCCATGAATAAATAGTGTTCTTACATATCACTCAATTCATACCCAAAAGCCATTTTTTAAAAATGACCTGGAAGAATAAAAAGCTCAGGGACCACAAATCCAAACAGCAACGCATTTAGAATTCTATTGCAGATTGCAGATTTTAAATTTACAAAACCAGAGGCTGTCCTGTCCATGTAACCTACCATAAGTGATCTAAAGAACTAGAACAGAAGTTCTTTTGAAAGTCTAAGTTGCAGTTCTTCGTAAACTTCATAATAGGTTAAAATAAAATAAAAACTTAGGTATAAAAAGGATGTACATTTTGAGCTACATGCTAGTTACAGTTTATTTAACTGCTTAATTACACAGCCATGTCAGCACCAAAACCCATGATACATTACTTACAGGAATGAAACTACCATAAACAGCCATGAGAAAATATCCTGCTTCATTTGAGTATATTGCCAGGAAACCAGAGTTCAACTGTATAAACTGAATCGGGACTGAAACTGTATAGTTAATGTTGAGAAATCGACATAGGTCATTACAACCAAAAACACAAGTATTTCTTAAATTTTATCTTAAAGTTTGGAGTGTTTAATCCAAGCCCCCCCCCCCCAAAAAACAAGTCTATGTTATGACAACTCCAATCTAGCAAGGGTCTGGCTGATAAAAAAAATCCAGCCTTTAAAACTATCATCAAAAAAGACAGAAATTAGAAGTTAAGGAATAGAAAAAAGTCTACTTTTTCTATTACTAAGCTCCATCATAATACAAACACTTCCATTTGTAAAAAAGTTAGTCAAAGATCTACAGAAAACATACCCACCCTCCCCAAGTGCCTGTAAATATAAGATATAAAACTGGCATTAATTTACTCTGGAAAAGCAGTTAGTCAGAATCTCTCCAATGTTGCAAAGTTTCTTCCGTTGCCTCCTACCAATCTAGTGACTAATGAAAAAGTGTTCTAAAAACTTTGGAATATATCAATCAGGAACTCCCTGTCAAAGGCATTATTTGAACTTCATGGCAAGTAGTTTCAAGTGCTCTTTTGTAGGGCAAAACTGTCAAGTGTTTAAACCAGGGCTTAGGACATCGCATGGGGAAAAATGAAAAGCAGTTAAGAAGTCTGACAAGGTATCTGGAGTGACACACATTTACAGAACTCTAGATTTACAAATAAGTTACAGTACAGTTTCAGTGTAGCACAATTTCCATACCCATCTGGCATTTCTGGCCATTTTAAACACTTACTTTGCCTCCTTTATTCATTCACCTTGTTCCATTTATTTAATTAACTCACATTCTCCAAGTTAAATTGGTAGTTTGAATAAAGTAAAATGCAAGAGGAGTTCTACGGGGTCCTGATTTCGCTCTCTCACAGTTAACCAAATGTATACAGCTCTGGTGACCACTAACTGGCTCATCAAGTTGAAGCAGAATGTTTTCAACCTCATCACGCCATTCTGTGTATAATCAGGAACAGGACAGATGAAAGTCATTGCCAAGTCTTTCCATGTAAACTTACATTTACTACTTGCTATACAGTATTAACTCATTAACCTGATAACAGAGATTGATTTAATCAAACAGTTAAGTAGCCTCGCCAAAACATACATGTTTAGTTCCATGTTTGAGACTTCAGTGCCTAAAGGCAGTCATAAGCACACCTCAGTAATTGCATACTGTACAAATAATTTTAGTCTTCTACTATACAGCCATTCAGGCAAACTTAATGTACAGTGCTGCTCTAATTCAAGAGTGGGTCAAGTAGTGTTATTAAAAGTGGTAGAATTAAAACTTACTTCAACGTTGTTCCACATTCCCTAAGACCATTAAATATACATAAATTAAGCTAGGAAATTTTAACTAAGATGTTGCTTAACATACATTCAACTTGGCACAGTGCAGACTAAATTTAAGACGTGAAAGACAGATCATGTAATGAGAGCTACATTTTAAGTTACACGTCAATTATCCAAGAAGAACAAGGTTTTTTTCCCTAGTTTTGTTGGGAATCAATTAGCCAAATCAAGCCAGAATAAGGAGAGCTGTACAGACCAGTATATGTTTATACAATTTTCAAAAAAAATAATCCTACAGTCCCCAAGGAGAGACAGAGATCACTGTCACGGAATGACTCTCACTGCGGGATATCCAGTCCTCTTCATGCTGCATGTACTTCTCAGCATCTAGAAATAGCCAGAGAAACTTATGCATAGACAGAAAAAAACACTTACAATTTTAATGCTGTTATAATCAAATGCAAAGTTTAATCTTTACACAATTATTCATAGCCATTTCTATTTATCCGTAACTATTTACAGTCCAATTTTTGCCCTATGGTTTCAGTGGAGAACATAACTGAGCTAATTAGTACCAAAGCTAATACACAATGAGAGTGTCACCATTGTATACTAAACACTGACTAGTTTAGCAATCATTTTTCAATTAAGTTATACATACACACACACACGTATGTATAAATCACGCATATGCACAAACCAGCCTGTTCCTCACTTTATACACATTCCATTAAAAATCTAAATTTTATGCTCAATGTTTTTTGTAACTAGGTCCATAGATCAAGTTTAATCTACATCAGACTTGTGGCACTATGAGAAGCTATAGCCAGCACACGGAAATTATCAACACACTAAACTAATTCTGAACTTCTGGGGACAATTTCAGAGCCCGTTTAGTTTTGAATGAATTAAGATTTTACTCAGCCCGTTTATTCAAATGAAGATGCTGTGAATTCCCACAAATACTCTTGTGCATCTAGACTTGTATTTAATATTCAAATACAGATTCGTATTTTGTATTTTCAAAGGAAATACCAAAATCGCAAGCTAAAGACAGCAAGTTAAACAGAATAAGTAAAAAGCCAACCTTGATAATATAAATTTATGCTTTCTCCTGCCGGGTTCCGCCTCCACGTAGGGCAACTGGCTGGCTGTTTTGAGTAAAAGCACCTCCCCCACGAATTGCACTTGGATGAGTTGGAGAAGCTGCTGGATGTTGACCAGGACGAATAGGCTTAGCTAGATTGGGGGGGGGGGGGGGTAGAAGAGAAACACAATTGTTAAAAGTTAAGTCAAAGCCACTCAACTTATTAGGATTGCCTGAATATGCTTAAAATCACACTTAATATGGGAGCCAGCAAAGACACAAGATCTAGGAAAGTATTGTGTTAAATTTCTATTCAAGAAGGCCTTCTTTGATTAACTTTTCAAACCTTTTAGTTGTTCTGCTGCAGGAAAAACAACTAACATAGCTAATCCTATGGAAATAAAAACAATAAATAAGGAACAGCACAGCCCAAAAGTTTGTAAAAGTGGCTCATACACAGTTTAAAACTAGTCACAGTTTTGTGGTACACCTTAAAGACTAAATAATTTCTTATGACATAGGTTTTGTGGACTGCAGTTACTTCACAGGACTCTAGCCTGCAAAATTTCATCCCATAATGAACATTAGTCTTTAAAGTTAGTCTTTAAAGTTCTTACTGTTAATGGTATGCTTATTGTTTTATATAATTTTAAGTTGCCTTGTAAAGAAATTTTCTAAAGTGAGATAAATTTGTTTTAAATTGCTCTGATGATCAAAGCCAAACTATGAAGTTCAGACACTTTCTAACACTGAACTAGAATACCACAAAAACTTAAATATCACAAATACAAAACTCAAGCAAACCTGAACTCTCTGCCAAGATACCGATTTCATAATTCTGTGAATATTCAAGTTACCAATTTTATATTGTATGTATTCCCAGAATGACCTCAGAGCCTGCTCCCGTTAGACTATTCCCTCCCTTCAACAGGGCCATTGAACATCCATCCTGATGCCTTGTTTCGCTATTGTTTCATCTGATTTTATTTACAAGCCACTTTGGAAGGATATGTATTCTGAAAGATGGGATATTGGGACATGAAATAAAAATCAATAGTGATTAAGGCAGAGTTAATCCTTGGATGGATGGGAGGCCTCCTTCTGTTGGCAGAGGGAACTGGGATCCAGTGGAACCTCCCTGTCAGAGGAAGGGGGTGGAGTGGTGATTTCTGCAGCCCTCAGTACCAACTCACATTGTTCTGGAAGATTCCCCAACCTTCCAGAGTAGATTGTCAGGGGCACAGGAGACTGCATGCGAGAGAGGGACTCTGCAGAAATTGCTTCCCTCCCACCTGCAGGGGTTATCCAGTTAGCAGAATCCATAAATATCATCATCACTATTCCTTGCACATTAAGTCTTGTAAAAATTTTGTTGTCCCGTGTGCGCACTGCTCAAATATCTAAATCCATAAGCTGCCCTATTTCAATATTTGAAGCCCTAATGAAGGCAGCAATCACGCACTCTCCACTGCGGTACAGATAACAGCTCCATCTAAAAGCTCCTCCAGCTACCAAATGCCATCATTGAGACTGGAGCAAGAGAAAGCAGCAGCTCTTCTATTGTGCTTAGATTGGGCTCCATGACCTGCTGAACTTCGTAACTAGGAATTTAGTACTCAAGTTTGTTTCTTCCTCTTTTCAGCTGATGAGCATGATAAAAATGCTTTAAATATATAAAATACAGCACTTGCTGCTATAGCCAACAGCAACCATTCCGCAACCACTTTTACTAGTTATTCAACAACAACAATGGACCTCAAAAACTCCATACATTCTAATGGACTTACACACCAATAGAATTTATGGATGTGCTTGTGATCTCCCACCATTTTAAAATCCAAGTGTATCACTGAGAGATCAAGAACAAGGCAACAATGATCAAATACATGCCACATTTTAATGACTAATGATCTATTTTCTCTACTAACCAATCTGTGCAGAATGTGCCTTTCTGATCATATTCTTTGACCTCACAGCTTCCTTAATACGATCTACTTCTTGCTGGTATCGCTTGCGATCACGGGATGCATTCTCTTTGGCTTCCTTTAGTGCTGATTCCAGAGCTTTAACTCTCTCAGCTGTAGCTCTAAGCCGTTTCTCCAGTTTTGGAAGTTCACAGCGAAGATCTGCATTATCACGTACCAGCTGGGAAAATCCATATACACATATGACTTTCCTGACACAAGTAAATCTTACTCCTGTCCTGTGTCTTTTCACTATAACCTTGCATAACAAATTTAAAAATCATATTTTGCAACACGTGGCATACAGTAAAAAAAAATAATCCCAGCTATTCCCATCACATTAGAGCTGATAATACTTCTGTTCATATTGAGAACGCTCAACTCTAATTGTAGCCACAGTCAATGCATATGAAGCAACCATCATGTACTGTTTGTGATTTTGCCATTCTGTAGTGCGAAGTAGTTGAAGAAGTTGCATATTTTAATCTAGGCTATGGAAGATAAAGCCCCCCCCCCCAATTCTTTCAGAACCTGAAAAAGAAATTATATAAACACAGAATAGCGTTTTCCACTAACACAAATTTAAGGCTAAATTGAACGGCTTTCTAAAACTTCAGTGGCCATTGAAATAAACTTTCCTCAAAGAGGTGAAATATCCAAGTTAGCCATATCATGACCATCCTTGAGTTTTAAACCACACACATGCATGCCTGCATACATATACGAGGGGAATCTAAATGCAAAAACATTTGTTTGGGATTCACTATCCGGGATTTCTGGATTTATTGATTCTTTGGCCAGGAGTAACTAAAAATGACTAAGTTTCTTATGGCAATTCAAAGAAACCAACTCATAAGCTGAAGGACTTTAAGGGTCTACAAAACAAACAAGCTTTTTTAAAGCTATGGTCAATATGCTGTTCCAGTCACGGAAGAAGTAAAGATGTAAGAATATTACAGTTTACCTGTTTATGGACTTTTGTGAGCTGTTCAAGATTATTCTCAAGGAAAGAAATCTTCTGCTTCTGAGCAGCACTGCCCCCAGTGTCATCTGAGTCAATTTCTGCACTCTGTGGCAATAAGATAGGCAACCTAAGTTTAGATTCCTAAGGTATAAAAACCAATATGCCAACGACTTTGAACTAAAGAACTGAGTTTCATATTACCTTCTTAACTCTGGTAGCCAAATCTTGAACAAATAGTTTTCTAAGATTGTGCAGGGTCTGGAGTTCTTTGGCCTAACAACATAAAACATGACTTAACTGAAGCATTCTTAACTGAGGAATTCAATAATTTGAAAGATACTTTCTGAATATTTAACTTACCACAGTTTCTTCCAAACCTTTCAAGTCTTGTCTTGCTTGTTCTCTCCTATCTTGCATAACCCTGAAGTTAACAAAAACATTAAATGTTTTATTAATAATGATAATAATAATAAATTTATTTCTCACCCGCCTCCTCTCCCTCTGGATCGAGGTGGGGTACAACAAATAGAGAGAGAGAGAGAGAGAGAGAGAGAGAGAGAGAGAGAGAATACATTATTAAAAGACATCTTAACCACTTTTCTCCCACCATCTCCCCCAAAGTAAATAAATAAATGACTAAATAAAGAAGTGTAGTAATGCAAAACCTAAAAAATTAGACTATGATGCATGAAACCAGACACACAAACCAGGTGCAGCTGTTTGTTCATTTAAAAGCTATACATTTAAACCTGATGGAACAAAATAGTCCTTGCCCACATGCTGAAGCTCAGAGCCTCATGGGAGGGAATTTCACAATACTTTGGAACCAAACGAGAATTACTGTAAACCTGATGTATTTAACATAAGATGTTAGAATGCTTTGTGAGAGGATGAACTTGCACAAGAATGCAGAACTATTATTTTGGAGGTAAGTGCATGGGGATTTAAGAGACCACTGAATGTTAATGGGTGAAAAGGAATGAACCTTCATGGTCACTTTATATAAATATATTAGTAGAGAGAATATTAGATGCAACTCCTTTGTTTCCTCCAACCCTTTATATTCATTATTTAAAATGCTGAAGTAATTCAGAATAGCATTACACCTTTATTTTACACACAATAGGGTAAACTGTAAAATGAAACTTAAAACTGTAAATTCAGAATGTTATGAATCCATACCGTAGGCTGTCAGGCAACTTGGTGCAAGCCCTTTTAAGGCAAACATGTCATTATTCCAGTTTTCTGGAATACATTTTCAGTAAAACCTATATACATTTGAACTACTGCCTTAAAATCTATAAGACACATTATACTAACTTTCCCCAAAGTATGTTCCAAATGTCCAAATATGTCAGTACTTTTAAAATAGCCCATTCTTTCCTGTCCAGTCTCTGGAATAGTCCAGTTTTCCCACATCACTGATATGCCCAGATTACTTCCATTTTTGTTTCTACTTACGTAAGTTCATGCAGTTTCCTGCTTTTCTCTTGATCTGTAGCTTTCAGCTTATCGTGCTCAATTCTGAGTCGTTCCTGTTCAAGCATCATCTTCTGATTTTGACTGAACATTAAAAAAATAGATAAAACAAGAGATTTCCACAAAGATCAAAACTTCCCTCATCTTGGGATACATGTCATTAGTCACCAATATATGATTGTTGGATTAGAACAGGCAGCCACATTTAGAAAAGATTCAAACAAAACTTTTTTGGTTTTTTTTTACACTAAATCAATATTGGTTTGAACTGAACATTGTTATTTTAAATCTATGGTGCTAACATTAAGCTCCTATCACATTAGGAAAAAAGTTGCAAAATTAGCCTTGAATCAAGGTAAATGGATAATTCTACTTTTCTGCACTTCACCTTTGTGAGCACAGACAGGACTTTCTTACCTCCTACAAAAGACTGAAGAGTTTAAGCATATCAAATAAAAGTGAATCACACATTTAAAGAGTGATTTATAAGGCATGCCTATCCATGTCTACTCAGGTGTAAGCTCTAATGATTTCAATGGGGTCCTTGGTAACTGGGTATAGGATTGCAGCCTTAAATTTAAAATGCTATTCCCATCCCCCCATAAAGGCATACAGAAATGTGCAAAACTTACTCTTGTACTTCAGTAATTAGTTTCTCCTTTGCATCAACCTCATCTCTTAGGCTGCTAATCTGCTTCTGATGAGTCTCACGGTGACTTTGAATCTGCTGCTCAACAGCTTGCTGAAGAAACAAGTGTTCTGATTATTTTAGATCTTTATAGAAATTACTGTTGAAGAAAATCAACTTAAATAATTGGCGCTCATTAAAAGTGTACTTACCTTGACTTCATTTGCAGTTTGAACCTTGTTTAAGTGCTCCTTCTCCATTTCATTAACTTTTTCTAATGAGAAAAAAGTGGGACAAATACATGTTTTTTGAAATCACAATCTGCTGAAAGATCATAGCATACAAAACACAGGAGAGGGGTCCTCACAAAAAGAACAAACAAAACACCTCGTTGGTTTAGATCTTATTAATTTCAGTCGATGCCAGCAACAGGTCAGAAGCCCATTTGGATATTCTATTGGATAGTAGTTCTAGGAGCTTTGCTTCAGGAAGTTAGATTGCACTTGCTAATTAATCTACCACAGGGATTAGAGTCCATAACTTTCAAATCAAGACTGTTTACTCATACTGTGATGAAATCCTATTTCCCAGGAAATTTGAAAACGTTTCATTACTGATGAAGTAGGAAACGGTGTTTAGAATCCGGAATTACCATTTATATAATGTTCTAAATGTTTTCATGTAACAAATTTTTGTAACTATATGTTTTAAACGCTTTCATGTAATGAATTTTTGTAACACTATGATGTTCCAAACGCTCTTGGTAACACAGTACTCTAAAATGCCATGTATATCTTCTGTTCTGACGTGTATGTAGAACATTGTTAGATACGTCTTTACATGTTCCATTTATGGTTCTATATTTTTTAGGACTTATAATTATTTCCCTGTATATTAAATTTCTGTCTGTATGATAAAGTTGTCTGTGTACTACTAACATTAGGACACAAAGAAATTGTGTTATTGCAGCAGGCATTTGAAGCTAGTTCCTATTCATTGGATCCACTTTTGTTTTGAAAGATCATAGCATGGCATTACAAAAATATTATGTAAATAATAATAATAATAATAATAATAATAATATAATAATAATAATAAAAGCCCTACAAATCAGGCCAGTATCCCATCTTGAGTCCTCTTTCCAAACATGGCTAGCCAGATACCTCTGGGAAGCTCACAAGGGTATGTGTGTGTATAGATGGATAGGTAAAATAAATATTGTGAACTGATTAGACATCTTAGGATATTAAGAGGTATAAAAGTAATATAAATAAAATAAAGTGAATGATCAAATCACTTTAGTAAACCTCATACCCATATTATGAATACACTATCATCCCCACATTAAAGAGACCCAGGGTAGATGAGGCCATGAGATCTTGGGCTGCCATGAGATTGAACCTCCCAACTCACAATTAATGCTCTTTACCACTACACAAAGCATAAGCGTAAAGTAACTCATACTTTGTGCTCGAAGCTCAACTAGCTCTTCATTAAGGGAATCCACAGACTCTTCAAGCTGCCTTTTCTTCTGTTCCACATTCTGAAGGTACTCTGTAAGTGACTTGATCTTGGCTTCATGCTTCCAGGATGAAAATAGAATTGATATCACAATGTTACATATAAACAAACTCAACAAAATGTATGTCTGAGAAAGTATCTGCAGAAATACATTGATTATTCATAGTACAACAATTCATCACACATTGTGTAACTCTAGAAAGCTATTGTTGCAATACATTTATTCTATCTATGGTACACAAAGCAAAATAATTTGCAGTGATTTACTTTTCCATAATAACAAAATTTGATTACACTCTTTTCTTCAACATTTAAAGTATAACTAGCATACTCCACATAAAAGCTATAAGAGTAAGTTTTTTAAAGAAAATCTAATGATACACTATGGGGCAGGTATAGCAAAAACTTAACTCATAGTCACAGTTGAGAAACATGGGCCCAGAATATGGAAATCTGTTACTTAACATCATTGACCTGCTTTTTCAAGTTCAGAAGAACTAGCATTTTTTGCCTGGGAGTAGCCTGTACAATAGTTGCCTTTGCATATTACTCACAATAGACTCTTTATAGCAGCAAAACCTGAAGCCAAGATGGAAATCTAAAAGCTGTTAAAGTCAGCCAGCCATTGAGGTACGTTTGCTATAAATGTACTTTACATACATCAATAACTATAAATCCAGTCCCAGTGGAAAATATCACTTTAAAGCAAAGTGAACTGTTTATGTTCCAACAATGTAATTCTAATATTTATTGGGCCAGTTTGGCCACAGCTGGCTCAATACATATCTTATTGGGAATGAGCAAGTGTGCTGCTGCCCTATGCTCAATCACTTTTGTTAGCTCATGCCAGCCGGAGCAGCTAAACTAATCAAGAAGCCGCCAATTATGGTTGGTTTACTATTACAACCAAACTGGGATCCCTGACTTGTTGCTCTCCTAACAAGCCAAAATGATAAACTAGGATTTGTTCTTGGCTTATGATTCTGGCAGGACAGGAACAAGCTGGTTCGGAAATAATGCTAAACGAATGACCACATACAGAGGCTTCCTGATTTGCCAAGCCACTCCAACTGGTAGGACCAGCTAAGCATGGGGTGACTGAGCAGCATGCACAAGCCTGCTTGCTCATTCCCCAGTAAGCCAGAATTCTAAAATATTTTGAAAAAGCCTTTTCTTTTCTAAACCACCCCATTCTCTAAGTAAAATAATTTTCCTCATTTCCAACATTTAGACTTTTTGAGTGCCGTTGCTTATGTGGCCAAGCTGGCACTGCCCACACACCAAGAGGAAGATAAAAGCAGACAAGGAAGAACCCCAAAGTTTGCAGAACTACACAAAATATTTAGAAAAAAAAAACGAATGGCAAATTCAAAAGAGCTCAATAAGGAGTAGGCATATTCACTGGCAACAAAATGCCAACCTTTCTGATGGTGGAAAAGGACAAAAAACTGGAGAGGGAGAACGGGATGGATTGGCTGGAATCCTGAATAGCCACAGCATTCCACACTGCAACATTTCATTGCAGCCCCACTTGCATTAATAATTGTAATATTAAAATTACCTATTATCATAAAACGAACTGCTAACTCTGGAACCAAGAGGCAGAAATAACTTAATTGACAGAGCCAAATCATATTTACCTGTGAGATACGAAGCTGACAGGCTGCCAGCTCTTTTTCATTTTCTTCCATTTTCTTATTGCTTTCTGTTTGTGTACCTTCTAACTGCTTGCATCGTTTTACCATAGTTTTCACTTCGGATTTCATTTTACTGATGTAAAGTCTTGCAACTGTGAACTCCTCATCTATCATGCCAGTTCCTTCTGGTTGCTGAGAAGGAATAACTACTGTTAGTTGCAAGCATATGAAACATTAGCAAATTATCTGCAACACATTCACGGTTCAAAATATTTCCATCCTATCATTGTGAATGCCGGATGACTTAATTGTATAATGTCCTACTTTATATTAGGATTGTGACAAAATGATGAGCCCCCTCTGCTAAATTTGCCATTCAATTTGCATATGACAGATTCAGGGGTGGGCAGATTCAGAGAGGATTCCTTACAATGGTGGAAAATGGCAGCTACTCTTTATCCTTTACAATTGTATTTTAAACTCTTATGGGTGGTCACCGGCTGTCATTTTCTCCTCAAGAAGGATCCTTCGAATGATGCTATGAACGCATTGTTTGTTTCACAGTTTTTTTTGTGGTGGGTGGAAGGATAGTCTCCAAGGAAAGTTTTGCTGCTTCCAGTTCTGGAAGCAGCAAACAACATTTTAAACTTTTTCTTTTTAAAGGCTGTGCTGCTGTTCACTGCCAATGGTAAGCACCCAAATATTTCCAAAATCATCCTCCACATATTTCCTGTAAATTAGTCAAGCAAATTAATAAAGCACAGCAGGATTTTGCAGAAGAGAAGCCAGTGAGAGCCTCACCTTATACCTCTGTAGTAAAATTATAAGCTTCATATATCCAATACAGATAAACAAAATGACATATTCTATTATTTAATCTTTACTTACACACCAGGGTGTGTTGATTTAAAGGGCAAGAAAAAGGTTGATTTAAATCACTTACATACATCAAGTTACCCGTTGAAACCTTTTCATATATTTCTTGAACAATGGGGCAAATCTGACCACTAAACCACTATAATTCACAATTAGAGTATTGTTTAGTTTCATTCTTACAAGCAAGCTTTGCATCTCTTTGTCTCACTGTATATTTTCTCCATGTTCTCCATTTTTACATAAAGAAGAAATATTTTTAACATTTTTCCATAAAGGGCCTTTATGACCAACTTGCATGACAGTTTGAGGTCAACAGCGCAATCCTATACGTGTCTGTGCAGAAGTAAGTTCCACTATGGGGCTTACTCCCAGGCAACTGGTTATAGGAGAGCAGCCTAAGTATGGGAACACAGGAGATGCACATTGGACAATTTTGTCTCTTTTCCTTCCATTGTTGCTCCTTTCTACTTCGCTCTATCTTGGCCCAGCCTTGCTCTCACAAGAACTAAGTAGGAAATAAAAATGAAATACTCATAACTGATAGGTTGAAGGAAAATGTGATAGTTACTGGGCAGACTAGAACAGGTTATTTTTATCAGGCAAAACTGAAATGCCTGCCTAAGTTCAGGTAAAGTGTAAATATTCACATTTGAGAAATGGTTGCATTGATTCTTCATTTGGATAGAAAGGTCTCCTTTAACTCTATGACCCAATTGTTTAACCCACAATTAACCTGTAGTGCATGGGTTTGGATGACATGGAGCAACTTCCGATTGGTAGTTGCATATGGCAGCAGGCTCCCAGCACGCGCTGTGGCAAATCCCACATTTGGTATGGCAAACCCACCATTTGCTGACATTACAGGCAAACTACATCAACATTTTTATTCACTGTGCAATATTGTCTGTCTTAACTCCGCTGCTTGCTTGTCACAGATCCACCACTCATAAGCACAGAACAATTCTATCCAGCCTGTGTCTTTGCAGATTTGATTTAGTCAGAGAAACAGAAACAAAAAGCTCCAAATTTTCAAGAACTAGGAGCTGGTAGCCTGGACAGAACCAGTTTCATGAGATGAAAAATTAAAACGAATACCAAATGAGTTTCCTACCAACGTGACACTTGTGTAAATGGGTACAATGTGTAAGTGTGAGTCATTACTTCATTTTTGTGAGACTAATGGAACAACCCTATGCATGTTTAGGCAGAAAAAAGTCCTACAACTCCCAGCATGCCCCAGCCAGCCATGGCTCGGTAAGCTGGGAGTTATAGAAGTTTTTCTGTCTAAACATGCATAGAATTGCACCTTAAGTGTAGCTTTACCGTGTTCATGAGACAATTATAAGAGTTATTTTTTAAGTAAGAGGAATTGAGTATTTCTTCAACAATCAAAAGATCAAATATATATTTTCAAAAAATTATCGACCTGTTACGTATACATGGAAAGTCTAATGAGCCTTTCTAATGCCAAGGTATGGGGAGGAAAAAAGATGGGAAAAACAAGGAAGCAAGACCTCATGCAAATTTGCTATTTTAATGTTTCATGATATAGTTCAGCTAACACTTACCTTCACATCATTATTTCCCACAGCAATTCCTATTTCTGCAAGATCTTTTAATAGAGATGCCATCATTTCTGTTGCCCTTTTTTTCTGGTGATTGGTCATTTCTTTAAGTTTCTGAAGTTCTGCATCTATACTAGCTAATGTTACCTGGAATAAGAGAAAAATGCATCCAATAAAAAAATATGTAACGCAAAAAATATGAATATATATAGTTACCCAACCAATACTTTCAGCAGCCAGGCTCAACCAAGGTATCTAACAGAATCCAAGAAATGTTAATTCAACCTGCTATCCGTTGTTTGCTGAAGTACACATGTGCTTAACCCTAAGGTGCAGGGCTTTGTTTTTACAAATACATGCTTTCCACAGTGTAGCCCATATGAGAGGAATAAGAACTCCCAAAGGAGAGGCAATATAGTTGATAAGATAAGCAAGGAGCAACAGATGAGGAATAAGTTAATTTAAAATTGGGATGCGGAGTGAAGAGAAAAACAAAAACAAACCCGGGGTCATCCCGTGAAGCTGATTGGTAGGATCGTTCAGGACAAAAAAAGGAAGTACTTCTTCACACAGCGCATAGTTAAATTATGGAATTCACTACCAGAAGATGTAGTGATGGCCACCAATTTGGATGGCTTTAAAAGGGGATTCAATAAATTCCTGGACGAGGCTATCAACAGCTACTAGCCCTGATGGCAATGTGCTATCTCCAGTATCCGAGGCAGTAAGCCTGTGCGCACCAGTTGCTGGGGAACATGGGTGGGAGGGTGCTGTTGCACCATGTCTTGCTTTGTTGGTACCTAGTTGACAGCTGGTTGGCCACTGTGTGAACAGTGTTAGACTAGATGTACCGTCGGTCTGATCCAGCATGGCATTTCTTATGTTCTTAAGGATGGTAAATTAATATTAATCAGCAAGATGTGCAGGTCATCTATTAGCATTAAGAGCCAACAGTTGTTGAATACTGGGACACAGTAGCGTTCTATACCGCTCACCACTAGCACAATGAGAAATCGTTGTTTCAGAAACATCCAGAAATGAATGGCAACACTATGTTTCCAGAATAGGTCAAGACAATGGAACTCCCAGAAGGAGTTCCGGAAACAAGTGCGGTGTTGGCTTCTGGGGATATTTTTGCAGCATCCAGTTCCTGTTGCATGAGCCTTTAGTTCTGCTTGCGCAAGAGAACATGCTGAGGAACAGCAGCAGAGGATACTGCTCATAGTGTTTGCCTTCCGCTATAAAAAACTGCTACATAATCAAATCCTCTCACTTTAGAGTAATAATAATAATAATAAATTTATTTATTTCTTACCCGCCTCTCGCTCTGGATCGAGGCGGGGAACAACATCAAATAACAAATGATATAAAATACATAAAACGGATTAAAAGCATATAAAACTAATACATTATTAAAATACCAATAAAACTCTTAAAATTCAACTGGGTAGGCCTGCTGGAAGAGATCAGACTTTATAGCTTTCTTAAATTCTGGAAGACTATTAAGTTGACGGATCTCTCCCGGCAGGCCATTCCACAGTCTGGGAGTGGCAGAAGAGAAGGTCCTGTGGGTAACGGTTGTCTGCCTAGTTTTGGCTGACTGTAGTAAATTCTTCCCAGAGGACCTGAGCGTGCGGGGCTAATTGTATGGGAGAAGGCGATCCCGCAGGTAACCTGGACTCAAACTATGTAGGGCTTTAAAGGTAATGACCAACACTTTATACTTCGTCCAGAAACTAATTGGCAGCCAGTGGAGTGATTTTAAAGCTGGTGTAATATGGTCATCCCTAGATGTACCAGTGACCAACCTGGCTGCCATATTTTGAGCTAGTTGAAGTTTCCGGACTAGGCACAGAGGTAGCCCTATGTACAGCGCATTGCAGAAGTCAAGCCTCAAAGTTACCAGCGCGTGCACTACCATCTTTAGGTCTTCCAACTCTAGGAAGGGGCGCAGCTGGCATATCAGCTGAAGCTGATAGTATTAAATTATGCCTTGTAATTTTAAAGATTTTCCACATACAAAAAAAAAAGTGATTACTAGATCTGTTAACTACTTACAACCTTGTTCAGGGACTTTCAAACATTGATTGTCAAGCCAGCATGCACAATCTGCTGCTAAGAGTGCGAGCTCCAATGAGCTAGAGCAAAATATATAGATTTCTGCTTAAGAAATTGATCATGATTAACAATTTATTTGGAAGGGTGTGCATGTGTAAGAGATTCCGTACTCAACACAAAAAGACCTTGATCTTGTCATAGAAGAGATAAACGTTTTTAACAGTTAATTTAACTCAATTTTAATCCTTGCTGTTTTAAATTTGTATTTTAATCTGTATCAATTTTTGCTGGTTGGTTTTATTCAGGTTGTGCTTTTATATTGTATGTTATTTTGTGTTTTTAGATTGTGGTTTGTTTTATATTTTAAAATGATTTCATGGTTTTAATTTCTGTGAACCGCCCAGAGAGCTTCAGCTATAGGGCGGTATAAAAATGCAATAAATAAATAAATAAAATAAAATAAGTACACACATAGCTCCAATATGTGGACTCTATCCTCCCACACACAAACACGGCTATTTAAAAATGCTTAGGAATTTAACGTTTTAAAAATGGCAGGTTCTGTTAAGCACTATATGCTCTGGATGCAGAATCAGAAACTCCCATTTATTCTTTCCAAGCAGAAACTATAGAGTGTAGCATCGCTAGGCTTCTTGATGTGCCAACAAGACTCAGACAAGACAGAACAAGTCCATGGCACAACACATAATTACATGGAACCCTCTGGGAAGTTGTGCACAGAGACCTCTGGGATCTACATAGATCACGAAATAGAATTATTCAAACTTTGAAATGCAGTTAAGCAGTTACACAAACTTGGTCAAACATGTATTCATGAATGCAAGATAAGAGGCATATAGCTTATTATCCAAGCCTGAACGAACATAATACTTTTCAGGAAACAGCAGATAGCCAACACTCTAAATCCTGTATTATATAATTAGTAATACTTCAACTTGCTTTAGCAAATTTGCTTATTTGAAAGCCTGAATGGCAAATACAGACTTCCAATTTAAATCAAGATCTGTTCGCTTGGCTATAATTACAATGATACCAGTAGAAAGGAATTTAGGAGCAACTCTCTAACAGTGCAAGACATAGTAAAATTCACCACAGCACTATGTTTAGTCATGCAACTACAAATATCTAACAGCTTTTAAAAACTGTCCAAAAAATGTATTAACCAGCTGAGAAACCTTTTTGCTATTTCTACATGAGGCAATTTAAGTTCTTGCAAAATATATTTTCCATATTCTGTACCTGATTCCTTCCAGGAAACACAACACTATATTAAATGGAAAACAAGACAATGGGCTGGATCCAGATTTAATCTGAATCAACTACAGTTGTTGAAGTGGAATTCCCCGTACCCTCCTTCTCATGGCAGCCTCTCCAGCCCCCTGACAATACTACACAGAGGACCAGTTCACTTGATCAAATAAGCCATTGTGGGTTATTTAAGCCACAAGTGGCTGTGGAGTGTGGGGGGGACCATTTTCAATATTCAAGCGCAGCTACGGCTTGTTGTGTCATTCGAGCCCAGGCAGCAGGGCTTGCATGAGGTAAAATATGGCCTACTCTAGGGTTCTAACCCTCACATGACTCCTTGAATATTCAATAAACACCCAGCACACACCGCGACTCATCATGGCTTAAAGAAGACAAAGTGAGCCACTGTGATCCTGCAAACAGGGTCAATGAGTCGGGAGACTCTGTTGAATGGGGTGATCTGTGGGGGGGACCCCCAAAAATTGGGCTGAGGGACCTTCTGCAAGCAGACCCCTACCTCTTGCAGAAGCCAGATCCTACCCCATATATTCACAATCATATTTTGGAAATGGATTCTTGCATTAACTTTCAGTGGTCTGTGACTCATGCTCTATCTTCTTAGACTGACATCAAAAGGACTGCCTGTCTAGCAATTTCGAGAATTGATTAACTGCCTTATTCTCAGATTCTGTGAATTTCAAACTCTAACAAAGCACAAGACAACAAAGTAAGAATTATATGTAAGGTGCCAACTGTAACTTCAATTCTGAGTTAATTGCCAGCGCAGCCTCAAATGGAACACACCACGTTTAAGGTTCTTCCCATTAAAGGATGAGAATACACTGGTAATAAATTGGCTCAAACCCAAAGAATTTCAACTCCTAAAATGTACAAGGAGTTTGAGAACAAACTATAAGAATGACAAACAATCTTTGTGGCTATGCTGCATTAACCATGGAGTCTAGTTTATTTTCAAAAAAATGTAATTTTGAAGAGGTTTTAAATTGATTAATAATTGTTCAATCATATAACAACAAAAGAGTTACGTTACAGAAACTTATCAACACCTTCTCCTGGTTTCTTACCGATTTCTGATTCAGTTCATCACTAAGCAGCTCATATTCCTTTGCCTTGTCTTCCACTTCCTGTGACTTTTGATCATAGTTGACAGCAAGCTCCTCAAGGGCTTGGAGCACTTCTTTTACCTCCTCTTTAGAGGCATCATTTTCAGCTTGCAAACGATTCAATTCAGCTTGCATGTTGTCTTGGTCCCGCCTGGTAGATGCTAGAAGCTACACACAGAAGTTACGTCAATTGTGTGTTTTAAAGCATTACCTAAACTGCGACTGTCACTTTGTTCATTTCAGAAATTTGTTTGTTTCTTTAACAGCTAACCTTTTCCCCAAAAAGTTATGTTTGGTCATATCCTAAAATAAATAGTCATTCTATGCCAAGAGACTGTAATGACACTGGCCACAATTTTAAATCCCGGGAAGCTCTGGGATTTCTAGAGATCTGCTATCAGTGGTGTTTCTGAAACCACTACACAGATAATCTATTAGGAACCCTGTTGAAATTAGTGGCCTAATGTGAATATGGAACATCCTTCCGAAATGTTTAGAAGCTACCAAGTACTAATAGTGTGAGTTACATTTCCCATACTTCATTAGCCAGCAACCATATTCAAATGATTTCTTTTAGTGCCATTACTGTGCATTGTGATCATTTGCTCTGTACACAGTCACCAAAAAATGAAATGGCAAAGCTCACCTCTTCCTGATCCAACATCTGTGTTTTTAGCTTTTCTACCAGTTGACTCTGCTGATTGATTTCTTCATCCTGAATTTAAAAAGAAAGACGTCCATTCTCTGGAGTTCATAAAAAAATGCCACAGTTCATTAAAAGTGTTGGCCCTGCCTCAAATTTAGAGAAAACAGTTAAAATCTTTTTTTTAAAACTGCAACTAGTTCTGTATCCCACGTGGAATTTCAGCTTGTGTTCCTCAAAACAGCAGATCCTCATGTTAAGTAGCAACTCTATTTTGAAAATAAAGGCACTTTACAAAGCGGTTTACAATATTGCAAGGAGGTACTTTTTAGATCCTGTTGAACTTACAGATTGAATGCTCAAACCAACGATGCACTGTTCTGAAGCACTTCGTTTTTCTAGTATGGACGGTTAGCGTAGATAGCATGTGGCAAGAAATTTATAACCTAAAAGCACCCTTTTTCGGCTAACATCTCTTTGAAAGAAGCTCAATTACAAAATGTAAATATTATTTTATTTATTTAAAACATTTTCACGCTGAGCAAATATAGTACCAGATCATTTAAAGTACATTAAAACATTGGCAAGCTTCAAACGTGTCTCGAACACATTTATTTACTCAGGCTTTCCCTGACTTGTAATTGACTATGCTGTTTACTGCTCTTGTTTTAATGTTTTTAATGTATTTTATTATTTTATATTGTTTTTACATTGGGTTTTATATTCTATTGTCCGTGGTTTTTATGTAAACTGTTCGGATATCCTAGGATGTCAAGCAGTATAGAACATAAATAAATATAGCATACCTTATCATCTAGCTGTTTGTACAACTTAGCTATTTCTTCCTCACACTTCCTCCTTTCAGCATCGGTAAAACTGCCAATCACTCCAATAGTAGCAGTTGGTGTATCATTAGTAATAGTAATATCTTTATCCACAGCGAATGCTTCCAAATTGGCTTTTTCCTTGTCAAACTGTTCATCAACAGGTACAGTCTCTCCTTTAAAACAAAAATTCCCAATCATATCACAATTTACTTTACTAAATGACTCAATATTAGGCCAGTTTAGTTAGCATGAGAATTCCACTGAAAGATGGTTATTCACATTTGAGTCCAATCTAGCCACACACATAGCATCTACTAGACTGATCACTGCAGTTTTGACATAATGCAGGTTTGGCGTTTTTATAGTGTAGCATTAGAACTGAAAGCTACATGGTTTGAATCATATACAAATTATACTTGATGGAGACCCAATGAAAAAAATGGGACAACTTAGTAATCAATTTCAATTGATTTACTCCAAGTAGAACTTAACCTAGTTCCAATCCAATGTCTTGATCTGTTAAGATGTTTTCAAATCCAGATGCATTTGAGTAAGACCATTTAAACAGGCTGGAAGAATACTTTAAATCCCTAGGTGCAAGCATCATGTTAGATACCTATATAAAGAGGAGCCTGGGATTTTTCCAGAATTATAACTTGAGGTTAATTTGCCATTTATTCTACACATCTGACCATAAGCAAATGTGGCATTGAAGATCTGTGCCATAACTCACCATTACGCCACCTATTGAGCTCATTTTCAAGCCACTGAATGGTGTTTCGCAGTGTCTTGTTTCTCTCTTTTTCTCTTTCATATTTTTTCTTCCATTGTTCTGCAGTTAGTTCTACATTAACACACACTGTATTCTTGATAGTCTTGGCTCTAGAAAGGCAGATTAAAAGTTATTATTTAAAATATTTCTTGGCCCCATCAGGGCAGAAGCCCTCCCAAGGCAGCATACAATAATAAAACCCATACTAAAAACATACTGCCTTAAAAAGCAATAAAAACACAGTAAACACAGCAACAAGAAAACAGCAATGACAGCAAATATATAAATGGAGGACCAACGAAAATAGTATGTTTTCAGGGCCTTCTTAAAATCCTGCAATAATGGAGTCTAGTGGACCCCCAATGACAACTTATTCCAGAGATGTGGGGCCATTGTGGAAGAAGCCCTCTCTCATGTGGTTGCCTACCAAACTGCTCTCACAGGTAGGCAAATGAAGAGATCCTCTCTTGCTGATCTTAAAGTCTGGGTAGGCTGGTATGGGTAGGCTAATATGGGTAAAGGTAGTCCTTCAAATAATTTCATCCCAAACTGTTTAAGGCTTTAAAGCTCAAAACCAGCACTTTAAATTGGGATCGGAAACACATCAATAACCAGTACAGCCAGTGCAGTATAGGCATTATATGATCAAATCAAACTGCCCCCGACAACACTCAGCTGGCTGGCCAGTTTCTGAATCATCTTCAAAGGCAGACTCATGTACTGTGCATCACAGTAGTCCATCCTGGACATTGCTACTACATGGATAACTGAGGCAAGTTCTATTGTCTTCAGATAGGCTGGTACGTTTGGGAGCAATCATATCGATAGCCTGGGTCAATTCCTCATTCAAAGCAGTGACCAGGACTACGGAGGATCGCCAATGAAGCCTGCAGAAAAATTCCCAAGAGATCACCGAACTCCATCCAGATTCATCAGTCAAACATGGTCCCCCACCCCACAGTTAGCAATGCCTACTGGATACAGGATGACTTGTCAGTTCACAAGGCAATTCAGTTTTGATCTGTACCAAGGATTTCAACTTTGATCTACAATTTCCTTAGTCATTCAAGCAAACCTCCAGCTGATTTTTCTTTTCTTTTTTTGCCACCTCCAAGCAGCTTCAGAGAGTGCTGCTATACTTTCTTTTCTTAAAATGTCATATCTAGGCACTTAATTCATCTCGCATATGATTCTGGCAGATGCAGAAGCAAAAGACAGTCACACAGCAAGAAACATTAACTGTAATGTTAGTTGTAGATAAAAGTATGATTGTAACAGAAAAGAGACAAAAATATTTCAGCTGGCAAGACTAAATGCATCACAGTGACTCTGCATGCCAACAATGCATCAGTCTCAAACAATACATCCCAGAAGGTACATCATCCCTCCATTTGTAGAGCTCTATAATGACTGATGCATTGAAAAGAAAAGGAACTTATCTTACAATCAAATATTGACAAGCTTTTAAGAAACACTGTTAAGAGAAATCGTCATTAGGCTAAGATACGTTTGCTTTTTTGAGTATGCTCATGGGCCATCAGTATGAACAGCAACCTATTAGGAGTTTGTGGGAAATCCAAGGTACATTGGTTTCCATGGGAGCACACTTGCATCTCCTGGTTTGTACCCTATGGCCATACCCTTTTAAGCTTGTTACTCACCTTTGACCAAACAACAATGTAGATTTTGTTTCAGATTCATTGTAAGATGATGGAGAGCAGCAAATGACAATTGTGGTTCTACAATTGCCACCTAGTGAATCTTGTAAGATTCTGGTCATTTTACTATCACGATATGGAACATATGTCTGCAAGAAAAAAGATTGTCTTCATTTACAAAATTAATTATATGAATATAACTAAGCTTTTAGTAAATATTTCCATTGTTAAATTATGGGCAGTGGAAGGTATTTAATACATTTGCAATCTAAGATAAATGAATGTCTAGTTTAGTATAGTATTTTCCAGGAAGATGTTCTACATAGATCCAGTTTTCACATCACAGTGGCTTGTTTAAATTGGCGGTTCATGCAGGCTGCTATTAGCCTAATTACCGACCCGGGAACTAACTACCTGCCATGTCATCCGAACCCAGGTGACATGGCTTGTTGCAGGGGAAAATAATTGTAATTAAATAAATTGCATCAAATGTTTTCAAAATAAGCGATAGACTTACACTGTTTTCAGCTAAACAAGAAATGACATTTCCCAGCGCTGACAAAGACTTGTTGATATTCTTAGCTTCATCCAGGACAGCACCTTCTGCTCCCGTTTTACTAACCTAAAATAAGCAGTTTTAAGAAAGCTTAAACAAATCCATTTTTATTTTATGAACTCTGGCTTGGATCTACATTATCATGCATAATGTGCAGTGATCTTTCTATCCCTTTCCCTTGAAACACCTTATCCCCTACCCCAGAAATTGTTCCTGAAAGTCAATGCAGGAGTAGCGTGTCTGCAGAGATTGTATGTAGCCATAGGTTATTACAAAAGAAAAGCTCTAATACGAGTGCAAAAAAGTCATACGGAAATTTAAGTGGCCCAGCTAGTTAATATGCTATGCTACAATTTCAAGACTGGGGAATCAATCAAAAAGTCTATAGACATAAGAGAAATTCATTTACATTATATTATCTCTGCAACATGGAATAGCAATTAAGGAAAGGTTTGCACAATCCAAACAAGCTTAATATGATGCAAGCCATATGGAACAAATCCTTGGAATTTTATGTTCATTAAGGACAAACCCAAATCATACTGCTTTCATGAAAGCTTTCCTTGCTTTAGGGACAATTCTTAAAGCTGCTTGAACCATACTGGTTAAGAAATTTTTAGGCTTCCACAAGTTGACATGGATCTCACATATTTGGCCAGCTTACACTAAGCCAAAAATAAGCAACCTTGTGCCCTCCAAATGTGGACTACAACTTCCATCAGCCCTAGCCAGCATGGCCAATGGTCAGTGATGATGAAATCTGCAGTCCAAAAAATCTGTAGGACACCACACTGTCTACCCCAGTTGTATATAAATATTACACTTCATACTCTTCGGTCCATATAGAACATAATCTGCTGAGTCCCCCTTGACATAGCTGGAAGTCTCTGAAAAAAATCTTTAAGGTCTAAATTAAAGGGAAAATGATCACTACTGGATCTGTCCTCAATGACAAAACACTCTACATATAGAATATGACAATCAATTCCTTCCTCGTTGCATATAAAGGTGGCTTACTCATCCTTATCATCAATAATGCTCCCATTGCAACTTTTCATCAGATAGTTATTGGGGCACCAAGGGCAAATTCACCAATCTTCAGGGCATGACAGAGTTCTAAACAATCTACTCTAAGGAGAATAGATGGATGACACTTTTACAACTAAAATGTTAATAAGTAATAAATATATTTATATAACACCTTGTCTGCTAAAAATCCATCAAGGCACTTTGCAACAATTTAAAATAATTTAAAACAATAAAAACCCTGCAATAATAAAACAAGAACATTAAAAACATTACACATTAATTTAAAAAACCCTACACATTTTAAAGACTAAATCTAAAAGATGTGTCTTTATACCCTTTGTAAAGACCAAGAGAATGAGAGCAAATGTTAATTCTTGAGGAAGCACATTCCATAGTTTCGGGGCAACACAAGTGAAAGCCTTTCCATGTATACCTGACAAACTAGCTTCTGCAGGTAAGCGTTCCCTCAATCTCCTGCAGATCTTAATACTTGGGCAGGTTCATGAAACAGGCAGTTCCTTAGATAGAGCCAGGTTCTAAACAGGGATTTAAAGTCATTTCTAGTGCCTTTCCTACTTCGTCCCAGATTTCAAGCAAAAAATTGCTCCCATGGATGGGGGAAGGATTTATACCAGGGGTGCCCCAACCATTTTGGACTGGTGGGCACATTTGAAAATCTATGGCAATGTGTGAGAACTCTTGCAAAATGGCTGCCATGGTGGCTGTGGCCAGTTAAAAAAGGCCCTTTTCCCAGAAGGAAAGCTAGTGAGATTCAAAAACAAATAACTCGCTCAACAAGAACCTGAGTATGAGGCAGAGGCAGGTTTTGAGTTCCAAACAACAAAAGAACTATTGTAAATGCACTCTTTACTGCTTCAACACCCATTTCACAGAAGGCAAACTAATGAGACTCAATGACAAGAAACATGAAGTACAAGGCAATTGGGATCTGAGTCGCGAATGTCAAATCACATATTTGCCCACACAAAGCACAACAAAATACCAATTTTAAGAAAGCAAAGTGAAGATGTGCAAAGAAACAACCATTCAGTCACACACCCCAAAAAACCTAAGCCAACCCATATACAACCCAAGCAAAACACACAGCACACCCCAATACCATGTAAAAGCGCACCAGAAACAGATAAACAAAAACAGGTAGCCGCACCCCCACCCCCAGTCGAAACACAAACACAGAACAATCAGGGAAGACACCCCCACCCCACCCCACCCCTCAAAATGAAGAACTGGGCTGCAGTCATGTGTCATTTTAATTTTCTAAGAATGCCTCTGCAAATAAATATGGCACTGGAGGTTGGCACTTAGCTTTGCAGCAGGCCAGCTTCCCAGTTAAATAAATCTTTAAAAAATAAAAAAACCTAAGGAGGATCAGGGCACTTGGCGGAAACCAAGGGAGGTGTCCAAGAATATCAAATTGGGGACCCCAAGTGTGTAAAATATAGTGAGCTTTCACTGGTGTACTCCAGAAATAGGAAGTGGAAACTATGACTCATGGTAAGACCCAATTTTGAAATTATGAAGACAGTTTAGTTCAATGACACCCTCTACTCAATCAGCTTAAAAAATATAAACGCAGTACCTTTTCGCTACCTGCCAAATCTACGAGGTAAAGCTTTCCACTTAATTTCTGCTCTGTTTGAGTGTTTTCTTGCTTTACATTAATAAGAAAGATGCTATGACTTCGAGAGCTATGTTCATTCATGTCTGAAAGAGAAAGTTGTGAACATTGTGGCAACAAATCTCACCTGTTGGTTTAGTATGTCTATTACATTTTCCTTCATCTACAGTATCCACAGTTCAAAATATGGCAGCCAGGTTGGTCACTGGTACACCTAGGGGTGACCATATTACACCAGCTTTAAAATCACTCCAATGGCTGCCAATTAGTTTCCGGGCGAAGTACAAAGTGTTGGTTATTACCTTTGAAGCCCTACATGGTTTGGGTCCAGGTTACCTGCGGGATCGCCTTCTCCCATACAACCCGCCCCACACGCTCAAACAAAACCAGCTGACAACTGTTACCCAGAGGACCTTCTCTTCTGCTGCTCCCAGACTGTGGAATGGCCTGCCGGAAGAGATTCACCAACTTAATAGTCTCTTTGACTTTAAGAAAGCCATAAAGACTGATCTCTTCAGGCAGGCCTACCCAGTCAAATTTTAAGAGTTTTATTGGTATTTTAATAATGTATTAATTTTATATGTTTTAAATTAATTTTAGGTATTTTATGCCATTTGTATTGATGTCGTTCCCCACCTCGATCCTGAGGGAGAGGCGAGTAATAAATAAATAAATAAATATATTGTTGTTGTTGCCATCTGGGCTACATAATGAATCTACAGAAAAATTACATATCTCCTTGAGACTAAGGCATAGGCCTGACCAATTCATTAAAGCTCCTCAAGAGCCATAAAAGCAACTCCTCTGCTAACTAGAGACCATGAACCTTCAAGTAATGATGGTAGAAGAGATAATCTATTAAGGAAACTAAATTAGTGACAACATCTTGCACATCAGCAGCATTTTCTACGAGCCCCTCACATCTCCCTCTTGGTATCATGTTTAACTTGCAAGATGCAGGCACCCTCCAAGTGGAAAGTGAGAAGAAATTCCCTACCAGGTTCCTCAGCTTACGAGCTTCAGACTCTCCCCAGTACATTATGGAGGCTGGGTTGTGACTATATCATTGCCAGTACACCTCTAACCCTACCTCACGAGCTGAAGAATTTGCTCATCCTCATTAAAGAACACAATGTTTCCCAATGGGCAAAAAAGGCACCATTTCTATACAACATTGAAAACTTAGAACAAAAATTGGTAATTTATCAAAGATAACAAAGATTCTCTATTTTTAAAAAAATTGCAAAATTAACCACTTACTTGTAACTGCTACATGTCTATTAGATTTTCCTTCATCTATAGTATCCATAACTTCATCTGGACTACATACAAAACGTTCAGTGCAGCCCTTTAAAAATACAAACATAATGTAATTAACCATTAGAACAAGGAATCTTAAAGAGGGCTGAGAAACTTGCTCAATCCTTATACACACCTTCACATAAGGTACTCTGTTTTTGTCCTCATGAACAGAAAGATTGGTCTTTGAGACTGAAAGAGAAAAAGCATTATAATGGTTATCCTCTTGTCAGACAGCTACCGCCTGGATAAAGAAATAAATCGTGTTTTGTTATTTCAGCATCCGTTTTAATTGTGTTAAGTTAAATGCCTTTAGAAAACTCACAAATAGAGTGTGATTATGACAGCTATCCCCTCAAGATATACTTCCTCACAACTTGGAGGTTTCAGTTATTTATCCCAACTAAAAGCTGTTGATAGAACTATGCTTCATGAATTTGTCTAGTCCTGTTTTAAAGCCAGCTTAATGGACATCACCTTATCATGTGGCAATAATTCCATATGGTAATTATGAGTCACTTTATTACTATATTACTACTTCATTACTATGAAGTAGTAATTATGATTTTATCAATAATTAACTTACTGCCAATCAACTGCATTTGATGACAAGTGCTAATGTTATATGATATAACATTTTCCATTGCCTCTCCTCAGCTTTCAGGCTCATATATACTTGGCTTTCCCTTTTACTAAGCTTTGGATTTGTTGGCCTTTCCTTGTAGGAAAAATGCTCCACCCCAATGAGTTTTAGATTCTGTACTCCTCCCCTTCCCAATATTCTTATTGAGATGAAATGACAAGATGACCCAGTTCACACAACACGCAGAATTCACCATGGGTTGTTTAACTCCTGATGAGCCGCGCCATTTTCAATCTGCAACCCCCAATCAGGGAGATCGGAGCATTGCCATATTGTGTGAACCTTGCCACCATGGGTTATTTGAGGGTCAAAAGACCCTTGCATAACCCTATTACAAAGCATCAGAGGTTGCATATACAAAATGGTGCCCAACACACATCGCGGCTGGTCAGGGTTTAAACAAGACACGGTGAGCCCAGGGTCTCGTGTGAAGCAGGCTGAAGTGTTGATACTATGAAAAAGGGGGTTGCACCAAAGATTTACAAGGTAGCGTTATGGTATTTGCCAACTGTACCTGATCCCCCACACTTCCTCATAATTCCCAGCACTGAATTTGCCTTTCCTGCATTACATTGAGCTGACATTTTCAGTAAGCTTTCCATTACAACATCAAGTTACCTTTCATGATTAGTCACACCAAATATAGACCCACTGGCACATATGAGACATTAATGTGTTTTTGCCCAGATGTGTGCAAACGCAACATCAATGCAATCCATCAGACTCTGACAGAATGAATATACAGGGTGTTTAATTTATATTACCTATACTTACAACTCCAGCAGCTGCTTGCACTAAGCAACAACTAATAGTCCTTTCTAAAATGGTGACGCTATTGGCTAACTTTTAAACCCATGAACATAACTCTGGCTCACCTTACGGGGTTGCTGTGAGGATTCCTGCCGATGTATATGAAGCTCTTTGAGTATTTAGAAAATAGTATTAAACTTGCAACAATGTCTTGTGAAGGAGTTGCATCAGTAAGTTATATGGATCCTTCATAGAATATTTACATGAAATTAGTTCCTCTATCATGTTCTGTTCTTAACCTTTCTTCAGTTTCTTTTCATGTTTAAATCTGTCCTCAAACCTACTTTTCAGCATACTTTTCCATTACAGCATTTTCTCTTCTTCATTTGACCTTCACTCTTTAATTCTTGAATTAACATTATCAGCAAAATGTGTGCTCAGGCATATATATATATATATATATATATATATATTCTGTTTTACCTGCATATCCAACTGATTCTCCCCTGCCCCACTTACTAACATTAAGATTACAAGAGGGATACAAAATCATCAAGTTCCATTATACACTATTTACTACTAATCTATTAATATTCCCTTCACAAAAAAAGTACCCACCATCCAAAAGGTCCCTTATTTTATCCAGATAAATCTCAAAATACGACACCTGAAAGAATATAAAATGTTGAGAAAAGTCAGTAAACCCAGTCCAGAGCGACAGATATTCTGGATCTATCATTGTGAAGGCAATATGATCCACCTACAAGTCAAATTGTATTGTAAGGCACTCTGAGAACCAATATGGTTTGAAAGCTGTGAACAAATACAGTAAAATTTAAAAAGTGTAAGCTTAAACTATTTAGAGAGGTTGAAAGCAAACTGGGAGGAAATAAAAGGTTGGATTTGGAGAATAAGAACTGTACTATTAATTTTCAAAGATAGTTATGTTTTGAATTCAGTACAAATGACACAAAGTTATGTTTCTAGCACCTTACAGCTGACAGTGTTCTGTCAAACATGGATATCCGTGCAGCAAAAAAGAATGCACACTGAACCCTTGAGGAATATTCACGTCATAAAATTAACACATGTCTAGTTATGTGTCTACACACAGACCTCTAGAACAGCTTCGCTGTGGCACTTAGCAGAACTCTGAAGCGTAAGCATCCTACAAAAATCTGCAAGAATGAGGACCAATCTTGCTAAAACATCTGTGGCAATTGTCTGTTTTAATGCCACAATTAACCACTGATTATTTGTAACTCACTTATCCATAACAAGGCTATCTGCTTCAATCACAGATTGTGGTAATACTCTCTGAACTACGAAGTTTAATTTAAGAGCTAAGCTTTGGAAAAAAACAAACGTAGGAAGCACTGACAAGTAATCTCCTACGCAGAACAGGATACAGGATTTTATTTTGCTATTCATTCTCAATAGACAAATTCTTTTATATGGGATAGTACATAACATTTTAGGATGATCTTTTTCAGTGATTAAATAAACTTTCATTTGTTAAGGAGTCATACTTCCCATGTACACAGTTATGGGACTTCTAAATCAAATGGGAGTTATTCATCCCAAGTACTTTTAATCTTGATGAACTGTTTTTTAAAAAGAAAAAAATACCTTAATATGAAACTCCAAATTTTCATCCATGGAATAAATATAATTAAAAATATCTTGGACTATCCTTGGAATGATACCCATTCCATCTGGATCGTGTAGTGTCCCCTTGATTTAAAAAAAAGAAAGAAAAAAATGTAATTCATGTAAAGACTGCATATCTCAGACATTTTAGGAAATTAATGAGAAACAATTAAAATATACAGCTAACCCATAGCCATAAGTTATGTGCATGTTCTAGACAAATCTAATAAATTGTCCCACCAATTAAAAATACCTATTTAATTCTCCGATTGACATTAATGGGATATGCAACCCCATCCTATGGATGTTGAGTAAGGTCCAAGAGTTAAGTTATGCTTACAACCAAGAGAACATAGGCTAATACCCTTGAAGAGCTTAACTTCAGGTAGACTGTACTATCTATTAGAAAGTAATGACTTAACAGTCAAATGTGTAAAGATAACCTTAGCATATTGAACACCTTCACGTACATCTGTTGACCAGAAGAGTGCCTAAATCATTTCCCACCCACAACAGTGTTGAAAGTCCAAATTAATTTGTTCAAAAGCCAAAACATTAAAGATTATTTCTAAAACAAAAATAGTTAACTATGAACAATGAAAAAAAACAAAGGAAATAGTTCTCAGTAACAACAGAAAAGTACATTAGCCATGAGGAGAGTTCTGTAGAGGCTACAGGGTGTCTCTACTCATCCATTGCTTTCTACAGTAGTTTTTAAAGACTTTTAAATAAATAGTTCAGGCCCACAACCCCAAGGTCAAGGGGCCCTGCAGAGTAGAAGTCAATATGGAAAACTACTGCAGTTTGCAAGGAAAATTGGAAACACATAAGAACGCATACAAGCACTTTATCCTTGTGCATCAGGCTCCTTGGACCTCAGGCCACATACTTTGCATCATAAAACAGAACAGAACTGACCAAGTTCACTACAGCACAGGTCATGAATATGCAATGAGTTCTCAGAAGCTATCAACTATATTTACATTGACAAAGGAAGAAAGGAATAATGTTAATCACTAGCCATAATGAGAAAAGATTTTTTCATTTGACGCTGACATTTCCATTCCACACCTTGTTGCCAACTTGCCTCCATTTTGTGGCCACATCTATAAGCCTTATTTCCTGACAACAGAAATAGGTTTCTGAGTGTATAGAGAAGCATGTACAGAGTACGCATGGCAGCAATCCTACCTCCATAGTGTGAGTCTTCCCAGATGAAGTTTGCCCATAAGCAAATATCGTACCATTGTATCCCTCAAGCACATCTAGGGTGAAAAAATGTACACTAGTTATATATTCCACAACAGCCTCATATGAAGCACCCTACCTTGAAACGGATGCTGTTTTCTAGAAAGGTTTTGACATATTTTTGGAGAAAGAATTTAGTATACTGCATGCAATAAAGGAACTCTGTATCTAGTGCTTGAGGTCACCTCTGGAAGTAAGGGAGGAAGGAAGGGCATAGGATTGGACATGGACTATTCCCCTACCCACAACTCTACACAAGTGAAAGGTTTGAATTTATGCCTGCTATACACTTCCTGGCAAAACAATTTCTGCATATGTGGAGTCTAATCTATAAAAAGTATTGTCTATATATTTGTTGCCAATATCCAAGTTTCATCAGCAAATCATCAAAGAATGGCTGGCTAGCCCTTCAACTTGGACTTAGGCAAGCACACACTTTTAAACAACACAGGAAAAGAAGACCCCTTTCCCACAACATGTTCACAAGAGGCTCAGAACACTCATTAAAATCACAGAATAGACTGAAAAATACGAGTCTGAAATGTCAGAGATTTAAGAACCAAAGTCATGTTTCAACTATACTAATAGCTTCCTGCCCTCACTACAATTAGTATATCAAAAAAACAGATGGAAGGACAAGATGGATGAAGCATTATGCCCACAAAGCTCCATTTGTGACTCATGCCTTTTATTGCTATATATAATAAGAAGTCTCCTCTTACCTTTGACAATCTTTTTTGCACAATCATTATATACTTGCTCTTGTGATGTGTGTGACTGGAACACATGGTCAAACGCATAAGGCTTCGACTGAAAAAAAGATATTAAAAGATGACTATAAAAACCAAAGTTATAAATTAGACCAGAATTACATTGTACATTGAAAAATGACAGTTTCAATGTACAATATACTTTCTTTCAACCTGCAGATTTTATGTTATTGTTGAAATCAATCTGTGTTCAAGGCTGAAGACCAATATGCTACTCATGGCTTATCACATTGAAGAGGATGACATCCAAGCTGGTTAATTTTTGCCCAATGCTCAACCAAAGGATTTTGTTTTCCTAGAGTACAGAATAAACAATATCCAGTTCCTTGGAGTGGTATCAGACCCCAGCAAGGCTTTCTTGAACACTGGTCACTATACCTGCTCCAATTTGAATGACTCACAGTCAGGCATGCTCAAGGCAAGCTAAAACTGAACAATACTGGTCATTATAATTCTAGAAGATAAGCAAGCTTATCTAATATACCATAAATCCTAGAGGTAGAAGTCACTGAAGCAGCAGGTAAAAACCACAAATGGAGTGAAATAACACCTTAATTTGTAGTTCCTTAAAAACCCTCTGATTGAAATATTGAAAATGGTACTTCTATTAAAGGCTGAAATATTAACGTATCCCATGCTAGACATTTGTACAGTCTGAGAACTACCTGAAAATTAATCCGAGAACAGATTCCTTAACTGATGTAGTAGGAACCCCTTTTAAGAAGGAAAGCAGTATGCTGTGGAATGACCTGCCGGAGGAGACTCGTCAACTTAACAGTCTTTTAGAATTTAAGAAAGCCATAAAGACTGTTCTCTTCCGGCGGGCATATCCAGTGGAATTTTAGAATGTTTTTAGGATGCTTTTAGGATGTTTTAGGATGTTTTAATGCAGTTTTAATAATGTATGTCATGTTTTAATCAGTTTTATGTATTTTATTATATTGTTATTCCCCGCCTCGATCCAAACGGAGAAGCGGGTAAGAAATAAATTATTATTATTATTATTATTATTATTATGCTGACAAGGGTATCATTGCAACATAAACAGATTTAAGGGCAAAATCCAGCCAATTTAATGGTTGGTTCGCACGTAATGACAATACAGAGTATGGGTTGCTGATGAATCACGGATAATTGTTGAATCACAGGTTGTCATTATGTGCAAACTCTGCAGCATGGTTTAACTATGGGTTGTTAACCACACACAACCAAGGAAGAGAACCATAATTTGTTGTTGAGCTGTGAACTCTGGGTTGCTCATGGTTAAGAACCCACAGTTAAATCACAGTGCAGGGTCCACACGTAATGACAACATGGGGGAAGGGACTGAGCTGAAACAGGTTAAAAAGAAGCACATCCTACATTCTTAAAATTGTCACAGGAGAGGTATACTTTGTCAGACTGTATTATTGCAATTTAAGCAAAGGACAAAGGCAACAGCTATAAACTGCTGCTTTGGTTCAAAGTGTTTTCCGGTAAGAACAACTTTACTATGAATTATTATCACAAAGGGTCTACAGTGAAGTCAGATAAATCCTTTCAACTCAAAATTATGCTGTTTACATAACAATAAGCTAGATATTTAACAATTTTGTATTACCTATAATATTCACTGATACAATTGGAGATGTGCAAGTGAAAGCTAGATCTCGATATTGAAGAGAAAGTGCATTATTCTGTTATGTGCTGGGTAAGTACTACAACATAGCTGAACTGACACCTAATGTTAACTTTTCAGTTTTATTAGACTAGAAGCCCTAAATAATTGGTAATTCTCTTTCTATTAACTATTTTGTTAAGCATTGTATTTCACAGGCTAATGCAAAGTTTGCTGTAAATAATCATTACGTAACTATACTAGACCCAAACACAGACCATATATATTTCAATTTCACAACACATTCAAGCTATTTTTTTAACTGGTTAAGTAAATTGAAATGTAACAAGGGGTGGTGAAATGTAAGTACAAGGCTATTCACATAAGCCTTAGTGAAGTTTCTGGCTTGGAACAAAACACCAGCTTTATAACAGTGCTTAATCTTTTAAAATTCATACACTGGTTTAACCTGGAAGCATCCTGAAAAGGTATGTGAACAGCTTGCTCAGCAACAGTAGCCACACATCTAGAAGCAATCCTAAAAAACCTCTTTGAGTATGAGAGTTTGCACCTACCAATCTAAGCTTTTCATAATGGTTGCTATTTCTCTACAGGCATATACAAAATGTTGCTAGAATGCTTGGATTAGCAGCAATCAACATGGTAATAGGCACAACTAGTATCTGGTTTGATGACTGTGGGCTGGTCAGCTGCAAACATGTGCAATTGCTGAATAAAACTAACATCTGGAAGCATGCTTAAAGATTCATAATCTAACTACTGTAACTGTACAAAATGTCACCACTACACCATATGTGGTTGGTTCCCAAATCCAACCACATATACAAATTAAGCTTTTAAATCTGGTTTGCTCCAACTTCTAAAGAATTAAAAGGCTTACCAATGCCAACTATGGCTATTGGGGGGTCTACATATCTGGTCACCGGATGAACAGCAACAGCCATATTTATGGCCCTGTTTACTCAGCATGAGAGGCAATTTTCTTCCTGAAGTTTTCCATGCATTGCATAGAATACACGGGAAGGATCAGTTTCAACACACCAGGTTTTGGAAACATTCAGAAGTAGCATTAATCACTGATTCTGCCAGCAAACATAGAAAGGCACTGAAACACTGGATTTGTACCAAGGTAATCCAAAATCTGTGGACTTTTAGCAGCTATATAAACAAGAACTTCTTTGCACCAAACTTTAGATAAGCCTAAAGGCAAGTTAACACAAAGATATATGTGGAGTCTTATTTATTTTTTGAATTGAAATATATGGAGTTGAAAATAACTCCTTTCACACGAAGTACACTTTCATGAACGACCTCTCATATGGTGGCAAGTTCTGAGTTTTTTTGTGTATGTTCATTTGATTCTACTCTATCACAGTTAATGGCTGTTGTAGATACTTTGCGCAACTGAATTTCCTTAAAGGATGTGTATGTTCCTTATAGCAAGCTGTGTTATTTTCATGTATGATTCAACATACAGCTGCACATAAACACAATTCAAGGAGGAAGAAAGAACACCTATGTTTTCCTACCCCAGTGTAAACATGCTGAAAATAGAAGCCTCAGATCCCTGCTTCCAACATACAAAGCCACAAATCCAGACTGTATTAACATACCTAAGCTGCAATCCTATACCCACTTCTACTGAATTCAATAGAACTTGCTTCTGAATAGAGGTGGATAGGATTGCACTATATGTTTCAAAATATATCAGAGATTTCCCACCACCACCTGTACTAATTCACAAATCTGTCCTTACAAGGCATTTCAAATGAGCAGTGCTGTCCAGGAATGGACTGTTTAAGTCACCTTACTCTCATTAATCGCACAGTTGATCTGAAGGCAAAATATGGCTAAAAGTTTGTAAATAAAGTGCCAGAGAATCATTTATAAGAACAAATGAGGCTGAAACATGTGACCAAGAGCCTTATTCAGGTTCTTGGAATCTGTTACTGTATTATGCCTTTCAAAACCTACTTAATGCACTATGAATTCATATTGTCTAGTAAGTGTACACAAAGGAGGTGTCACCAAGAACAATCAGTTACCCTGAACATTATTCAAATTAAGTTTCAATGGGTTTCTACTATACTCCATGTTTTATGGACCATAATTTTTACAAGCCCATAAAATCTACCTTGAATAATTTGAATAATCAATTTAAGACTTCTGAGATCTGAAAACATTTCTCGCTATTGAGACAGGCCCAACAAGCATTTCTGTTGCTTATTTCTTAAAACAAGTGTGAACATTATTCACAAAGTGCTTAAGTTGCAGAAACACATGCTTGCTTGTGTGGCATCTTCTTGTATGAAAAAAAACCTATCGCAGAATAGATCTGCAAGGTGGGCTGTTCAAGTTTTGTACTGGACATATAAAAGTATACTAGAGAAGCACAGACATGCAATTAGCCGCTAGACTGCTTACCTGTAATAGGCAGCATATATTCCAAGTGCCTGGCTAGCATTGCTCAGTGAATACATTTAGGTTTAACAGCAGGTATACTGTTTATCAGATCTCCCACCTGCTCTGCGCCTATCAGAGCAGAAGCTTATTTTATTTCCATTCCTATCTCCATCCCCCAGAAACCAGCTACTACAGCCTACTCACTTTTTGAGAGCAAGTTCTGTGAATGCAGAACATACAATAAGATTGAGCCAAAAGAAAAGGACCTAAAGATGTGACAATGTGGGAAGCAAGCCAGCCCAAATGACAAAAAGTGGAACAGAGAAACAAAGTCTATAAGCAGTGAGGCTCAGAGGGAGAAAAAAAACATTTGTTAGTAGTACCAGTACCTCCTGTGGTGTCCAAAAGTACATAACTGAGGTTTCTCCGTATGTTTCTGTATACAACTGAAAATAAGTACCTGTCTTGCAGACTTTATTGTCACTCTGATCCCTACATGCTTCCCTATTTCTAACTGTAATGAGACAGTAATTTCAGACTACACAATGTGGCACACTCATCCTGTGTGTGGCAAACTGGCCTAGACTGCACAAATTCAGCTGTGGGTAGTTAAAAGATAG
Organism: Anniella stebbinsi; assembly: GCA_029215795.1. NCBI lineage: Eukaryota > Metazoa > Chordata > Lepidosauria > Squamata > Anniellidae > Anniella > Anniella stebbinsi. The sequence goes on from JARDYH010000002.1 coordinate 217,947,094, forward strand.
ATGGTCATATCTAGATATCAGATTGAACTACAAAGCCTCCCCCTTTTTGTTTTTAAAATTATTATGTCTAAGAAACATTTCACACATGGGTATCTCCACTGGCAGATAATTTATTTTAAAAAGAAATAATGGTGCATTGTGGCAACAAAATGCTACCAGAAATAGCTATTTAACAAGACTGAAATAGGAGACACTTTTCAAATTCAACCATTAAATAAAATGCTTAATTTCTGCATGGGTGGCTGAGCTGGTTGCCAAACCTTAATATGGTGTGCTAATTCTTACTAGTTCTTTAACAGCTGCACTGACTCCTGCTCCTTTACCAGGCACAACTCAAGACCCTTTTATAAGGTCTGAGGATCTTTTCCTGATGTTCTAGTATACCTCAGTCTGTTTCCCCCCACCCTAAATATTGTGAGCTACAGCTCCCATCGGCCTCATGGCCAATCATCAGAGATCATAGGAGTTATAGTCCACAACATTTGGAGGAATCCAGGTTGGGAAAGGCTAAATAGATACGGTGCGGCAGTTGGCAAATTGGAAGAGAGATTTTTCACTGATGGTGCCCCATTTGTGGAATACTCTGAAGACTAACCTGGCACTTATGGCATCATAAGGCAAATATCTTTATTTATTTTCCCTGGCCTTTTAAGAACTTTTAATCCTCAACTGACTGGTTTTTCTGTTGCTTTTTTCTGCTATTATCTATCAGTTATGTTGTTTTTATATCTTATTTGGATCCATTGTATTCTATATCCATTATGTATTTATTTTAAATTTATTTATATAAGAATTCTTGGTAAGCTTTAATTTAATACATTTTGAACTTTCCTGGTCTCCATATAAAAACAGCTTTTCAGATAACATTTTCACAGAAATCTAGTGTCAGTGCTTCCTTATTTGCTCATGGAGATTGTACTGTGTCTTGAAGAGAGAGCAGCATATACTTACTTTCATTTTTGCAGTTCAAATAAACAGCTCAAATTATTTCTGTAACCTTTATACAAAACAGGCTTTTACATTACTTTGATTATGCCATCTGGCCAAGTTCATAGAAGCTTTAAAAAGCAACTGTCTATAAAGCAACATGTGACCAACACAAGTTGTGTTTCCATTAGAACTAAAAGGCAAACTAATAGCTTCACTAAGGGAGTGATTTTTGACATAGGTTCTGAAAATGGAGCACCACACAGATATTCTGGGAGGAGTTTCAGGCATAAGACTTCAGTTGGTCCAATATAGGGCAGCGAGATTGTTAATAGGGACTGGCCACTGTGATCATATTATGCCAGTACACTTCCCTCTGCACTGGCTGCCAGTCCATGTCTGGGCCCAATTCAAAGTGCTGGTATTAACGTTCAAAGCCTAAATGGCTTGGGGCCAGGTTACCTGAAGGAGTATCTCCTCCCATACATACCTCCCCAGACCCTCAGTGGGCCATCTCTGGGAGCCCCCACTAAAGGAAGTGAGTTGGGTGAGTACTAAGAAGAGGGTCTTTTCTGTTGTGGCACCTGGTTGTGGAATGAACTTCCCAGAGGCACTACCCTGGTGCCTATGCTGTGCTCTATCCTGCACCAGGTAAATACCTTACTTTCCCAAGCATTTTAGTCTTTCAGTTTCTGTTGTTTGGGAATTGTTACTGTATTTTAAATCTTTGCATTACTGCTAGGTTTTATTTTGGTCTTTACTTTTGGTACTTTTATGCTATAGTACCTTTTATGTTGTATTTTATAGTTGAGAACCACCAAGAGAGCTTTGGCTATTGAGCAGTATAAAATGTAAAAAAAGAAAGAAAAAATGAATGGAATCTGGGGGGAAAAGAAACCTATAGATGGCTCAGAGTAGATAGCCCAGAGAGTCAAAACATTAATTTTAGGAGGTTGGTTCCAGTTCAGGTTCAACTGCACCTGAAGCTATTCCAATATAGTTCAAAACAGGTTCAGTTAACTTGTTCAGCACACATCAACCTAATGGTTTAATTCCGTTTCCCCTTCAGAAAATTTGAACAGAGATTTGCACAGTGGGCAGTGCTAATAGGTCTAAAACTGCTGTAATTGAATCCCCCTTTATGCACGGAGTGTAGACACTTGAAAGGGATAGGGGTGTAAACCATGGAGAAGGCTAACCCTTTATGTCAGAGAAGTTATGCTGTACATAGAATGAGACAAAAAAGCCAGTACAGAGATTTGAGGAGGGTCTGCACAAAGAAGTCAAAACTTTTGGCAGAGTGCTCAATAGGTTTTAGATAAAGGAAAGCAAGAGAGAAGCCTCAGTGGAGTAATCTTGCACTGCAACAATATTTAACTGGCTTACATCCCAGAAATTCTCCATTCATATCCCAATTCCTAGCTGTAGGGGCTCAAATACTCTTTAGCCCTCACTAAAAGGCACTTTTTCAACCCCCAGTCATATCACTCAGGCTGTATCATGAATCCCATCCCAACTGAGCATGACCCACATGGAATTACTCTTCCCTGCCCAAGGCTTGGGGAGGACAGAATGTATTGTTTAATCCTTTGGAAGTCTGCCATATGGTTTATAGCCTTTATATTGTTCATCTTCACAGCAGCCACAGAAGGTAAGGTTACTATAATTCATTTTTTGACAGATGGCTAACAGACAAGGAAGATTTTGGATGCCTTCAGTTGGGATTTTAAATCAAGTGTCAAGCCCAACACTGCCAATACCAAATCCCTCCTACTGTAATATTTGGCCAGGTATTTTGTTGCAACCAGCAACATCTTTCTTCTATATTATTTCACAGAGCCCACCTAAAACAAAAATTTAGGATTTTAGCATGCTCCACATTTCCAACCATCATGTACCGAACCTCCTCTTACAAGAGGAATCTATTAAGCGGAATTAAATGTACAGCAAAGGCATCTAAACTAAATTGGCACACTAGACTGTAAAAGGCCAACAACGGCTTGTTATATATACTATTTGACTCTTTAGAGACCCAATTACTAATATCTTGGCCTGTTCTTACATCAAGGCTATAGAGTGAACATTAATGCCCCAATATAATTTTAATATTGCAGATCAAGAGTTTGTTTTATCAAAGAATATGTCTGAGCTGCAAACTACTGTTCTTTTCAGATATCTGAGAGAGGAGGACTTTGAAACAGGTAGCCTGAAAACCATAAAAAGGTTTCATCAATTTAAAAAATAAAGAAATCTCCATAGTTAAATTCACTTGACAATCATATACACATTTTACAATAAGGATCATCTGTCTTTTAAGGAGGAGGGAGTAAGGAACAAGGCAGTCTTCTAGAACAAATGCTTACCAAAAATAAACCTGCTATACATTAATCTAACAGTATTTGTTCTAGAACTACAGTTAAGTAAGCTGTCAAACTGCACTATCGGTTATAAATTTAACTCCTTACGACAAAGCCCCTATCATTATTCTCTGTGATGAGCAGACTTTTAGCAAAGGGGTGGTTTTTATCCAAAGTATTTACCGTAAGCACCAGTTAATGGTTCAGCTACAACAGAAAGCTTGTCTTCTATGTATAAACTTGAGCATTTTACCCTGTCTATAGACAAGTCACTAAGATCAATCAATTATTTATTACGATCACAGACCAGCAAAAGGAAGTCACTAAAATAACTTTTGTAGTATTCTGATTTCTCAATCCTATTAATATTCCAAGGCTAAACATACAAACTACCTATAAAGACTTGGGTTTTTTTTACTATTCTTTCCCCACCTGTACTTAATTTCATAGCAACGTTAGATTTTTACTATAAATGACACTACATTACCATAGTCACTATTAGTGCTTCATGTCTGCAGTGTTTTGTCAACTCAACTTGTTAGATACTGTTTCATGGTGTGAACACTGCTTCCTCAGGTTTACCGGTCAACACCTTTCAACTGAAGTTTTTTAAAAATACCCTTGGTACAAAAGTGTCAGCTTCCTTGTATGATAGGCAGGTTGGGAAACCATCACACAACTGCTACCTATGAACATAAATTGACAACATAGATTTTCTTCACACCCAGTGGAGGGAGGCCTGCAATACGAATGAAAGGACAATGCTAAAGCCACTCAAATGGTTTTGTTTAAAGGTTTATGAATGCCGAAACCGCCCCACTCAACAACCAGGCGTATGACATCATGGAGGTTATTTTTCCTGCATAAAATCTGATCAGTACGTAAATCCTAATACCAAAAAGAGAGATGATGACCAACAGCTTTCACAGCTGCTTCGTCTGCCACAAGGCTCGAATTCTTTGGGGCGGGGGGGCCCGGGGGGCCAGCCAGCGCCCACCCTTTCAAACGCTCCTCCGCCTTCATTGGAGCTCGTCCTCCTTTTAAGCCCTTCCCTCCTCTGCTCCCTCAATCCCACTCGAGCGATCCCACCACCAGCTCTCACTCCCCCCCCCCCCACTAACCTCAGGCTCTGCTTTGCGCCTCAGCAACAGCTGTCCGTCACTAGCCTATTTCCTCCCACCTCCGACAACTCCCGAGGCATTTCACAACCGCCGCCCGCCCCTCATCCTTCCGATCCTACAGCCGCTGCCGGAGACCCCGCCACCCCACCCCTTCTCACTGCCCACCTCCCCCAAGGAGCTCCCACCCCTCCTGGCCGGCCGACCACCCGCCCCCTCCCCTGAATTCTCGCCTCCGCTTACCGCGATGACGACGGTGTCCTCGCCCTGGAACTTGGCGATGTACTTGTCGCCTCGGGTCACCTCAGAATCGTTGAGGGGCCTGAAGCGACACATCACTTTGATGTTGCACTCCGCCGGGTCCGCCATCTTAGGCCAAAGCTGCTACCGCCGCCGCCGCCTCCCGGGTGTTCAGGCCAGCCAAGCCGCCGCGTCACCAACCTTCCGCCTCCGTATTACCCTTCCCCTGGTTGCGGGGGGTTCTTGCGGGCCACCAGGGTCAGGAGACCCGCCGCACTAAGAATGGGGAAGGGCTGCTCCGCCCAGGCCGCCACTGCCGCCTCCTGCACTCACTTCCTTTCCAATATGGCAGCCATGGCGGCTCCTGCAGCCGGCGAATCCGGGCCCTCCCCTTCTCCGGGCGGGGGCGGAGCTAACGCCAGGGCAGGGGAAACGGTGACGTCACCCACTGCAGAGAACGCCGGCGGCTCGCTCCACCTAGGGCTCAGTACGCCGGCGCAAAAACCGCCCTTGGTCCTTTCGCTGTCAAAGCCAAACGAGCCGGCCGCACGAGGCTCTGGCGTGCAAGGGAACACCCATCGGCTTCGGACGAGAAGAATCGTAGCGCGCAGGCGCACGCGGTAGAGCGAGAGAAGGGACTGCTGTATTGCGCAGGCGCAGGCGACTTAGCGAAGGACAACCAGGAGGCAATGGAAAGGCGCTTTAGCCCCAGGTGCAAAAACGACTTTTTCACTGCCGGGCCTGGGGATGCCAGAGATTAAACCTGGGATCTTTTGCATGCAAAGCATGTGGTTAACCCCTGGCTATGGCACTTCCCAACAGGTTTTATACATTAATATCTGTGAAATGCTTTATTTTATTTATTACATTTTCATGGAAAGGAGGACAGGGCTCCTGTATCTTTAGCAGTTGTATTGAAAAGGGAATTTCAGCAGGTGTCATTTGTATGCATGCAGCACCTGGTGAAATTCCTTCTTCATCGCAACAGTTACAGCTGCAGGAGCCCTGCCCTCTTTTGTATCTGGTCACTCTAGTTCTACACAACTGTTAAAAGATACAGGAGCCTTGTCGTCTTTTTTATATGGTCACCCTACATAATTTCATGGTGCCCTTCGCACAGTGCCATTTTACCCTTGCAATAACACAAGGCAGGTTATTCTAAGAGATTTGCTAAGGCAAGCTAGTGAAGTTTGAGGGCTGTCTTGGAATTAAAACCCAGGTCACTGTGTGTCCACTGTGCCACACTGTCATAAAATATTTAACTCATAAGGTTTTTTTTAATGCATGCTAAAAAGAAAACAAATGATCCCAGTGATGCCCTGAAATCTCAGAAACAGGATGCTTTTAAGGAACAGATTGCAAGTTTAAAATTATTTTCTTGTTTCTTTGCCCCACCTTGAGTAAAATTTACAGGCATCTAAAAATCAGAAGAAAACATAAATTGATTTGCTGGGTAGTATCCAATGTTAATCCTATATAAAGTAGACCCATTTAAATGAGTGAGGACCTAAATTAGTTGTGACTAATTTAAGTCTCAGCTATTAAATGGACCAACTACTACCCAATGGATATTACCCAAAATGTCTGAACTGCATCCACCAAATAATAATGATGGGGTGTTTAAACAAGAACTCAGGCTGCCATGCACAAGAGTCATGCAAATTTATTTTGAACAGTAACATGTTGCTGCCAGGAAAGGAAACAGAAATCTATTAAAGTAACTAATGGTGCAACCCTATGCATGTTTAGGTAGAAAAAGGTTCTACAATTCACATAATTTTCCAGGCAGCATTGCTGGCTAGGGGATGCTGTAGCATTTATTTATGTATATGCATGCATGGGATTGCACACTAAGCCATTATACAGAATGCCCCAGTACAGTTTTTTTAAACTTTCTATCCTTTGGAAAGACTTTTAATATCTGCCATGGAACCCTTAAACATTGCACAGGATTCTGGGGAATGTTTAAAAGTGCTCACTCAATTCATAAAGGATACAGGCCTCATCTGTTGTGATGCATACTTGAATCATGAAAGGAGGGGATGTCTAGAACACACTCAATGACCTAGTTCTCATGACACAACAGACTACCATGACTTAATTCACCTGCACGAGCTGTCATGTTGTGCAGTGGCTTGTGTTGTGTGACTCAAGGCTGCCGGGGTTGTTAGAGGGTTAAACCCTCAAGCCATAGCTTGTTTTACAGTTATTTGATGGTTGTCTATCCCTGTAACTACCCCTTCCTTTTGGATTGGCATGACATGGCAAGCCAGGAGCCCATGAGTAGGCTGACCATATGAAAAGGAGGACAGGGCTCATGTAACTTTAACAGTTGTAGAGAAAGGGGAATTTCAGCCAGTGTCATTTTTATACAATTAGTTCGTGGTGAAATTCCCTCTTCATCACAACAGTTAAAGTTGCAGGCATTATACTAGAGTGACCAGATACAAAAGAAGGCAGGGCCCCTGCAACTTTAACAGTTGTGATGAAGAGGGAATTTCACCAAGTGCTTTATGCATACAAATGGCACTGGCAGAAATTCCCTTTTCTCTACAATTGTTAAAGTTACATGAGCCCTGTCCTCCTTTTCATATGGTCAGCCTACCCATGAGGTGCCATGCAAATATGGTGCCAGCAGGTACACAACACAACAGCCCTTGCAGGTAAATTAAGCCATGGTGGGCTGTCATGCCATGCAAACCAGGTCAATGCTCTCCTCGTTAGCATATTGCATAGGGAGATTAGCAGGTAAGGTGTCTCCTGAGAAACTTGTGTTCTATCACTAATTATTGATCTTCTTATAGGGCACCCCTGGTATGCTTTCAAGATTCCCCTGATCACAATTTGAAAACTGCCTTCCTAATCTTAACTGGATTAAAACAATATCAGTTTTTCCTCTTCCATTAGGTGATTCCATTTTTGCATAATTCACTGAGTGAAGAAAGTGCTTAGTAATTGCTTTATGTGTTCAAGAATCAACAATCACCTGATGTTTGTATGACCAAGATTTAAGCAATAACAAGATAATGGGATGGGTTTTCAACCCAAGTGCCAAATGCCTTAACACACAACATTTCTGTTCCTTCTTGGCTCTCCTGGTTGATGGAGGTGACAATTACAGAGCAGCTTAAAAACGCTGATAATTTTTGCATGAGGGAACAATTGAAAGCATGCTGAAATGTTTCTGGATTAGAGTTGGAAAGAGCCCGTGAAATCCTCTGAATAGTATTTATTATGGATTTTAGAGATGTATACCCCGCCTTTCGATCAAATGACCTCCAAGGTGGTGTTCAATAGATTAAAAATGCAAAACGATTACTCAGCAATTCTGGTCCTCCAGCCCATGGCAGAGGTTGAAGTATTCTTCCCTTCACTTATCCAGTCTGAGTGCAAGTGGCAGTTGGAGCCAAGTTTTTTTTTTTCTGGCAGGATAGGGAAAGCAACTATTCTTTCTCTGTAGACAAGTCCACACTGCTAGTTTGTCAGTTCTGCTTAGATAAAAGAGTGGCTGTTTCCTTGTTGTGAAAGGTATTTTCTTCCACAAGGTGGGTCTGGGCTCCAGAGAGACCAAAGCCACCCACCCCCATTTCAGGACCATCTTGATTGAGGAAAATGGAAATAAACAACTAAATTTTAGGTTTTCTGGGTCAATTTATACAGCTTTGGGACAAGGAAGAAGCAATCTCCCCAAAGCTGTTCCTTCTCTGACTAACACATGGACTCAAGCTAGAGTTCCCCTTGCAAATGCAATGATATTCTTCCTGGAAGGGAGATCAACCTATCTTTGGCTACTTCTTTATTGCTAAAGTCTTGACAACCAGGTTCAGCAACAGCTTTAACTGAAACAACCCCCTGCTATACAAACCAAGAGTGCATATTTACATCTTATAGACAACAAAAGAGTCGCATGACACTTTAAAGACTTAACACTTTTATTCTGTCATAAACTTTTGTGGACACTGTCCAGTTCATCAGATGCATGAAATGGGCATTGTTCACGATAGCTTAAACCAGAATAAATTTCTTAGTCTTTAAGGTGCCACGGGACTCTTTGTTGCTTTTGCTGCAACAGACTGACACAGCAAACTCTATGGAAATTTACTTTTTAGCTCATTTAAGGCCACTCATAGTTGGCAGCTATCTTTCTCTACTGGGGCATCTTCTAAATATGCTTGAAATTCATAAGAGATGAAGGAGACACTTTCTTAGCCAAACAGAGCAGCTCTGAATGACTAAGAAAAAAGTCAAACCAACCAGCTGCATTATTTGTTAATGTTATATGGAAAGAAGAGGCTCTCGTTGTAGTTATGATTTAACAGATTTTTTTCCCAGCATGCTTCATTTCTCTAATTTCTCCGGTGGTTTAGATGCTGCTCATCTGGAATTGTAATAATGATGACATTGGTCTGTATTCATTAGTGCATGAGCATCTGGATTGGGAACATAGCATGTGAGGGAGGGGAGGGAGATCCAGATCCACACTGGAGTCCTGCACCTACTCAAGACTAAACATTAAAAGGAGACATAGCTGCTAGACACACATTTTAAGTAATGTCTTTTTGGCCCTCTGTTGCCCTTTCATAATGACTTGCAGAGCAGTCCTATGCATGTTACTGGGAAGTAAGTCCTATTTAGCTCAATGGAGTTTACTCCCTAGTAAGTGTGCTCAGGTTTATAACTTTAATTCTAGGATTTGGGACTTTTAAAAAGGCAATTATTAGAACACATTACACATGACTGGCAAAATCTTTTTTATGAACCATCCAGACAGCTTCGGCTATTGGGCGGTATAGAAATGTAATAAATAAATAAATCCTTGATAGCCTTAAGATTATTTAGTTAAACATATCCCTTCAGTAATACAATTGGATTTTAAATCAGACCTGGGCAGAATCTACACTACTGCTTTATAACTGTCCATATACCGTTTTCAAAATGTTTTCAAAGTGTTATATCCTGCTTGGTGTAGATCTGGCCCTGAGGAGCCAAGATGACAGTTCTAAGAATGTTGAGAATGGAAAGAACTCACAGGAAGGGGACAACAAGGGAGAGGGCCTTCTCTGTGGTGGCCCCCCAATTGTGGAATGATCTCCCCGATGAGGCCCGCCTGGTGCCAACACTGTTATCTTTTTGGCGCCAGGTCAAAACTTTTCTTTTCTCCCAGGCATTTAACAGCTTGTTGAGGTTTTTAACTGAATTTTTGGCCAGGCTTAAACATTTAAAATGTTTTAAATATCAGCTGTTTTATATTTTATGGTTTTAAATTTTGTATATTGACTTTTTAATGTTCAATTTTTTAATTTTTGTAAACCATCCAAAGAGCTTCGGCTATGGGGCGGTATATAAATGTAATAAATAAAATAAATGAATAAAAGAAAGAGAGGTTTTAAACAGAATGAAAAATATTGCAAAAGTAGCTATTATCCTCCAAGTTAAAGCCACAGAATGTTCGGGATGATCATTTTATTTACCCAGAGTCCTTTTGAATCTAGTGTACCTGGAATGATAGTTGCATTGTCCGGTATGTTGCCTGTCCTACCACTTGGGGCCGTGTCATGCACACTTGTTACTTCTGGGGAATATTGTTTCCTCAGTCTCTGCTATCTTAAGGAACCACTCAGCTGCACGCTTGTACACTGTGGGGAAAAAATGAGGTTGTACACAGTTGCAATCAACACAGGAGTGAAGTACTTCGTTGCAGAAGTTAATCTAAACCTTGTGCCAGATTGCCTGGAAAGACAGAGAGCCTATGTGCAATGGAGGATTCAGAATCCTGCCTCCCTGTTTTGTGTGTGGCAAGCCAAGCCCAGTCCCATCTGACATCTGTCATGTTCAAATAAGTGTGTGTGTACATAGTACTCAACACATAGGGCTGATCCTCATGAATATTACCTCTTAATTTTGAGTTGGTAGCATTCACGCAGATTGGTGAGCAATCCATTTGTTAGCGGATGTTATCTAAATTCACCTCGAAGAGTTAATGTGTTTTAATATAATGAAGTAGTTCAATGTGGCAAGGCAAGTTTCAGTCTTCCCCTGCCCATCAAGATCATGCTGCAACATGTTCATCCATCTAATGCGGCTATAACTTTAGAGGAGTGCTCCGTCTTAATCAGAGCAAAAACAGTTCTACTTCACAACCGCAGAAGTGCTGCAGGCAATAATTATTCACCAGGCGAAGGGTGTGAACACAGCTTTTCAATGGCCACTGTCCTTTGATGGAGTCTGAGGTAAGACTCTCAGCAGGTATATCATTCTAAAGATGTGTACATATCCTGTTTTTTTAATAACATGCGCAAAATGCAGTTGCACCGGCAGCACTTGGTTGGATCTGGGTGATGAAGGGAAGAAAACACATGACACATGCGCACTTAGATAAACTGGCCACAACTTTATTGACTCACTTGAATAGGCTTTGCAGCGGTATAGGACCTGAATCCTCTCAATGGCTAGTCGCCTGCTGTCTAATTCCACCTTCCCGGCCCACATGCCAGGAGTGCTGGTGGTGGATGGCAGGGCCAGGGGCAAATCACGGCATGGACTGCCGATGTGAACCCCTTTTTACCACCCCAGTTGTAGCCAGCTTGACGCCCCCATGCTGGGCTGATCTTGGTGTCACGTCCCTGAGATCCCTTACGGGAATTCCACAGTAGAGGAGCGGATAGCCCAATCCCACGCCCCCTCACCAATGGATCCAGCCCAATGCCTATCATTCATGCCACAAGAGGTGGGGGGAGGGTGTCCCTTATCGTCCCCACCCATTCAGGTTGAGGCCAATTCATGATACTGTCTCATTTGTCTTCCACCCAGATGTTGATGCCTTTATTAGACAGGTGGACACCATTTGGCCTGTACAATTCTTGATGGTTAAATTGCCTGCTCTGGGTCTTCAGAAAGCTCTGTATTGCCTTATTCATCTTCCATCTGGCTACATTCTGGGTGGGTCTGTGTCCCACTTCCAAAAGTGTCAGTCCAAGACCCTTCCATTCCTTAAATCCTGTTGTCATGCCCAGTGTATGATGCTGTGCCTGCAAATCCACACTGAAATTTCATGCCCTGCAGCTGTAAATGGATGATATTAATGATGAGAAGCCCTTAGTAGGTGGGTATATGATCTCTTGGCAGATGATTTCCAACAGCCAAATGCCTGGCTTTCCCCCACCCCCCGGCATGCCCCACTAGGTCTCGGTTGTAGCTGCCCTGGTCCTGAATTAAATATGAACTGGACTTTTGAGGAGCGAGTCCCAAGAAGCTGATACCATCCCATAGTATGCTCCCTAATCATACTGCTAACATTCCCATGCCACCCTTAGGGGGTGGGGCATGGGCCTTTAGTCATCCTCCTCCAGGGCTCTCCCATTCTATGCAAGTATTATAGCATGTGTATCTTTTCTAATGAGGAAAGTCTGGTATTTCCTTGAATGGTAGCATTAAACCCTAGTAGATTTGCACAATTCCATTATACCACAGCACCACATAGAGGTTGTGTAATAGAACAAACAGAAGCCAGAGGGGGGGGGGGAAACTGGGGGGTGGGGAATGTGTAAAGAAACCAATCTTAATCCCACAAAGAATCCAGAAGCAGAAGCCTTAGTAAATTAGTGGGTTAATGCCTCATGTACCCATATTCTTTCATCAGTTAATGCAATAAACCTTGAGGGGGGAATCCATAATTTCTGCTGTTATCTATTATCGAAACAGTCACTTTAGGCGTAGTACAGGGATTCTGCCAATTCCAAGGCTTAGTGTATCTACATAATGACATAATGATTTATCTTGTCAAAATTGGTTTGGCATCAGCAAGCTTGATTTGATCTAAAAAGATAATCTGACTAAATTGCCACCACAGGTGCATATGCACAGTCAAACAACGTTTGTATTTCATCACCCTGACTTAAAACCAAGATGCTGGATTAATCACTTGGCAGTGAATATTGAAATTCAACATCTATTAATCAAACCATGTTCTTCTTCTTTCTAAGTGTTGTAAACATGGGGCTTGCTAGCACTTCAGCATGTCGAAGTTACTTAGACACCACAAAACGTCATGCAAAGATATACCACTGAAACATGGGGCAGTATCCAACTGTGTTGTTCCGTTAGTGCAAATGACGTTGCGCTAGCAGAAACTAGGTTCTGAACTACACGCAAGAGGAGAGTACAACTAAAGTTATGTTTCCGCAAGTGCAGTTCTGGAAGCGGTTGTGCAACCCCCTTGCGCAATTGGTTGCAAAAGCGTAGTGGGCATCCACTTGCGCAACGGAAAGGTCTGTTGGTGCTCTACTGTTGTTATTTGAGTTGCGGAATGATACCATGGATGGGCTCCGAATTGTCATTTATCATGTATTTGGTTAGCCATTGGGCACTTTGATACAAACATCACAGGAAACCTAAATCCACAAATGTAGAAATGTCTATTGGTATAAAGGCAGGACCTCAGAAAACAATAGCAACACTCCCATTGCTTGCAATGCAACTTACTCCCAGGCAAATGTGTTGGACTACAGTGCCCATCATCCCCAGGCAGCATGGCCATTAATGGGGATTGTAGCCCTGACACATCTGGAGAAGGCTGCTATATAGCATTGCAGCCTTCTAGTGTTCAAAGCGATTTCCTTACAGTATCACAGTAATGCTTACAACAACCCTGGAAGGTAGTTCAGTGTTATTATCTCCACAAGTGGGACGTGCAACAAGTGTTGCAATGTTGAGTGCTCCTGTTTAGGGTTCCAGCCAGCCAGACACGCCCACATCCAGGATACTGCATTCGCCCTGAACCCTGGCTTTCTGTCCCCTTCCCTCCGACAGTCAGTCACCATTCTGAGGCCACTGAGCATTGCTAGTCCTCATTTAGGTGTTTTGGGGTGGAGTCCCCTTTTATTCCCCCCCTAAAGATATTTTGTACTTCTGCAAATGTTGGTGTTTTCCCAGCCTGTTATACCTCACTGTTCTGTGTGGATGGTGCAATTTAGCTATATAAAGACTACATGCACACAGAGGCCCCCTCCACAAGGATGCGCTTTTGCGCCCGGTTCGGGGATTATGCGCATTATCGCGGAGGCGCATTTACTCCTAATCCCTCTGCACGGGAGGCGGCGAGAGGCGGCGAAGCGCATTAATTGATGTCCAAAAAGCGCTTTACATGTAGTTAATGCGCATAATCGCTTGTTCACACAGCGAAAATGCGCTTTAACGGCCGGAGCAAAATAAAAGTCGCTATTTAACGCGCATTCGATAATGCGCATAATCCGGGAGATAACGCGCCTCTGAGCCCGTTTTGCGCTCCGCTGGTGTGAAGGTAAAATTTATAATGAGCCTTCAAAGAGCATTAAAGCGCCCTTGTGGAGGTAGCCAGAGAGTAGATAAAATTGAAGGATACTCTTCTAAACAATATTTTCAAGCAACCAAAGATATTTTCATACAGCAGTAATGCACACCTGCTTGTTTAAAAGAATAAAGCTAGTAATGAAGACTACACAAGGCTATCAATCACTGTAGCCATTTTCAATTTTGTCGCAGAATCGAGATGCAAGCTCTACACAAAGAGATTTTCCTTTCCTGCATTTCCACTACATAATCTCTAGGTGGAGCTGTGCTATAGCATTACAGTACAAATTCACAAGTAAAAATGGCGCTTTCAGAAATAATACCCCTTGCTCTAAAAAAATTTGGGAAAGTGCTCTGAAAAAACAGAAGTGAAACTGGAGGATCACAAAGTCATCTAAAGCAGTTTTAGGCTGACCATATGAAAAGGAGGACAGGGCTCATGTAATTTTATCAGTTGTATAGAAAAGGGAATTTCAGCCAGTGCCATTTGTATGCAGTTAGTTCCTGGTGAAATCCCCTCTTCATCACAGCAGTTAAAGTTGCAGGGGCCCTGTCTTCTTTTGTATATGGTCACTCTAGTATAGTGCCTGCAACTTTAACTGTTGAGATGAAGGGGGAATTTCACCAGGAACTAATTGCATACAAATGACACTGGCTGAAATTCCCTTTTCTCTACAACTGTTAAAGTTACATGAGCCCCATCCTCCTTTTCATATGGTCAGCCTAAGTTGAGTAAGGAACTGCTACGTGAACAGCAGTTGAGTAAGGAATCGCAGGCACACAATAAATGCCTCGTGCAGAAAAACTCTAGAAGCATCTTTTCTGAGCCACTACCTTTAACCCACTATGTATGCATCCACAATCTGCTCCTTCCCAACCTTTATTATACTCTCATTTAAGATTTTCCTAAAGTACTCCCTAATTAATTTCAGCATTTTATTCAGAAGACTTATACTACATTTTCTAAGAGACAGTTTCATTCCCTTTTAAACACAAGTTGCTTTTGGGTATTTGTTAAAGAACTGTTAGATTAAACGACCATTCCAAAAGGAAAAAAGACATTTCAATTCATCTTTGATCTGAATATTAAATACTACAGGCTTTTTCATGCTTAATGAACTTTCTAGGATTCTTCCAAGTCACCTATGCAAAAAGATAACTCTTTTAAATGAACCAGATGTTTAAAGAAGAAAGATCTCCCTTCCCCTCCCCTTATTAAATTACACAAGAGGAACAATGTCCCCTGTTTTCATAATCAATATACTCAGTACATTTTTCTGCAGTAGTCTGTCCATAAACCAGAGAAAAGCAAACAATATGAATTTACTTGCTGGGCCAGAGTGTTTGTTTCCTTCTTGGATTACATTTGTGAGAAATCACTTTTATTTACATGGATGAAAAATAAGGAGCAGCTTCTCATGCCTTGCTCTCAGATTATCCTTCTTCAATCTCCAAAGTGTTATTAGTAGTCAGGGGTGGGGGAGGGGGTACAGAGGCACAAATCTATGGCAGCGCAATCCTCCAGTTATTTTGGACTACAATTATCATCCTGCATAACCATTGGCCATGGTGGCTGGTCATGTTTGATTTATTGGTGTTGATTATTTAGTATGTTAACATTTTTAGAACACAACAACAGTTTATTTATGTATATAGTTTAGATAAAAATTATTAGTTTTTGTTCCAGTTATATTTACTGACACTGGTATGCCCAACCCAGTTATTTTGTTGCTATATTTCTAAAGGGTTGGGAGAAATTTCTTGTTTTGATTACCTCTACAAATGGTATTCAGAAGCATTCTGGATGTAATGCATAGCCATCACGACTATTAGCCATTGACAGTCTTATCCTCCATAAATATCTCTAATCTCCTTTTAATACAGTTCATGTTGGTAGCCATCACTACCTCTTCAAGTTGGAAATTCCATAGTTTAACTATATGCACTGTGTATAAAAGTACTTCCTTTTGCCTATCCTGAATCGCTCACCATTTATTTCTATTGGATGACACCAGGCTCTATTGTTATGACAGAGGCAGAAAAACCACCAGTTTCAATCGTGTGCTTTGCTGTTTTACTATTGCTTACGATCATGTAACAGTGAGCTGGATGAGAAAGCAGACACAATACCTTAGAGTACAGGTTACATCATCATGACTCCCATGAGGTATAAATCTTTATTAGGTGTATGAAGGATCTCTTGAAAATTAGAACTTCAAACACCCTATTGGTGCCACAGCCTTGTTTTTACACTGCAGATATATAGAACATTTAAAAGAAACTGCATGACCTTCTGATGCTAATAAAGGCAAACTTGTTTTAGTAGGCTGACCATATGAAAAGGAGGACAGGACTCATGTAACTTTAACAGTTGTAGAGAAAGGGGAATTTCAGCCAGTGCTATTTGTATGCAATTAGTTCCTGGTGAAATTCCCTCTTCATCACAACAGTTAAAGTTGCAGGGGCTCTGCCTTCTTTTGTATATGGTCACTCTAGTATAGTGCCTGCAACTTTAACAGTTGTGATGAAGAGGGAATTTCACCAGGAACTAATTGCATACAAATGACACTGGCTGAAATTCCCTTTTCTCTACAACTGTTAAAGTTACATGAACCCTGTACTCCTTTTCATATGGCCAACCTAAAAGTTTTAGAAACGAAGCACATTTTAATTCAAAAGAAAAACAATTAGCAATTGTTTTTAAGACTATTTAGCTGAACAGAAAGCCTGCCAATAAGGTACTCTTTATTTTTCTACAAGCTTCCTGAATCATTGCTGCTGATCACAGTCCATTATGAAAGGATACCAATAGACCAACTTTAAAGCGCATACTGGTGCATTAAAACCATCTTCCTAGATGGCGAAAGTATTACATGACTCAAATGATGTGCTCTACCTAGCAATTTGGTACTTAATAATACTTTAACTCAGGTATTTATCTGGAAAATAATAACAAAAACATCAACAATAAGGTCGTCTGTTTACTTAACAATCTACTGGCTTATTGAAGCTTTGCTGATGGTAAAATGGAATTGCCACCATGAGAAAAATAGTACATGGTGGTGTATGGTTTTAAGATAGATTCTAAAGAGCTACTTTAAACCCAAGGGTTTGGGCATGCCCAGTGCATCGGTTGTGTGCAGGGAAGGTAGAGGGCTCTTAATAAAATCCTAAAGCTCCACCCGCTGACTCCTGTGACGTGTTAGCCAAACTATGTCACCCAGCTGAAGCCTTTTAAAAACAATAGCTAAATGGGCTATCACAAAAAGGAGGGGGTGGCTCTCCTGTGCTCCTCCTATTCAAGGGACTAGCCCAGTGGTGTGTGTATGTTTAATAGCACACACCCATTACAAATTACTTCTAAAGGTTGGCTCAGATGAGCAGAAGTCTATTCATGCACAGGGCTGCTGTCATGGGACTCCCCTGTCCTTTCTTGCCCCTTGCAGCCCTCTGTACATGCCACAAATCTGGTCTGAAGGTATATTGAATGTATACCATGTGTTGGATCCAAACTCTGCCTTCTTCTCAAGGAAGAGCTCCATTTCCAGAAGATCTTTCTACCTGATTTGGGGTCATCCGCTCCTCCCCCACAGCTCACCCCCTTCAGCAGGGTCTTCTGACAGCCTGTGTAGCATTTTCACAGGGCTGGACAGGCTGCTGTAGGAAGGAGGGAGTGGGGAAGTCCACGTCCACCAGTGCAGTAAATCCAATGCAACTCTGAATCCAACTCCACATTCTCACCACAAAGCCCAGTGCTTATCACGTTTAGTCATGAGGAAATCCTACTTGATTCTATTCTGTTTTCGATATTATGCTTACAGCTTATCGTTATATTACACAGTTTGCTATTGGGCAGTATATAAATATGATAACTAAGTAAATTAATCAATACAGTATTTTGCACAATGGAACTTATAAGTAAATATACATTGCAAGTCCAGTTTTTCAGATATTTACCTCTGCTTCTAAGAAATTTAATAGCTCCCTTGTCTGTATGTTATAGTACCAGAAATAGTAGTTCTTTAAACAAGACAGAATGTATTGTGTGTTCTGCCATTGAAACCAGTAGGTAGGATTTTGTTTTGTTTCACTTTTTCCGCCTATTCCCCTAGAGTGCCCTCCTGTAAAGGCCTTCTGGGGAGCAACCAGCTGTGTTATCTAAATGAGACCAATGGTTGTAGCATTGTTTACTTTTCTAATGAAGCACTTGGAGATATAGCACACCAATTACATATATGCACAGGCTGCAACCGTTACTGGGTTTTTATTTCTTAGATCCCGGCTTTAAGCTCCTGTGATATATGCCATAGATATTACATGTACCCCACTACTCTGAATGGCAGGAAATTTCAGGGGGGCCGACTTCACAGTGCCGGGTTGGCTCAGCCTCCCTCTTCAACTCCACACTTTCCCTCTCACGGGGTGTCATTGGGTAATCCTAACACAGGGGATGGAGCGTGGGGTTTCTAGCCACCCCGCCCTCTTCCTGGTGGAAAGTGAGCAATTGCTGGTCCCCTTCCATCAGGCTCTGCCCTCGGGTTGACCCCGGATTGTCCGTGGAGCGACATTACATGGCGGAAGCGGCATGTTGGTGTCACTCCCTTTGAAAAAGTTGGGGTAAATCCGCAACTTTTTCATATCGCAGCATTGTGGGGAAGCCCCATGGTAGCTGTGAAGCTGCACTTGCATCATCTAACTGACATGACACAGATCCCCAGCAACTGCGGGGCTTTCCTCGCATATAGACAACCCCAGGGTCAGCAGTTATCTAGGTTTGGTTTCCTTTGGAAGGAGGTCACTGGAGGCTCATGGGCACATTGTAATATTT
Source organism: Anniella stebbinsi (assembly GCA_029215795.1). Classification (NCBI taxonomy): domain Eukaryota; kingdom Metazoa; phylum Chordata; class Lepidosauria; order Squamata; family Anniellidae; genus Anniella; species Anniella stebbinsi. The sequence goes on from JARDYH010000002.1 coordinate 217,965,891, forward strand.
GGTCTATTTACAAATATACAGAATAAGCATATGTGGAGGCACAGTTTAAACAGTCCAACTGATAAGCAAAGTCTGCTACTCCCATGTCTCTAGGGAGACAACCAGCACACCGAAACACTGCTGCCCAAAGGGATTACACCTACTAAATTCCAGGAAGAATAGGTGCAGTGGGTTTTGCATCTTTATAATTTGATTATACTTCACATGATTCACTCCCCACTCCACCTGCTGGCATGCTGGTTGTTTGGACAATTTGTATGAAAACGGCACACATCATAGAGGTGTCTCCAATCAAGATCCTTGCAAAGTTTCAGAAGGATAGGTGTAGGGATTAGGGAATTATGATAATTGAAACCCAGTTTACAGCTTTTTCATAGTGAAGCCTGGTTGCATTGGAAGAATGTCAATCTCATGGTCCCATCCTTGCCCTCCCTGAAAGCACAGTGAATGGAGAATTCCTGGTGAAATGTGCCCTGTTATTATAAGGTCAGACAACAGTCACTCAACCCCCCTCATCAGTATTTAGAAGGGGGGGGGGAAACAATAGCAAACAATGGCTCATTTAGGGTCTAGGTTCGGTTCTGATCACTTTGGAAGACAGACCAGTTTGTGACAGGAAGCACCAGAAACGATCCAAAGTGACCTGATTTGGCTTGGTCTTCAGGCTTTGGCCAAATCCAATGCACACCTCTACTAAAATCACAACTCTTTTTGGAAGAACTGTCTCTCATGGTACCACCATCTCCCTGCTAAATCAGGGTCTCAATCAGGGTCTTGACACACGATTTCTGCAGATAATGCTCAGCCCGTTGTTACCAATGATCACTTTGTAGGCTTATCAAAGCAGGGTATTTAAGGATGCAGTCAGCTGCTGCTGATAGCCTCACCACCGGATTCTTTCAGACATGAAATGCGTATGCACCAGCATTATGGTGTTACATCTTTGTTTTGGACATAGGTCAATTTTTGTATTAAGCCTCATTTCCCCCCACACACACACACACACAGAATAGCATCTACCGAAATAGGAGGCGGATGTCTTTCCAGGCCTTTGTTAGTGTTTCACTTAGAAGATACATAGACATTCTTAGCTATGTCACAATCAAATGATCATATGCAGGATATGGGTTGAGTGAATCTGCACACAATTTAGAACACAGGGAAGTGGTCGTCTGCTTGCACCTAGTTTCCAGCACACAAAGGGTGATGAAAGTAAGATGAGAAGCAATAGGACAGTAGGTATGGGGTGACATGTGAGCTGTGTGCATTGTAGGAACAGTCATAGGGTCTTTCTGTACATTGTCTTTGACCCCCTCTACAAGAATTTGGTTTGACACCTGGTTCTCCAATTATGCGCATCTTCTCGGAAGTGCTTTATGGTAACTGATTGTACGCAGGAAGTAATTGAGCGCACAACTGGTGGCCTTACCGGTTGTTTGAAATGCGCTTTAGAAGTAGTAAATGCGGAGAATCGCTTGTTCTCATAGTCAAAATGCGCTTTAACGGCCGGAGAAAAATAAAACTCGCTATTTAACGCACATTCAATAATGCGCATAATCGGATAGATAACGCGCCTCAACTCCCAATTTGCGCTCCGCTCATGTAGAGGTAAAATTTTTAATGAGACTTGAAAGAGCTTTAAACCTCTCGTGTAGAGGCAGCCTTTGCCATGGGGTGGCTCCGAATCCATGCTGCTGCCAGCAATGCGGAGCAAAAAAGTCAGGGATTTACCCTGATTTTTCCTGCCTGAGTGAGGTCAGTGTGGCTCTTCCCTGTCTGTTCTCACTCGGGTGCTGCTCGGGGGGGGGGGGGGTGTTCCTGGGCAGAAGGCGACCTGTTATTGGTCACCAGAAGCCATAGGAGGGGAGGGCGGATTCAGCAAGTCTAATGGCTGCTGGACATGCTGCCACCTGCACCAGCAAAACCGCAGGGTTTGACAGTGGCGTGGCACCAACTCAGCACTGTGAAGACAGCCCCATATTGTGCTTTCATCACAAGCCACACTTTACCCATTTTTGTGTTGCTTAAGGCAATCGATTTCAAACTGTGCGCTGGAAGCTTATCGGATGTCTCCTCAATGGAACGATAAATTAAAAGACCAGTAATGACAAATAAACTTCCCTGAAGAACAGTTTGCCTACTACTACAAGTTTCCCCGGCAATATCTAGTGTTACTCCTACCCATTGAAATAAATGGGACTTAAATATGCTGACCATATGAAAAGGAGGACGGGGCTCATGTAATTTTAAGAGTTGTAGAGAAAAGGGAATTTCAGCCAGTGTCATTTGTTTGCAATTAGTTCCTGGTGAAATTCCCCCTTCATCTCAACAGTTAAAGTTGCAGGCACTATACTAGAGTGACCATATACAAAAGAAGGCAGGGCCCCTGCAACTTTAACTGCTGTGATGAAGAGGGGATTTCACCAGGAACTAATTGCATACAAATGGCACTGGCTGAAATTCCCTTTTCTCTACAACTGTTAAAGTTACATGAGCCCTGTCCTCCTTTTCATATGGTCAGCCTAACTTAAAGGAGACTAACATTGGATACAACCCATTCCGCTTTTCTAGGGCAATGCTGTTTGTGAACTCCAACAGGCCTGGCCAGTACTCTGTGTGAACTGAATACGCACCCCAGACCATGCCTTGGAATATGCGTTGGCAATGAGCAGAAGTTTCATGGTAGACAAGCTTATGTGGAAGTTGATGTGAAAAGGGTTCCTTGAAAACAGGAAATTTGGCAACCACCAGCTTAAGGAGCCATCCATAAAGTATGTCATGCTTCTAAAGGCCTTTTAAACCCCCTACCTGTCACACCTGGCTTCATTTCACCAATACTAAACTCCTTTATCTCAGCTTTGCTACCCAACCTCTCCCATGATGCATTATCTTTAATCTGACATCTGTCTGGTTAACATGGTATTGCCTATAATCAGGCAGCTTAACTTATATTTTGAGGAATTTATTAAATATATTGCACTATTGCCTAGACCAGGCTTCACCATTTTACAGAGATCTTAGGATTTGGGGATGTGTGCTAGGCTAAAATTGACTTGGAATAACTCACGCATGCCTTTTGTGTACTCTTAGATACATGACTGTCATTCTTCCTGTGCTGGCATGCCAGAGCTGCTGATTCATAGATTGCATCTGGTTCCAAATCTAGGGTGACCATATTTGGGAAACCAAAAAAGAGGACAACCTGTGGGCAGGGCAGGAAAGTGACTTTTCAGGGCCTCTGGAAAAAGCGTCTTCCCCCCCCCACCACCACCTTAAAGGCCCCAATTGGAGTGGAGGAGGGGAAAGTGTGTCATTTCTGCCCCCCCCCCCACTACTCCAATCAGGGCCTTTTCTATAATCTCCGGGAATGACACATTTTCCCATTTAAGGTCCTGATTGGAGCAGTGGAAGGGAAATGATGCGCCTCCAGAAAGCACATCATTCCCTCCCAAAATGCTAATGGCGGCCTTAAAGGGGAAAGTGTGTCTTTCCAGGACAATATAGAAAATCACAGAAAATCCACCCTGACATCTAGAATAGAACAAAAACCAGGACAAATCCGGGGAAATCCTGACAGTTGGTCACCCTATCAAATCCTCCTAACGTTGTCTTTCCCTCACACAAATGAAACCCAGCATTCTGTTAGGCTCTGGACACCTTGCCATTGTCTATTCTAATTTGTTTTCAATGCTTTGTTTTTAACTATTTTAATAAATATTATGGCTAGGATCCATTTTTACACGGGATCGACTGTGTTGGAAGCAGATTTCTCCTTTCCCCCTTTTCCCATGTCAGCCCCTTGACACAAGAGAGTCAGGAGACCCTGCTGAAAAGGGTGAGCTGTGTGTGTGGGGGGGAGGGGAATCTTCTGTGAGCAGAGCCTTTCCTATTGCATAAAGTCCCTTCCTCTTGTGGAAGGCAGATCCCAGCTCCAGTCCTGTATTTTATATTTGTGTTAGTATGCTTAATTTTTAGTTGCTGCTTTGTTATTTTACAACAATTCCCTTTATGTACTACTAGGCTACAAGGCCTTTTTTATCAATGTTTTTCTAAAGTTTCCTGATACATTAAATCTTCAGTGCATTGATGCACAACACAGAGTTTTGTTGTTGTTTTTAAAGAAAGAAATGTGGCAATTGGAGCAAAAATGTGCATTTGTTGTTAGAGGGGGAAATCCCTGTGGTTGCTTGAAATGTAAAACTCTTAGGCTAGTGACAGCTGGTAGAATTTGGCAGAAGCCTTTTGACTGTTTATCAAATCCTGTCCATGCTTGTGTGGACATAAGACTCATGGGTTTCCATGGGATTTATTTCTATACAAATATGCTCAGGATCACAGTTGTAGTGTGTAAATCACCAGTATATTGGAAGAATTTATCATGCACCCTTCCAGCATTCTATTGGCTATGGAGGACACACATCATCCCATAGGTAGTAGAATTGGCTCTTATTTGTCATGGCTAAAATGAAGGCGTAGATAACAGTAAGGTTCTCTGCTTCTTCTAGACCAGGTTTGGGTAATCTGTGGCCCTTTAGATATTCTTGGATACCAACTCCCATCAGCCACAGCAACATCGCCAATGACAAGGAGAGGAGGATGGGAGTTACAGTCCAACAACATCTGAAGGACCACACAGATACGGTACCCCTGTTCTAGCTGGATGTGGGTGTAGGGTGTGGGTGTTCTCTCCCTCCAGGCCTATTGAATCTCTCCTTGACTGTGAACCCCATTTTGTGTCATGGGGATTAATTATTTATCTCAGCATTGGAGCAACTGTTGCAAAACATTCTTGCAACTGTTAATCGTTTGTATGTCATGTTAACCCTCTTTAATTTTGCAACATTTTGCTGCTTTCTGGGAAAGAAGATGCCCTGGAATGCAGAATCTTTTCTAGGCTGTAGGGTTGAAGTATCCCTAGATTTTCATAATTTTAAAACACATTTTGATGTAATTATTGTACTTCATATCTATATAGCATGTCAGTGCTCAAAAAGCTTCATGGGCATACTTCAGCAATCCTTACAACAGCCCTGAAATGTAGGTGAGTATCATCAACCACATTGCAAATGGAGAGCTGAACCATAGACGAATAGTAGTTTTTCATATAGTGAATTTATGGCTGAAATATGATTTTGAACAAGGGACTTCCCAGATCATTTTGAATAGAGAAATCACTTTATAAAGTTCATAGACATTTCAGATATTTTCTGTATGTGAATTATTTAGGCCCAGAATGACACATCAGCCAAAAATAACCTCTCTCTTAGCAGCTGGAATTGAGGTTAATTGAAAGTATATCAACTGACTATGCCCAGAACAAAAATTCAACAGCTTAGCCTTAAATACAATAACACTTGTGAGTTGTGTCTCACTACATGTCATCTGTGCGAATAGCTATTCAACCAGCTATGTAACAAAGGATTGTGCCCAGTGATACTAATGTCAAATGTTCATTTCCCACCACATGTTGCTAACTATTTGATACATGCAATGGATGATGGTGGCTCCAGTGTCATTGGGATGGTGATTCTGCTCCAGTTTTCCATCAGAGCCAGTCAGAACTCTAAAGGAGCGATCCCAGGTATAGCTCCTTTATTTATCTTAAATATTTCTTGGCCGCCTTTCAGGGCAGAAGCCCTCACAAAGTGGCTTGCAACAATAAAATACATAATACAGTAAATGCAACAAAATATTAAAAATATTAAAAGTAATAAAACATCAATTAAAACAATAAAACCAACACCCAAAACAGGAGGATCAACACTAGAGTTCTGACTGGTTCCAACCGAAACCTGTGACACCTCCTGTGACACCTGTGACCACCGCCCCAGTGACATCGGAGCCAACACCCTCTACTAGACACATGTAAAATTTAAGGATCATAAAGAGATCAAGCAGAGTAATTTATTGCACATTCTTTCATTAAGAGATCAGAGCCCTCTGTCCATTTTATGGCCTGCTGGCAGGAGCCAGGCAGGGTGGAGGAGAACTGAAGTGATTTTGCCTCCTGTTCCATTTTTTAAAAATTAAAAGTTCAGCTAGACAGGCCTGTGAGACCATTTAACTGAGCTACTTGTTATGGATGGTGGGGGGGGGGGCAACAGAAAGGATGTAGGATCTTGTGGATCCTGGCTTCTCCTCTCCCTGCCCATTGGAATGCCCCCTTCTTGATCTCTGAGGTCTTCCAAAGCTGCTGTTGTGACCTCAAAGGAGGAGAGAAGTAGAGGACCATGTGATCCTTCTTGGGCTCCTTGGCAGAAGGGGAAAAGGTGGGATATACATAAATAAATAATCTTAGTTAAGGTTTATTAAGGTAAAGGGAAAGATAGGGGAAGAGGAAGGAGAGACCCAGCTCTTGGGCAGTATAGAAACGTAATAAATTAATTGATTTACTTGCCAACTGTAGTACATCTTGATACCACAAGATGGCAGAGGTTTGTGCCTTTTCCAGATTTGTTCTATACAATTAGAGAAGCATGACAATTCTGTTTCAATTCACAAATCATTCAAACTTTTCCCACTCACAATCCTGAACATGTCATTTTGGAAAAAGTTTGCAAATCCCTAAACTCACAAACGCTTTCAGAAAATGTGTACTTTGAAAAATGCACACCTTAACGTGCGCTTTAAAATGTGCATTTCCCCCAAAATACATGCATTTGCGCTTTAGTGAATGAAGGAAAGGTATGCACAAAAATGCACACTATTCCCATTAAAATGGCAGGGGTGGGGGAGAGAAAGGTTACAAACAAGAACAGGACGAAGAGGAGTTCGAAGAATCTTGGCAAACTTGAACATCCCTGGCCCTTCCGCCTCTACATAAAATATGGTTTAGGCTTTGTCAGGGAATATTTTAGCTAAAGTAAGAAAAACAGGGGAAAGGGGCATAAGACTTTTAAATCATAAGACTACAAAAATTATTACAATATTTACAGTATACATCGACTAACTCTCATAGTTTTGCAATCCACCACCCCTTGAATTTTGGCAGGGTTGTTTCCTTTCCATACAAGACTTGAGCAACAAGATAGCCTTTTAAAGGTTTGAGAATTTAGCCACTGACATCCAGACATTACCCCACCTATCTCTGCCGCTCATGGTGGCCATATCGAAAGCATTGGGGCTATCAGGGCTGCTGCCGGCCCAGCAAACGGGCACTTCCCCGCCTCACTGGTGCTGCTCCTGGATTTGGGCAGTGCTGGACGCAGGCTGTCAAAATCTGACAATTCCTCCCTGTCCCCAGGGCTGCCAAACTGCTCAAAGCCACCGCAAGCTGCAGTGCCGTTGGTGCTGGGTTTGGAATGAGAGCCACCCCAGGGACCTGAAAAAGTAGACGCTGGAACCCAAGGATCAGGTGCAGGTTTCTCATGGGATGTGGGAGCTGGGCCAGAGGATGACAGGTCTGCGGATGGCACCAGTATAGTCCCAGTGGAATCCCTGCCTTCAGGTTTCCAGGGCTCGGTGCTTGTAGCCAGGGTGCCTTCCCACGGGTCCGATGGGGGCGGTGGCTGCAGGAGACACCGCGGATGGTCCCCATGGGTCTCCTGTCAATGCTGCTGTGGTAGCAGATGGCCCCCATAGGTCAGTGGGAGCTGCGGAAACAACTCTCAAAGTTCTGCAATTCGGGTGCTTAGGGGTCTAATTTTGGAAGGGTTGTTTCCTTTCCATACACCTTGAGCAACGAGACTGGCATTCTGATAGCCTTCTAAAAGTATGAGGATGTAGCCGCTGAATTCAGACATTATCCTACCCTATCTCTCTATCCCCTGCCTCTGCTAGGAAGAGATGAGAGAGTGAGAGCCAAGTCTCTTGTGTGAGGGCACTGAGGATGGGGGTGGACTTCCTGCTGAAATGCTCACTAAGCTCTGGAAAGTTCCAAATATAGCTGTGTGAAGTGTAGAACCCATACAGAAGAGACCATAAAGAAGAAACACACTTTACTTGGCAAATGCATGCTCTCAAATGGATGTTTGCCAATGTCAAGAGGCACAGGAGATGTTTCTAAGGGACAATTGGCAGGGTGCTCAACCTGTCCTGGATGGGGTTGCAGGTTCACAGTTTGAGGGTTTTCCTGGAGTCTTATTTGTCGCTGGAGGCTCAGGTGGCCTCAGTGTAGCCCAGCTATGATCTGGGTAAACTCCAAGTTAGATAACTGTGATGTGCTTTACGTGGGGCTGCCCTTGAAGATGATTCGGAAACTGCATTTTGTGCAAAATCTGGCAGTCAGATTAATTGTGGGGAAAAGAACATCTGAACATATAACACCAATTCTGCCTAACTTGCATGGGCTACCTGTGTCTTTCTGAGCTCAAATCAAGGTCTTAGTTTTGTCCTATAAAGGCTTGGGACTGAAATACTTGATGGAGTGCCCCTCTGAGTATGAACCTATCCATGCACTACAATTGTCACCTCAGGCCCTCTTCCAGGTGCTTACTCCGAGGGAGGTTCAGAGGATGGTAACAAAGGAGAGGGCCTTCTCAGTGGTGGCTCTCCGATTATGGATCACTCTCACCACAGAAATCAATGTTGTCATGCGGTCAGCACCAGGTTACGATTTTCCTCTACTCTTAGGCATTTGACAACATATAAAAAGGTTTTAACTGGCCCTGGGTTGTTTTTTTGTTTTGTTTTGTTTTATTTTAGTGTTGAGTGTTTAAAATGGTTTTGTAAATGATTTTTAGATTACTTTATATTGTATTTTTATGGTTGTAATCGGATGGCATAGAAATGTAAATAACAACAACAACAACAACAATAATAATAATCGCTTGCACACTTGCAAATTTTTCCATGAAAATCTCCCCAATGCTCCCACCCCCACCTACAGCCAGGTTTATTTCTGGTTTCAGAGCCCAGCTACTAGGAGCATCATCGCAGAAGGGAAAATCATGTTTGCTTACCATTGCTTCTCTGTCCACATGTTTGTCCCTCATTACTTCCTCTTTTGAAAGAGGAAGTAAACAACGTGCTTGTGGCCCATTCAGTGGGCCGTTTTGATCCTGCTGCTTCTACTGCACACAGCAGGAGATAGCGGCAACTTTAAAAATAAGTCGGACTTCCTTAGGTGGTTTTTTTGTCACACGAAGAAGGCTAGAAAGGGCAGGAGGCGCGTGGGAGGCTGACGTCGTCGTGAGAGGGACCTGTGAAAATCCGTGAGCACCCAGTAACAAGTGTGCAATAAAACACTTGTCTGATGGAGCTCTAGGGCAGGTTGAGGAATATTTAAATTGGTTTGCGACATTACCAGAAAAAAAAATCAGCGGACAGGAAAGGGTTAGGCACCTCTCAACCCCTCCCTCCATTTGCCTTATGAGAAAAGGATGGGATTGGCTGTCATATGTAGTCCTAACCACTGTGAATTAACGAAATGGAAATCGTGCTTTTGTATGCAACAATGAGATTTATTTCCCCAAGTGCCATGGCAACGAAAAGATAGAAACTCTCAGAAGCAGCCACAGTGATGCCCTCTTGTGATAAACAAGGACACAAATTGTTACTGGAAAAGACACTTTTTGAACATAGTTTCTGCTCTCATTTCCAGATTTGGCATAAAATAAATTGCCGAGTGCATAAGGATTTCAGAAGGTAGAACAAGATGCTCAGTTCCCAGTCATTCCAGGGATGTCTCCTTGCACGTTCTCCTGTTATCGCTTCATCTTTTTGACATTTATTTGTTGTAGACATCTATTCAGTTAATTTCTTCTTTAAATACTGTAATAGTAACTTCCCTTTAAAAAAAAGCAAAATTGCCAGTTTAAAACCAGAGTTAAGGTTATCCCAAGATCCACAAAGCCCGGAAATTAAAAGCTAAGCCTGATGCCTTAACAGATGTGCCCCGTGATCAATAACAAAGTTGTGCAATGCAAGCAACAAACAGGGATGGTTCAACGCACAGAAGAGTTCTTCTAGCAATACAGCAAGGTTCAGATGTTTCATAAACGAATACATGACCAGGACAACATGGAGCATCTTTGCTGGTCCCCTCCCAATTTCTAATGCTATTGCACCAAGTCCCAATTTGGATTTGGCCTGAAAGAGCCAGGAAAAGTGTGGGTGCATGGAAGGTAAGCTGTAAGCAAGCCAAATCCCCTTTTCCAAGCTGAGAGGTACATGGAGCTCCATGCCTCTCTCAGCAGGGACAAAAGCAACATGGGGAGGGCAGGATGTGTATTACATCAGTGGGAATGGCCACAGCCACTGATATGAGTGGGTGAAGCCACTGACCTCATGTGGCCCACACAGGGCCTACCACACACCCCTCTACATTACTGCCTACTCTGTTTCTCTGGTTCAGAGGGATAGCAAAAGCAAATGTTGACAGAAATGAGGAGAGCTATGGACATTGCCCACTCACTTGGCTTGCCCTTTCTCTCCAATCAACAGTGAGGATTGGTCCCAGGGGGAAACGGAGTAAGAGTTAGCAGTAAAGATGAGGGAGCCCTCTGAGGGCACCTTCTTTGAGGGCTCCACAAAATATGGAATTGGCACTGGGTGCAGGTCTACTCACATTGTTTATCCTCTATTCATTTGTCTAAGAAAACAAATCTAGCCAGCAAAAACATGCAATTGATATACGCTGTTCTTCTCCAAACTTCCCCTTTGATAATGCTTCTTCTGAGAGAGGTTATTTTCCACTTGAGGTGTGTTGCCAAGGAGTTTAGAGTTTGCAGTAGGCAGATAATATGATTGCCAACTTTAATATTTTAATGCATATTTCCCTGATTATTTATTTTGTAATGCAGCGAACAAGAGGCTTTGGCAGCATTATGGGAATGCTACCCAAAAATTTAGGCTAAGTCTACCAGTCATTTCTGCCAAGGAACCGAGTGAGTAAGCAAGGGAAATAAGAGCCATTTTAAGAACCTTATGAGCCAGGGAAGAGGCAAGACTAGGGTGACCATACGGAAAGGAGGTCAGGGCTCTTGTATCTTTAACAGCTGCATAGAAAAGGGGATTTCAGCAGGTGTCATTTGTAGGCATGCAGCACCTGGTGAAATTCCCCCTTCTTCACCACAATTAAAGCTGCAGGAGCCATGCCCTCTTTTGTATCTGGTCACAAATGACACCTGCTGAAATTCCTTTTTCAATACAACTGTTAGAGATACAGGAGCCCTGTCCTCCTTTCCATATGGCTTCCCTAGACAAAACTCTGACACTGCCCTTTGTCATACCTGCTTCTGCTCTTTCAATCGGGATTGGAGCCTTTCCTGCATCGTCTATTTTAACTCCTGCTCCTTCTTCACACGATATTTAGTAGAAGACTGGAGAATTCTTGGTGAGTTTGTACATTTTTGAAATTTTATTTTGAATTCCTCCCACCCCATATCTCCCTTTTCATTAACGTTGACAGAGGAGATGCCCTCTGCCTTAGACAGATGCATGACATGGAGAAGCTCAGTAGGCTTTTCTCATCCTGAACTGCACCTGCTATCAAACTGCAAAGCTGCACCTGCTATAAACCTATTAAAGGTGCAGCCAGATTCTAATATCTAATTGAACTGTGACTGGGGGCAGAGGGGAGAACAGGAGGCAACCAATAAGAGATTGTGAGTAAAAGCGCAGGAGGTGAATGTAAGCTGGATTTAGGTCTTATCCAGGCAATCAATTGCATTTTCCTATTTTTCAAACAGTAACTTGATGGTGGAAAAGTGCAACCTCCTCATCCCTTGTTGGAAACACACAGAGTGCTTCTATTGGACTGATGAGTGTTGTACCAGGTACCAGGAGCACTTATTTGCTGATGTCCATGAGTATTGCAAGTGATGAGCAACTGGTGAACCTCCCATAAGACATGGTGAACATGTCTTAGTAGATGGAGACAGCATCTGGGGAGCCATAGGATATTTTGGATTCCTGGATCCAAGGTTGGAGACAGTGCTCCTCCTCTCCCTCGCATCTGCCATGGAAGAACCGGGCCAGCTTAGGGTGACTATATGAAAAGGAGAACAGGGCTCCTGTATCTTTTAACAGTTGTATGTAAAAAGGAATTTCAACAGGTGTTATTTGTATGCATGCAGCACCTAGTGGAATTCCTTCTTCATCATAACAGTTAAAGCTGCAGGAGCCCTGCCATCTTGATCAGATACAAAAGAGAATTCCTGCATAGAATTCCTATCAGCCTCTGAGTTTGGAGGCTTGTGGGAATCCCACTAGGATTGCCCCTTTGAAATGTCTGTAAAAACTTGATTGACCCTTGGTTGCTGCTACCTTTGTTCTGCCAGTGGAGGAATGGGGGAGAGGAGAAAGACCCTAGTTGTGTAGGGGTGAGACCTGCTTTGCATATAGAAAGCCTCAGGTTTAATCCTCGGCAACCCCAATCAAAAAGTTAGGAAGTGATGGGAAAAGACTCCTACCTAAAACCCTGGGCAGCCACTGCCGGGCAGAGCAGATAATACTGGCTAGATGGGCAGAATATTCTGAGCAGCTTCCTATGTTCCTAGTGTATTGTAGGACGAAGTTTATTAATAATCCTACTGGACCATATGCTAAAAGATCTACTTTTTTCAGTCTGTAATGAGCACAATTTATTCTGTTTGGTCAGTTCTGGCATTAAAATAACATTTGAATCAATGGTTTTAGTCTAAGGGTGCAACCTACGTACTTACTTAGAAATAGTCCCACTGAACTCAGGAGGACTTACTTCTGGGAAAACAGGCTTAGGATCAGAGGGAATGAATTTGACTCTTTACAGAGGTGCATCTAGGTAGTTTTAGGACCTGGACTTAATGATCTCATGGCGGGAGGGGTGGTGGCTTTAGACAGCCACGTATACTTGGGAATCAGAACCATTTTATTGTAGAAATAGGAATTTATATATTTAAAGTAAAAATAATAAAATTTAGCACCTTTAATCATGTCCAGGCATACACACACACATATATATATATATATATATATATATATATACCATATTTCTGCGATTCTAAGACATCATCGCTTGTAAGACGCACCTTAATTTCAGTACCACCAACAGGAAAAAAAGCTTTGATTCTAAGAAAAAATAAAATAAATACAAAATAAAACGCTAAAATATATCTAAAATTCGAAAACTGCGATTCTAAGATGCCATCGATTCTAAGACACATCCCATTTTGAGAGACATTTATATGGGGGGAAAGTGTGTCTTAGAATCGAAGAAATACGGTGTGTATACACACACACACACACACACACACACACATATATATATATATATATATATATATGCTGTGGTGAACAATGTCAGCCATAGTGGGCTCTGGCATGCCCATGCCAGCCCAGGTGCTGACCCTGTGCCAGTTTTCTGCTTCCTCCATAACCGTCTGCTACCTGTGGACCTCCTGGTTTTGGCTAGAGCTGGCTCCAGGTTTTTGAGAGCCCTTGGGCAAAGCACCCTCAACGGGGGGCCCTCCCTCATTGAGTCTACCTTCCCATCACCATTGTCACACGCTGCCCATGCTCCTCATCCTTTTTCCCATCGTTGGTACCACTTACTTGCTTGACCGGCAGAGAGCCAGGGAGAAAGTAGGCATTTGGCATCTACTGCTCCTCCTTCTCACCACCATTGTATGGGCCAGAGCAATAAAAAGGGGGAAACAATGAGGTTGTAACTGTCAAGGGGGGAATCCACTTCAGGTAGCTCTTGTCAGAGGGCTCCTCCTGGGATGAGGGCCTCAGCAGATGCCTGCCCCATGCCCACCATTGACGCTGGCCCTGATTTTGGCCCTGAGGTTCAACCCTCACTGCACTACTGTCTGTTTTACATTCTTCCCTCAAGTCCAATTTAAAATATTATTTACTTATTACATTTTATATTGACCAATAGCTGAGGTTCTCTGGGCAGTTTACAATTAAAACCATAATATACAAAAAGTCAAGATTTAAAACTTCAAAAATGTAAAAATATCAGATGAAACCAGAATCAGTTATAGTCCAGGAAAAGGTTGTCTAAAAAGATATGTTTTCAGGAGGCGTTTAAAGGATGTTACATTTTCTGCCTCCCAAACCACACTAGGGAGGGTTTTCCAGAGGGTGGGCGCCTCTCCAGAAAAGGCCCTCCGTCGAGGTTCTTCTTGACGACATTCTGTTTATTTTGAAATGAATACAAAATTATATCCTTATATTAATCACCTAAATATCTAAAGGAAACAATAATCCTTGCTGTACCTTTCCCTAAACCATTTCCTTTCTCCTCTGTCCAAAATAAATGATGAATATACATTTTCAGCCTCTAGGTGGCACCTTTCCTTCATTGCAAAGCCACTAGGCAAGGGCTTTCTGGTACAGCGCTGGGAAGACTTCAGAATTACATTTATTTCTAGAATCTCAAGACCCACTAACCATACCTAAATAAAAAATTGCAGGTTAGGGTCCAAACATACACTTAGAATTGAGGAAAGGGTACCTCCGGGTACATGTTCAGTCCAGGAATTCATTTTCAGTACAAAAACTGAGTTCAAGTTCTTTCACTCACGAACTCACTCAGAACATAAGGGGAGCTGCGCTGCATCAGGAAAAGCATCCATCTAGCTCAGTATTCTGTGGCCAACCAACTACGCGCAGGAAACCCACATGAATGCACAACACCCTCCTATCCATGTTCCCTAGCAACTGGTGGACATCAGCATGCTGTCTCTGATAGTGGGTGCAGCATACAGCCATTATGACTAGTAGCCATTGATAGCCTTATCTTCCATGAATTTGTCTAATCCCCTTTTACAGCCATCCCAATTGGTAGCCATCACTACATCTTATAGTATCAAATTCCATAGAGCTGTGTGCTGTGTGAAGAAGTAATTTCATCTGACCCAAATCTCCCACCAAATAGCTTTATGGGATGACCCTGTATTCTAGTATTATGAGAGAGAGAAGTTTCTACCTTCCACTTTCTCCACACCATGCATAATTTTGTACACCTCTGTCATGTCTCCCCTTAACTTTTCTCCAAGCTAAACAATTCCAGCTGTTCTAACCTTTCCTCATAGAGGAGTTGCTCCAGTCCCTTGATCATTTTAGTTACTTTTTCCTTTTCTTTTTTTGGTACTTTCCCCAACTCTACAATATCATTTTTTAGGTGCAGTGACCAGAACTGTACATTATTGAGTGTGGTTCCACCATAGAACAAGTGTGGTTGCACCATAAATTTGTATAAGGGCAGTATGATATTGGCAGTTTTATTTTCACAGGTAGCTGCCCTATACTGAGTCAGACCATTGGCCCATTGTCAACACTGACTGGCAGCGGCTCTCCAGGGTTTCTGCAGTGCTGCCTGGGATTCCTGGGTGTCATAATTCAAGGATGCCATTTAGGAATGTCCAGGTCCAAGGTCAGTAATCCAGTCTGACAGTCAAAAGCATAAGACACTGTTGAAGTCCAGATAACAGTATTGCAAGACATTGAATCATAGTCAGGAAGCTGGTCCACAGGTCAGGATACGTCCGGGCAAGTCCAAGGTTTCTGGTACACACAAGAGAACAGTCGGGTTAGAATCCAGGGGTCAGAATCCAAGCTTGAATCAAAGGCACAGAGCAAGGCACAGACATCCAAGACAATCGTTGCTTTCAGCACTGGGGCTGAGCTCTGGCCAGACTTTTATGGGATGGGGATTAATGAGCAATTAGCATCAGCTGGCCTGAAGCCCAGACAGTCTCCACCAGTTTCTATGGAGTGTCATGCCCCAAACTCTTCCTGGCTCAGCTGCTCTTTATCTTTCTCATTAACTGACTCCCAACACTGGGATTGAACTTGGAGCCTTCTGCATGCAAAGCATGAACTCTACCAGTGAGCCAATTTGGGGTAGAAGAGCCCTTTCCATTTGTGGCTACTGTTAAACAATTGGAAGTCAGAACCCCTTGCTGTTCTACTGCGAATCATTCAGAGGTCTACTTGTAGATCCCAATCTACCTTCTGCCCTCTCCTGCTCTGGTGAACAATAGTACATGTCAAGTTAGCAAATATCATTCAGATTCCCTTTCTGTGTTGTTCTTTTATTTGGAAACAACCTCCTGTAGGATGGAAGAGTCCAAGAAAGTGTGGAGCAAATGAGCATGGGACCCTAACTTGCATGGTCATAGGCACTTCCTATTGCTTTTATTGATGAGCTCAACCAGTCAGGTGAGAATGTGATAGGAGGATGCGCTTCAAGGGGACATGAATAATTGCTGTTAATCTATTCTGGGAAATTCCTAAATTGAATATAGAGAACATTGTTGTGGCAAATCATGATCTTTTTGCCTAAAGGGGTGATTTGAAACTGGGAGAGTTAGACAAGTAGGCTGTTTTATCCAAAACATTTGTGGGAATCCATATTCCTATTACTGACTATCGAAAATTTTAAAACAAACTGATAATCAAGGAGTACAACTTAGGGCACAATCCTATGCATGTTTAAATAGAAAAAAGCCCATGATTCCCAGCATGCCCCAGCCAACTCCCAGTATGCCCCAGCTCTAGTCTCATGCTGGCTAGGGCATGCTGGGAATTGCAGGACCTTTAAACATGCATAGGATTGCGCCCTTAATTTTTCTAGGTCTTGAAGAAGAAAAAGATAATTATTTTAAATATTCAAGCTAGAAGTAAAAATTATATATTTTATCCTGAAAAAAATGTATTAGAGTGGTTTCACCAAAGACATGTCAACGTTGCAGTGAAATCATCCTATCCCTTTATTTTTATAATTCTATTTTTGTTCTATTGTGAAGTCACTGGCCAGGTTCCAAAGAACCACACAGCTAGTCCTTTCGATCCACATTCTGCCCCTACATCAAGATAAGGTCGTTGTTGTCAGAGGGAACAGCATCCAGCCCTCCACTCCAGACAGAGAATGCTGTTGCAATAGAAGTATAGTGAGCAGCGCCACAGAGAATGGGGTGCCTGCCTACTTAATACTTGGATAGAACAAGGAACTGCTGCAGGTTCAACTTGGCACATCACACTGGTGCAGGGATGAGTAAAGCCCCATGCAGGGCCAAGCCCAAGCCCTGAGGTGAAGAGCAAGATGGTGTCCCCTCCCATCCCTCCCATCCCATGTGTAAAAACTGACTGGACTGGTGGTTGAATCTTTCTTCAACACTGACAATTGAACAACCTCTTCCACCATATCTGAGAGCAGCAAGCTAGCTTAGGGGCGTAGGGCAGGATGTACAGCCCACAATTCTCTCCTCCAACACCTGTTGCTACTTCCCAGCATCTGCTGTCTGAGGCAACCACTTCACTCTGCCTAACAGTAGGGCCGGCCCTGACTACTTGTGTTCTTTCCTCTATATATCTATTAAAGATCCAGAAGCTCAGACCTCTATTTCACATGGTAACTGTAGGTCAGTGCTTAAGCCAGGTTTTTTTCCTAAATTAAAATTGGAGGTATGCTTTATTCTTACACCCAGAAAGGTTTGACTTCTACAGTGTGAAAAAGCATCGCCTATCCCCAGCGGAGCCACTCCCACCCCCTCCCAGGTTTCCATGTGAGTCAATTATTTGGGCACACCTCTTAGGTTGGAAGATGGCAAGCCCAGGTATGTGATTCATGCAGAGATAAAAACAACAGGCTTCCTTGAGGCCAGGTGAATCGAACACATCTCTTCATCTGGTAGGACTAAACTGCTCTGGTAACACTTGATGTAGAGATGTGGCAGAACCACCACCACACACAACTATGTAGGGTGATTAGGAAGGCCAAAGTATAACAACTTCATGTAGAGATGCCGCTGGAGTCCTCCAAGAGTGAAGGACCAAGGCAGGGTCCTTGAACGCTTTATCTCTCACAGCACACTCAACAATTCCCTTGCAGCACACCCATGTAGCTCTACCTGCAGTTTGGGTAAGATTGCCCTAAACACAACTCTTGGAAACTGTGGGAATCTTAGTTGTACAAACAATCACACTGAAAAATATTAAATGCTACTGTCAATTAATACATCCATTGGCTACAAGCCATTGTAAACTCTTAGCAGTATGCCCAGAGGCTAGATAGGCCAAGTACAAATTTAAAAGATTATGCAATCTGATAAAGGGCTGTTAAGCATGTAGCAAATGCAAATACATGCCAAAGTAGCTATTTCGATAGTAAGTTTTCTTTAGCACAAAACAGGAAAGCTTCCATTGTTGCTAAAATATGCTAAGCAAAGCTATACTTTCCACCTGCTTGACTATTGTGACTTTTGCTACAGTGAGATAATTCCATGCCATATTCACTGGGTAAGTGTTTATGGCAAACAAAATCAAATTGTCCTGATTAGTGTGGCTGAGCACCCAGTGTTTTTGTCATAACTGTAATTAGGAAATGCTGACCTTATTCACTGAATCTTCCAGATCCACAACAGCAACAAAAAACAGTTTAACATCTCTTGCAGTTTAATTCATAGAATCATAGAATAGTAGAGTTGGAAGGGGCCTATAAGGCCATCGAGTCCAACCCCCTGCTCAATGGTTCTCCAGCTGCCTCTTGAAGGCCTCTAATGTGGGAGAGCCCACCACCTCACTAGGTAATTGGTTCCATTGTCATTAACATTTACTGCCTGTGAACAGAATACTTACTGTGCTAAAGGCAAATCAGGACACACAGAGACCATGAAGAACTAAATAATTCTGTTGTGATTTTGCAATGTATGGATTTGGCATCCCAGAACATAATTGTCTGATTAATGAAGTTCATTTTAAAAAATAAAAATCTGAGGATGACAGAATCGAAGCAAATTTCTGGGTGACCATACGAAAAGGAGGGCAGGGCTCCTGTATCTTTAACAGTTGCATAGAAAGGGTAACAGCAGGTATCATTTGTATGCATGCAGCATCTGGTGAAATTCCCTCTTCATCGCAACAGTTAAAGCTGCAGGAGCCTTGCCTTCTTTTGTATCTGGTCACTCTAATATAGGTCCTGCA
Organism: Anniella stebbinsi; assembly: GCA_029215795.1. NCBI lineage: Eukaryota > Metazoa > Chordata > Lepidosauria > Squamata > Anniellidae > Anniella > Anniella stebbinsi. The sequence continues at coordinate 217,984,746 of JARDYH010000002.1, forward strand.
GCTTTAACTGTTGTGACGAAGAGGGAATTTCACCAGGTGCTGCATGCATACAAATGACACCTATTGAAATTCCCTTTTCAATATAACTGTTAAAGATACAGGAGACCAGTCCTCCTTTTCATATGGTGGTCACCCTACTGTTGCCAGCATTACCTCCTATCCAGATAGTAAAGGAACACCAGAATGTATTGCTTTGTTGTTTATCCCTTATGTTTTCTGGTGTCAGTAGCTATTTTCAGCATTTGAGGAGGTGGAAAGATCACTATATTTACAACTGGCTCATTAGACCCGCCAGTACAAATTCCAAGTGTCTAGCATCCAATACAAGTTGAAGTGTGCGCGCTACATACATATCAAATACCAAAGCCTATTGACCTCCCATGGTAGTATGGCTGAATATGAATACATTGATTAACATTTTAGCCATGTGACTGACATACATTTACTACAAACTTCAACAATGGTTGCATTTTTCTGGAGCCAGTTCCTGCCAGTACCTCTCCAACCCAGTGAAAGTTTGCTTCTCCAGACGTTGCCCATTGAATAAAACTGCCTCCATTTCATCAGTCATGGACCCTGGCAGGATGAGGCCATTTACCTTTGTCAAGTGGTTTCTTCTAGAGTTTTCTTCTAGTCACATTTTCTGCCTGAATGGTTTCAGGCAATTGCATAATTCTTTGGGTCTGACGATGATGAAGCCTCACTATTCCTTAAGGGAACCACAATCCTCATGAACCACAGTAGGCAAGTCCATTTTTTCACTGGGTTTGGATGGATGGATTTCCCCCACCTGGCTGCTTGCCTAGTCATTGCCTTTGCAGATATTCTGGCAATTCTTGCCCAAGTGCCTATTGTCCACTCACAGGGATTCAGATCGAGACAGGGGAAGTCTTAGGGCATCAAGTTCTTTCCAGCTTTGCAGATGTTCTTGGTTAATCTTTTGTGCTTGAGGTTGTTTGATAGACATCATTCCCACCCCACCATGAGACAATCCCACCAGTGCAGGAATTGGACAGATTACCTCTTGGAGCAGGTGATAGGCACCCAGAGGGGTGTGTGTGTGTGTGTAGATATAAAGGGAGAGAATGACCCTTAAAAGCAACCATTAGCATTTATATAGCAGTTTCCAATGTTTAAAGCAGGGGTGGGCAAGGTGTGGCATTCCTGACGGCAACTTCCATCATCCCACACCACTGGCTGGCTAGGGTTGATGGGAGTTGCAGTCCAACAATTGGAGGGCCACATATTTATTGCACATTCCTGGTAGAGCATATTGCTATATGGCTAAAGGGTGTGGGAGAGAAAGGCTTCTGGAAAGTGGGGAAGGGGAAAACAATCTTTTTCTTTCTAAAACCTCCCCCCATACTGTAAGGAGGGGGTTTCCCTCCCCCTAAACACCTCATGGCATTCCCTCTCCTGAATTCACCCCACCTCCAGGATACTCTTAAGCTGTTAGGAGCTCAAGGAGACCAATTCCCTTTTCATTTTTTCACCAACTCTCAGCACTATAGACCATGGAAGCCAGTAATCATGGGTCTCTGTAAGGCCATTTATTGCGTTGCTTAAAAAGATTTTAATTTACAAACTAATCCACTCCTGCACACCTAGAAAGTTCCCAGAGTATGCAAAATTTATCTTTTTGGTGGGAATGGCCTCATTTTGCTCTCAAAATGAACAGCGGGCAACCAAAGATTAGGATTAGAGAGCACAAATGGGACATGCAATAAAATGTTGCAGTGTGGAATGTTGCAGTACGAATTCCAGACATTCCATCCCCCTCCACTTCATTGTCAGTCAGCATTTGGGGACACTACTGAGCACACACAGCTTGCATTAATTAGGCTGCTTTGGGTTCTCCTCTTTTGTTTCTCCACAGACCCCCCCCCCCCCAAATCATCTGTATACTACAAACTTTGGGATTCCCTGCAGCCTGCTGAGACCACTCTCTTGTGCACAGGTGGTACCATTTTGGCTACATGGCTTCCAATTCTGGGAACTCTCCCATAACAACCCCAAATTCCCAGTTTGCTTAGTAAATTTAACCCAGAGAAGGAGCATTCCTGGGTTGGCTTAGCCCCAGCAGAAGTGATCAGGCAGCGGAAACATCAAGCTTCTGCTTCGTTCGCATCCGTTTAAAAACAAAACACCTGGGTTGCTGTGATGACTGAACCAGACCACAGCCTGAACAGTGGAGTGTGAATGCTGCTACCCAAATTACAGGTGTGGCGGTTTTGATATTGCTTCTACCCAACTGTTTATCTTCTTACACTTGCTTCATTTATCCTACTTGTAGCATTTGGCTTCTCAGATTGCTAGTTTAGTTTTTTAAACGTTATAACTAAGGTTCCTTGATTGAAGATCCAAGGTATTATTATTTTTTTGCTTTTTCAATCCATAGCTCCAATTGACAGGTTGGATCTTGAGATATACAGGTGTAAGCATACAAGACTTCCTATCCATTGGATTCCCCTAGCCACTGAGGATCATATGGAGTGGCTGCTGTAAGAAAGGAGTAAAAGGCCCAAATCAGACTTGGCCACCTTGCGTAGCCATTTTTATACTTGCTTTTCTGTGGATACAATGCATAGCTCTTACTGAATATGCTATTTGTTAGATCTCTGTGTGTGTGTGTGTGTGTGTGTGTCCGACTAATTATATTCCAGCAAAAAGGGCTTTTATCCTGTTTTACATTATGTAGTATCTTGTGTTGTTATATAATAAAAGTGGCAGGCCTGAGTTGTAACTCAGCTAAGACAGACCCCATCCATTTCCTGGGAGTTGAAAATACACTGCTGCCATGAAAGTGACAGTTCTTTAGAGAACTGACTATGATAGGGTAGACATGATGGCCAGAAATGAAGGAGAAAGGAAAGGAACAACAGCTCAGGCAGGTAGAACCTGAACACATCAGTGATAAGATTAAGGTAATTTAAGAATGCTGTTTAAGGCTTCTAGATATTACGTTTATGACATTGAAGACAAAATATCTTGAACACTTTACTTGCTTTGATCGATCAAAACCTGATTTTATTAGGGATGGACAATTCTGTCAAGTTTATTTTCACTCAACTTGTTGGATTTCCAGTTACATTAATTCTTCCCTATTTTCACTGCAATTTGTGATTTCCCCCCTTAAAATGGTCACATGAAATTGTGTACAACAATTCATGTGCATTTTTCCTAATACATACATTTTTGTATTTTGAAATGTAGGCATCCTCCTCGATAGAAGATGGTGATTTTGGGTACATTTCTCCCTAACGTGCACTTTTGTGTGCATTTTCCCTAATATACACATTTTGATGCAGATTTTTTAAATCTATGAACTTGCTCTCAATGTTTGGAAAAGTGCAGATTTTGGAGTGCAGCTACATGCAGGTTCACACAGAAGTTCAGGGAGTGTGAATTAGGTAGGTTTGCATCAAGCTGTGAACCGAATTAAATTTTCATTCATCCCTTGATTTGATCTTCTTGAAGAAATTATCCAAGTGCAGGAATAAGGGGCTAATGTCATCTTTTGCTTTCAAGTTGTATTATAATATTTGAACCGCTTTGGGGACCTGTAGGTCAACAGCGGGATACAAATTTAATAAATGAATAAAATATAGTATAAAACACACCACACATTTGTCTGTCAACATGTAATGCCCTGGGTTTATTTTGTGAGAGTTCTATCACAATTTTCCAGGTGGGATTAAAAACCTTAAGGATAATGTACGCCATTGGAGTGGGCATTCAGGCTTCGGTACTGACAAAGCACTAGTAGTAAGAGTCTTAAGTACCATTCTCTTCACAGAAGAGAGGGCAAATATTTCCAAAGGAAGGCACCCGACAGTTGTGGTTCTGGCCTTGCAGCCTTCTGGAGAATCTTAAAAAGGAAAAAAAGCTGGCTGTTTTCAGAAACTGGAATGATGATACACGTACAGCAATTACTGCATTCTTCTCCCTTATAGCCTTTTTTTTCTTAAGAACAAGTAAAGAATGAAGTCTTTTAACAATTATACAATAAAAAAATATAATTTGTGATCAAAAGAAGGGCAAGACAACATAAAAACTCCAGTTATAAGGACTCCATTTGCATACTTGATTTAACACCACTATTTTGGTGTGCAAGGAAATGGGACAACAGAGGGGGCTGTATGAAGAGCAGCAACGTAACTTTAGTGCTTTAAGTACCAGAAACTGCGCACATGTTTGTGAGCTAGTCAGTTGGTAGAATCCATGAGACTTCATTTTTAGCTTGTTACTTGCCTTATGATATTAGAACAGGAAGATCCCATTGAATAGTACATTCCCCATTTTTAAAGTGATGCCTTTTTTAAAAATTCTGTATGTATGTCACCATTTTTCACATGATACACAGAAAACTCAAGGACCCAGAGGGGGAACCAAGTTATGTTAATACCATTTACAAAATACCAAGGAGTCCACAGCTACCTAACACATTTACTACAGCACAGGAACCAATGAAGGTACAGTGTACAAAAAACTGTAAACACGGCACAATAAATAGATAAAACAGCAGGTTCCGCACCATGCACATGATGTGATGACACTTCATCTCTATACAATCTCACTTCTCACACTCTTACTTTGTTGCAATTCTCCCTTCCTCCCTCCCACCCCAGCCCCAAGTGCAAAGCATCACAAATGAACGGTTCTGTATTCAAGTAACATATATACAAGGGTATTACAAATATGCAGTACTGTACAGATAATTGCTGTAGTCTTAATTTACAGATGTTGATTCTTTCCTATTAACAGTAAGAAAAGAAAAACCAAAGCATGAGAGATGTGCATTGCTGTCAAGTCCCCACAGCTGCCATGGAAACGCAATATGCTATATTCCATCATCCCTTGCATTCAATTTGCTACTGATGCATAGCACCTAAACAAGTTCCCAAAGGCTGCAGTTCCATTACTATGGAAACTACGTCACCTCCATTGCTACTGTATTGTCTGCTATATTGTTCAGTGCTGGCTTTTCTGTTTCATGGTTTTCCCTGCAAAATAAAAAGAGGGGAGAAAAGCACACAGACATAAATATTCAAAGAAGACACAACAACCAATTACCAAATTAATTTGTCAAAGGCCCTATTCAAAAACATTGTAAAACAGATGAATTTTTAATCTTTGGGACTTCAATATAGAATCATCATGTTATTCCATTCATTTCTGATTCAAGTCTTCACGCAAATGTAGCCAGAACTACCCCATCTATGTGCAAGAGGGAAGTATCGGCAGGATCGGGTAACCAACGGGGTTTTTTTTGTTTTTGTTTTTTCAAATAAGAAATAACCTTAAAGGAGGAAACTCCTAAAAAAGCTAAAAAAGGAAACAACAGCTTGGAATGTTGACCAATAGTGATGGTTGTGAAACATGACAAGCGGATTGGATGGGGAATGGAATGGAGTGGTTTGAAGTCAATGGGGGAATACACACAGAAATAAGGTAGAGAGAGAGAAAAAAAATTCATTGTCTGGACAGGTAATTTTCTGATTCACCCCAACAAGCTATTTTAAATGTCTGCAGGGACAGAGGTGAGTACTGCCCATTTAAATGAATGGAGAAATCTACGTTTTAGCGTAGCTAGGACTGGACACAAGTGAGTCCACCCAACCCCTGCAATGTCAAAATATAGAAACAAACCCTAATACAGTCATAGAGTATTGAGCAAGCACAACTGCCACATAATGCTACATAATATAAAAGTGGGAAATGGTAGAGCAGGGGGAACGGAATGGAGTGGCTGGAACCCTGGACTGAAGCACTCACACAACAGTTGTCTCATGGCCCCACTTGATATACTAACAGCAATCTCGATTCTCTGAGTGCCACTGCTTATGCACCAAAGTGATGTCCCTCATGCACAAAGGGGAGGTATAGTAGTCTTGGAGAACATTTACAGAAGTATAAAAAAAATCCTGTGTTTTCCATGAGAATGAAACCAGACACATGAAAAATGAGTATTTTTAATCCTCACAACCTTTTAAGATGAATGGCTAGAAGGTATCATAGTTCATAAAAAGAAAAATGGATGGGGGGAAAATGCGAAAATCTAGGCTCTGGGCATGTGTCGTTTTCTGAACAACAGCAGCAGTAAGTCCCCTTTTCTCCCTGCAGGCAAACTATTTTCAAAATCCAGTATTTCAAAAGCAGCTTGTAAAACTGCAAGAATCTCCAAGGTTGGGATGAACCTAAACAAAGCTCTTTGGACCTGGCCATTTAAACAGAAGTAAAACCCATTCAATTGAATGGCTACTGTCACATCACTGTATTTAGAATAGGGATGTCAGAGAATACAATCCCCAATTCCAGCTGCTTCCTGCAATATATTACATCATTAATCAGAGCTTTATTGTTCAAGACTTTTATAAAAGGTCCACCTCTCTCAGACACAAGATCACATCAAGATGTCTGATCACATCAATCAGACACAAAAGGCACTAGTATGGCCCTTCAAATCCCAAATGTAAGAAGTTTCCCTATTAAAGAATTTGGCCCTTTTGAAACAAGTGGTGACCAAAGTTTACTTCATATTTAAAAGGAATGTTCTTATCATTAAAATATTCACAACTTAGGCAGAATTAAAATATATTCTACAGGGATGATTTTGTTGTTGTTGTCTAAATGGACTCACAAAGTACCAGAGAATTATTTTTCAACGGTAAGATAGCAGTTCAGAAAGATCTTGCCAGTTTATTTTCTAACATAAAGACTTACCTTGGTACTGTGTCCACAGAGGATGAAGCTGGCACCTTGGGCACCTGACAGTTTGCTGCGGCCAGCTTTAAGGCAGATGATGGAACAGCACTTAGAGTCCTAGGTATGTGTCGTGCATTGAGCGTAGTAATAGAGTTTGCAGTGGCAACTGATGAGGGTACAGTTAATCTAATGTTGTTCCCAAACAGAACCTGAGTTGTTGCAGAATTGGCAGAAGTTACTTGGTGACTCAGTGCACTGTGGGAACTTGAAGTCTGTGTTATATTTGAAGGCTGTAACAAGGTTGAACCTGCTGTTGATGATGAGCTTGTATGTACAAGTGCTGTAGGTGTAGTACTACTGAGGTGTAAGCCCTTATATACTCCTATGGAATAAGAGAAAAACACAAACAATGAGACGTAATTCCAAAATGCCAACATTAGATTAGGGCATGAACCTATGCATGTTTAGACAGAAATGGGGGTGCACTCCCCTTGAAGGAGCGGGTTCGTAGCTTGGGGGTTCTCCTAGAACCATCTCTGTTCTAGGGTTCTCCTAGAACCAACTTCGGTTGGTGGCCCAGCTACGTCCCTATCTGGACAGGGATAACCTGGCTTCAGTTGTCCATGCTCTGGTAACCTCCAAGTTAGATTACTGCAATGCACTCTACGTGGGGCTGCCTTTGAAGGTGGTTCGGAAGCTGCAGCTTGTGCAAAATGCAGCGGCCAGATTGATAACTGGAACCAGTAGGTTCGAACATATAAGACCTACTCTGGCCCGCTTGCATTGGCTGCCTGTATGTTTCCGAGCCCGGTTCAAGGTGCTGGTTTTAACCTATAAAGCCTTACACGGCTTGGGACCACAATACCTGATGGAACGCCTTTCCCGACATGAACCTACCCAAACACTACGTTCAACATCTAAGGCCCTCCTCCGAGTGCCTCCTCCGAGGGAAGCTCGGAGGTCGGCAACAAGAGAGAGGGCCTTCTCTGTGGTGGCTCCCCAATTGTGGAACGATCTCCCCGACGAGGCCCGCCTGGCGCCAACATTGTTATCTTTTCGGCGCCAGGTCAAGACTTTCCTCTTCTCTCAGGCATTTGGCAATATCTGAGGAGCCTGGGTTTGTTTTGTTTTTGTAGTTTTTTGAAGTGTTGAAGTGGTTTTTAAATGTACAGATTGTGTGTATGTTGTATGTTTTTGCCGTTTTAATTTTTGTATATTGTTTTTAATTGTTTTTAATCCTATGTAAACCGCCCAGAGAGCTTCGGCTATGGGGCGGTATACAAATGTAATAAATAAATAAATAAATAAATAAATAAATAAAAAACATCCTACGATTCCCAGCATTCCCTAGCCAGCATGGCTGGCTGGGAAATACTGGGAGTTGTAGGACTTTTTCTGTCTAAACATGCCTAGGATTGTGCCCCTATTGACTTAAGACACATATGGAAAATCAGGACATAACAATAATTACTGTTTCTCACCTGAGGCTTGAAGGATGCCATTCACCCCAATTCCAAGCACCACATCATCCTTCATTTTGAATCCCATGAGCTGTTCTGATGTAACCAATGCTGAAGCAGCAAATTGAGCACTAACAGAATCCAACGTCTTGGAAATAAAACCCTTTATTAAAAAAAGAGAATAGAAAAATAACTAAGCAGTCACACAGCAAGCTATAAAACATATACTACAGTAATTTACTAACTAAATGTTGAGATCCCCTTTCAAATAACAGATCATAGTTGTTAAGGGCGCAATTCAATGTAGTTTGGCTGGGAAATTCTGGGAATTATAGGGCTTTTTCTTTTTAGTCTAAAGATTCATAGGATTGCACCCTAAAGTAATGATACTAAAAGACACAATAGTAAAAAAAAGCAGTCAGATCCACAAAGGTGAAGTAAAACCGAGAACTGAAAAACCATCAACTATACTAACAAAAGATCTGACCCACTTTTTTCTCTAAAAGGGCACCCAATCATATGTCAGAGGAATCCAATATCACATGTTTACTCACATGATTTTCATATGGCATGATGGGTTGTACAGGGGAAGAGCCTTTAAACTTTATGGTTTTAAATTTTGTATATTGATTTTTAATGTTAGTCTTTTACTCTTTGTAAACCGCCCAAGCTTTGGCCATGGGGCGGTATATAAGTGTAATAAATACTACTACTAATAATAATACAACCCATCATGCCATATGAAAATCTGCTCAGGGTGGGCAGGTTCCCCAGCCTTTTGAAGTTAATTTTGAGGGTGCATAGGGGGCTGCAAGGGAGGGGGAATCACTTCCTGCTGATTCTGCAGTTCCACCAGCAGGGGAACATAATTTAATTCCCCTGTATATTCACTCCCTTGCAAATAAAATAGCAGGGGAACATGTCCTCTAATGGTCCAGCAGGAGGCAACTCCACAGTCCTCCACACTAAAAAGCTCTGCTTTAAATCTCACTTATTCCTTAAACGCAAAAGCATAGTGGCTAGAATTGGGAAAGCATTATAAATAATGTTTAAAATCAAGTATTGGTAGTTTGAGAATCAATAACTATTGCATTAAACACAGTATTCTCCTGCTCTAAAGACATCTGTAAAAAGCCCCGAAAAGTTCAGTAAACTAAGCACAACAAATGTTTATTAGCAATGTTAATACATTAATCTCTAGCAACCTTGAAGAGTCTAAAAGGAATGCCACTTGCATTATCCAAAGGTTAAGTTTTGAATTTGCAATGGAGGAAAACATGTACACACACATGCAGTCTACATTAATGTTGTTATCTGGAGTTTTTTAAGAACATGTATATCATGTCTTTAAATACTGAGTTACCTCTTTTCTATTAGGAGGGAGCACTGCAATGCCTAGTATACTCACCTGTAGCATCCCTTCTAAACACTCTAGAGTATGGCTAAGATGTAGATTCGAGCGAAAGCCACTTTCCTGTTGGTTAGTTGCAAGGTGCTATGGCAACAGTTGACAGTTAGAGATGAACCCTGGTGGAAAAAATGAGGGATAAATCATAATACAGACAACTCCCTCACCTGTGAAGCGTTCGCAGAAGAATTACTATTTGCTTGCTGTTGATGAATTTGTGCAAGCTGCTGTTTCTGCATTAGTGCCAGTTGCTGCTGATGTTGCTGGTATTGTTCGGCTGTAAATGCTGAACAAAATATAAAATAAGAATACCATATCAAAATATGCAAACCTTGTATATGCACATCCCTTATCCTAAAAAAAAGGAAACTCCACATGTACAGATCTGAAGCACAGTATGTATGTTTAGTGCTCCAACTCCATTGGGAGCTGGTACTAGCTGCTCTTGTAAAACAGAGCATGCTTGCATACTATATCCACAATTAAAACGTGGCTTGCTCTTCCACAACACTCAGTTACCACATTACGATCACCATACTAAGAGAATGTCTATGATTAACTACAAATTAGTCAGATGAAATTTGTTCCCTGTTCCTATTTTAGGATTAGAATTAGAATATATGATGAGGTTTTAATCAGTTTCCCTCAATTAACCCACCTGGGGGAGGGGGGAATCCAGTCAATAAGAACGGAGCTGGTTATGCTGATTTACAGAGGAATGAAGAAAGACTGTATTATACTACTTATTTGTCTATGGAGAGTTCTAAAAATAGAAAAGAGAGGATTCATTGCAATTTTCATTTCAGTGCATCTTCATGAAAAACTCCCTACTGCCACCTTTTAAAGTGGGTTTAAACTGGTGAGTTAGCTAAATTACAAATCTAGTCTAGACCACACATTAGCACCTTTTCCAAACTGAAATGCTCATTACAAATTTTGATGGATGTTCAAAATGCAAACATGAATATTTTGGACATTTACTGCATCAACTACCACTGATTATCTTAGAAAGGAATATCAAAATCTGCTAAAACAAGAACCATTCAATATGGTCTAGTTTTTTATCCCAAACTCTAGACTCGAGAAAAATGCGATACATGTGAGGCTTCCAGAAACAAATTAGCTGTGCACAACTTCATTCAGTGCTAATTCACACATATAAAATTGAATGAAAAGAGAACACACACACATACACACTGGGATGTTAAATTTAAAAGACACTGAAGGAAGGTTTTTTCACACACACATTTTTTTTATCAACAAATTCACGGTTGTAACACTGCAAGTCAGAACTTCTTTTTACAAGTTCAAGAGCAGTATCTAATGCTGCCTGTGTGCAAGCAGGACCCATTGCTGGCGCTTCCTAAACGACTGGAAATGAGCTGAAACAATAGTTTCCAGAATAGAACAGGTCAGCAGAGCTAACAGAAGGGAGCTCCAGTGACCTCTCCCGTTCTGGAAAAGAGCACTTCGGTTTGTTTCCGGGGTTGCTCTGGCACGAGCTAGCTTCCTGTTGCGGCTGCAGTGGGTCCTGCTGCTGCAACATACCCAGCAGAGGTGCAGTGGTAGTATTGGATATTGCCCCAAGTATGTGGCTCTTAGTATATTGATCAGCAGGAAATTGTCAAGGCTTTTGAGATTTTTTTCTCTCTTGGACCTATTCAAGCATAGGCAGTTAAAACATGGCAGCCTACAACACAGCATTCGTCTACACACAGATCCTACCGGCTTCGTTTTCATACCTTCTCATAATTGAGCTTAATTTGAATCTTACTTGTGACTATACTTTTAAGCAAAAGATATGCATTGCTGCCAAGTAAGTGGTTTTTAGATAGTGCATCAAATCTGTTATGCAAATATATTGTTTGTAGCATGACTATCTGGAGAGAATTATATATACAGCTCCACAAATGAATTATTTTAAGGATATATCTATGCAGGGAAGTTATTGAATACAACTAATGTTGTATTCAAACTAAGGTCTTGCATGCTTCAACTTCTATTCGATGCCAAGATACACACATAAATTTTTGGTAGCAATAGCAAGATTAATGTAATACCAAAAGTGCGATTGAACACCCCCTTTTCATGGAGAAAAGGAGCGAGAACTGGGTGGTACAAAGTAAGCAAGCAATTATCATGGAGATGGCTGATGTTTCACTTCACACAGAACCTAGTTCTCCGTAGCCTCTCCCTGCCTTTGGCCTCCCCTCCCCCCCCACTCATTCAAGGCTAATTAACATGAGGTGACTATGAAAGAATGTCTATTTTGGCTGGGTTACAAAAAACTACATTAGGCCTGTCTAATGAGATTTTTTTACTTTTTTTCTTCTTCGAGCAGCAAATCTCCATATTGTATTAAACTCCTGATGAAAGTCTCCTCAGTTTCAAACGTGGTTTGCGATGTCACATGTGAAGCTGTTTGTGATAAAACAAACCTGGCACACTCTGAAGCATTATGAACATGATGTATATTTCATTTTATTCCAGAACATGGGATATAAATTTGATTTGAATACTTCTAAAGTTAATCTCTATCTCTAAAATGCATACCTCTAAAGTTTAAGACAAAAGCTATTAAATGCCTAATCCTAAACAGAGTTAAGCACACAAGCATATTACCATACAAAGACTTTGGCATACTCATTTCTGCATATGTTTATATTAAATAACTATGTGACCGAAGACCATTCCACAAAAAATGAATATTCTACATGGAAGTCACTTCTGTGTAGGAAATTGAACAATGTGACAAATGTACATGCAACATATATTTGTATTTTATATTTAACTGTTCTATGGCATTTTAGTTTTTTAACTGTTTGTAATTGGCCCAGAGAACATTAGTTATTGAGTGGATTAGAAATGAAATGAAATGAATGAATAAATGAATAAATAAATAATTTAAAAATACTGCATTTGAAGATCATGCAGTTTCCAGAATAAAAGTGACTTCCATAAAGAAACTAAGCTTGGTTTTGAAAAATATTATTGGTGGGTAAAACTCATTAAAGAATTTAAACTTGCCTGTGAAGGGAAGGATTTCTCATTAAGCCCATCCAAGTACACTGCCAAGACAAACTGGGAAACTGAAAATATTTTATGTAACTTAAGTTGGCACTTTCAACAACTCCCTACCCGTTCAAACAGGAGTTGGGGCTTTAGAAATCTGGATGTTCACATTCTGTAAATAGATTATGTGCAAGTTCCTAGAGGTCATGACTAAAATTACTCTCCAGGGAAGTCATGTAGTATCTTTTCCTTGAAGGCTTCAAAGGTGAAAGGCTAAAGACAGCTGAAAGGGTCAGCAAGTGATCTGCTAGAAATGCTTTAAAAGTCTAGATATCCTGTCTTAAGCCCCTTCTTAATTTACCATGAGCTCCAACTCATAGGGCTAGGTTGCAAGATCAGACACTGGTTTCTAAAAGCAGCTTCCCACATAGCTCAAGAAATAACCCCTTTAGATTCAAAGGGCGATTCTGATAGAGGATGCTTTTAAACAAACAAAAAAGTTTAGAAATCCAGCCCTTGCATGCAGTTAAAGGATAGGCTCAAGAGTAGCCACAGATTATTTCAACCTGTTTAGACACCATTGCGAGCCTGAGTGTGGCTTTCTGAAAGAAAGAAATGGGAAGTTTTCAAACCTCCTGCATCCTTACAAATTCCATAATCTCTACCTATTGCAATGCCTCCTAATTCTTCCTTAGTGAGTTGAGAAAATGAACCCAGAATTTTGCAAACAAAAATCAAAAGCACAAATAGTGCAACCAGCATAAAGCAGAGCATGCATTATTTCCTTAAACTGCATCATTTAATCTAACCACAGATTTTAGATTTTCCATTAACACAAAGAAGTATTTTAAATGCATAGTTTTATAACTCTTCTTGCTGCAGTTTTGGAATTTAAATGCCTATCTCCTTTAACAAAATATTAAGTCCAGAAATTAAGCATTTCTAAACCCTCATCACATCCAGAAATTGTGGAGCAGGAAACGATTTCTTTGTGACCAACTACTTTCAAACACGGTTTTGTTGTGTTTGTGTGTACAGTAGACTGATTTCTACGCTTAATAGCCTGTCTTCAATTAGTGAGACTCCAGTTACACTGTTGTCACTTTGGGCGCTTTTGGTGCCACAGATTGCTCTCTACCCTGCAATTTATTTAATTGGCCAGTAATTATTTCATATATGCTTGAACATTTATTTAAGGTGCTTTGATACTGCCTTTGTGAAGGCAGTGTACATTTGAAAACAACCACAACAAAATAAAAATATAATCAAGCAATAAAAGTAACATTAAAAATAATATTAGAGTTGGATTACTAGTGGTCATGATAACCTCTTACCATACTAAAAAGCAAGGATAGCTGTGTCCACCATAAGAAAAAAATCCAAAATCCATGCTGCTATGATATTTTTATTAAGCCAACTAAAGATCACCCCCCATTTTTTTTGTGGTACAAGCTTTTGAGATTCACACATCCCTTCTTCAGGCACAAGGATGGGCGGGGGAAAGGAGAAGGGGGGAAGGTGACTGCAAATTGAATTTGCAGACGTGACTATACTATCCAATTGTCTTTTCCCTTCCTCCCCGCATTTTTAACATTGTGCCTGCATACACAAAAGTTGCACACACACACAAAAAAATGTGGGTCATCTTGTAGTTGGCCAAATAAAGTTACATCACCATGCATTTTGGAATTTTACCATACTGTTAAATCTATGAAATGTTTTATTTCTTTTTGCAAGAAACTCTTTCAGCAAGTAATTGCAGGGAGTCACAAAAAAGATTGTAATGCTCCAAGAATGAGTAGAGGAAGCTTTAAGTAATCTGAGATCATATAATATAATTTTTTTACAGTGATGCATTGCATCTTAGCCCCATGCTTGATGTGTCAGTGTAAAGGACTGTTTCATGCAATATCCGCAGTATTCCCATGCCTTTCCACCTTTTTGCTCAAATGGTACAAAGAAGAAAAACTCTACACAGGTTGGTCGGTTTAGGCGGCATATATGTTTAATAAACAATATTACTAGTAGTATGCCAACTGATATGATCAATACACAGAGGCCCTTTCAGAAAAAGTAGTCACACAGCAACATTAGTTGACAATTATTGTTAGATTTGAAGTCCTGAGGAGTTATCAGTCAGTTTTCCCCCCCACATTTATCTTTTGAGCCAGTGTTTGTATACCTTTAATAGAGGGCTTTCAGAATTGGTTCTCCATAGCAATTATGCTTAAGAACAGGCCTCCCTATAAGCATACTTTTATTTTTGCTTTCAATGTATCACACAATCAGAGTAAAGTGTGTGAAATGGTCATCTATAAATTCATCTTCAACACAAGAGGTTCAGTAATATGTAGGTTACAATCTGTTGAAAATCACAAAACATATACAATAAGTATAATAATGCTTGAAATTTTTCTAAGCCCTAGCAAGCTTAATTTTGGATAAAATCAACATTCTGACTTTCCAAAAATCCCTTTGAAAAACCACTTATTAGCAAATGAGCATTGGTTACAGGAGGAATAAAAACCATTGAGGGCACCTGGTATGTCTATTAGGTTTCTAAGATAAAAAAAACAGTCATTTAGACGCTACACAATGTAAATCATGAGGGTCTGAACACCAAACCAATACTAGAGCTCTTCAGACTTCTATTTTTAAGCATCAAACTTGCTCACTTTTCCCCCTTAAAAAAGTCAATCTTATCATTTACAAAAGTTACCTTTCAAAAGCTATGAATGAATTCTCAACAAAAATATACCAGATGATCACCAAGTTAATAAGCCTTCTTCTATGCAGAGCCAATACTCAAGATGTCCAAGACTAATACTGTATTTCAAATCTTTTATCCATAGTTGGGGAAATTTTAAATATGCATTGAATAGTTATTTATTATGGCCCAAACCAAAGAATTCCATAGTCAGCATGGCTTTATGTGATTCTTGAACACCAGCCCCCACTGTCCCCCTTCTCCAAACAACCCAAAGTTTCCAACACGGGGATCTGCTGTTTTGTTTTAAAGAGCGCATCTAAAGTAGCTTCCTAGGTTGCCATCTATATATAGAATAGATACCTTCTGCTCACTCTTTAACCTTAATTTGCAAGGCACTATGAAATTTGCTTCTGCACACGCTAAACAACAAGGTACGTCATATGGTAATTATATATAGACAAGGTAGTCACACCAGATATTGGGGAGAGAGGTCGGTAGAAAGGTAGGGATGTCATGTGTGCGAAAGAGAGAGAATGGCTGCATTCGGACAACACATTAATCAACCGGGGGGGGGGGGAGGGGGGAACAATCGTCAGTTATGTTGCTTATTGTGTTGTGTGGAGGGTAACTGAGAGAAACAACTGGCTTGCAAGTTGTTTAGCTCGAAGCCAGTTGTTTAAAGTGTTGTGTGGAGGGGTGAGTGTGTTAATGGCGTGTGGTTAGTGGGTTAAAACACAGGCCCATAGAGGTAGGCGGCAAGAGTGACCAAAGCGGCGGCTGCCACTTTGCTACAACTGGTGCAACTTGCAGAGACTGCTGGGATAGAACTGTGAGGACTGAGGGAGGAGGGAGGGTGGGGAGAGGGACGGGGGCTGTGTCAGCCAAATGCTGGGTTGTCTATTAGTCCACTCAACGCCAGCCCCAACCACCCACAGTTGTGTAGGAAAATGTTGTGTGGGGAGTACCCATAAAATAATCAACTGTGAGTTGGCTACTCAACCCACCATTGACTAATGTGTTGTCCGAATGCAGCCAGTGTCTCAAAAACATAACTATGGCTACGTTCAGATGCCATGATAGTCAACAGTGGGCTAACAGTCAACTCACAGTTGGTTATTTTGTGGGTACTCCTCACACGATCAGAAGAATAACCAACAATGAGTTGGTTATAATCCACAGTGCGCTGACTAATCATCCCACGCCTGCCCTCTTCCTCTCAGTCCTCTCATTTGTATCCCATCATCTCTTGCTGCCGAAAATAGTGTTCTCTGGCTTGAGTAGAGCAGCTGTCGCCACTTTGACTGCTCTTACTTAATAACTCTGTAGCCAACAAAAATAACCCACGTGTTCTCCACACAACACGCTAACCAACTCTGCACATGTAGGTTATTGTGTTGTCCGAACCCAGTCTATATAACTTAAAAGAAATGGATTAATATCAATCAAGCTCTCAAATGACATTAACTAGTTCAAGAAAAGTTTGATGCAAGCCTTTAATGTTTGACACTACAATTTCCTTGGAAAATCCAATATAAAAATCGTATTTAAAATAAAGATCTTAAATATTACTGGTTTTGTGTAAAGCATACTGAACATTTTAGTTAAAAAGGAATCCAGCTCTCAATGCAAATCCCTATGCCTAAACTACATTCTCAGACTTTGCTTGAAAAAAAATCTTTCTTCAAACTGCTCTATTGTCACATGATGCATTAATAAAAGACCTACTACACATTGTATCTAGAAAAAATAAATCCAAGACTAGGCTTGCTAAAGAAGCTACATCTCAGATTAAAGGAGATCTAATAATCTAAAGATTTTATTTTCTTCCTTTCTGTATAACATTTTTTGACAAAATATACTGATGTGTTGCTTGTACTCCTTAATACGTTTTATTAATGGCTCATTCTTTTGCATTGACAGTTGTATTTTAAAATGAACAGCCTCTATTTCTTACTCAAATGCAAGATCGCCAGCAGAGAAGCTAGTAGTAGGAACAAAAGCCAGAAGTCTCATGAAACGGAGAGATAAAGTTTAATTAAGAGACAACTTCACTTTATTATATGAATTAATGGATTCTCAGTTTAAACTGGTAACAATTTAAAGAAGCATGATTTTCATCTACCTTGCATCTACCTTTGGCTTCAAAAGAATACTATTAAAATATTATTAATAATCCTTGGTCTCACTATGAAGCACAGTAGACAACACATTTCTACACATAACAGCAGCAAATGGTGGGTCTAGAGTGAGTTTCCAGTTTTGGGTTGGAGGACAAGCGCAAAATATATTTTGCCAGGTTCAGATACAGCTACAAACTATGGTTTGTCTAAATAACTACATCAGGTATGGAACTGGAAGTTTGAAAGGGTAAAGAGAACACACATATGAGCCCAAGGTTTAGATTCAATGGTGAAGCAAGGTTATCTCCAAACCAACCTACACTACCACCTCAATCTATAGTACAACTTCAAAAATTAACCGATGGATTGAGTTTAGATGGTTCTGACTTCAAGGTTTTGAACAACTTCTGATTTTACTATCTTCTATTTTTTCAAAGTCAAAGCCAGTTATTTTAGGTATAGTCAAGGGCGTGATAAGATTATCTGCTCAATCCCCAAGACTGCTTACTTGGCAAAAAGTCCTATTGTGTTCAATGGGTCTTATTCTTTAGCAAATCTATTTAGGATTGCAGCCTAAACATTGATTCATGTGGGTGCTGTAATTTTCCAGTTATGGTTACCAGCAATTATCTAAGCACATTTTAAGCATAATTATTTGTATTATTTTACAACTGCAAACACTAAAAGACGTTTGTGCTTCTTAACGTCTCAGATAAATTTAAGGGGCAATGGAATGCTGCAACCAATGCAAGATATTTATTCTAGGCGTATCAAAAACGTTATACAATACCAGCTAGCAGTCAGGAAATCACTAAAATGAACCAGTCCATGTACACTGTATATAGTTTAGTTTTCTTAACGCAGGCCTACACAACAACATATAACACATCAAAACAAAATATGCAGGCAACAAACCCTGATGTTGCTGCTTGTCTGAGACTGGGGTGGGGAGGAGACGCAAGACGTGACTGGTGTGACCCACCAAACCTGCCTAATGCAATGCTACCAATGGCCACACAAAAGTACATATTTGATACCACATGTTTGACTTATTGTTAGTACTTACAAAAGCATTAATAAAGCTCTCTCTAGGTCTGATGCTAACTTGATTGACCTCAGAAGTCATCAATAATGGTTACGATACACATCATGAATAATTAAAGTAATTCAATCAAATGTCTTAAGAAAATTGCTAGGGACAACACTGTTGATATTCTTTTATTCTACAATGGTAGAGTTTTTAAAAAAAGACAATTCAAATATGCACTGCTACTGAAGAATTCAACATAACTGAAGATGCCGCTGGCTATTCAAGTTCTGATTAGTTTCACAGAAGAGGAAGTATACTACTGTCATACCATACATATCCCACTGTCAAGAATTATGTTTGCCGGATACACATTTAACCAGCAAGTCCTCAATCCCGTCTGTTTGACTGAGGCTAGTGGAAAAACTGCTGAATGAGTTTTTCTAATGGTGGCTTCTAACCTTTAGAACCAGCTTTCTGCCACAGTACAAAACATCTGACATCTTGATCTTTTTAACCAAGAGTTAAAGACTGTTTGTTAGGCAGGTCTTTCCATTGTTAGGGCATTTTATGTACCATGCTAGCAGCTCTTTGGTTTTAATCTGTCTTCATCTATCATGTTTTGAAATTTTATCATTTTATACTTTTAACTTCTAAATCTTGCACCCTATCTTGAGATTCCCGATTGAAAAGCAAACTATAAATTGTCTAATTTAATAAATATAAGATACCAAAGAGTCGTAACAAAATTAATTATACATGTAAGAATGTAGATTTATAAAACTATGGTGCTAAAAAGGTGTTTTAAAGACATACTGTTAGATCCAGACTTAGCGAGGCTTACTGAAATCAGACCTACTGAAATCAGACTTTCATCATGATTAACTTGTCCCATTGATTTTGATGGAACTACTCCCAAGTATGATACAGTATGATCAAGTCTTGATCAAACCCACTATATTAAAATTTAGATTTAACCTTCCAACATATATCAAATAGCTGAGAAAAAGATATAGAGTAAATAAATAAAAGTTGAATTATTGTTGCCAAAATTATTTTTATAATTAAGTTTGTCAAAATCAACATACCAAAGTGTGCTGAACCACTGCTACTTTTACTTTGTATAGAGGTACTGCATGTCTGGGTCCCAGGTTGTGCTGTGCCTGTTCGATTTACACCTCTGTGTAATTTCCTATAGGAAAGTTCATCATTGTCACTGTCATGTAGGGATGGTGTCCGAGGCCTAAAATGCCGCCATCTACATGATTTGATATTGACTAGTATCTGACTGAGGTCTTTAGAGAAAGATCTGTCCGAGGTATTTGTTTCTGAGGTATTGGCAAATTGATTGATTGAAGAGTGTAGTTGTGAGGAAAGCATTTCTGAATCCAGCTGGCAAAATGCACTGTTGTTCTCCGAATACGCTCGGTCCAGTAGCACCCTAAAAATGGGAAGATGGACTTTTTATAGTATGCAAGCCAATGTGACATTTCTATCCCCACTCCAAGCAAAACTTATAATAGCCATGTCAAGAAGAAATATCTGAAACTGATTTGAGAATTTTGTGACAAAAACCTTCCCAAACCAGTACATTGATATATGGAGAACAAACAATACTGTTAAGAGGCACACATAAAAGTGCAAGTTAGCATTACAACATTTAAACCCTCATGGCAGCATAACATACATATATCCACATTCCACTCCCAATTCTAATAAAGCCTTTGAATTTTTTTGGGGGGGTCATGTTTTTGTTTAGCTTCCTACAGAAGAATGTGAAAATCTACAAAAAATCACTGCACACCAAAATACTGGAAGATCTATAGATTTGTGATATCAATTGGATATCAAAGGTATTCCCCAAAGGATCACAGGAAAATATTGTCTTTTAAAGATGTTTGAGGACCCTTAGGCTCATACGTTCCCTCTCCCCTAACATATTGTGCTTTCTTAATTCCTTGTCATGGTTCTGAAGCAAGCCACGATTCAGCCATTCAAACCAGAACGGGGAAGGACAAGCTACTTACCTGTAACTGGGTTTCTTTGAGTGGTCATCTGTGAACTCACAAATATAGGTTATGAACCTACACAGAACAGTCATTTAGAACATTCTAGAGCTGAGCAGAGTTCTAGGCGGTGGCCCCAACCACCCCTTCTGTGCAAGCTCCATCTGTGGCTCCTGCCTGCCACTCAGTTCCGTGTCCGCCACAGTGGAGGAATAAATTAGAGCAAGGCATCGAAGCGGGGAGGAGGGCTAGGCTGTGTGAGTTCACAGATGACCACTTGAAGAACCACAGTTACAAGTAAGTAACCTTCCTGTCTCTGGGGCTCACACATATGGAGATGTCTAGTAAGGATTGTAAAGAGGACCGCCCTGCCAAAGGCTGCATCCATACGTGCTCTGATGTCTAGTGCTTGATGAAGGTTGAGGTTGAGCCCAGGTTCCAGCACTGCACAACTGGGGAAGCAGATTGCCCTGGAGAAAAGCAGATGATGCCATGACCGTGACTGAGTGACCGTGGACATGAGGAGTATGGTTGACACAAACATCTTAGCAAAAAATTATAGGGATACAGGGTGTCCCTTGCTTAAGACCAAGTGGCACACAACAAATAAGGGGAAGTTCAGAACAAGGCTGTGCATTGTAAACAGATTGAAAGAGCCCTGCCGGTGTCTAGCAAGTGAAGCCTGATCTCCAACAAGAAGTAGAGTATGGAAGAAACATCGGTAGGACAGTATCCTGAACCAAATGAACGTGTGACACCACCTTTGGGTGAAATGAACAGTCTGGATGCAAAACCACCTTACTTCTGTGGAATGTTAAATATGGCTGATAGCAGTGAAGATTACAGAGCTAACCTTCTCTGCGTACTGAAGTAAAGGTGGTGAGGAAGGCCATTTTCGTAGTAAAAGGTCTTGGGTCGGCTACAAACATTGGCTCAATGGGTTTCACTATTAAATGTGCCAGTACTACTGATAGCCTACATGCTAGAACAAGTAGAGTGACAGATGGGTAGTGGTTGGTAAATTCCTTGAGAAAACACTTGACATATGGATATGAGTAGAGAGAGAAGTCCTGAACCTTGTCATGTTTAGCTGAAATAGCTGCCAAGTACACTCTTGAGTGATGAAAGTATCAAGACTCTTACTTTTACGAGGAAGAAGAAACTCGTATTCAA
This sequence comes from Anniella stebbinsi, assembly GCA_029215795.1. Classification (NCBI taxonomy): domain Eukaryota; kingdom Metazoa; phylum Chordata; class Lepidosauria; order Squamata; family Anniellidae; genus Anniella; species Anniella stebbinsi. The sequence goes on from JARDYH010000002.1 coordinate 218,006,367, forward strand.
GAAAGGTCACAGGACTCAGGACTCTGTCCCGTTAGTTGCGAGGAAAGATGAAAAAATATCTTCCATTTAGCAGCGTACAAAGCCCGAGTGGTGTGTTTGTGGGAGGTAGCCATTTCCTACAATACCTCTTTGGAGAATTGGTAGGTTGCCCACCCTCCAGGCTATGAGGCAAAGGATTTCAAGACTGGGGTGACTGATCTTTCCCCTGTACGAGGGAGATGGAGAAAGGTGTAGCCAGAGAGAAGAAACAATGTTGTGAACTACTTTGCTATGGCCACCATGAGCTTATTAGGATACAGGTGACATTGTCATCTATCTTGTTCACAATATGTGTAATGAGAGGAAAAGGGGGAAGGCACAGTTTAGGGTGTCCCACCCATTGACGGGTAACCTGCCCTAATGCAGACGACCCTGTATTTTTAGTTTCGGCTTGTAGCAGAAGGTCTACAGTAGGGGAGGCCCACACTTTCAACAGGTGTGATGTGATGGCCAGAGACAGCTCCCATTTGTGAGGGGTCATCCTGGATGAACTGAGTGATTCCGTGATTGTATTCAACATGCCTGCAAGGTGATTAGATACAGGAACAATGTGGCAAGCTATGTACCAGTCTCAAAAATTTAAGGAAAGAAGCAAAAGGAAGACTTTGTTTCGTCTTACTTGTTAATGTAAAAACCAACAGTGGTATTGTCTGTGGCAATATGGACTGAGCGTCCAACAATGGTCAGAAGGCCATTAAGTCCACTAACAGTTCTAGTTGGTTGATATGCACAGTTTGTTCTTCATGCAGCCAACAGTTGTGTATCTTAAGCAAGCACAAACTGAAAGAGATGTGACCATGGCAGAGAGGGTGAAAACAGTCCCACCAATAGGCTTGCTGGGATAGTCCACCAGTCCAGGGAGCATCAGATCTGTCAAGGGAGGTTTAGGAGACATGATGGGGTGTCCTTCTCTGGGTCGAAAGTCTAACAGAACCAGGACCGCAGTGGCATCATGCAGAGGTGGGGCACAGTTTACAGCTGTGGTTGCAGTCATGACACAGAGGAGGTGCTGAATGTCGATTGCTTGGGACCAAGGGTAGGATCCCATGTTGTGGGCTAAGAATCTCAGTGTATCCACTCTTTTGGCGGGTATGGCTTCAAGTGGAGTCTGGAAGCACTTTATCCCTACAACTTATCATGTTTGAGAAGAGATAAGGCAGAACTTCTCTTCATATACCTGTAGGCCTAGGGATGTGAGAAGGTCTAAGGCTGTCACAACATTGGCCCAGAAGTGATGTAACTGGGAGTGATGAAGAGTCAGTCATCTATGTAAGGAAAAACAACTATTCTCTGTAGTCGCTGATGTGGTGCTATTACAGCCATGCATTGCATAAGGAGCCTCGGTGCTGTGGCTAGACCAAATGGGAGGATCTTGACCTGAAAGAATTTGTTGCCAACAGCAAACAGGAGGAAAAGGTGTGAGGTAGGATGGACTGTAATATGAGACGGCCAGTCCCTGCAGTGCTATAAAGGAAGAATAAAAGAGAGTACAGTCATTAGGAATTTCCATGTTGGATGAAGCGATTGACATCTCAGAGGTTGAGTACAGGCCGAATACCCCCATCTTTTTGGGGGACAGTGAAATACTGGGAGAGAGAAAAATAAGCTTTTGAGCAGAGGCTATTCTTTCTATCACACTTTTGTCCACAAGCATGTTGTTTTCCTCTCTGTTGGCCGGGTGGTGAGGAAAATCCCAACAAGGAGATTTTTTCCAAACTCAATGGAGTGGCCCCAAGTGATGATTGAAAGTATTTGGGTATTGGTTGTAGTAAGATACCCACATAGGCAGAAAAGGTCCACGTCTACTGGAGAAGAGTAGGACCGTTGGTCAGGCCCCCCTGTATGAGTCAAAGATGGAATTCAAACTAGCTGGACTGCTTGAATTTGCCCAACATGGATTGGCGATGTTTATTCTAGAAGGTCATCTTGTTTGAAAGGAAGTATAGGAGACTGGTCCTGAAGTTCTGGTCAAAGCTGCATCTGACTGGCACTTTGTTGACCCCTAGTGTTACTAATATGGTGGGGGAGATTCAAGTAGCTGGAGGAGGATTGGAATCTGATTCCCACCTTGCGAGGTTGAGAAACACAGAGAACATTCCAAACACTGCCAGTCATTGTGGGGGACGAAAAAGAACTGAGCAGCAGGTGGGAACCATGCCGGTGGATGGACCTCCCGCCTAAAACTTCACTCAGCTCTAAAATATTCCAAATGACTGTTCTGTGAAGGCACATAACCCATATGTGTGAGTCACAGAGACCACGAAGATGCAGGGAATAACAGCATGGGCCAATAAACTTACACTGAATTCTGACAAGCTTGGTCCTAGGCCTGGGAACTGGGTAAATAGCCTCTTGTGAATTGGGTTGCATTCCCCTTGAAAGAACTGGTGTGATGTCTGGGTACTCCTTGATCCAACTGTCTCTGGAGACCCAGAGGGCCCCAATGGAACATAGTATCTTTGCCCAGCTTTGGCTGTTGCACCAGCTATGGCCATTGTTGGACAGGGATAGCTTAGTCACAGTAACCCATGCTCTGGTAGCCTCTCTTTTGGATTATCATAATGAGCTTCTTGTGGGGCTGCTCCTGACAACAATCTAGATGTTATAATGGGTGCAAAATGTGGCTGCCAGGATACTGCCAGGGAACATATAACATTGATCCTGAAAGGGCTGCATCGGCTGCCTATCTATTTCTAGGCTGGTGTTAACCTACAAATCCCTAATTGACTTGGGACCTATATCTTCCATGGATCATCTCTTTATGTGCCAGTCTGCCCATGCTCTTTTAACTAGGAGGGAGGTATATCCTGCTGTCCCAAACATTGGGTGGTGACATTAGATGAGACCTTCTCCATGGTAATACTCTACTTTGGAATGCCCTCCCCCATGAGGCAAGACTAGCACCAAGTTTGCTGACATTTAGGCAACAGGCTCAGTCCCAATCTGGTTACTTGGTTATTTATGAGTGCTCAGTTGCTGCTGCAACCAATTTTGCTTCTGACTCTTGATTAGTTTTAACATTATCGTTGTTTGCCCCTGGATTTATTTTATGAAGGGCAGGCTATAAATAGAAATAAAAAATAAAAGGTAATTAAATAAATCCCACTGAGACACAGGAACACAAAGCAGCATTTAAAAGAAAGCAAACTCTTAAATTAGCAAGTAATTGTTTCAAAAATCTGACAGAACTTATTCCTTAGTTACTACCGAAACAGGTGATGCCTCTAGCCTGAAAGGTCCATTTTAACACCTCTTCAAATGTGACAAGCTAGGAAACTAGTTTTTGTTACAAAGAGACTTATTCAAGGAATAAGAATAAGAACAAACACAATGCTAGGCAGGACTAAAAATAATTATACTTCTATCCAAGGTGATATGCACCTGAGGTAGCAATGGTTCAGAAGAAGAACCTTTTATAACCAAGCTGCAAAGACACCAAAGTAATTTGATCATGGTATCTATCTGAACAAAAATTCTTAGTACATGTTTCAATCAATATTGTACTGCAGCCTGCTGTAGTCAAAAGTGTGCAAGCATAATCTGCTTAGCTGCTATTTAGATGCTACAGTAGTCTTGAGTTATTAACAAAGTAGCCCAACATGAACATAGCCTATTGAATTAGACATTGAGTATTTTAGATACATTCACCGTCAAAAAGCCAGAGTTACTGTTAATGCCCTCAAAAATGATGAAATACTATCCATTTTGTATGAGGAGCTTGCAAAATTGGTAATTCAAGTTGGCCATACTTTAGAGCAGAAATGGGCAAACTTCAGGTTTAACAGATATATTTTGGATTTTTACTAGAAGCTAAAGACCCCCAAATATAGAGCCAGGTGCAAACAATACATGGAATTTAAATACAGGGTGCCTCAAGTACATGCTGAGCAGAGAAAATTATATTTAATACCAAAACTGAATCAATCTGTTTTGAAATGGGTGTGCAAATTATGATTTAAATTACAATGTTACTACAGGTAGCGCAGGGATTGGGAACCTCTGGACCACCAACTTATTTAGCAGCTGATTGGAGATTGTGGGAAAGGAGGGCCAGGGAAAAAAGCTGCTGACTGACTCATTTCTGTGCTTCTTTCTAAGCCCTGTCCTGATTACTTCCAAGTAGTCATCGGAGGTTTTCCAAGCTTAATAACGAATAGACATCATGCTCATGCTTTCCTCTGAGTGGAAATGCAGAGACCTGGTGTTTGGAATGCTATTTGAAAGTGCTGCTGAGTGATTCAGCCCTGCTTACTTCTGAGTAGACATGTCTATGGCCTCACCCACCACTAGAATGTAGCCCTGGAGAGCATCTTTGAAATGCAATGCAACCTGAGGGCTGAAAAAAGTCCATCACCCCTGGGTTAAAGGATCCCAAAAATAGAGAAAGAAAAGGGATCCATGAGGAGAGAGAGGTGCATGTGCAACAGTGCAGCATGTTCCTGTGACAGAGCAGAGAAGATAATCTTAACCAAGTTATAGGTACAAACTAAAAAATTGAAGGCTAGTAAGATATTTGACAAATTAAGCATAATGAAATTACAAGAACTTTGCTGCACTGTTTTTAAATCAAGTCATATACAACCCTTGTTTTTATATTAACATTAAACTGGTTAATTTTAAGACAATAAACCTACCTTCCACCACGTCCAACCCGTCTACGTGAAAACCCAATGCACCTCTGTGGTACAGTAAGGGTCGTTAAGCAGTATCTATAACGCTCATCTCCTAATGTTCCCCCTTTAGGACTACTCCACGGCCAGTCACCAGTTTGGTCTAAATGAGGCTTGAAAAGAAATATTTGAGAAGAATTTTAAAAAATAATACTCATTAATATCAACATACAATTTTTTTGGTAGAATATCAAGACTTACAGCATAATACTGACAGCCTGCTTTCCTACGGAAAGCAAACGGACCATCAGGATCATTTTCTTCCTCAGCTTCAGAAGAACCAGACAAGACCTTTAAACATTCAGGAAGAGAGTGCAGGTAAGAATAAGGACATAATTCTCTTTTCTCCCCCAAAACCAACTAAAATATGGAAGTCCTACTTGGGAAAGAGGTTCTTCATCGGAGCTGGGAAAGTCATATTGATTCATATCTTTAGCATTAAAGACTGGCAGTGCAGCAGGAGTTGTCTGTTGAGTAGCAGCAGTAGCCGATGAAGGTACAACTTTGGGTTTCTTCTCATATTTTCTTTTGGGTCGTATAGCATCAGCCTTCTCTTGCTGCAAAAAGAAAACAAGTCAATAGTTTTACTACTTAGCCATTAGAAAAAGGCTACAAAGTGCCTGCTCAATAGAAACACAGCGCACAATACAAATGGAATATTAAGTTTACACTTCTATATTCCAATTATTTAGTAGAAATCTAGGTTTAGACTCTTAAAAATTATGGACAAATATTGAAACATCAATGAGAAGTGCTAACATGAACTTCTATACCAGCCAAAAAATAATGCATGAAAAATTGCTTGGGAAATCAACGTTAGCTTGAATCTATTTCCTGTGTCTCTGTGGACACTTATTTGGGGGAGGATGTCTTTAAAGTTGCACATTACATTAAATAGGAATTTAGCAATATAATGTAATGTTGAATAAACTGTTCATATTGTCCAAATGACTGTTTCTATATCTATGCTACAGTTCTACTTGTAAGTGGTTTTAGTTGCCTTGATGCACCATTATGGTGCAATGCTACTAGAGTCGAAGGGGGATCCATCAACCCTGATGAACTTGCAAATTACCAACCACACAGAATGGCAAAAAGGAATACCCACTGTAGAGACCATTATCTTTAAATTTCATAGACTAAAATTACTAAGGGAGTCACATGTTACCAGGCACATTTATAGTATGTAATCCCCAAAGGGCTTCTTTTTTTTATCAGCAACCAATTACACACCACATGTATCTTTAAAAGTTTTAATCACCTTGTTGACTTTAAATTCCTTCAGTTCCATATTTTCTTGGTGTTTAAACTGAGTGCTATTAGGAACAGGAATAACAGGGATAGCATAGGTAGGCTTCATGGGTTGCCGCTGTGCCATTACCTCAGACATGATCTCTCCATTATAATCGCCTAAATTATATCTGAAAATTAAAGAGAAAAGGTTTGATAATGCCACAATTTTAAAATATTTGTTACCTTAATATTTATGCTTAATGTCTGTGCAACATTTTATTATATAGTGAACGTAGAGTTAATTACTGTATCAACAACATTTCACTCAAACAGAAATATCCCTATAGAACAACACAAAACGCTATAAACTCAAACCAAAGTCCTGAAGGCAAGATTGCAGGGTAGTGATGGTTTTCAATCAGCATCTCAAAATGTTGGATCTTAAAAATGTTATACGTTCTATTACAGGCTGTCACAGTTGATGTCACAGATTTCTTAATCACATATCATGCAACAAACTGAGTTCCTTTTAGCAAAGGAAATAATTCATTACAGAAAGCCTCAATTTATTTTTTTATGTTATTAAGGTTTGCAATTAACACTAACCTGGTCCACACAACATGACAGCCCACTGTGGCTTAATTTACCCGCGAGGGCTATTGTGTTGTGCCGGGGGCCTGCGGGGGCCTTTTGCATGACATCTGCGAGCGCCTGGCTTGCCATGTCGTGTGAACTTAAGTGGGAAGGATTGTTTGAAGGTTGATTAACCATAGCCTTTCCTGCTGCCTGGGTTTCCACAACATGACAAGTCAGAGCAAGCTGGGCACCCTTTGGCACCCAACACAACACAACTGCCACTGAGGGTAAATTAAGCTATGGTGGGCTGTTAGGTCATGCGAACCAGGTCATTATGTAAGACAGTTACTGAAACATACCTGTCTTAGTCCATTCCTTCCTACAATCCTGCCATCCTTTCAGCCTCCCCTCCAAAAACACATTTTTAAGAAGTGTTTCCCTTCAATCTGCATGTAACTAGATAGATGCTTCAGACTTACAAAAAGGTATGCTTCATAGTAAGCGACCTTATACTAGGTGAGACTCTTTGTCTATCTAGCCTAGTACTATCTGTTCTAACTGGTAGCGGCTCTCAAGGATCCCAGACAGGAATCTTTCCTAGCTCTATCTAGAGATGCCAGGGGGTTAAACCTGGAATTGCCAAACTCTGAATAGCTATTTTAACATTTTCCACCCAGTTGTTCACTTGTCAATTATATCAAACAGAATGCACATGGCAGACCCTGGTTTTTTTACCCATCCCTGCACACATCTCACTGTGTCTGTATGTCACAAATGCTAAACCCAAAGTCATAATGCCACAAAGTTTATTGTTATAAGAGCTTGCTATGAGGAAATCACATAATTTTGACTGGATGCAAAAAGAAATGCCATCACCTTTGAGCACTGTACTCATTTGAGATTGTGACCAATATTATTTAACATATTTTTTTATTTTAATAATACTATCTTTTGAAGCAAAGCCTCAGACAGTTCACAAAGCTATATTTTAAAACAATACCATATAAAATAAATTAGTTAAACAGCACCCTAGAATATTTAAAACGGAAGAAGATTCAAATTTACAAAATAAACTAGACATAAAATGAAAACATCCTCTCTTTTGTGCCCTCCAACTTAATAGATCTTACTGGCGGGCAAGTGAACAGGGCCTCCATGCCTGATCGTAGGGCCCAGGCAGGTTCATATAGCTGCAAGCAATCCTTCAAATAGCCTGATCCCAAGCCATTTAGGAGTTTAAAGGTAATCACTAGCACTTTAAATTGGGCCTGGAAATGCACTGGAAACCAGTGAGCTGGTACAGAATCTATGTTATATGCTCTGACTGCCTAACCCTTGCAAAACACAAACGAACCTGAGCAGCTATATTCTGCACCAGGGAAGCTTCCAAACTGTGTTTAAGGCAGTCCTACTTAGAACATGTTACAGTAGCCTAATCTAGATGCAACCAGGGCAGGGATGATTTAGCATGGTCTGCTTTCTCTAGATAGAGACACAATTGACAAATCAGCTAAAGCCAATAAAAGGAACCCCTGGAACCAAATGCCACCTGTGTTTTCACAGATAGTGCTGAATCCAAGAGAAACCCCCAGCTGCACACTTGGTCCTTCAGTAATACAACCTCATCCAGCATCTGTCTCATGCTTCTACCCAGATCAAGCTTCCCCACCACTGTACTTCTGTCATTTGCATTAAATCATCTCAAAACTGCCTCCAGACACCTGTTCAGGGTTTCCACAGCCTCCCTGGGACAATAAGAAGAAATGAGAAGCAGATTTGTGTGTCATCCATATATTGAGGACTCTTTAACCCAAACCTCTGGATGACATCTCTCAATGGCTTTATGCAGATATTAAAAAGCATCAGTGACAAGAAGCACCACAAAGGTCAATGAGTCTAGTATGGAAGAAGAGTCTTCCAGCACCACCTTCTGGGTATGTCCCACCAGAAAGAACTGGAGCCAGTTTAACACCATGTCCCCCAGTCCTATCTCACCTAGGCATCCCAGAAAAATACCGTGGTTGATGGTATCAAAGGCCACTGTGAGAGTCAAGGGAACTAATGGGGTTACAATCCTCTTGTCCATCCCCCAGTGTAAGTCATCCACCAGGTAAACAAGGCTATTTCTGTCCCAAAACCAGGCTGGAAACCAAATTGGAATAGATCCAAGTAATTGGTATCCTCCAAGACCACCTGGAATTGAGAAGCAACCAACTTTTACAGTATCTTACTCAAGGGTGGTATATTAGATTCTGGATGATAATTATCTAGAATCAAAGGACCTGAATTTGTATTTATTTTTTTTCACATGGGTTTAATCACTGTCTCAAGTGAAGTGGGAAGCACATCCTCCCTCAGAAAAAGCATTAACTACTTCTGAGGTCCAGATAGTAAGTCCAGTCCTGGAAGATTTTAATATCCAGGAAAACCATAGATCTGAAGAGCAGGTGGTGGGTCCCAAAGCCCCAAATAATTTTTCACAACATCAGGCTGCACAAGCTGAAACCTATCCAAAAGAACATGACAAGATTGAACATTGGCTCCCACTGTTCCTTGCCTGTCAAAGCAAAGGCATCCAAATCAGAACAAACACGAGTGATTTGGTCTGCAAAATGCAATGCAAATTAGTTATACTGAACCTTCAAGGGTTCCATCTGACCTCCAGATTCTACAGAGAGTAGGCTTTTCACCAGTCAAAAAAGCTCCATCAGCTGACATTGTGTAAACATAATGGCAATCAAAAAGATTCTTTGCCAACATCACTACAACAGAGTAAACCCTTAGGTGGCTTCACCCCTTTCCAAACAGAGAACAGGGCCTTGGTAGAACACTCTGCTAAAACTAAAGGAAACTCCCAAAGAGTGCTCAGTAAACCATTCAGATCCATCAACTTTGGGGGAGAAAACAATTAAAATTGTCCACCACACCTACAAGAGCTAAGAGTGCCCAGTAAGTCAAACTTGATTCGATAGTGATTTGCCCAAGACAGAGCTATTTCAAACTCCCCCATTCACAGAGCATTGTCCCCTAAATCAGTACAGAAAACCAAATCCAATGTATGTGTTAGGCTACATCATCCATTCTCATCCTGGTGCTCTCCAGATGTTTTGGACCATAACTCCCATCTTCACTGACCACTGGCCATATTGGCTGGGGCTGATGGGAATTATAGTCCAAACCATCCAGAGGATACCAAGCTAGCCCAGCTCCATGGCTGTCAGAGTCAATATGAAATCCAGAGCCCATTCAGACAAAAAGGCTTTAGCATGTATGTTGGAATCTACTAGTTTTGGGAGTCTCCATTGCCACCTCCATCAGTCTCCATTCAGTGTCTGATCTCGAGCCCCAATATGAGGTACAGACATTCAAAACTGGTTGACTGTTGGATAAGGAATCTGGCCTGAGAGGTAATCTTTATAGACCAG